>OX940968.1:11501892-12701892 GCA_954870475.1 Euphrasia confusa | reverse complement strand
CATCCCCGTTCGCCTTTTCAGAAATCAGATCAATTATGTTGGTCTTTTGAGCATTCATATCAAAGTGATGTCCCAATACCAGCAATCAATGAATCGACCATTTCAATCTTTTTCTCCAGTAAGCGAAGCATCTCCTGGAGTTCGAGAGAGTTAATCGAAATTGGAACTTCCCTCGCTACACACTTAGCCAAGTCAAGTTCCTTCTCCAGTGTGTTAACTTTCCTGATATGCTTGTCCACGTTCTTGGAGATCCTAGCCAGATTCTGCTTGGGAAACACATCTTGATCCACTATGTTGTTTGAGTGGGAAGAAGCAGAAGGCGTCAGAGTGACGAACTTTTCGTCGGGAATGCTTTGTCTAGTGAAGGCCAGACTTCTGGCTGGGCCCGTCCCTAGTAATGACGCTACACATTTCGACATCGCAGAGTGTTTTCAATTCGTTCAGTTTCTTGAATATTCTCGACTTCCTCTTCTTAAACGTCTCGCGCCTGGTGCGTTCGATAGCAATAAACTCGTACTTGATCTTTGATCGAACCATGTTGACAAAAATATCTGGAGCTACAAAATACAACGAAGAAAGTCAATTTCTTATTTGAATCAAGATATGCATATAAACATTTAAGTACCACCACAATCATCATTAACATGATATGCATATACCCCTTCCTCAAAAAAGTATGGAACTTTAGTTTTAGCGCTAATAAAGTCTTGTTACTATTTTTTTGTGCGTTCTATTAAAACAAATTGTTTAAGCGCTAATAAAATAATATTTGTTGTGCTTAAACAAATTGTTTTAGCGCTAATAAAGTAATATACCCTCTCCTTGAAAAAGCATTGAACTTTAATTTTAGCGCTAATAAAATCTTGTTGTGCAAGCTTTGTTGTGCATTTTATTAAAAATTATTGTAGGGGTTAAAAAAATCTTTGTTATGCTAATTTTTGTTTTATGGAATACTTAAAAAATTTTGTTTAAAAACTATTTAAAAGAAATTGTTTTAGTACTAATAAAGTCTGCTAATCTTTGTTTTATGAGATATTTTAAAAAATTGTTTAAAAAAATATTTTTTAGTACTAATAAAGTCTTTATTTTAACGCTAAGAAAAAAAAAATTAGCGCTAAGAATAAGGAAGAGTCAATAAATGTAAATGTTATTTGAAAATTCGAGTATTCCTAAGTGTAGCTTTTAGATAAAACCTAAGAAATACGACAAGTATTGAAATTCGTAAGTTTTCAAATATTCACCAAAAGCGTAGAAAACAAAATAAATTTCAAATGTCCAAAAAAAAAAAAGGTTGTTAACAACAAAAAGTTTTTAAAATGGAATACTGAAATTGTATGTTTTCAAATATTCACCAAAAGCGTAGAAAACAACAAAAATTTCAAATGTCCACCATAAAAAGGTTGTTAACAAAAAAAAGTTTTTTAAATGAAATCCACAACTAATCACAATTAACAGCAAAACAAAATAAAACAGCTAAGGTAAGAAGCTGTGAGAACAAAACAAAATTTTCAATATCCACCAAAACAAGGTAGAAAAAAACAAAAAGGTTTTCAATGGAATTCACAACTAATTACACAGCAAAACAAAATAAAACAACTAAGGTAAGAAGCTGCGAGAACAAAAATGAGCGAGTATCAGTCAAGGTAAGATTGCTAATAATTTAAGACGAATCATCAAAGGACATGTTTTCCTTTCCAATGGAGATCTATCCTGTTAGGCGCTTCAGCATTCATATCATCCCCGTTCGCCTTTTCAGAAATCAGATCAATTATGTTGGTTTTTTCAGCATTCATATCAAAGTGATGTCCCAATACCAGCAATCAATGAATCGACCATTTCAATCTTTTTCTCCAGTAAGCGAAGCATCTCCTGGAGTTCGAGAGAGTTAATCGAAATTGGAACTTCCCTCGCTACACACTTAGCCAACTCAAGTTCCTTCTCCAGTGTGTTAACTTTCCTGATATGCTTGTCCACGTTCTTGGAGATCCTAGCCAGATTCTGCTTGGGAAACACATCTTGATCCACTATGTTGTTTGAGTGGGAAGAAGCAGAAGGCGTCAGAGTGACGAACTTTTCGTCGGGAATGCTTTGTCTGGTGAAGGCCAGACTTCTGGCTGGCCCGTCCCTAGTAATGACGCTACACATTTCGACATCGCAGAGTGTTTTCAATTCGTTCAGTTTCTTGAATATTCTCGACTTCCTCTTCTTAAACGTCTCGCGCCTGGTGCGTTCGATAGCAATAAACTCGTACTTGATCTTTGATCGAACCATGTTGACAAAAATATCTGGAGCTACAAAATACAACGAAGAAAGTCAATTTCTTATCTGAATCAAGATATGCATATAAACATTTAAGTACCACCACAATCATCATTAACATGATATGCATATACCCCTTCCTCCAAAAAGTATGGAACTTTAGTTTTAGCGCTAATAAAGTTTTGTTGCTATTTTTTTGTGCGTTCTATTAAAACAAATTATTTTAGCGCTAATAAAGTAATATTTGTTGTGCTTAAACAAATTGTTTTAGCGCTAATAAAGTAATATACCCTCTCCCTGAAAAAGCATCGAACTTTAATTTTAGCGCTAATAAAATCTTGTTGTGCAAGCTTTGTTGTGCATTTTATTAAAAATTATTGTAGCGTTAAAAAAATCTTTGTTATGCTAATTTTTGTTTTATGGAATACTTAAAAAAATTTGTTTAAAAACTATTTAAAAGAAATTGTTGTAGTACTAATAAAGTCTGCTAATCTTTGTTTTATGAGATATTTTAAAAAATTGTTTAAAAAAATATTTTTTAGTACTAATAAAGTCTTTATTTTAACGCTAAGAAAAAAAAATTAGCGCTAAGAATAAGGAAGAGTCAATAAATGTAAATGCTATTTGAAAATTGAGTATTCCTAAGTGTAGCTTTTAGATAAAACCTAAGAAATACGACAAGCATTGAAATTTGTAAGTTTTCAAATATTCACCAAAAGCGTAGAAAACAAAATAAATTTCAATTGTCCACAAAAAAAAAGGTTGTTAACAACAAAAAGTTTTTAAAATGGAATACTGAAATTGTATGTTTTCAAATATTCACCAAAAGCGTAGAAAACAACAAAAATTTCAAATGTCCACCAAAAAAAGGTGTGAGAACAAAACAAAATTTTCAATATCCACCAAAACAAGGTAGAAAACAACAAAAACTTTTTCAATGGAATTCACAACTAATCACACAGCAAAACAAAATAAAACAAATAAGGTAAGAAGCTGTGAGAACAAAAATGAGCGAGTATCAGTCAAGGTAAAGATTGCTAATAATTTAAGACGAATCATCAAAGGACATGTTTTCCTTTCCAATGGGGATCTATCCTGTTAGGCGCTTCAGCATTCATATCATCCCCGTTCGCCTTTTCAGAAATCAGATCAATTATGTTGGTCTTTTCAGCATTCATATCAAAGTGATGTCCCAATACCAGCAATCAATGAATCGACCATTTCAATCTTTTTCTCCAGTAAGCGAAGCATCTCCTGGAGTTCGAGAGAGTTAATCGAAATTGGAACTTCCCTCGCTACACACTTAGCCAAGTCAAGTTCCTTCTCCAGTGTGTTAACTTTCCTGATATGCTTGTTCACGTTCTTGGAGATCCTAGCCAGATTCTGCTTGGGAAACACATCTTGATCCACTATGTTGTTTGAGTGGGAAGAAGCAGAAGGCGTCAGAGTGACGAACTTTTCGTCGGGAATGCTTTGTCTGGTGAAGGCCAGACTTCTGGCTAGGCCCGTCCCTAGTAATGACGCTACACAATCGACATCGCAGAGTGTTTTCAATTCGTTCAGTTTCTTGAATATTCTCGACTTCTTCTTCTTAAACGTCTCGCGCCTGGTGCGTTCGATAGCAATAAACTCGTACTTGATCTTTGATCGAATCATACAAAAATATCTGGAGCTACAAAATATCAGAGTGACGAACTTTTCGTCGGGAATGCTTTGTCTGGTGAAGGCCAGACTTCTGGCTGAGCCCGTCCCTAGTAATGACGCTACACATTTCGACATCGCAGAGTGTTTTCAATTCGTTCAGTTTCTTGAATATTCTCGACTTCCTCTTCTTAAACGTCTCGCGCCTGGTGCGTTCGATAGCAATAAACTCGTAATTGATCTTTGATCGAACCATGTTGACAAAAATATCTGGAGCTACAAAATACAACGAAGAAAGTCAATTTCTTATCTGAATCAAGATATGCATATAAACATTTAAGTACCACCACAATCATCATTAACATGATATGCATATACCCCTTCCTCCAAAAAGTATGGAACTTTAGTTTTAGCGCTAATAAAGTTTTGTTGCTATTTTTTTGTGCGTTCTATTAAAACAAATTATTTTAGCGCTAATAAAGTAATATTTGTTGTGCTTAAACAAATTGTTTTAGCGCTAATAAAGTAATATACCCTCTCCCTGAAAAAGCATCGAACTTTAATTTTAGCGCTAATAAAATCTTGTTGTGCAAGCTTTGTTGTGCATTTTATTAAAAATTATTGTAGCGTTAAAAAAATCTTTGTTATGCTAATTTTTGTTTTATGGAATACTTAAAAAAATTTGTTTAAAAACTATTTAAAAGAAATTGTTGTAGTACTAATAAAGTCTGCTAATCTTTGTTTTATGAGATATTTTAAAAAATTGTTTAAAAAAATATTTTTTAGTACTAATAAAGTCTTTATTTTAACGCTAAGAAAAAAAAATTAGCGCTAAGAATAAGGAAGAGTCAATAAATGTAAATGCTATTTGAAAATTGAGTATTCCTAAGTGTAGCTTTTAGATAAAACCTAAGAAATACGACAAGCATTGAAATTTGTAAGTTTTCAAATATTCACCAAAAGCGTAGAAAACAAAATAAATTTCAATTGTCCACAAAAAAAAAGGTTGTTAACAACAAAAAGTTTTTAAAATGGAATACTGAAATTGTATGTTTTCAAATATTCACCAAAAGCGTAGAAAACAACAAAAATTTCAAATGTCCACCAAAAAAAGGTGTGAGAACAAAACAAAATTTTCAATATCCACCAAAACAAGGTAGAAAACAACAAAAACTTTTTCAATGGAATTCACAACTAATCACACAGCAAAACAAAATAAAACAAATAAGGTAAGAAGCTGTGAGAACAAAAATGAGCGAGTATCAGTCAAGGTAAAGATTGCTAATAATTTAAGACGAATCATCAAAGGACATGTTTTCCTTTCCAATGGGGATCTATCCTGTTAGGCGCTTCAGCATTCATATCATCCCCGTTCGCCTTTTCAGAAATCAGATCAATTATGTTGGTCTTTTCAGCATTCATATCAAAGTGATGTCCCAATACCAGCAATCAATGAATCGACCATTTCAATCTTTTTCTCCAGTAAGCGAAGCATCTCCTGGAGTTCGAGAGAGTTAATCGAAATTGGAACTTCCCTCGCTACACACTTAGCCAAGTCAAGTTCCTTCTCCAGTGTGTTAACTTTCCTGATATGCTTGTTCACGTTCTTGGAGATCCTAGCCAGATTCTGCTTGGGAAACACATCTTGATCCACTATGTTGTTTGAGTGGGAAGAAGCAGAAGGCGTCAGAGTGACGAACTTTTCGTCGGGAATGCTTTGTCTGGTGAAGGCCAGACTTCTGGCTAGGCCCGTCCCTAGTAATGACGCTACACAATCGACATCGCAGAGTGTTTTCAATTCGTTCAGTTTCTTGAATATTCTCGACTTCTTCTTCTTAAACGTCTCGCGCCTGGTGCGTTCGATAGCAATAAACTCGTACTTGATCTTTGATCGAATCATACAAAAATATCTGGAGCTACAAAATATCAGAGTGACGAACTTTTCGTCGGGAATGCTTTGTCTGGTGAAGGCCAGACTTCTGGCTGAGCCCGTCCCTAGTAATGACGCTACACATTTCGACATCGCAGAGTGTTTTCAATTCGTTCAGTTTCTTGAATATTCTCGACTTCCTCTTCTTAAACGTCTCGCGCCTGGTGCGTTCGATAGCAATAAACTCGTAATTGATCTTTGATCGAACCATGTTGACAAAAATATCTGGAGCTACAAAATACAACGAAGAAAGTCAATTTCTTATCTGAATCAAGATATGCATATAAACATTTAAGTACCACCACAATCATCATTAACATGATATGCATATACCCCTTCCTCCAAAAAGTATGGAACTTTAGTTTTAGCGCTAATAAAGTTTTGTTGCTATTTTTTTGTGCGTTCTATTAAAACAAATTATTTTAGCGCTAATAAAGTAATATTTGTTGTGCTTAAACAAATTGTTTTAGCGCTAATAAAGTAATATACCCTCTCCCTGAAAAAGCATCGAACTTTAATTTTAGCGCTAATAAAATCTTGTTGTGCAAGCTTTGTTGTGCATTTTATTAAAAATTATTGTAGCGTTAAAAAAATCTTTGTTATGCTAATTTTTGTTTTATGGAATACTTAAAAAAATTTGTTTAAAAACTATTTAAAAGAAATTGTTGTAGTACTAATAAAGTCTGCTAATCTTTGTTTTATGAGATATTTTAAAAAATTGTTTAAAAAAATATTTTTTAGTACTAATAAAGTCTTTATTTTAACGCTAAGAAAAAAAAATTAGCGCTAAGAATAAGGAAGAGTCAATAAATGTAAATGCTATTTGAAAATTGAGTATTCCTAAGTGTAGCTTTTAGATAAAACCTAAGAAATACGACAAGCATTGAAATTTGTAAGTTTTCAAATATTCACCAAAAGCGTAGAAAACAAAATAAATTTCAATTGTCCACAAAAAAAAAGGTTGTTAACAACAAAAAGTTTTTAAAATGGAATACTGAAATTGTATGTTTTCAAATATTCACCAAAAGCGTAGAAAACAACAAAAATTTCAAATGTCCACCAAAAAAAGGTGTGAGAACAAAACAAAATTTTCAATATCCACCAAAACAAGGTAGAAAACAACAAAAACTTTTTCAATGGAATTCACAACTAATCACACAGCAAAACAAAATAAAACAAATAAGGTAAGAAGCTGTGAGAACAAAAATGAGCGAGTATCAGTCAAGGTAAAGATTGCTAATAATTTAAGACGAATCATCAAAGGACATGTTTTCCTTTCCAATGGGGATCTATCCTGTTAGGCGCTTCAGCATTCATATCATCCCCGTTCGCCTTTTCAGAAATCAGATCAATTATGTTGGTCTTTTCAGCATTCATATCAAAGTGATGTCCCAATACCAGCAATCAATGAATCGACCATTTCAATCTTTTTCTCCAGTAAGCGAAGCATCTCCTGGAGTTCGAGAGAGTTAATCGAAATTGGAACTTCCCTCGCTACACACTTAGCCAAGTCAAGTTCCTTCTCCAGTGTGTTAACTTTCCTGATATGCTTGTTCACGTTCTTGGAGATCCTAGCCAGATTCTGCTTGGGAAACACATCTTGATCCACTATGTTGTTTGAGTGGGAAGAAGCAGAAGGCGTCAGAGTGACGAACTTTTCGTCGGGAATGCTTTGTCTGGTGAAGGCCAGACTTCTGGCTAGGCCCGTCCCTAGTAATGACGCTACACAATCGACATCGCAGAGTGTTTTCAATTCGTTCAGTTTCTTGAATATTCTCGACTTCTTCTTCTTAAACGTCTCGCGCCTGGTGCGTTCGATAGCAATAAACTCGTACTTGATCTTTGATCGAATCATACAAAAATATCTGGAGCTACAAAATATCAGAGTGACGAACTTTTCGTCGGGAATGCTTTGTCTGGTGAAGGCCAGACTTCTGGCTGAGCCCGTCCCTAGTAATGACGCTACACATTTCGACATCGCAGAGTGTTTTCAATTCGTTCAGTTTCTTGAATATTCTCGACTTCCTCTTCTTAAACGTCTCGCGCCTGGTGCGTTCGATAGCAATAAACTCGTAATTGATCTTTGATCGAACCATGTTGACAAAAATATCTGGAGCTACAAAATACAACGAAGAAAGTCAATTTCTTATCTGAATCAAGATATGCATATAAACATTTAAGTACCACCACAATCATCATTAAAAAAATCTTTGTTATGCTAATTTTTGTTTTATGGGATACTTAAAAAATTTGTTTAAAAACTATTTAAAAGAAATTGTTGTAGTACTAATAAAGTCTGCTAATCTTTTTTTTATGAGATATTTTAAAAAATTGTTTAAAAAAATATTTTTTAGTACTAATAAAGTCTTTATTTTAACGCTAAGAAAAAAAAATTAGCGCTAAGAATGGAAGAGTCAATAAATGTAAATGATATTTGAAAATTCGAGTATTCCTAAGTGTAGCTTTTAGATAAAACCTAAGAAATACGACAAGCATTGAAATTCGTAAGTTTTCAAATATTCACCAAAAGCATAGAAAACAAAATAAATTTCAAATGTCCACAAAAAAAAAGGTTGTTAACAACAAAAAGTTTTTAAAATGGAATACTGAAATTGTATGTTTTCAAATATTCACCAAAAGCGTAGAAAACAACAAAAATTTCAAATGTCCACCAAAAAAAGGTTGTTAACAACAAAAAGTTTTTAAAATGAAATCCACAACTAATCACAAATAACAGCAAAACAAAATAAAACAGCTAAGGTAAGAAGCTGTGAGAACAAAACAAAATTTTCAATATCCACCAAAACAAGGTAGAAAACAACAAAAAGTTTTTCAATGGAATTCACAACTAATCACACAGCAAAACAAAATAAAACAACTAAGGTAAGAAGCTGTGAGAACAAAAATGAGCGAGTATCAGTCAAGGTAAAGATTGCTAATAATTTAAGACGAATCATCAAAGGACATGTTTTCCTTTCCAATGGGGATCTATCCTGTTAGGCGCGCTTCAGCATTCATATCATCCCCGTTCGCCTTTTCAGAAATCAGATCAATTATGTTGGTCTTTTCAGCATTCATATCAAAGTGAAGTCCCAATACCAGCAATCAATGAATCGACCATTTCAATCTTTTTCTCCAGTAAGCGAAGCATCTCCTGGAGTTCGAGAGAGTTAATCGAAATTGGAACTTCCCTCGCTACACACTTAGCCAAGTCAAGTTCCTTCTCCTGTGTGTTAACTTTCCTGATATGCTTGTCCACGTTCTTGGAGATCCTAGCCAGATTCTGCTTGGGAAACACATATTGATCCACTATGTTGTTTGAGTGGGAAGAAGCAGAAGGCGTCAGAGTGACGAACGTTTCGTCGGGAATGCTTTGTCTGGTGAAGGCCAGACTTCTGGCTGGGCCCGTCCCTAGTAATGACGCTACACAATCGACATCGCAGAGTGTTTTCAATTCGTTCAGTTTCTTGAATATTCTCGACTTCTTCTTCTTAAACGTCTCGCGCCTGGTGCGTTCTATAGCAATAAACTCGTACTTGATCTTTGATCGAATCATACAAAAATATCTGGAGCTACAAAATATCAGAGTGACGAACTTTTCGTCGGGAATGCTTTGTCTGGTGAAGGCCAGACTTCTGGCTGAGCCCGTCCCTAGTAATGACGCTACACATTTCGACATCGCAGAGTGTTTTCAATTCGTTCAGTTTCATGAATATTCTCGACTTCCTCTTCTTAAACGTCTCGCGCCTGGTGCGTTCGATAGCAATAAACTCGTACTTGATCTTTGATCGAACCATGTTGACAAAAAGTATGGAACTTTAGTTTTAGCGCTAATAAAGTCTTGTTGCTATTTTTTTGTGCGTTCTATTAAAATAAATTGTTTTAGCGCTAATAAAGTAATATTTGTTGTGCTTAAACAAATTGTTTTAGCGCTAATAAAGTAATATACCTAATACCCTCTCCCTGAAAAAGCATCGAACTTTAAGTTTAGCGCTAATAAAGTCTTGTTGTGCAAGCTTTGTTGTGCATTTTATTAAAAATTATTGTAGCTTTAAAAAAATCTTTGTTATGCTAATTTTTGTTTTATGGGATACTTAAAAAATTTGTTTAAAAACTATTTAAAAGAAATTGTTGTAGTACTAATAAAGTCTGCTAATCTTTGTTTTATGAGATATTTTAAAAAATTGTTTAAAAAAATATTTTTTAGTACTAATAAAGTCTTTATTTTAACGCTAAGAAAAAAAAAAATAGCGCTAAGAATAAGGAAGAGTCAATAAATGTAAATGCTATTTGAAAATTCGAGTATTCCTAAGTGTAGCTTTTAGATAAAACCTAAGAAATACGACAAGTATTGAAATTCGTAAGTTTTCAAATATTCACCAAAAGCGTAGAAAACAAAATAAATTTCAAATGTCCACAAAAAAAAAAGGTTGTTAACAACAAAAAGTTTTTAAAATGGAATACTGAAATTGTATGTTTTCAAATATTCACCAAAAGCGTAGAAAACAACAAAAATTTCAAATGTCCACCATAAAAAGGTTGTTAACAACAAAAAGTTTTTTAAATGAAATCCACAACTAATCACAATTAACAGCAAAACAAAATAAAACAGCTAAGGTAAGAAGCTGTGAGAACAAAACAAAATTTTCAATATCCACCAAAACAAGGTAGAAAAAAACAAAAAGTTTTTCAATGGAATTCACAACTAATTACACAGCAAAACAAAATAAAACAACTAAGGTAAGAAGCTGTGAGAACAAAAATGAGCGAGTATCAGTCAAGGTAAGATTGCTAATAATTTAAGACGAATCATCAAAGGACATGTTTTCCTTTCCAATGGAGATCTATCCTGTTAGGCGCTTCAGCATTCATATCATCCCCGTTCGCCTTTTCAGAAATCAGATCAATTATGTTGGTTTTTTCAGCATTCATATCAAAGTGATGTCCCAATACCAGCAATCAATGAATCGACCATTTCAATCTTTTTCTCCAGTAAGCGAAGCATCTCCTGGAGTTCGAGAGAGTTAATCGAAATTGGAACTTCCCTCGCTACACACTTAGCCAAGTCAAGTTCCTTCTACAGTGTGTTAACTTTCCTGATATGCTTGTCCACGTTCTTGGAGATCCTAGCCAGATTCTGCTTGGGAAACACATCTTGATCCACTATGTTGTTTGAGTGGGAAGAAGCAGAAGGCGTCAGAGTGACGAACTTTTCGTCGGGAATGCTTTGTCTAGTGAAGGCCAGACTTCTGGCTGGGCCCGTCCCTAGTAATGACGCTACACAATCGACATCGCAGAGTGTTTTCAATTCGTTCAGTTTCTTGAATATTCTCGACTTCTTCTTCTTAAACGTCTCGCGCCTGGTGCGTTCGATAGCAATAAACTCGTACTTGATCTTTGATCGAATCATACAAAAATATCTGGAGCTACAAAATATCAGAGTGACGAACTTTTCGTCGGGAATGCTTTGTCTGGTGAAGGCCAGACTTCTGGCTGAGCCCGTCCCTAGTAATGACGCTACACATTTCGACATCGCAGAGTGTTTTCAATTCGTTCAGTTTCTTGAATATTCTCGACTTCCTCTTCTTAAACGTCTCGCGCCTGGTGCGTTCGATAGCAATAAACTCGTACTTGATCTTTGATCGAACCATGTTGACAAAAATATCTGGAGCTACAAAATACAACGAAGAAAGTCAATTTCTTATCTGAATCAAGATATGCATATAAACATTTAAGTACCACCACAATCATCATTAACATGATATGCATATACCCCTTCCTCCAAAAAGTATGGAACTTTAGTTTTAGCGCTAATAAAGTTTTGTTGCTATTTTTTTGTGCGTTCTATTAAAACAAATTGTTTTAGCGCTAATAAAGTAATATTTGTTGTGGTTAAACAAATTGTTTTAGCGCTAATAAAGTAATATACCCTCTCCCTGAAAAAGCATCGAACTTTAATTTTAGCGCTAATAAAATCTTGTTGTGCAAGCTTTGTTGTGCATTTTATTAAAAATTATTGTAGCGTTAAAAAAATCTTTGTTATGCTAATTTTTGTTTTATGGGATACTTAAAAAAAATTGTTTAAAAACTATTTAAAAGAAATTGTTGTAGTACTAATAAAGTTTGCTAATCTTTGTTTTATGAGATATTTTAAAAATTTGTTTAAAAAAATATTTTTTAGTACTAATAAAGTCTTTATTTTAACGCAAAGAAAAAAAAAATTAGCGCTAAGAATAAGAAAGAGTCAATAAATGTAAATGCTATTTGAAAATTCGAGTATTCCTAAGTGTAGCTTTTAGATAAAACCTAAGAAATACGACAAGCATTGAAATTCGTAAATTTTCAAATATTCACCAAAAGCGTAGAAAACAAAATAAATTTCAAATGTCCACAAAAAAAAAGGTTGTTAACAACAAAAAGTTTTTAAAATGGAATCCTGAAATGGTATGTTTTCAAATATTCACCAAAAGCGTAGAAAACAACAAAATTTTCAAATGTCCACTAAAAAAAGGTTGTTAACAACAAAAAGTTTTTTAAATGAAATCCACAACTAATCACAAATAACAGCAAAACAAAATAAAACAGCTATAAGAAGCTGTGAGAACAAAACAAAATTTTCAATATCCACCAAAACAAGGTAGAAAACAACAAAAAGTTTTTCAATGGAATTCACAACTAATCACACAGCAAAACAAAATAAAACAACTAAGGTAAGAAGCTATGAGAACAAAAATGAGCGAGTATCAGTCAAGGTAAAGATTGCTAATAATTTAAGACGAATCATCAAAGGACATGTTTTCCTTTCCAATGGGGATCTATCCTGTTAGGCGCTTCAGCATTCATATCATCCCCGTTCGCCTTTTCAGAAATCAGATCAATTATGTTGGTCTTTTCAGCATTCATATCAAAGAGAAGTCCCAATACCAGCAATCAATGAATCGACCATTTCAATCTTTTTCTCCAGTAAGCGAAGCATCTCCTGGAGTTCGAGAGAGTTAATCGAAATTGGAACTTCCCTCGCTACACACTTAGCCAAGTCAAGTTCCTTCTCCAGTGTGTTAACTTTCCTGATATGCTTGTCCACGTTCTTGAAGATCCTAGCCAGATTCTGCTTGGGAAACACATCTTGATCCACTATGTTGTTTGAGTGGGAAGAAGCAGAAGGCGTCAGAGTGACGAACTTTTCGTCGGGAATGCTTTGTCTGGTGAAGGCCAGACTTCTGGCTGGGCCCGTCCCTAGTAATGACGCTACACAATCGACATCGCAGAGTGTTTTCAATTCGTTCAGTTTCTTGAATATTCTCGACTTCCTCTTCTTAAACGTCTCGCGCCTGGTGCGTTCGATAGCAATAAACTCGTACTTGATCTTTGATCGAATCATACAAAAATATCTGGAGCTACAAAATATCAGAGTGATGAACTTTTCGTTGGGATTGCTTTGTCTGGTGAAGGCCAGACTTCTGGCTGAGCCCGTCCCCAGTAATGACGCTACACATTTCGACATCGTAAAGTGTTTTCAATTCGTTCAGTTTCTTGAATATTCTCGACTTCCTCTTCTTAAACTTCTCGCGCCTGGTGCGTTCGATAGCAATAAACTCGTACTTGATCTTTGATCGAACCATGTTGACAAAAATATCTGGAGCTACAAAATACAACGAAGAAAGTCAATTTCTTATCTGAATCAAGATATGCATATAAACATTTAAGTACCACCACAATCATCATTAACATGATATGCATATACCCCTTCCTCAAAAAAGTATGGAACTTTAGTTTTAGCGCTAATAAAGTCTTGTTACTATTTTTTTGTGCGTTCTATTAAAACAAATTGTTTAAGCGCTAATAAAGTAATATTTGTTGTGCTTAAACAAATTGTTTTAGCGCTAATAAAGTAATATACCCTCTCCTTGAAAAAGCATCGAACTTTAATTTTAGCGCTAATAAAATCTTGTTGTGCAAGCTTTGTTGTGCATTTTATTAAAAATTATTGTAGGGGTTAAAAAAATCTTTGTTATGCTAATTTTTGTTTTATGGAATACTTAAAAAATTTGTTTAAAAACTATTTAAAAGAAATTGTTTTAGTACTAATAAAGTCTGCTAATCTTTGTTTTATGAGATATTTTAAAAAATTGTTTAAAAAAATATTTTTTAGTACTAATAAAGTCTTTATTTTAACGCTAAGAAAAAAAAAATTAGCGCTAAGAATAAGGAAGAGTCAATAAATGTAAATGTTATTTGAAAATTCGAGTATTCCTAAGTGTAGCTTTTAGATAAAACCTAAGAAATACGACAAGTATTGAAATTCGTAAGTTTTCAAATATTCACCAAAAGCGTAGAAAACAAAATAAATTTCAAATGTCCACAAAAAAAAAGGTTGTTAACAACAAAAAGTTTTTAAAATGGAATACTGAAATTGTATGTTTTCAAATATTCACCAAAAGCGTAGAAAACAACAAAAATTTCAAATGTCCACCATAAAAAGGTTGTTAACAACAAAAAGTTTTTTAAATGAAATCCACAACTAATCACAATTAACAGCAAAACAAAATAAAACAGCTAAGGTAAGAAGCTGTGAGAACAAAACAAAATTTTCAATATCCACCAAAACAAGGTAGAAAACAACAAAAAGTTTTTCAATGGAATTCACAACTAATTACACAGCAAAACAAAATAAAACAACTAAGGTAAGAAGCTGTGAGAACAAAAATGAGCGAGTATCAGTCAAGGTAAGATTGCTAATAATTTAAGACGAATCATCAAAGGACATGTTTTCCTTTCCAATGGAGATCTATCCTGTTAGGCGCTTCAGCATTCATATCATCCCCGTTCGCCTTTTCAGAAATCAGATCAATTATGTTGGTTTTTTCAGCATTCATATCAAAGTGATGTCCCAATACCAGCAATCAATGAATCGACCATTTCAATCTTTTTCTCCAGTAAGCGAAGCATCTCCTGGAGTTCGAGAGAGTTAATCGAAATTGGAACTTCCCTCGCTACACACTTAGCCAAGTCAAGTTCCTTCTCCAGTGTGTTAACTTTCCTGATATGCTTGTCCACGTTCTTGGAGATCCTAGCCAGATTCTGCTTGGGAAACACATCTTGATCCACTATGTTGTTTGAGTGGGAAGAAGCAGAAAGCGTCAGAGTGACGAACTTTTCGTCGGGAATGCTTTGTCTAGTGAAGGCCAGACTTCTGGCTGGGCCCGTCCCTAGTAATGACGCTACACATTTCGACATCGCAGAGTGTTTTCAATTCGTTCAGTTTCTTGAATATTCTCGACTTCCTCTTCTTAAACGTCTCGCGCCTGGTGCGTTCGATAGCAATAAACTCGTACTTGATCTTTGATCGAACCATGTTGACAAAAATATCTGGAGCTACAAAATACAACGAAGAAAGTCAATTTCTTATCTGAATCAAGATATGCATATAAACATTTAAGTACCACCACAATCATCATTAACATGATATGCATATACCCCTTCCTCAAAAAAGTATGGAACTTTAGTTTTAGCGCTAATAAAGTCTTGTTACTATTTTTTTGTGCGTTCTATTAAAACAAATTGTTTAAGCGCTAATAAAGTAATATTTGTTGTGCTTAAACAAATTGTTTTAGCGCTAATAAAGTAATATACCCTCTCCTTGAAAAAGCATTGAACTTTAATTTTAGCGCTAATAAAATCTTGTTGTGCAAGCTTTGTTGTGCATTTTATTAAAAATTATTGTAGGGGTTAAAAAAATCTTTGTTATGCTAATTTTTGTTTTATGGAATACTTAAAAAATTTTGTTTAAAAACTATTTAAAAGAAATTGTTTTAGTACTAATAAAGTCTGCTAATCTTTGTTTTATGAGATATTTTAAAAAATTGTTTAAAAAAATATTTTTTAGTACTAATAAAGTCTTTATTTTAACGCTAAGAAAAAAAAAATTAGCGCTAAGAATAAGAAAGAGTCAATAAATGTAAATGCTATTTGAAAATTCGAGTATTCCTAAGTGTAGCTTTTAGATAAAACCTAAGAAATACGAAAGTATTGAAATTCGTAAGTTTTCAAATATTCACCAACGTAGAAAACAAAATAAATTTCAAATGTCCACAAAAAAAAAAGGTTGTTAACAACAAAAAGTTTTTAAAATGGAATACTGAAATTGTATGTTTTCAAATATTCACCAAAAGCGTAGAAAACAACAAAAATTTCAAATGTCCACCATAAAAAGGTCGTTAACAACAAAAAGTTTTTTAAATGAAATCCACAACTAATCACAATTAACAGCAAAACAAAATAAAACAGCTAAGGTAAGAAGCTGTGAGAACAAAACAAAATTTTCAATATCCACCAAAACAAGGTAGAAAAAAACAAAAAGTTTTTCAATGGAATTCACAACTAATTACACAGCAAAACAAAATAAAACAACTAAGGTAAGAAGCTGTGAGAACAAAAATGAGCGAGTATCAGTCAAGGTAAGATTGCTAATAATTTAAGACGAATCATCAAAGGACATGTTTTCCTTTCCAATGGAGATCTATCCTCTTAGGCGCTTCAGCATTCATATCATCCCCGTTCGCCTTTTCAGAAATCAGATCAATTATGTTGGTTTTTTCAGCATTCATATCAAAGTGATGTCCCAATACCAGCAATCAATGAATCGACCATTTCAATCTTTTTCTCCAGTAAGCGAAGCATCTCCTGGAGTTCGAGAGAGTTAATCGAAATTGGAACTTCCCTCGATACACACTTAGCCAAGTCAAGTTCCTTCTCCAGTGTGTTAACTTTCCTGATATGCTTGTCCACGTTCTTGGAGATCCTAGCCAGATTCTGCTTGGGAAACACATCTTGATCCACTATGTTGTTTGAGTGGGAAGAAGCAGAAGGCGTCAGAGTGACGAACTTTTCGTCGGGAATGCTTTGTCTGGTGAAGGCCAGACTTCTGGCTGGGCCCGTCCCTAGTAATGACGCTACACATTTCGACATCGCAGAGTGTTTTCAATTCGTTCAGTTTCTTGAATATTCTCGACTTCCTCTTCTTAAACGTCTCGCGCCTGGTGCGTTCGATAGCAATAAACTCGTACTTGATCTTTGATCGAACCATGTTGACAAAAATATCTGGAGCTACAAAATACAACGAAGAAAGTCAATTTCTTATCTGAATCAAGATATGCATATAAACATTTAAGTACCACCACAATCATCATTAACATGATATGCATATACCCCTTCCTCCAAAAAGTATGGAACTTTAGTTTTAGCGCTAATAAAGTTTTGTTGCTATTTTTTTGTGCGTTCTATTAAAACAAATTATTTTAGCGCTAATAAAGTAATATTTGTTGTGCTTAAACAAATTGTTTTAGCGCTAATAAAGTAATATACCCTCTCCCTGAAAAAGCATCGAACTTTAATTTTAGCGCTAATAAAATCTTGTTGTGCAAGCTTTGTTGTGCATTTTATTAAAAATTATTGTAGCGTTAAAAAAATCTTTGTTATGCTAATTTTTGTTTTATGGAATACTTAAAAAAATTTGTTTAAAAACTATTTAAAAGAAATTGTTGTAGTACTAATAAAGTCTGCTAATCTTTGTTTTATGAGATATTTTAAAAAATTGTTTAAAAAAATATTTTTTAGTACTAATAAAGTCTTTATTTTAACGCTAAGAAAAAAAAATTAGCACTAAGAATAAGGAAGAGGCAATAAATGTAAATGCTATTTGAAAATTCGAGTATTCCTAAGTGTAGCTTTTAGATAAAACCTAAGAAATACGACAAGCATTGAAATTTGTAAGTTTTCAAATATTCACCAAAAGCGTAGAAAACAAAATAAATTTCAATTGTCCACAAAAAAAAAGGTTGTTAACAACAAAAAGTTTTTAAAATGGAATACTGAAATTGTATGTTTTCAAATATTCACCAAAAGCATAGAAAACAACAAAAATTTCAAATGTCCACAAAAAAAAAGTGTGAGAACAAAACAAAATTTTCAATATCCACCAAAACAAGGTAGAAAACAACAAAAACTTTTTCAATGGAATTCACAACTAATCACACAGCAAAACAAAATAAAACAAATAAGGTAAGAAGCTGTGAGAACAAAAATGAGCGAGTATCAGTCAAGGTAAAGATTGCTAATAATTTAAGACAAATCATCAAAGGACATGTTTTCCTTTCCAATGGAGATCTATCCTGTTAGGCGCTTCAGCATTCATATCATCCCCGTTCGCCTTTTCAGAAATCAGATCAATTATGTTGGTCTTTTGAGCATTCATATCAAAGTGATGTCCCAATACCAGCAATCAATGAATCGACCATTTCAATCTTTTTCTCCAGTAAGCGAAGCATCTCCTGGAGTTCGAGAGAGTTAATCGAAATTGGAACTTCCCTCGCTACACACTTAGCCAAGTCAAGTTCCTTCTCCAGTGTGTTAACTTTCCTGATATGCTTGTCCACGTTCTTGGAGATCCTAGCCAGATTCTGCTTGGGAAACACATCTTGATCCACTATGTTGTTTGAGTGGGAAGAAGCAGAAGGCGTCAGAGTGACGAACTTTTCGTCGGGAATGCTTTGTCTAGTGAAGGCCAGACTTCTGGCTGGGCCCGTCCCTAGTAATGACGCTACACATTTCGACATCGCAGAGTGTTTTCAATTCGTTCAGTTTCTTGAATATTCTCGACTTCCTCTTCTTAAACGTCTCGCGCCTGGTGCGTTCGATAGCAATAAACTCGTACTTGATCTTTGATCGAACCATGTTGACAAAAATATCTGGAGCTACAAAATACAACGAAGAAAGTCAATTTCTTATTTGAATCAAGATATGCATATAAACATTTAAGTACCACCACAATCATCATTAACATGATATGCATATACCCCTTCCTCAAAAAAGTATGGAACTTTAGTTTTAGCGCTAATAAAGTCTTGTTACTATTTTTTTGTGCGTTCTATTAAAACAAATTGTTTAAGCGCTAATAAAATAATATTTGTTGTGCTTAAACAAATTGTTTTAGCGCTAATAAAGTAATATACCCTCTCCTTGAAAAAGCATTGAACTTTAATTTTAGCGCTAATAAAATCTTGTTGTGCAAGCTTTGTTGTGCATTTTATTAAAAATTATTGTAGGGGTTAAAAAAATCTTTGTTATGCTAATTTTTGTTTTATGGAATACTTAAAAAATTTTGTTTAAAAACTATTTAAAAGAAATTGTTTTAGTACTAATAAAGTCTGCTAATCTTTGTTTTATGAGATATTTTAAAAAATTGTTTAAAAAAATATTTTTTAGTACTAATAAAGTCTTTATTTTAACGCTAAGAAAAAAAAAATTAGCGCTAAGAATAAGGAAGAGTCAATAAATGTAAATGTTATTTGAAAATTCGAGTATTCCTAAGTGTAGCTTTTAGATAAAACCTAAGAAATACGACAAGTATTGAAATTCGTAAGTTTTCAAATATTCACCAAAAGCGTAGAAAACAAAATAAATTTCAAATGTCCAAAAAAAAAAAAGGTTGTTAACAACAAAAAGTTTTTAAAATGGAATACTGAAATTGTATGTTTTCAAATATTCACCAAAAGCGTAGAAAACAACAAAAATTTCAAATGTCCACCATAAAAAGGTTGTTAACAACAAAAAGTTTTTTAAATGAAATCCACAACTAATCACAATTAACAGCAAAACAAAATAAAACAGCTAAGGTAAGAAGCTGTGAGAACAAAACAAAATTTTCAATATCCACCAAAACAAGGTAGAAAAAAACAAAAAGTTTTTCAATGGAATTCACAACTAATTACACAGCAAAACAAAATAAAACAACTAAGGTAAGAAGCTGCGAGAACAAAAATGAGCGAGTATCAGTCAAGGTAAGATTGCTAATAATTTAAGACGAATCATCAAAGGACATGTTTTCCTTTCCAATGGAGATCTATCCTGTTAGGCGCTTCAGCATTCATATCATCCCCGTTCGCCTTTTCAGAAATCAGATCAATTATGTTGGTTTTTTCAGCATTCATATCAAAGTGATGTCCCAATACCAGCAATCAATGAATCGACCATTTCAATCTTTTTCTCCAGTAAGCGAAGCATCTCCTGGAGTTCGAGAGAGTTAATCGAAATTGGAACTTCCCTCGCTACACACTTAGCCAACTCAAGTTCCTTCTCCAGTGTGTTAACTTTCCTGATATGCTTGTCCACGTTCTTGGAGATCCTAGCCAGATTCTGCTTGGGAAACACATCTTGATCCACTATGTTGTTTGAGTGGGAAGAAGCAGAAGGCGTCAGAGTGACGAACTTTTCGTCGGGAATGCTTTGTCTGGTGAAGGCCAGACTTCTGGCTGGCCCGTCCCTAGTAATGACGCTACACATTTCGACATCGCAGAGTGTTTTCAATTCGTTCAGTTTCTTGAATATTCTCGACTTCCTCTTCTTAAACGTCTCGCGCCTGGTGCGTTCGATAGCAATAAACTCGTACTTGATCTTTGATCGAACCATGTTGACAAAAATATCTGGAGCTACAAAATACAACGAAGAAAGTCAATTTCTTATCTGAATCAAGATATGCATATAAACATTTAAGTACCACCACAATCATCATTAACATGATATGCATATACCCCTTCCTCCAAAAAGTATGGAACTTTAGTTTTAGCGCTAATAAAGTTTTGTTGCTATTTTTTTGTGCGTTCTATTAAAACAAATTATTTTAGCGCTAATAAAGTAATATTTGTTGTGCTTAAACAAATTGTTTTAGCGCTAATAAAGTAATATACCCTCTCCCTGAAAAAGCATCGAACTTTAATTTTAGCGCTAATAAAATCTTGTTGTGCAAGCTTTGTTGTGCATTTTATTAAAAATTATTGTAGCGTTAAAAAAATCTTTGTTATGCTAATTTTTGTTTTATGGAATACTTAAAAAAATTTGTTTAAAAACTATTTAAAAGAAATTGTTGTAGTACTAATAAAGTCTGCTAATCTTTGTTTTATGAGATATTTTAAAAAATTGTTTAAAAAAATATTTTTTAGTACTAATAAAGTCTTTATTTTAACGCTAAGAAAAAAAAATTAGCGCTAAGAATAAGGAAGAGTCAATAAATGTAAATGCTATTTGAAAATTGAGTATTCCTAAGTGTAGCTTTTAGATAAAACCTAAGAAATACGACAAGCATTGAAATTTGTAAGTTTTCAAATATTCACCAAAAGCGTAGAAAACAAAATAAATTTCAATTGTCCACAAAAAAAAAGGTTGTTAACAACAAAAAGTTTTTAAAATGGAATACTGAAATTGTATGTTTTCAAATATTCACCAAAAGCGTAGAAAACAACAAAAATTTCAAATGTCCACCAAAAAAAGGTGTGAGAACAAAACAAAATTTTCAATATCCACCAAAACAAGGTAGAAAACAACAAAAACTTTTTCAATGGAATTCACAACTAATCACACAGCAAAACAAAATAAAACAAATAAGGTAAGAAGCTGTGAGAACAAAAATGAGCGAGTATCAGTCAAGGTAAAGATTGCTAATAATTTAAGACGAATCATCAAAGGACATGTTTTCCTTTCCAATGGGGATCTATCCTGTTAGGCGCTTCAGCATTCATATCATCCCCGTTCGCCTTTTCAGAAATCAGATCAATTATGTTGGTCTTTTCAG
Source organism: Euphrasia confusa (assembly GCA_954870475.1). Lineage (NCBI taxonomy): Eukaryota > Viridiplantae > Streptophyta > Magnoliopsida > Lamiales > Orobanchaceae > Euphrasia > Euphrasia confusa. The sequence goes on along the minus strand of OX940968.1, from coordinate 12,680,437 downwards.
CATTCATATCAAAGTGATGTCCCAATACCAGCAATCAATGAATCGACCATTTCAATCTTTTTCTCCAGTAAGCGAAGCATCTCCTGGAGTTCGAGAGAGTTAATCGAAATTGGAACTTCCCTCGCTACACACTTAGCCAAGTCAAGTTCCTTCTCCAGTGTGTTAACTTTCCTGATATGCTTGTTCACGTTCTTGGAGATCCTAGCCAGATTCTGCTTGGGAAACACATCTTGATCCACTATGTTGTTTGAGTGGGAAGAAGCAGAAGGCGTCAGAGTGACGAACTTTTCGTCGGGAATGCTTTGTCTGGTGAAGGCCAGACTTCTGGCTAGGCCCGTCCCTAGTAATGACGCTACACAATCGACATCGCAGAGTGTTTTCAATTCGTTCAGTTTCTTGAATATTCTCGACTTCTTCTTCTTAAACGTCTCGCGCCTGGTGCGTTCGATAGCAATAAACTCGTACTTGATCTTTGATCGAATCATACAAAAATATCTGGAGCTACAAAATATCAGAGTGACGAACTTTTCGTCGGGAATGCTTTGTCTGGTGAAGGCCAGACTTCTGGCTGAGCCCGTCCCTAGTAATGACGCTACACATTTCGACATCGCAGAGTGTTTTCAATTCGTTCAGTTTCTTGAATATTCTCGACTTCCTCTTCTTAAACGTCTCGCGCCTGGTGCGTTCGATAGCAATAAACTCGTAATTGATCTTTGATCGAACCATGTTGACAAAAATATCTGGAGCTACAAAATACAACGAAGAAAGTCAATTTCTTATCTGAATCAAGATATGCATATAAACATTTAAGTACCACCACAATCATCATTAACATGATATGCATATACCCCTTCCTCCAAAAAGTATGGAACTTTAGTTTTAGCGCTAATAAAGTTTTGTTGCTATTTTTTTGTGCGTTCTATTAAAACAAATTATTTTAGCGCTAATAAAGTAATATTTGTTGTGCTTAAACAAATTGTTTTAGCGCTAATAAAGTAATATACCCTCTCCCTGAAAAAGCATCGAACTTTAATTTTAGCGCTAATAAAATCTTGTTGTGCAAGCTTTGTTGTGCATTTTATTAAAAATTATTGTAGCGTTAAAAAAATCTTTGTTATGCTAATTTTTGTTTTATGGAATACTTAAAAAAATTTGTTTAAAAACTATTTAAAAGAAATTGTTGTAGTACTAATAAAGTCTGCTAATCTTTGTTTTATGAGATATTTTAAAAAATTGTTTAAAAAAATATTTTTTAGTACTAATAAAGTCTTTATTTTAACGCTAAGAAAAAAAAATTAGCGCTAAGAATAAGGAAGAGTCAATAAATGTAAATGCTATTTGAAAATTGAGTATTCCTAAGTGTAGCTTTTAGATAAAACCTAAGAAATACGACAAGCATTGAAATTTGTAAGTTTTCAAATATTCACCAAAAGCGTAGAAAACAAAATAAATTTCAATTGTCCACAAAAAAAAAGGTTGTTAACAACAAAAAGTTTTTAAAATGGAATACTGAAATTGTATGTTTTCAAATATTCACCAAAAGCGTAGAAAACAACAAAAATTTCAAATGTCCACCAAAAAAAGGTGTGAGAACAAAACAAAATTTTCAATATCCACCAAAACAAGGTAGAAAACAACAAAAACTTTTTCAATGGAATTCACAACTAATCACACAGCAAAACAAAATAAAACAAATAAGGTAAGAAGCTGTGAGAACAAAAATGAGCGAGTATCAGTCAAGGTAAAGATTGCTAATAATTTAAGACGAATCATCAAAGGACATGTTTTCCTTTCCAATGGGGATCTATCCTGTTAGGCGCTTCAGCATTCATATCATCCCCGTTCGCCTTTTCAGAAATCAGATCAATTATGTTGGTCTTTTCAGCATTCATATCAAAGTGATGTCCCAATACCAGCAATCAATGAATCGACCATTTCAATCTTTTTCTCCAGTAAGCGAAGCATCTCCTGGAGTTCGAGAGAGTTAATCGAAATTGGAACTTCCCTCGCTACACACTTAGCCAAGTCAAGTTCCTTCTCCAGTGTGTTAACTTTCCTGATATGCTTGTTCACGTTCTTGGAGATCCTAGCCAGCATCTGCTTGGGAAACACATCTTGATCCACTATGTTGTTTGAGTGGGAAGAAGCAGAAGGCGTCAGAGTGACGAACTTTTCGTCGGGAATGCTTTGTCTGGTGAAGGCCAGACTTCTGGCTAGGCCCGTCCCTAGTAATGACGCTACACAATCGACATCGCAGAGTGTTTTCAATTCGTTCAGTTTCTTGAATATTCTCGACTTCTTCTTCTTAAACGTCTCGCGCCTGGTGCGTTCGATAGCAATAAACTCGTACTTGATCTTTGATCGAATCATACAAAAATATCTGGAGCTACAAAATATCAGAGTGACGAACTTTTCGTCGGGAATGCTTTGTCTGGTGAAGGCCAGACTTCTGGCTGAGCCCGTCCCTAGTAATGACGCTACACATTTCGACATCGCAGAGTGTTTTCAATTCGTTCAGTTTCTTGAATATTCTCGACTTCCTCTTCTTAAACGTCTCGCGCCTGGTGCGTTCGATAGCAATAAACTCGTAATTGATCTTTGATCGAACCATGTTGACAAAAATATCTGGAGCTACAAAATACAACGAAGAAAGTCAATTTCTTATCTGAATCAAGATATGCATATAAACATTTAAGTACCACCACAATCATCATTAAAAAAATCTTTGTTATGCTAATTTTTGTTTTATGGGATACTTAAAAAATTTGTTTAAAAACTATTTAAAAGAAATTGTTGTAGTACTAATAAAGTCTGCTAATCTTTTTTTTATGAGATATTTTAAAAAATTGTTTAAAAAAATATTTTTTAGTACTAATAAAGTCTTTATTTTAACGCTAAGAAAAAAAAATTAGCGCTAAGAATGGAAGAGTCAATAAATGTAAATGATATTTGAAAATTCGAGTATTCCTAAGTGTAGCTTTTAGATAAAACCTAAGAAATACGACAAGCATTGAAATTCGTAAGTTTTCAAATATTCACCAAAAGCATAGAAAACAAAATAAATTTCAAATGTCCACAAAAAAAAAGGTTGTTAACAACAAAAAGTTTTTAAAATGGAATACTGAAATTGTATGTTTTCAAATATTCACCAAAAGCGTAGAAAACAACAAAAATTTCAAATGTCCACCAAAAAAAGGTTGTTAACAACAAAAAGTTTTTAAAATGAAATCCACAACTAATCACAAATAACAGCAAAACAAAATAAAACAGCTAAGGTAAGAAGCTGTGAGAACAAAACAAAATTTTCAATATCCACCAAAACAAGGTAGAAAACAACAAAAAGTTTTTCAATGGAATTCACAACTAATCACACAGCAAAACAAAATAAAACAACTAAGGTAAGAAGCTGTGAGAACAAAAATGAGCGAGTATCAGTCAAGGTAAAGATTGCTAATAATTTAAGACGAATCATCAAAGGACATGTTTTCCTTTCCAATGGGGATCTATCCTGTTAGGCGCGCTTCAGCATTCATATCATCCCCGTTCGCCTTTTCAGAAATCAGATCAATTATGTTGGTCTTTTCAGCATTCATATCAAAGTGAAGTCCCAATACCAGCAATCAATGAATCGACCATTTCAATCTTTTTCTCCAGTAAGCGAAGCATCTCCTGGAGTTCGAGAGAGTTAATCGAAATTGGAACTTCCCTCGCTACACACTTAGCCAAGTCAAGTTCCTTCTCCTGTGTGTTAACTTTCCTGATATGCTTGTCCACGTTCTTGGAGATCCTAGCCAGATTCTGCTTGGGAAACACATATTGATCCACTATGTTGTTTGAGTGGGAAGAAGCAGAAGGCGTCAGAGTGACGAACGTTTCGTCGGGAATGCTTTGTCTGGTGAAGGCCAGACTTCTGGCTGGGCCCGTCCCTAGTAATGACGCTACACAATCGACATCGCAGAGTGTTTTCAATTCGTTCAGTTTCTTGAATATTCTCGACTTCTTCTTCTTAAACGTCTCGCGCCTGGTGCGTTCTATAGCAATAAACTCGTACTTGATCTTTGATCGAATCATACAAAAATATCTGGAGCTACAAAATATCAGAGTGACGAACTTTTCGTCGGGAATGCTTTGTCTGGTGAAGGCCAGACTTCTGGCTGAGCCCGTCCCTAGTAATGACGCTACACATTTCGACATCGCAGAGTGTTTTCAATTCGTTCAGTTTCATGAATATTCTCGACTTCCTCTTCTTAAACGTCTCGCGCCTGGTGCGTTCGATAGCAATAAACTCGTACTTGATCTTTGATCGAACCATGTTGACAAAAAGTATGGAACTTTAGTTTTAGCGCTAATAAAGTCTTGTTGCTATTTTTTTGTGCGTTCTATTAAAATAAATTGTTTTAGCGCTAATAAAGTAATATTTGTTGTGCTTAAACAAATTGTTTTAGCGCTAATAAAGTAATATACCTAATACCCTCTCCCTGAAAAAGCATCGAACTTTAAGTTTAGCGCTAATAAAGTCTTGTTGTGCAAGCTTTGTTGTGCATTTTATTAAAAATTATTGTAGCTTTAAAAAAATCTTTGTTATGCTAATTTTTATTTTATGGGATACTTAAAAAATTTGTTTAAAAAATATTTAAAAGAAATTGTTGTAGTACTAATAAAGTCTGCTAATCTTTGTTTTATGAGATATTTTAAAAAATTGTTTAAAAAAATATTTTTTAGTACTAATAAAGTCTTTATTTTAACGCTAAGAAAAAAAAAATTATCGCTAAGAATGGAAGAGTCAATAAATGTAAATGATATTTGAAAATTCGAGTATTCCTAAGTGTAGCTTTTAGATAAAACCTAAGAAATACGACAAGCATTGAAATTCGTAAGTTTTCAAATATTCACCAAAAGCGTAGAAAACAAAATAAATTTCAAATGTCCAAAAAAAAAAAGGTTGTTAACAACAAAAAGTTTTTAAAATGGAATCCTGAAATTCGTATGTTTTCAAATGATCACCAAAAGCGTAGAAAACAACAAAAATTTCAAATGTCCACCTAAAAAAGGTTATTAACAACAAAAAGTTTTTTAAATGGAATCCACAACTAATCACAAATAACAGCAAAACAAAATAAAACACCTAAGGTAAGAAGCTGTGAGAACAAAACAAAATTTTCAATATCCACCAAAACAAGGTAGAAAACAACAAAAAGTTTTTCAATGGAATTCACAACTAATCAAACATCAAAACAAAATAAAACAACTATGGTAAGAAGCTGTGAGAACAAAAATGAGCGAGTATCAATCAAGGTAAAGATTGCTAATAATTTAAGACGAATCATCAAAGGACATGTTTTCCTTTCCAACGGGGATCTATCCTGTTAGGCGCTTCAGCATTCATATCATCCCTGTTCGCCTTTTCAGAAATCAGATCAATTATGTTGGTCTTTTCAGCATTCATATTAAAGTGAAGTCCCAATACCAACAATCAATGAATCGACCATTTCAATCTTTTTCTCCAGTAAGCGAAGCATCTCCTGGAGTTCGAGATAGTTAATCGAAATTGGAACTTCCCTCGCTACACACTTAGCCAAGTCAAGTTCCTTCTACAGTGTGTTAACTTTCCTGATATGCTTGTCCACGTTCTTGGAGATCCTAGCCAGATTCTGCTTGGGAAACACATCTTGATCCACTATGTTGTTTGAGTGGGAAGAAGCAGAAGGCGTCAGAGTGACGAACTTTTCGTCGGGAATGCTTTGTCTTGTGAAGGCCAGACTTCTGGCTGGGCCCGTCCCTAGTAATGACGCTACACATTTCGACATCGCAGAGTGTTTTCAATTCGTTCAGTTTCTTGAATATTCTCGACTTCCTCTTCTTAAACGTCTCGCGCCTGGTGCGTTCGATAGCAATAAACTCGTACTTGATCTTTGATCGAACCATACAAAAATATCTGGAGCTACAAAATATCAGAGTGACGAACTTTTCGTCGGGAATGCTTTGTCGGGTGAAGGCCAGACTTCTGGTTGGGCCCGTCCCTAGTAATGACGATACACATTTCGACATCGTAGAGTGTTTTCAATTCGTTCAGTTTCTTGAATATTCTCGACTTCCTCTTCTTAAACGTCTCGCGCCTGGTGCTTTCGATAGCAATAAACTCGTACTTGATCTTTGATCGAACCATGTTGACAAAAATATCTGGAGCTGCAAAATACCACGAAGAAAGTCAATTTCTTATCTGAATCAAGATATGCATATAAACATTTAAGTACCACCCCAATCATCATTAACATCATATGCATATACCTCTTCTTCCAAAAAGTATGGAACTTTAGTTTTAGCGCTAATAAAGTCTTGTGCCATTTTTTTTTTGTGCGTTCTATTAAAACAAATTGTTTTAGCGCTAATAAAGTAATCTTTGTTGTGCTAATTTTTGTTTTATGGATATTTAAAAAAAATTAAAATCTATTTAAAAGAAATTATTTTAGCACTAATAAAGTCTTGTTGTGCTAATCTTTGTTTTACGAGATATTTTAAAAAAAATTGTTAAAAAAAAATTATTTTTTAGTGCTAATAAAGTCTTTGTTTTAGCGCTAATAAAAAAAAATATTTTAGCAATAACGAGGAGTTTATAGATGTAAATGCTATTTGAATTTTTTTAAAGAATTAAACTAAGACCATGTTTATCCACAACCTTCTACAACCCAACTCATTAATAAATTATTAATTTCACTTTCTTCTACGTCATCACTTTATTATTTTATCAATTTTTCAATTTTTTATCCACAACCTATAACCTATTTCAACTTATTATTTATTATTATCATTAAATAATTACTTAATATATTTTTATTAAATTTATATTTAAAATATATATTAAATTACTAAAATATTCCAATGTAATTTTAAAATTAAAAAAATCAACAAAAAATTACTAATTACACAATTATAAAATAAGTAAAAATATATGAATATTGATCTCTAATTGTAGAGGATAAAAAAATAAAAATTTTGATATAATTATATTTATATATAATTATATATAATATTAGATATATAGTATTATATATAAAAGTATATATAATTTTAACAAATTAAATAATGTGCCCAATCAACTATTGACATTTGTTAATTAAAATAAATAAACAATTCACGCCCTGCAAGGCGTAGAGAATCCGGTTGTGAAAAACTTTTTAGGGTGATTTTATTTGCACCTCAATAATTACTAAGTACACCACTTTTAATTTAAATTTATTTTATTTTTATTTTAAAATTACTACGATGCCCTTTATTTTAAAAAATAAAATAATAAATAAAAATAAAAATCATAAAAGAAAAAAAAAATTATTGCGCTAATTATTTAATTAACGTAAATTTAACCTCTCACACATCATCAGAGAACACAAATCATCACAACTCTTGTGAAAATATGATACAACTTCTGAAAAAAAAACAAAAAAAAAACTAATTATATAATTCTATAATAAAAATAATTTTTCTATTATATTCTTAATCGCAACTACAATAAATTATTTAGCAATTCAATTTGCTGTAATCTTAGTCAAGGTCTGGAAAGCAATAGACATAACTAAACCACAAGAATCACGTTTTTCATATTCGACGGCGCCGTCATCACGACAGACGACACAAGTGTTTCCATCGGAAATAAAGTCAAATCTTACTCCTTCGACGGAGAGGACGGTGTGAATTTCGACTTGGTGTTCGTCCACTGAAACAAGATGAATATGCCAACAAAATCAAAATCGAGAAAAAGAGAAAAAAAAGTAAGATTGAGAATTGAGAACGAAAGAAAATAAAAGTTTAATTAGATTTGGTATATAAATTAGACTATTTTTTTTATAAAATAAATTATTGTGTTTATTAAAATAAAGGACATTATAGACATTTTATAATAAAAATAAATTAAATTTAAAATAAAAGTGGTATACTTAGTAATTATTGGGGTGTAAATAAAATTACCCAACTTTTTATTTTTTCTTTTCTTTTTAATTATTTATTTTGTCTTTTAGTGAATGGGAGGGCGTCACCCCTCCCGATAAACATGGTCTAAAGAAAAAAATGGTCCTGTTTCTATTTTAAATTATATAAAACAAATTGGTGGTTGTATTCTAAATTAAATTATATAAAACAAATTGGTGGTTGTATTCTAAATTTTTTAACGTGATTTTGTTGTGAAGAATAAAATAACTAAACATTACAAAAATTTTGTTTGAATGGTTAAAAAATATCGTTTATTATTTTGTACAGCATTTGTGTACGTACTAGCTATGGCCCATTTTGACATTTCGCATAGCCATCGAAACTTCCAAGACGGCACTCGTTACAATTATAAAAAATAGATTTTCAAAATCTTATTATGATATTTGGTTAATAAAAATATTTTAGTAATAGCAAATTATGTTATTACTTTATTATTTAAAAGTCTAAATTTACTAATTAATGAAATTAAGATCTTTCAACATGTGCCATACACAAAATTTTGGTTAGGACGCTTCTAGACAACTATTTTAATATAAGTATAAATTTAAATAAATTTTGAAATATATATTACAAAAAATGAGGACAAAGATGGGAGAAAATAATCTTACTTGATAATATATTTAAAACAAATAGAAAATTTGAAGGTCAATTTACATTTCTGAACACCACTTTTTAAACGACATTTGTAGCCTAATTCGTGAGATCACCATTCTAATCACAAATTAAGAATTTCAATTCTGCTTATTAGTGACTCTTGAAACTGGAACATATAACTGTTCGTGTGTGAACACCGGCCTCCTCAGCAGAATCCCACATTTGACAAAGATTGTCTTTGACTTATGTTAATTGTCATAGCATAAGATATCATAATTGAGAATTGTTGGAATTAAAATGACAATTTTGTATCAAAAGGAGTTAGTGGCAACCTTGGAATGTAAATACCACTGGTACTCCAGGTGCATCACACCTGGATTTAAACGCAAGTTTCTCCGATTACTATTTTAATATAAGTACCACTCAAAGTTTTAACCGTTTTTATTTTAAACTTAATTTAAATATGAGCAGCGCTATTTGTACTTCTAAAAACTCCAAGTACACCAATTTTCTAAATACACCTATTAAAATTATATATGTTTTATTATTTTTACTTAATACACCACCTAATATATCAATTTTACCCTTTTAAAATTACTAAGTTCACTTACTTTATAAATACATGTAATATTAAATTAATTATATTGTAAATTTATATCTAAAGAAGAAAAGTATACAATCAACGGCGGCAAGGTATTGAGACCACGGTAGATCTAGAATTCAAAGTGTAAAAAAGTATTCATAAAAAAATTGTTTTTACACACGTCGAAGAAAAGTTAATTTTCATGAGCGAATTCAGTGGCGGAGCCAGTACAGGACCAGCGTGGGCGATGGCCCACGCTGAAAAAAAATAAAAAAGTACTTATATATATTAAATAATTTTTTAGGGAAAAATGGCATTAAGGCCATTTTTCAGCCTTTTTTCGGCAATAAGGCTTTCGAGAAATTACGCGTGCCGATTAGGCCGCCTAAAATGTGCAAAGACGTCGTTGCCCTCGCATATATACACATTTGAACAGCATTAATTTCATTATTTCCCGCACACGAACTCCCCCACGAAACCCACACCTCTCCAATTACTCTCTCTCTTTTCTCTCTCGGCTCCCGCTAGAAAACACACAGAAAACGAAACCAAGCTTCGTAACCACCACCACCAACACACACACGAAATCCTCTCATCTCTGATCGCTCAGTTCGATTATCATATGGCTCCGTCGAAGAAAACCGCCGCCGCGAAGAGAACCGCCGGGAAGAAATCGACTCCAACCGCCGCTGCTGCTTCAGAAAACACTGAACGGAGGCTTGTTCAGTACACTCCGTCGAGTGAAGAGCAGGCGAGCCCTATCCCTTAGCCTGCCGCCGGCGAGAAGAAGGAGAGGAAGTAAGTACTTCGAACCCTAATTCAACCGATTTTCAATTTCAATCTGTTAATTTCCATTGCATGAATGAATTTTGTGTGTTTTGATGGAGGTTCGGTGTGATTGTGTGTTCATCAGTGTTGATTGTGTGTGTTGGTGGCCGTTCAGTGTTAATATGTTCTGTTCAGTGTTAAATTTTCCTATTCAGTGTTTGTTTATGCCTGCTCAGTGTCTCTTTATGCCACCCAGTGCTTTGTGTGTGCCACTCAGTGTTGATTTAGTGTGTTGGTGGCCGTTCAGTGTTAAAATGTTCTGTTCAGTGTTAAATTGTCCTGCTCAGTGTTAAATTATGCCTGCTCAGTGTCTCTGCATGCCACCCAGTGCCTTGTGTGTGCCACTCAGTGTTGATTGTGTGTGTTGGGTGTATGTTCAGTGTTAAAATGTTCTGTTCAGTGCCTCATCATGCTTGTTCAGTGCCTCATCATGCCTCTTCAGTGCCATTCAGTGCAATTACATGGCCACTCAGTGTTGTATATGCCTGTTCAGTGTTGTATATGCCTGTTCAGTGCTTTGTACTCACATCGGTGTGTGTTTTTTTGGTGTTCCAGGTCCTACGTACAGATGAGGTCCAACTTGCTGACCATCATCCGGACTATTGACGATATCAAGGACAAGCTGAAACCGGGGCACGACGAGTATTTGAAGATGACCCCCTTCTACCATCTCATAAAGAGCATAAAGGATCAGAGGATGACCATCCTCCACACCCGAAAGAGCGACGCTGCGATAGCTGCCGTGCTGGAGCAGATGGATGCCGGCGCTCGTACTATTAAGCTGGGCAGCAAAGATGTCCGGATCACTCCCGAGGATGTCGATCTTATTTTTGGAATCGTAGGCGGCAGTAGGAAGCTCGATATCAGTTCGAGGTCCAAGTGTGATAACAAAAGATTCAGGGAGAGGCTGTTCCCAGGGGAGAAGACGCTGAACCCAAAGATGCTGAAGGAAAAGCTTGATATTTTGGTAAAGCGTCGGAGTCGCAAGCCTCAGGCTCTTGCTGATGTAGCTCGGCTCCTGTCGTTGATACTGATCGGCACTGTCTTCTTCTCCACTTCCTCCGTCACGATCCAATGGAAATGGTTGGATTATGTGGTGGATCTGGACTCGATGCAGAGCTGCAACTGGGGCGAGGCGATTCTCAAGGCCCTTTGCGACTCGGCAGCTGTGCACAGGGACAACCCGCAGAATACACAAGGCTGCACGATACTGCTACTGGTATGTGCTTCTACTTGCTGTTCTTCACATTCGTCTTGCCGTCTTTTTTATTTTTCATTCCTTGATATTTACCTTGGGTTTTTTTTTTATTTTTGGTTTTTGTGCAGTTCTGGCTTTGTGAGCACACAAAGCTGGCAAACAGGCTGAAGAACGAGCACCTCCCCCGGGTCCTGAACTGGCATCTCAATGATCTTTCGAATGTGACCAAGGAGACCCTAGCGGGTCTCGCGGACGAGTCGGTAAATATCTTCTCTCTTTCTTCTGCTTCTTTTAAGTCTGTTTGTTTTATGATACAGTGTCTGTCAACTGATTCTGAGTGAACAGTGTGTGAAATATTGAGGTTCAGTGTTTATTGCTTGCATTCAGTGTGATATTCATGCACTCGGTGCTTGTGGGTGGACAGTGTGAATGATGTTCTGGTTCAGTGCTTATTTATGCTATTCAGTGTCAAAGTAGGATAACTGTGATGTTCAGTGCTTATTAATGCTGTTCAGTGTCACTCACTTGAGGGAGGATGATGTTTTTTTGAGTTCTAACGCGTGTTGTCCGTGTCTGACAGGTGGATGCTCGTCTTCTGAAACACGACAAGACGGTGGCGGAGATCCAGGCGTACAAGGGCCACCTTTCCTACAAAGCAATCGTGAACACTCCGCGTGCGGCGGAGAGCGAGGACGAAGAGCAGTCTGATGACGATGACGATGACGATGACGAGCATCCGGGCTCTGATTCGTCGAGACCTGAGGAAGAGGAACAAAAAGGAAAAGGCCCTGAGGGCGGGCCTTCTGGAGACGAGCAGTCGTCCGATGGGGAAGACGACGACGACGACAGTTCTTCCGGGCGGCATCAGGAGATGGCCTGCATAGTCCCGGAGCCGGAGGACGAGGGTGGGCCTTCTGAATAGCAGCCCGATGAGGAACGCCCCGCTGTTTCTGCTGCTGAAGCCTAGAAGTTGCTCAACAACCTCCTGTCGGAGAATCAAGATCTCTCCAGCACTGTGAGGGATCTCCAATCCAAGCTCGATAGCACGACTTCTCGGCTGAACGAAGTGACAAGTGCTAACATCGAGCTGGAAGGTGAAAACCAGCGTCTGAAGAGCGAGCTTTCGGAGCAGCTTGCGAAGATCGACGCGGAGACGGAGAAGGTCCCCGGGGCAGCAGCAGGCGAGGCAGGTGGAAGCTCCGAGGAGGAGGAGGAGTTGAAAAATCTGAGGGCCCGAGTGAAAGAGCTCGAGGAAGAATTGATCAAGAAGGCGAATGATCAGAATCATCCGGTGACCGAGGCGGGAGAGGCTCGAAGCTCCGGTGAGGAGGAGGAAGTGCGGCTTCTGAGGGCTAGAGTGAAAGAGCTCGAGGACGAAGTGGATGTTTTGAAGAACGCATTGGCTGACCTTCAGATTGTTGGGATTCGATGTCCCGGGCTATAAAAAAAAATGCGGAACCGATAACCCGACCGAAAACCCTAGATCGCCGGAGACTACGAACACCGACTCATCCGCAGGAGTCCGACCTTTGGAGACTACGCGCCCGAAGACACGCAGCCCGCCCCCAGTCGAAGTCCCCCGCGAGTCGGATCCACGAACGCGAACCACCTCACGAGCCGGGGCCCGACCGAACGCCCAGCGAGGCCCGAAGGCCGCGTGCGCCCAGCAGAGCCCCCGCGAGGGGCTCGCGATCGTCTACGGACGATCGCTGGGGATGCACGAGGCATCCCCGGGGCTGCTCGTAGCAGCCCCGCAGCGAGTCGCGTGACTCGCTGCTCGCGAGGGCCGAGCCCCGCACGCATCCGCTGCGGGCGAACCCGCAGCACGTACGGGGTCGCTGCGGGTGACCCCGCAGCTTACCCGCGATCGATCCGAGGATCGATCGCACCCCTCGGCTCCAACCGAGGGCTCCTCGCGCCACGCGCCTCCGACGAGGGTGGCCGGCGGATCCTCCCGCCGTGGCACCAGCCCACGGCGGATCCCCGACAATCGAACCCTAGGTTCGATCGTGTGCCCCCTCTCGTCGCGCGTTCCGGCGGTCCGAACCCTAGGGTTCGACCGCCGCGTTCGATCCTCGCCGGGGATCTCGAATCCCCGTCCCCGAGGTTCGTCGTTTTCCCGGATCGTACGTTCATGTATATATCACAATTAACGAACACAAATAATCATAGAGGGGTTCTCGATTATACCTTCGATTCGTTGTACGGAGAAACGAAATCGATTGACGACCTTGCGATCTTCCTACGTATTCCTCGCACTTCGTCCGAACGTCGTGTGGGCGACGATCTATCGGATTCCTATGGATCTCCTTCACTCTTCAAGACTTTATGATTGGCGTATCTTAGGTTAATGAATTGTGAAGACCATGTAGTGCTTATATAGGCTACGTAGGGGATCATAAGGAGACTAAATATTGGACTTCTAAATATTGAAGATTAAATTGGGTCCAACCCAAATCCATTAATCCTTATCAATATTAAATTTTATTTATTTTCCACTATATAAATAAAATTGCACTCCCAATATTAATCCATATTATATCAAATAATATTTCTCCGATTAGTATTATTTATTCCGTGTATTTAAGATTTAAATATCCATGAATAAATTTATTTATTGCTCAATAAATAATATTCATATCTTATATCCGAGACTAGTACCGTTCAACCTTTATTATTGTGCGGAACGAATCCACTCATGAGGTTTACACAATAATTCCTTATGAACTCATCTCGGGGATATTATCAACCCTTCCGGGATACACTTTCCCGTCAAGTATTCACGGCATGTCATATATAAAATATAGCGACCCAATTTTACCGGTAATTAACCCAATAATAAAATCGGTTAATTCCTTTGGAAAATCAAATTCTCTAATATTAAATATACACACCCGCAATAATATCGGGGATTAAGAATAAAATACTCCGAGATTTAAATTGATTATCTAAGGCAATCCTAATCAATAAATCTCAAGCTGATCCGCTCAATACACCAAGTGTACAAGTGTGATAAAATAATTAAGATAAATTATTTTCTCTCTCACACAACGACTATACCGATGGATTGGTCCGTGTCCATCTAGGTCGTGAGCAACTGTTCGATTAAATACGAGTAACCGATAGTATGATCTTCTGTGTGGGCCCGACACACCATACTAACTACAACGTATAAAATCCAGGACTATATTTTTGCATGATTAATTAATAATAATTAATTGCAAATAACTGTTTATTAATTAAATAGGTTAAATGCCATGACCGGGAGTTTACCGATACTTAAATCTAGACATTAAGTACACAACTCCAACAATCTCCCACTTGTACTAAGGTCTAGTCATTTCCTCCAAACTCCCGACTCCCATACTCATCACGTGCTTAAGTTATACTTCCCAGAAGTATTATGTGAATGAGCAATCTAGGTTGCCGCTCTGAAGTTATCTTGGTGACTACTGCGTCGTCTCTCTGACGATGACTCGTATCAGGTGGTACTGGCTCTATGTGTTATCATCACCTTTTTGAACTTATGACTTCTTCCAGTTCTCCACGCACCGCTATGTACATAGCCTTTGGTGAACCAAGAGTCATATCCAAGTTCAGAGGTCATTCCGGAACCTAACCAAAACTTCCGCTGCCTCTGAGGCTGCTATTCGGTTAATGATAGAGTCCGAGAAGCATCACGCTTGTCACTCTTTCATCCTTAGGTTCCACCTCTTCTAAAAGTGAACACATAGCCTGATATCGACTTACACTGGTCCTCCTCTGATTTTTGGATCTGAGAAAACTGTAATCTAAGAAGATTTCGTTTTGCTAGTAATCCAGTACTTCCAAGTACTTTACAGCATTCGAATATTTCTTATCCAGATTACTTTGATATCCTCCCACTACGCTAACCGCATAGTTGATATCAGATTCTTGTTTTTCAACATTGCATCTACAAAGCTCTCTACACTTGAAGTGTAGGTAACTGCTTTGTCTATATCTATCTCCTTCATGTGTTCAAGACACATACCTTAGATAGATGCATTCTGTTCTCGAAAGGCAATAACCTTTCTCAGAATTGTGCATGTTTAAAACAAACCACAATCGTATAAGATATCTTAAGAGAAGTACAAATGTTCTTATCTAGAGATCGAAAGATTTCTAAGAACATGATCCAACTTCATCTTAATCTTATATCTCGATTCATTTAGACAACCTCTATTTTATGTCTGACAACACCCTTTTCATTGTTGCCAACGATGAAGTGTTATCTACACAAAATTCCGAGAAACACCACCTTTGTTTCCATTACGTCTCTAACACACCTCTCTCGCAAATTCCTATGCAGAACTAGGGATCGATTTCATGTCTACTAGATCCAGAGTTCGAAAACTCCTCCAGTCTTATGAACATCTCTGGTTGGTCAACAACCTCCCACTGCAATGGCGTTCCGGTGTATAACAGTAACAACATTAGGTGCAGTTAGTGGTGTACTACTACTCGGTCAGGCTGGTTCTCAGTCTTTCCCTTTCCTCATTTTAAAGCACTTTGTCAGTTAGGGCATTGTAGTTCATCTAATAGTCTTCCTCTAAGAACCGAGTGAGGAAACCCATCTGGTTCGTAGTACTATTGAACATACAATTACTTGTTCTTCTAGGATATTCTACAATCACATAGAATGTGCCGTTGTATCCAGAAACATCCATAGAACATAGGTAGTTCCGAACAAACTTGTTCTTTTACTATTAGAATTCTATTTCTTATGCCTGACACACCATGTCTACACATCAGTGTATGGTGTAGTCGCTTGAGACTTAATCTCAACCTTTGATTTATGCTATGTGTTATTTAGATAGGTGATAGCCTCCGCGAACAGGTCGCAGGCTTTTAATGGATATACTTTGAAGGATCCCCACAATGGCTTTGTGTTGAAAACACTCCGCTTTTATGGCACATCAAGTATTCTAATCCATCTTCGAGTATTCTTGAAAGAACGACTCGTACCTTCTCTAATTACACATACCGCATTAATCATAAATCATTTTCTATACTTGTCCGAATTCCATCCTTTATCCAGAAAGGTTAACTCAGTTGTATCATCTTTCAAGATCGATTCTTAGGTCGGGAGGTCCATTCCTCCAACTATAATTGATCAAATCAATTTCGACCCTTTGAATCCCTTTTGAATAGATACTACCAAGTTCAAGAATTCACAAGTATAATGATTAATAAGAGAAATACATCTAATAAGTAAAACAAGTTATACATAACGGTTTGTTGCATCGTGGTAGACTAAGGATTCATCATTCACATATTGCTATCTAATGTACCAGAATAGATATCACCATTATTTCTTATCCAAACCATCAAATGATTAAAGAAATAAAATATCCATTAATAATAAAGAAAACCAGAACAAAAGTTCTTTTTCAAAATAAAGGGGTACATAAAGCAATAACTGAAATGAAATCCTAAAACAAATGTCTTCCACTGCAACCGCTGCTACCCCAACAGCTTCGCCCATGTAGACTCGAACTCTTCTTCTCTAAGTCGCCGGGTTTTCTGGAACCCCTGCATTTAAAATAATGCACATACCGTCAGTGGTTCCATATCTACACACCAGAATTCTGGTAGATAATACCGCTGACTATGTTTTTACGACTAAAGAAAAATTCGTACCTCTGAGAGGACATTCAGACTTCCAGTGTCCAGACTTGTTGCATCGGAAGCACTTGCCCTTTGGCTTACTAGCCCCCACTCGTGGTCCATTCCTCTTGGCACCACTGGGTTTCATGGCTTGCTTCCTTTTCTTGCCCCTACCTCCAATAGCTTTCAAGCTTTTGGACTTGGTAGCCACAAGCGCTTGAGACTTGCCCTTCTTGTAGATCCCCTCTGCCGCCTTCAGTTCAGTCAGGAGTTGCGCAAGGCTATAAGATAGTTTACCCATATTATAGCTCATACGAAACTGCTCAAAACTAGGGGTCAGAGACTGGAGTATGATGTCGACTTGCGTCTCATCATCAATAGAAGCTCCTAGGACCTCAAGTTCATTCAACAAACTCATCATCTTAAGAACGTGCTCCCCAACGGGCGTTCCTTCAGACTGAGTAGTCGACATGAGGACTCTCATGGCTTCTTGCCTCGCCGCACGATCCTGCTCCCCAAACATCTCCTTGAGGTTAGTCATCATATCCCGGGCAGTGTCCATCGGCTCATGTTGGGTTTGGAGTACATTTGACATGGAAGCCAAAATATAGCACCTAGCCATTTCATCAGCCTTTTTCCACTTCCGATATGTTGCCTTTTCCTCATCAGTTGAGGCAGCCGTGGGCTCAGCAGGGCATTTATCAGAGATTACAAACTTGTACTCTTCAGCAGTCAGGACAATGTCCAAATTTCTCTTCCAATCAATATAATTGGGACCAGTGAGTTTATGTTCCTTGAGTATCACAGAAAGTGGATTCATAGCTATTCTCTAAACCTATAAGCACATGTAAACAAACAATCAATTTAATGTCCGACATTATCTCCCTCAAATAATATCATTAAATCACTAATTGCGTCTAAAATCCCATCAGGTAAAGCAAGCCACGTTCGTGTGGACGTTTACCCACCCAAATGATTTAGCAATTAGATTTGCTTCGGTCGTACATCATTATAGCGTTACTTCGTTGGGAAGAATACTATAAAGCGTACCTAAGTGTAAACCATCACTCAGTACTAAGGTGAATCGTTTAGAATTGTTATGTCACCGCAAGCCACGTTTGTGTGGACGTTTACGATAACTCGCAATCCCTCACAATCTCCTATAACTGTCTACATCAATTATTCTAAAATCCCTTTCAGTATAGCAAGCCACGTTCGTGTGGACGTTTACTACACCAAATAGATTTATATAATTGAAATCCAATTACTTGATCCATTTGATGTTGTAAATCAAGACGCGGAGAATCATAAGTGAAACTCGAAGTTTCTAACCAGTGATTCACCATGCGAACGACCCTATCTCTCATAAATGAGGGAGCCGAGAAGACAATCGATCCATCTATCAAAGAATGGTACGAAGGTCTCTAATTTGTGTCCTCTACATGACCAAGTGGCTCTGGCTCCATTCCACTCCCCGGGGTGAGAATGAGTCGACTTGAAGTCAGTTTCAGAAAGACAAATTAGGCATTGTTTGATAAACTTGATCAATGTTTCTTGTAAAAGGAATTACAAGAATTCTCCTTCAATGACTTGTCTATATGAACTTCGAAAGTCCATAAAAGTCACCCAGAGAACAGTGATGGAGACCATGGGAATGTTTCCATCCCCTCTCCCACTTAGCTTTTTACGATAAAGGGATACGCTATCTAGTGCATAAAATAAACACATATAGCATGCATGTAAGCAATAAAGCACATAGATCACATAGTCAAAATAATGCTAGAGAAATTATTTTTCCCGACTATCATGGCTTTATCTTCATATGCATCTTCTAGTCTTCAGTCTTCGTTTCTTGAATGCTCCATGTGACGAGAATATTAATCTCCAATATTTAAATCTATTTATTTTCAATTAATCCAAAAGTTACTTAATTCGAAAATTAAGTCAATTGAATATATTAAAAATAAAATTAAATATTATTAATATTTATTTTTTTTTTATTTTTTTTCCTATCTAGTTCTATTAAATCTCTAGAATAATCTATCCAAGTAAAACTTGGAATATTCTAGAAGATATCTATAATAGAACAAGGAAATAAAATAAATTAGGACTCACTACTTTCCAAATTTATTTTTATTCCTAATCTATGAATATTCCCATGAGTAGGAATAATCAAATAGGAAAAATAAATTTAGTACTAAATTAATTAAATTCCTAATCTTTGAATAATTCCTTGAAGGAAATAAATCAATAGGAATAAAATTAATTCAAATTAATTCTTTTCCTAATCCATGAGAGTTTCCAAAAGGAGAACACTCAAATAGGAAAAATCCGAATTAATTAGGAAAGTGAATATTGGTAGAAGTGGCATGGGTTGGGAGACCCCATACCACCATACCATGATGGATCGGCCGGCCACTCGGGGAGGAGCGCCGCCGCCGCCTAGCCACGCCGGCTAGGCCATGGGTCGATCACCATCATGGGATCGATCCCAAGCCCTACTCTCTTCGTCACTTCTTCGTCTTCCGGCGATCGTCTCATCATCGAACCAACGTGAATAAATTACAAAATTTAAATTACAATTCCGGTATCGATTCTATACATGAAATCGACCCTATATATTTTCCGGAAAATAAAGAGCGTAATAATAAATCCTAAATTCGGTCAACCCCCGAATTTTTACTATTACAAACATTCAACCACACAAAACGAATCTCGACATGTCCGAGAGTTTAATAATCATGATAATTAATTAAATCCAACCATGATAGCCGGAAATCCTGCAAGGTAGAACAATAATCGAACATATACATGAACACGAAACCAAACGCTCTGATACCAGTTGTTGGGATTCGATGTCCCGGGCTATAAAAAAAAATGCGGAACCGATAACCCGACCGAAAACCCTAGATCGCCGGAGACTACGAACACCGACTCATCCGCAGGAGTCCGACCTTTGGAGACTATGCGCCCGAAGACACGCAGCCCGCCCCCAGCCGAAGTCCCCCGCGAGTCGGATCCACGAACGCGAACCACCTCACGAGCCGGGGCCCGACCGAACGCCCAGCGAGGCCCGAAGGCCGCGTGCGCCCAGCCGAGCCCCCGCGAGGGGCTCGCGATCGTCTACGGACGATCGCTGGGGATGCACGAGGCATCCCCGGGGCTGCTCGTAGCAGCCCCGCAGCGAGTCGCGTGACTCGCTGCTCGCGAGGGCCGAGCCCCGCACGCATCCGCTGCGGGCGAACCCGCAGCACGTACGGGGTCGCTGCGGGTGACCCCGCAGCTTACCCGCGATCGATCCGAGGATCGATCGCACCCCTCGGCTCCAGCCGAGGGCTCCTCGCGCCACGCGCCTCCGACGAGGGTGGCCGGCGGATCCTCCCGCCGTGGCACCAGCCCACGGCGGATCCCCGACGATCGAACCCTAGGTTCGATCGTGTGCCCCCTCTCGTCGCGCGTTCCGGCGGTCCGAACCCTAGGGTTCGACCGCCGCGTTCGATCCTCGCCGGGGATCTCGAATCCCCGTCCCCGAGGTTCGTCGTTTTCCCGGATCGTACGTTCATGTATATATCACAATTAACGAACACAAATAATCATAGAGGGGTTCTCGATTATACCTTCGATTCGTTGTACGGAGAAACGAAATCGATTGACGACCTTGCGATCTTCCTACGTATTCCTCGCACTTCGTCCGAACGTCGTGTGGGCGACGATCTATCGGATTCCTATGGATCTCCTTCACTCTTCAAGACTTTATGATTGGCGTATCTTAGGTTAATGAATTGTGAAGACCATGTAGTGCTTATATAGGCTACGTAGGGGATCATAAGGAGACTAAATATTGGGCTTCTAAATATTGAAGATTAAATTGGGTCCAACCCAAATCCATTAATCCTTATCAATATTAAATTTTATTTATTTTCCACTATATAAATAAAATTGCACTCCCAATATTAATCCATATTATATCAAATAATATTTCTCCGATTAGTATTATTTATTCCGTGTATTTAAGATTTAAATATCCATGAATAAATTTATTTATTGCTCAATAAATAATATTCATATCTTATATCCGAGACTAGTACCGTTCAACCTTTATTATTGTGCGGAACGAATCCACTCATGAGGTTTACACAATAATTCCTTATGAACTCATCTCGGGGATATTATCAACCCTTCCGGGATACACTTTCCCGTCAAGTATTCACGGCATGTCATATATAAAATATAGCGACCCAATTTTACCGGTAATTAACCCAATAATAAAATCGGTTAATTCCTTTGGAAAATCAAAGTCTCTAATATTAAATATACACACCCGCAATAATATCGGGGATTAAGAATAAAATACTCCGAGATTTAAATTGATTATCCAAGGCAATCCTAATCAATAAATCTCAAGCTGATCCGCTCAATACACCAAGTGTACAAGTGTGATAAAATAATTAAGATAAATTATTTTCTCTCTCACACAACGACTATACCGATGGATTGGTCCGTGTCCATCTAGGTCGTGAGCAACTGTTCGATTAAATACGAGTAACCGATAGTATGATCTTCTGTGTGGGCCCGACACACCATACTAACTACAACGTATAAAATCCAGGACTATATTTTTGCATGATTAATTAATAATAATTAATTGCAAATAACTGTTTATTAATTAAATAGGTTAAATGCCATGACCGGGAGTTTACCGATACTTAAATCTAGACATTAAGTACACAACTCCAACACAGATGTCGTCGGTCATGAACGAATACGAAAAAGTCCAGATCGAGTCTCTGGAGGCGGACGTGAAAGCGCAAGAAATCGTCCACAGAGCCCAGATCGAGGCTCTGCAGAATACCGTCAAGGAACAGGAAGATGAAATCTTGAGTCTCCAGGCAGAGTTGTGCGTCTACGAGATTGACGTCAACAAAGATGATGAAGAAGAAGGGAGCCCGTTGAGACAGGAAGCCGAAAAAATAGAGCCTTCGAGCAAGGCGAAGACCAGGTCGATGGTACGACGGGTCAAGGGCAGGAAAAGGAAGCCAGCCAACGACGATGACGACGATTTTCAGTACGATCCCCCTGCCCCTGCCGCAAAGAAAAAGGCGATCAAGAAGGGTAAGAAGGTGGTGCAGGAGGCAAGCCAGAAACCGATCCGCTGTGATTTCAATGACGATCATATCAATTTCTTGATGAGCGTGAACAAGAAAATTGAAGTGAACTGCGGGTTGGAATTGGAGCCGGAAATCCTCGACAAAATCATCATGCACAACAGCGACCAAAAAACGTGAGTGAAGCTTCTTTTATTTCTTTCTTTCACATTCTGTCTTTCCCTTCTTTCTTTT
Organism: Euphrasia confusa; assembly: GCA_954870475.1. Taxonomy (NCBI): domain Eukaryota; kingdom Viridiplantae; phylum Streptophyta; class Magnoliopsida; order Lamiales; family Orobanchaceae; genus Euphrasia; species Euphrasia confusa. Next base: position 12,658,284 of record OX940968.1, on the reverse strand, counting down.
TTTCTTTCATTTTTTTTGTGCTAAGAATGTGTTTTTTTCTTTTCCCTTTTTGTCAATCAGGTGGACGATGAAGTACTTTCCCCGTATAAACACAGTCGTGACGGTGTCTGACATTACCGACATGATGAAGTGCACCTTCATCAGCAATCATGTGGTCGACGCCTTTGCTGAGTTGCTGCATCGAGACCACAACAAGAAGCTGGAGGCTCTGATACTCCCCGCGCACTGTTGGGTGAGTCTTTCCTGCCTTTGCATTCAGTGTTTTTAATGGTTGTACAGTGTGTTGGTGGCTGTTCAATGTTTTTATGTACTGTACAGTGTTATTGCTGTTGATCAGTGTTTATATATGCTGTTCAGTGTTTCTAATCTGCTGCTCAGTGTTTGTGTTTGTTGTTCAGTGTTATTGATGGGTGATTCAGTGTTTGTGTGTGGTGTTCAGTGTTTTAATGTGATACTCAGTGTGTATGTTTTCTGTTCAGTGTTATTGAAGGTTGATCAGTGTTTATCATCAACATTCAGTGCTTTTATGTGCTGTTCAGTGTTATAATGTCCTGTTCAGTGCTCATTGAATTCATCCTTTCTTAATAAAAACTCTGTTTTTTTTTTTTTTTTTTTTTTCTTTCTCGCAGACTTCCATCGTCATGGGACGTCATGACAACCAGAAAATGTACCAAACAATCACAGATATGATCCCGTGCGTGCGAAAAGGGATTATAATGTTCCCGATTTTGTCTCCTGGGATGAGAAAGACTGCACAACCGAACCATTTTATGCTGCTCGTCTGCGACTTCGTCCAAGAGAAATGGCAATTCTACAACTCTATTCAACCCAGGGGGGCGAAATTGAAGGACTATTACATGGCGAATGCAGCGGAATTGGTACGTCTACTGTATTTTAGTCGATTTTTAAAAACGGTTCCCTTTTTCTAACGATAACTGACAAACATTATTGTTTCTTACGTTTCAGAAGGAAAAGGTGGAAACCAACGTGGGCCAAATGCTGGAGAAAGCGGGGAAGTGTGGTTTCCCGATACATGAAATCGAGGCCGTGAAGCCTCTCCCACAGCAAGCCCCAACTCTGTAAGTATCTCAGTGCATAATTAACACATTCAGTGTTGTGTTTCTGTGTTTCATTTTTATGCCTGTTCAGTGTTATATTTATGCATTCAGTGTCAGTGTTTCTTTCTTTGTCCTCTGACTCCTCCACGTCTGTCAGTGTCCAGGAATGAATGTGCCTTGTACGTATGCTACTACATGGAGAAGATTCTGAAGAAAGAGGTCATTCCGGACAAGGTCAGGACGGAAGAGTTCCAAGAATTCAAGGGTCACGTGATACGAACCATCCTGACCATGAAGGAGAAGTAGTGATCTTGGGGCTGTGCGCGTTTTTTGTTTAGTTTTGGTTGGAAAAAAAACAAGAAATATTTTGGATTTAATCTGTGAAAATGATTGTGTTTGGATTTAGTTTCTGTAAAAAAATTGTGTTTTTTGTTCATATTTCTGGGCAGTTTTTAGTTGAACACAGTGATGATATTGTCTATTCCGTGTTAATTCTGTCTGTTCAGTGTTTGCAATGTTTATTCTTCCAATTCAGTGCCATCAGTGTTAATCTTGTCCACTCAGTGTCAGCAATTAAGACTTATTGAATTGAAACATTAAAAAACAAGCAAATGCAAAAATTACAAATACAAGAACAATTAAAAACACTCCAAGAGCATAACTGAACAAGAAACAAATCACATAATGTTAACATCCCGTGTTTTTTTAAATGACAGTCAGTCAGTGTGTTTATGAGCCAAACAGTGCCTGTCACTGACAGTCAGTGTTTTTTCACCCCATTCAGTGACACTGATTACAGAAATCATGTCGAAAAAACACAACAAAAATCCAAAACAAGAAAAAAGCCTACTAACTAGGGTACAGGCTCCGTGCACGTTTTCTTGTTGTGATTGCCGACACGTCCGCACCTCCCACACTTCATGGCTCTCGGGATGTGCTCACCCCTTGACGGAATCCTCTTCTTCTTAGGTCTTCCAGGGGGCCTCTTCGATGTTGGCGGCTCGATCATGACGTTCTCTGGCACGTTCGAAGGTTGATCAAACATGGAAACCAGCTGAAGTGGATCGGCATAAGACCTTGCGTAGCTCTCTGCGTGGTAAAACTTGTCCACGAACGAGGCCATCGGCTTTTCGGACCGCAGAATGCATGCAGCTGCGTGGGAACACGGAACCCCTGTAATCTGCCACTGGCAGCAGGTGCACGTCTGATCAGCAATATTGACCACGACGGACGGAACGCACTGCACTTCGAAAACCGTTTCGGACGACCCCACAACCACCCATTTCCTGCCTTCGTTGATGGCTTCACCCAGCTTCTTCTCAACGGACGGGCAGAAAGCTGAAGTCCACTTCCTGCTCCAGGCCCCCCTGTCTGATTCAGTGTTAAACAAGGCCAGTCAGTGTTTGAACAAGGCTAACAGTGTTAAAAAAGTGCAATCAGTGTTTGAGATTGATAATTCTCATCATACCGTGGAAAAAGGTCATCAGCTTCAGCCTGATGTTGTTGACCAACGCCGTGATCGGAAGATGCCGGGCTTCCATGATCTATTTATTGAACGACTCCGCGGCGTTGGACGACATCTCACCGTATCTCTTCCCTGAGAAGTACACGTTGGCCCAATTCTTTGGATCAATGTTCTCGAAAAACACTTTCGCTGTCTGGCCTCCCTCTTTCAACAGTTCGTCCATGCTCAGTTGGTAGGCTTCGACGGTGGTTGCGTACGCACATTTCAGGAAATTCCACACCACGCCTTTTCGTAACATCTTGGTCGCCCATCTGCCTCTGAATTTGTCTTTCATGTTCAACTTCAAGTGATTGATGCAGTAGCCGTGCGGGGACCCTGGGAACACCCTACTCATCGCCTCGAGCAGCCCGAGATTCCTGTCCGACACAAACGTAACGGTGCGAGAAGGAGGTAGGATGTGCTTCAGGTTGTCCAGAAACCACTTCCAGTTAGCATAGTTCTCGGAATCGACAACGGCGTAAGCCAGTGGGTACAACCCTGCATTCACGAGACACGAACAAAAAAAAGAAAAAAAAAACACTTCAGTCAGTGTGAATAGCACCCATTCAGTGTTGAAAATACAGATTCAGTGCTGGAAGCAACAAGGGTCAGTTTCAGTGTGCATTTCATACCAGTCAGTGTTAAAAAGTTGGATTCAGTGCTCAAAACCGTAGTACACATACCTCCATCGCCGTCCTTGCCCGTAGCAGCGAGCAAATGGCCCTTGAACCTCCCCTTCAGAAACGTGCCGTCCAGAAACAGCAAAGGGCGACAGTGGTTCATCCCGTCGATACAAGCCTTCATCGAGATGAAGACCCTGCGAAACTTCCTGGACGCCTCGTTGAATTCGAGCAACAGGTGCGACCCAGGGTTGGAATCCGATATTGCCTGCAGGTGCTTAGTCAGTGCGCCGAAGGAATCTTTATCGTCGCCGTGAATCAGCTTCCTGGCCTTCTCGAGCGCATCCAGAGCGAGGCCAGACGAGATCTCCAGGCCGTAGTGATGCTGGAAGTTTCTCACGATTTGGACAGGACGAGTCAGCGTGCTTTTCCGTACCTCCTCGACTATCAAACTGGAAACCAAGTCCGAGCAGACGCGCCTGTGCTTCAGGGATCGAAAGCACGCGCCGCAGCTGTGCTCGTTACTCAGCTGCTTGACGTAGAAGAAGCCGTTGCTTCGATCCATCACGGCGCACACAGACCAGTTGCATCCCGTGCTGCTTTTCTTCGAGCACACGGCAGAAACCTTTTCGGGTCTGTTCTTCACGTACTCGAAATCGAATCCCACTCCGACTGCCACCTTACAGAGCGCGTTTCGAAAGTCCGGGGCGCCTCCTTGGAACATCTGACCGACACCAGAAATCTCTTTGTCCCAGCCATCGGTCAACAACACTTTAGAACTCGACGGACCAAACAGGCGGAACATATCTTCTGCTTCGAATCCCTCGTTATTTTCTGTTCCAGTCGCACTGACAGCGGTACTGTTGGACACCGTCGAGAACACAGAACTGGAGGTGTGGTCTTCATTCGCGACGGAAATGTCGATGCTCACCCGAGGCAGCTTGTGAAGCGCAGCTAGGGATACCATGTTCGACATGTCCGCATCGGTTGAGAGCACACAGTTTGGGAAATCGGGTACAGAGTAATGCATGCCGTACGCAACGTCTCGGAGCTCAGGCCACTGAAGCTCGACTGTTTCCTTCAGCTGGTGAAGGGCGGCCGCACGGGAGGAATCGATTCTGGACACCAAATTCTCACCGCCGAATGCACAAAATGCGAAAACAGCGGCCCCTGCTGAAAAAAAAAACACAAAAAAATAACGACTCACAGTCAGCGCACGATTTTTTAAGGAACATGCCGGAATGCATGAAATGAAAACACTGAACTCAAACAGTGTGATTCAATGTGTGTCCCTGTCTGTTCAGTGCTAAAAAAGGGTGTTCAGTGCTATTAAAGTGTGTTCAGTGCTGTTCAGTGCTATTGGAGTGTGTTCAGTGCCATGAAAGCAGTGCTCAGTGTTTGTTTCATTGCGTGGTTCAGTGTGTGTTGCCTCAAACAGTGTTTTTATGACCTGTTCAGTGTTAAATGCACATTCAAACAAACAGTGTTTTTTAGGCCTGTTCAGTGTTAAAGTCAGACAAGACATTGTGTTGTTTTTTTTTTTTTTTTTTAAAACTCAAAGAGTCTTATTAAGAAAGCAGCAAGTAACGAGCACACGAGCAGTACAACGAAGCCAAGTCGTCGTCAAAAATCACAGGAAACACAAAAAACGACAAAAACAGATTTAACAACAATAATAATGAGACGGAGGAAGTCTTGGGTCACGACGAGGGGGGTCCCTGACCGGGCGCACCATCGACTGGCCATTTTGATCGAATACGCCAACCGAGAAACTTCTTCCTCCGGTCCAGGTAACCCGGATGTTCCAGCCTTCCTGCACTCCAAACTCTCGAACGAGGCGTTCCCAGTTGAATCCGTGGATGGCCGTTTGATTCCGATGAGTGGTGAGAGGAACGTGCCATTTCTGGTCCAGGGAGTCCGTCAGAACGATGAAATTCCCCATTTCGTCCTTGATCGGACGAACAAAGACAGCCGGGAGGGGAAACTTTTCTTTATGCCAACGGCCATTGAATCTTTGCTCGGTCCAGTGAGAACCATTCCAAGATTCAACCCCCCGACTTGCCGTCTGCCCTGGCTCCCGGTCTAGTGTGCCCGGTCGCCTAGGCACCATTGGTGGCCCCCGACGGATTGGCCCGCCATTGAATCTTTGTTCGGGCGAGGGAGGACTGTTATTGAAAAATTCTGCCTCGCTTGGTGTCGGTCCTGGCTCTCGATCGAGTGTTCCCCTTCGCCTCGGCATCGTTGCTGGCTGCTACCCCCCGATCGAACAGAAATGAGATGAGGAAACCAGAGAAATGACGAGGTATTTATAACCGTAATCACACTAACAAGGCAGTAAATGCCTCAACCCTCAACTAACATGGCAGGCATTTATTGAAAGGGAGACAGGTCAATGCCTCAAAGGAAACAAAGTCAACACACACTGATTCCTGTAACACATTGCATTTCCAACAAGATAATAACAGGTACTATATTCATTCTGACACTGAATGAATCAAATAAACACTGAATCCATATTGTTAAATATGGATGGATTCAGTGTGCAACAAGGTGGGTACAGTGTGTAAGTGCAATTAGCCAAGCTCAATGAATGCACACTGTTATTATCTGACACTGAATGAATCAAATAAACACTGAACAAAGCCATCAAACACTGAATGAATCAAACAAACACTGGCTCAACGCACACTGAATCAAGCAATTAGACACTGACTGAAAACAAGCTCAGTCAATCCACACAATGTGTTAGAGGAATTAGACACTGACTGAACCAATTTAGCACTGAATGGCAAGCTCAGTGCAGGAACACTGAGTGCATGGTGAATTACACACTGACTGCACAAAATAAGCACTGAATGGCAAGCTTAGTGCAGGAACACTGAATGCATGCACACTGAACACCGAGTGCATGGTGAATTAGACACTGAATGCAACCAAAAAGCACTGAACATGCATAATAAAAAACAATCAACACTGAATGCATGAACAATGCACACTGAATTAATCCACACACACACTGTGCATGCATGCTGAATGAAGCTTTTAAGCACTGATCGGGTACGTGGATTCGAAATCGCGTACCTGGATTAGAAATCGACGGCAAGGAGGGCGGCGGCGCATCTGACATCTGAACTGAGACAGGAACGGCGGCGGCGGCGATGAAATCGATCGATCGATCGATGCCAAGGGACACGGAGTGCATGGAATCGATTATCGCGGCTGAGAATTGGAGCTGCTCACCGGCGGCGACCTTCCTCCTCTACTTAGCTTGAACGCGGCGGCGACGGAGATGAATTCCCTCGGCTCGGCAGTTGAATAGCAGCGGCTGCAGAGGTGAGAGAGAGAGAGAGAGAGAATGTGTTTTGGGAATTGAATGTGCCCGATTTTTTTCCCCCAGCTCGTCGATTTGTGAAAGGTAATATGGAAGGGTAATTTCGTCCTTCCATATACATTTTTGTGGCCTAATTGACACAAAATGGCCTAATTGACACCAAAATTACAAATTGGCCTTATTGGTCAAAAAAGGCTGAAAAATTGTCTTAATGCCATTTTTCCCAATTTTTTATTATGCAAAAAAAAAATTATATATATTAAATAAAATTTTATTGCGCTGAAAATAAATATTTATAAATATTAAATAAATTTTTATTGATAATCCATATATATATATTAAATAAAATTTTATTGTTTAAGATTAACTAGTTCACTCAAAATACAAAACAAACCTAAGTTAATTATTTTTTTAATTTAGCCCATTTTTTAGAAGTCCAATTTTCTATCCTAACATATTACCAAAAAAAACTACATTAATAAATTATATGTATAATAATTATAAAAACTCAATTCTCCAAACACCGCTCACGGTAATAATCAGCAAATCACCACCGCACCCACTTGAGCACTTCGCACAGGCTCTTCTAGAAGAATTCGCAAGCTCGCAGCCATTAAAGAACTTCAGAGAGTGCATAAGAAAGAGAACTACATCGTTAGATTTTCGACACCAATTAAGTTTTTACTTTTGTTTTTTTTTTCTTATGTTTTTTTTTCAATGTTGCTTAGTTGTATTTGTCTTCCTTGGTTTTTTTGTTTATTTGTGAAAATAATGTAAAAAAATTATTAGGGTTTAAAACTTGTATATTGAACAAAAGTCATTTGGTACAAGTTTTAACTTAACATCACTAGAGTTTGAATTTGGGAGTTAGCTTGGAGCTTTGGAGTACTGGTGGACATTTGGCCCACCCTCCATTGAATTTCTGGCTCCGCGAATTCACCTTATATATCGGTTAGAATCTCCATTTGTCCATAATTATGACAGACCTTATTGTCTCAGCTGATAATGTCAAGAGAATGAACTGGAAAAATATACGCAATTTAAAATTTTAAAATAAAATACAACAGAAATAATGTAAAATATGCAATCCCAGCAAGAGAATAAAATATACAGCAAAATATATGATCTCAAAAATCAATTAAAATTTAAATACCACTACAAAAATAAGAAATAAAAATGAAAAAGCTGGTTAATTTCAAATTTATAAAATTGTAAAAGTACACATTTTTTTTCTTAATTTTAAGATTATGTTATAGAGGAAAAATAAAATAAAGTTTTTTTAAACAAGAAAAAAACGTCTGATATAAGATAGTGTAGATATGTGTAACAAGGATTTTTAAGTTAAGATAGTGTAAATATGTGTAACAAGGATTTTTAAGTTTAATTATGTTATTATTGACTTTTTAAATTAATAATATAATTGTAATATGAAAGAGAGGTGTATTAAGAGTTTTTAGGAGTAGTATGGTTATTTTAGTCTTTTTAAAATAGTGGCATAATTGTAATATAAAGAATGAGGTGTACTTTGAGTTTTTAGGGTGCAAATAGCGCTAACCTTTAAATATATATGTTTAAACAATTGTATAAATATTTATGTTTTTATACATTGGTTTGAAATAAATAAAAAACAAAAATTTAACAAACATTCAAAATATCCTCTATTAATATATTCTCGATAAAAATATTATCTTATGCACTTATATTATAAATATTTTTTAATTTTATTTAATGTATATGAATATATACTTAAATATAGTGAAAGTTTATTTTTTTTAAAAGATTTAAGGATTTAGTTTCAAATTTTTCAAATTTATAAATTAATAATAAAAATATAGAAATAAAATTATAAATCAAATTAATACATAAACTAATAAATAAATTAATAAACCAAACAAAAACAATGAAAATAAAATTTTTCATCAAAAAACTAAATGGAACTTCTTTATTACATAAACAAAATAATTTATTGTACGTCATCATCAATCAACTCAGACAAATTCTAAACTAACTATTCTTGAAAAGAATGTGGTATATCACAATCTATATATCTATCTATATACCGTTGGATTTTTTTGTGTTCACACTTATTGTTAAACAATCAACCGTTAGATTAAGAAATATTAAGAATGTTTTCTCACGCTAATCTCAATTATATCGGTTAATTATTATTATAACAAAATAAATCATAATTACCCAACAAATTTTATTAAAATTCTTACTTTAATTCGGCCGATTTGTTTTGATTAGTTTTACTTTTATAAACCCCTTAACTATAGTAACCATTGACTTAAGAATTTAATTCACACGATTTTGTCCATAATTATCTCTACTGAATCAATCAATTTTATTCAAAAAGATATTAAATTATTATTTTTCCATTATAAACGCAGCTCTTTTATCACTATATAATGCCTCTTCTCCTTTTCATTTTTATCATTTTGCTTTCATCATTTTTTTCTTTTATCGCTATTAAATTATTTTTGATTTATTATTATTCTATATTAATTTTTTTTGCAGGAACACTGTAAGTATTTATTTCTTTTGTTTGATAATTTGATATTGATCGTGTATCCATCTCCTTATCTATGTTATTTTAGTGTTCTTAATATATGGCATATTAATGTTTTTTTCTTTTTTCAGGAGAATTGTAAGTATTATTTTTTATAGTTTTGTAATTATTGATCTTATCGTTTTATATTTGTTTGTGTTTATTTTTTTGCAGGTGAGTATTATCTTCTAATCTAACTATTTCAATGTCTGTTGTTTTTTTAATTATGATTATGATCATTTTTTTTTCTTTGCGTATATGTATATAATGTTTTTTTTGTTGCAGGAAACAATGTGTTTTATTTAATATGATTATGATTTTATATCATTATTTTTTTTCTAGGAAAATTTCAAGACAATTGGCGCAGTAAGTATTAATGTTTTTATTTATATATTTTGTTTATGATTAATTTAACTACTAATTTTTTTAGATGTTTTTTTTTTGAATTTTTTGTTATTTATATATTTTGTTTATGATTAATTTAACTACTAATTTTTTTAGATGTTTTTTTTTTTGAATTTTTTGCAGTTACCATTTAATTCAAGTCTAGATTTTTGTTTTGTGATTATTTTATTTATAGCCTAATTTTTTATTTAATGGTTTTTTTCATTTCACCAGTACGTTGTTATAAGTTTTTTTTTCTAATAGACATTAGTCGACCTCTTTGAATTCAACCGGTGCACCTTCTTCAACGCCAACATGACCTCTTTGAATTCAACCGGTGCAACTTCTTCGATTCCAACATAACAGCTCCAACTTCGAGTTCGGTTTGTTTGCCGATTCATTCTGATCCCTCCAATATTCTCAAGGTAGTATCCAATATCTCACAATCATTTTTCCAAACCTATTTTTTTCTCTCTCACTCTCTATTAACCTCCACCTCCATTGTTTAATTGATTTTTTCCGATTGCAGAGCTTGAAATTTCTCCATCTCTATCAACAATGGATTCTTGAACGTTCGAATTTTATTTTCCCCGGATTATTTGATTGATACTGATTTCTTTTGTTAAATTACAGGTTCTCCCTAACCATATCATCTGCTGAACCAACCGGCAAATTTTGAGAAGAGGAAGCATAAGTTGAAGCATCTCCTCCAAATCGAATCATCAAATCCTTTTTCAACGTTTTTTTTACTTTGATTTTTTTTTCAATTTGTCAATCTTATTCCATCCTCAAATCCTTTTTCAATGTTTTTTACTTTGATTTTTTTTTTAATTTGTCAATCTTAAATGTCCGCAAAATAAAATAATTTTCTTTTATTTAGTGTATATAATTAATTACTTTTTTGTTGCTTTCTGTGTTTGACTTCGCAGAATCAAGCCATCATGGTCTTACACTTTAACGAGTGGACGACGAGGACGATTGGTTCGAGAACACGTGTTGTTTTTCGATCGTTTAGGATCGCGGTGAACCGAAGTGAGCTTGGGAAATCGCTTTCAATGTTCTATGTAAGTTAGATTTTTCTAATTTAAAAAAACACAGTTATAATTTGATATACAAGTTGTCAAGTTGTGGTTGTAGGCAATCGAAGATGGCGTTCCTGTTAGTTTTTTTTAGAGGATAAGGATGGAAGAGATTAAAATTGAATATGGCCGTTCAAGTTCATTTCGTTGAAGGTAAAGTATTTTGATTAGATGAATATCTAATAAAAAATGTATTCTATTTTTTATCAAATACGATTTGTCTACTATTGTATTTTATTTACATATTATCTTTATAATATATAACATTTTCCATTAGACATATTTATTAATAATTAATAATTAACGTCAATAACATGAATAACAAACAATAATTATTTATAGGAACTAATCTATCAACAATTAACGCAAATATCGATTCATAGTTTTTTTTAAATTATTATATACTATAAATTAATACCTTAAATTAAGTAAATAAATCAATTTGATATTTATTTCTTAATTTTCATTAATATTCATAATTGGTCAATTACGCGTCCATAATTATAGGAACTAATCTGCCAACAATTAACCATTAACATAAATACGGATTCTTAGCTTTTTAAAATTATTATATACTATAAATTAATACCCTTAAATTAAGAAAATCAATCAATTTGGTATTTATCTCTTAATTTCACAATTGTTTATTCAAATTTTATATTAATATTTAATTTTAATTAATCGCAAACCTTCTTTCAAAACTCTATAAAAGGATACATACTCTCATTGTCACTACAAGTCCCTATCTCTCACTTTTTCTTTCGTACTAATTTCTTTAATTTTGAGTTTTACGCAATATTATTCACTGATTATGCAAATTTTGTTTTTTTAGGAATTCTTTAAGTATATCATTCATTCTTCTTATTTGTTATTTTTCTATATGATTGTTTTATTTATTGATAATGAATAATTGTTTTTGTTTTGCAGCATATTCACGGTAAGCACTTTTACATAAAGTTTTTTCATTTTAGTTGTTTGATTATTGTTATTTGTATGCGTTTATTTTTCCTATTCTTTCAATTAATACAATTGTTTCTATCAATAATGTATTTGATTTTTTTGCAGATGTAAGTTACTCACAGTTTCATTCTTTCTTCCTTTTGGCATTTTTTTAATTGTGTTATTACTTTTTCTTTTTGTAGGTTTGTTCTTATGTCATATAATTAAGGAGCTTAAATATTTCCTATTCTTTCAATTAATACAATTGTTTCTATCAATAATGTATTTGATTTTTTGCAGCGATTGATGTAAGTTACTCACAGTTTCATTCTTTCTTCCTTTTGGCATTTTTTTAATTGTGTTATTACTTTTTCTTTTTGTAGGTTTGTTCTTATGTCATCACGAATAATTAAGGAGCTTAAATAAAATGAAGACAGAAGACCATTTTAATGTTTGTAGCGATATTATATTATGAATGTATTTGTTATTAAAGTGATAACTCATACTATATTTTTCAATTGATAAATAGATAATTGTAAGTATTTATTATTTTGGATGATTGTTCTTATTTGTTCTATTCGATTCATTATTATTTCATTTTCTATGGTTTAAATTTTCTTCTATTCTTATTTTTATACTTACGAATGTCCTTTTGCAGGATTTAACTGATTTATTTTTTTATTTTTTTCAGCATTAAAAGAAGATTTTGCGTTATCTCCATACTTACTTAACTATTTTTTTTTTTTTTGCATTTTTTTTGTTTTTGCATTATATTTTTGCGTTAATAACTTACACATTTTTTTTGCGTTATATTTAATAACTTACATATGTATTTTTTAGGTGTTTCTTACCACACCAAAAAAATAAGACATGAAGTTATTAAAAGTTCAATTTACTATAATACAATTCAGTGTTATATTAAATAAATATCAATGTAATAATATTGTATTTTTATTTGTTAAAGAAATTAATAGAAATATAATTACTTTCTCTTTTACATTGTTTTTCTATTTCTTCTAATGATGTTTTATGATGTAGGGCGAGGAGCACCATACTCCCCCAGATTCCACATCACCATATCCCCTTATGATTTGGAGTCTATTGCAATTTATGTTTCAATTTATTTTTATTATTATCTAACTCTAATTTTAACGAAAATATGTAATTTGTCAGATCATTCCAGCAGCATTATTAAAACAATGCACACTTACCACATGCCGTTGTTCACTAATCTCAAGACCCCGAATGGTCTTTATTGTCCTGTTGTCTTGGGTCAACCAGACGGAAAAAGGTCTTCGTGTAATAAGTGTGTAACGCCCCGGCCCGTTGCGGGGCCGAAGCCCGACCCTAATGGGCCGGCTCGGTTACCAATGACTGCCGTCGAGAGTGATATCCTGGCCCCACTGTACCAACACTTGTCTTTTCCAGCGCACTTTGTCCTCACTCGTACGCACCCGAGAAACTTCCCAGGGGGTCACCCATCCTAGAATTACCCCAGAGTCAGCACGCTTAACTTTGGAGTTCTTATAGAAGGATGCCCAGAAAAGTAGATGCATCTGTTGGTATGAGTAGCATATTCAATTCCTTTTAAGCACTTGCATTTTCGGGGCATTACAATCACCCCACCTTTTATGCACAACGTCCTCGTTGTGCGCCTTTCCTTTCCCAGGACCTACCATCCGTGCAGGATTCTAGAGGTGGCCCCTACGGGTACTCTCACCAACTTCTGGGTGGAGCACTTGTTCTCGCATGGCACTTAGTTCCCACAATTCCGGTCGGAACCTGGCTCTGATACCATTTGTAACGCCCCGGCCCGTTGCGGGGCCGAAGCCCGACCCTAATGGGCCGGCTCGGTTACCAATGACTGCCGTCGAGAGTGATATCCTGGCCCCACTGTACCAACACTTGTCTTTTCCAGCGCACTTTGTCCTCACTCGTACGCACCCGAGAAACTTCCCAGGGGGTCACCCATCCTAGAATTACCCCAGAGTCAGCACGCTTAACTTTGGAGTTCTTATAGAAGGATGCCCAGAAAAGTAGATGCATCTGTTGGTATGAGTAGCATATTCAATTCCTTTTAAGCACTTGCATTTTCGGGGCATTACAAAGTGGTTGAGCCGTGTTCAAAGAAAAATATAAGATTAAATGTGGACATCTGTTGATGTTCGAATGGATAGATCCATCGCACTTCATTGTCAACATTTATCATGGTAATGATATGGTTGAAATAAACTATGGTCCTGATGTTATTTCAAGTGTTCCGGTAGTACATGTCTAGGATTTGAAGGACATTTTCTTAAAAATAATTCAAAATCACCACTACTATCGCCTACATTTTTATACATTTTTTAAGGTCAACGGTTTGGGTGCTTACGGGTAATGATAGCGAGTTCGTTTTTGTGGTATTTTTTAACATACCTGTTTTATTATATAATATGTTATAACAGTCAATACGGGTGCAAGCGGATTACGAATTAAATTTTGAGTTGTTTTTTTATCGAGTGGTCGTACCCATGAACCACTCATTATTTAATAGGTTCTAAAATTTTAAACCATAATTCATTTTTATAAATATAAACCAAGTGAGTTTCAGCGGTAAGTGTGGATTTAAGAGGGCGTGTTAATATTTTTAAAAATATTGTAAAAAGAACTTCCAGATTTTTTTATTTTATTATAATTAATAATAAAATTTATTTTCTAAATATTATTTAATTAAGTTAACGGATTAGAAGATATATTTAAGCACGAGATAAATTAATATGTGTGGAACATATTTTTTAAAAAAGTATTAAAACACGAGTAATTGCATATTGAGATTCAAGAGTAACTATGATTTATTTACGCACGGGCAAAATCAATATTTGTGCAACATTGATTTAATTTTTAAGATATCAGTATTTAAGCAAGAACAATTGTATATTACGATTCAAAAATTGTTTTGAATATAAGCAGGTTTGAATAGGTATATCTATAAATAATGATCCACTTGAATAATGGCAGAATACTAATTTTATCGACAATTATCACCCATATGCTACTATAATTCTGTAAGACATGTGATAACGGGTGCATATGGATTTATAGAGTAATGTCGAGTCGATTTTTTATGACTCGGACACTAATATACTAATGATCCACCTATTATTTGACAGATTATAAAATTTTAAGCCTTTATTCTTTTTTTGGTGGTTACGGGTCATGATAGCTTACGAATTGGTTTTTTGGTATTCTTTAACATCTTTGTTTTATTATATAATATGTTATGACACTCAATATTGGTGAAGACAGATTGCGAATGAAATTTTGAGTTTTTTTTTATCGAGTGGTCGATCATGTATCCATTAACTATTCATTATTTGATATGTTCTAAAATTTTAAGCCATAATTCTTTTTTTTATAAATATAAAACCGGTGAATTTACGACTAAGTGTGGATTTGGCGGGCGAGTTAATATTTTTATAAATATAAAAAAATGTTTACAAATAAAATAATAATTGTAAAAAGAGCTTCCAAATTTTTTTTTTAATAAATAATACAATTTATTTTTTAAATATTGTTTAGGTTAACGGATTAGATGATCTATTTAATCACGTGATAAATCAATATGTGTGAAACATATTTTTTAATACCTTAGTATTAAAGCACGAGATATTGTATGTTGCGATTGTAACTATAATGTATTTACGCACGGACAAAGTCAATATTTATTTTTTAAAATGTCAGTATTTAAGCACATTCAATTGTATATTTTACAATTCAAAAATTGTTTTGAAATTTGAAAAAAGCAAGTTTGAACATGTATATCTATAATTAATGATTCAGTTGAATAATGAGTGAATATTAATTTTATCGACATTTATCACACTTATGTTCTTAGAATTCTGTGAGACATGCGATAACGAGTGCAGATTGATTTATAGAGTAATGTCGAGTCAATTTTTTATGACTCGAGCGTGGATAATAATGTACTCATGATCCACCCATTATTTGACAAGTTCTAAAATTTTAAGCCGTTATTCATTAAAAAAAGTCAATAGTTTGGGTGGATATGTGTCATGATAGCTTACGAGTTAGTTTTTGTGGTATTTTTTAACATACTGTACCTGTTTTATTATGTTATGACAGTAAATACGGGTGCAGGCCTATTGCGCATGTACCCTGAACCACTCATTATTTGAGTTTTAGCGGTGGATTTGGGCGGGCCAATTATTATTTTTATAAATATCAAATAAATGTTTACAACTAAAACAATTATTGTAAAAAGAGCTTCTGGATTTTTTTATTTTATTATAATTAATAATACAATTTATTTTCTAAAGATTATTTAGGTTAAGGGATTAGACGATCTATTTAAGAACGAGATAAATCAATATGTGTGCAACATATTTTTTTAAGATGTTAGGTATTAAACACGAGCAATTGTATGTTGTGATTCAAGAGTAACTATTATGTATTTACGCACGGACAAAGTCAATATTTGTGCAACATTGATTTATTTTTTAAAATTTCAGTATTTAAGCACGAGCAATTGTATATTACGATTCAAAAGTCGTTTTGAAACGTTTGAATAAGCATGTTTGGACAGTTATATTTATTAATAATGATCCAGTTGAACAATGAAAGAATGCTAATTTTATCGATAATATAATTCTGTGAGACATGTGATAATGGGTGCAAATGCTTTATAGAGTAATGTCGAGTCAATTTTTTATGACTAATGTACTCATGATCCACCCATTATTTGACAAGTTCTAAAATTTTAAATCGTTATTCATTTAAAAAAAAAAATCAACGGTTTGGGTGGCTAAAAGTTATGATAGCGTACAAGTTGGTTTTTGTTGTATTTTTTAACATCTTTGTTTTATTATATAATATGTTATGACAGTAATACGGGTGCAGCGGATTGCGAGTGAAGTTTTGAGTTGTTTTTTTTAGCGATAGGTAGATCATGTACCTATGATTCACTAATTATTTAATTGGTTCTAAAGTTTTAAACCATAATTCATTTTTAAAAATATAAAACCAGTGAGTTTCAGCGACTAAATGTGAATTTGTCGGACAAATTAATATTTTTATAAATATAAAATAAATGTTTACAAATAAAACAATAATTGTAAAAAGAGCTTCCAAAATTTCTTATTTGTTGTAAATTTATTAGCTCAGGGCAATAGAATATATAAGTACGCAAGAGAATAGAAGTAGGGAGAAGGAGAGTATTCTTATTATATTTCAAGGATTCAAGTGTGTATACAAGTGTATTACAATGGAGTACAAAAACACCTATTTGTAGGTACATATTCATCATCATGCCTATAAATATTATCATAAAGTGGTGCATCAATGGTGTGTCCATTTGCATGCCCACTACTTTGTACTTCAAGAGACATCCACACATATTATTTTATAACACTCCCCCTTGGATGTCCGTTATTCATCTTCGTATTTCTCTCCCTGATTCAAGCATCTCTTTCATATTTCGTTTCCAATTACTAAGTAAAAACTCGAAGGAAAACATTAGTAAACAATAATTTATTTAATACGCTCAATAAGTTGCCTCGTTAAAAACCTTCCAAGGTAAAACCCTTTGGGAAAAAACCAAGTGAAGGAAAAGAGTGCAACGCGTATTTATTTGAGATCCTTTAACCGACACATTCCAATATTTCTTTCCAATTTTTCAAAAGTTGTCGTCGGTAATGTTTTGGTAAATAAATCTGCCAAATTATCCCTTTATCGAAGTTGTTACACATCACATTCACCTTTATTGCAATTCATTTAATCTCCTTTAAAATATTCTCATTTGAGTTGAGATACGGTGCTTCAGGACCAATAATCTCATCGTCTTTATCTCGAACTCTAAAATTATCCTTTTTAGGATTAAGTGATCGGCCGATCATCAGAGTAATTAAGAGATATGCATTTTGCATGTTGAATTGCTTTAATACCTTCTAGGCATAAGATGTTTGGTGAACTAACATCACATCTTCTAGATGTTCAATGTGTAAACAAATGCAGAATTTAATTTTCCAAAGTCTTTAATCTCAAATTCTTTTTTCAAATATTCGACGACTTCTTGAACCTCTTCAGGAGTTCCAATCGTGCCTTATTTCTTACAATTTCATTTTTGTCATTTCTTTTTCTGCACGAATACTCGTATATATCCAACGAGATTTACACCTTCCGGTGTTTAATTTGGATTACCAGTCCAAATACTTTTCGTTTTATCAACGAGTCCAATTCAGATTGGATTGCATCTTTCCATTTTGGCCAATTATTTTTATGCCAACATTCATCAACCGATTTTGGTTCATAATCCTCAACTTTTTTCCATAACTTCAAGTGCCACATTGTATGCAAAAATTGCATCAACAATAATTTATTTTCGATTCCAACCTTTTCTCGTAGTGACATAATTTATGGAAGTTTCTATAGTTTCATTTTCTTCAGAAACTTGTTTTTTTTCTTCTTCTGGAGAATCCTATTCAAGAGATAATATTTTTTCATTATTTCTTTTAATTTGTTACTTTTATTTAATCATTTTTTCTTTCGAGGATTTCTATCTTTGGAACCGATAGGTCTTCCACGCTCCAGGCGTGCTTTTGATTCATTAGCACTTGTAATTTGTCTTTCGGGGACATCAATTTTGACCGAGACATTTTCTGCAGGAAAATGCGATTTAGTAACTCTTCGGGAGTCTAATAATTCATCCGGTAATTGATTTGCAATTCTTTGCAAATGCAAAATTCTTTTGAACTTCAAGTTCACATTCTTTTGACATTGCTTTTTTCGGTTGATCCTTTTCTCCCCCTAATGTCGGAAAAATTGATTTCATTTGTGTTCATCAACACCTTTTTATTTTTTCACGATATGGCCATGAGAATTTTCAATAATTCATCTCATCTTTGTCGATCTTGGATTTCCAAGTCGATCATGCCAAATCATAAAATCTTTTGGATCAATAGACTTCTGGTCTATTAGGTGATATGTTTCTATTGAATTTATTTTCGAATCATAAAGCCAAAGATAGTGAATACACTTCTTTGCCAAATTGATTTTTGTAATCAATAAACATTCTTTATTTTTCTCTTTTTAGTCTCTATATGATATCCATTTTTTCGGATATCTTAACAATTTTTTTTAGAGACTTGAAAGATAATAGTGCATTTTCAATAACAATTTTATTTCCTTGAGGGAGAATATTTATTGCTCTTCCGGAGCCATCAATAAAATTTGCACTTTCACTTATCGTATTAACACTTATTTCTCCCACTTCAAGTCGAGAGAAATATTTTTGATTCTTCAACATTGTGTGCATTGCAGCACTATCAATTAGGCAAATATCACCATATTTTTTCATTCCAAAGATTTGACATCCATAATTTCTTTTTAGAAATTATTATTGATACAAGATGCAAACATTGATTTTTCTTTCATAATCCATGTCATCATCATTGACATTATTTTCATCGACATGATTTGTCTCCACATATTTTTCGTTTCATTTCAACGATTTTTTTTATAAAGATCAACAAAATGATCCGATATTTGGCATATACGAGACCAATGAACTTTCTTTTGTTCATTATTATTTCTTATTTCTTCATGTTCTCTCTTCTGGGAGACTTTTAGCTTTTTTTTTCTTCATTCTTATTTTTATTATATGACTACGCCAAACATGATTACGAACATGATAGTTTCCATATCTTCTACTTTCACCACGACCACGTTCATAATTTTGAGTTTTAGTCGAATGTGGAGTCAATCATACCATGATTTCGGTAGTACGACCATCTTCGGGTGATCGTATCTTTCTTTCAAATCATTTCACAAAGTTTGTGGATATTTCACGATTAAAAACTTATTTCACTAAGATCAAGAAGACTGAAATCAACCTTGTTGATGTTAGTCATAATAATAATGAATTTAAAATAATAAAATGCGTACCTTAAGAAACTTACTATTCGTGCTTGCGAATCTTGCGTGTTTGTAAATCTTGCTATCCGTGCTGATAACGTGTTGTAAATTTATTAGCTCAGGGCAATAGAATATATAAGTACGCAAGAGAATAGAAGTAGGGAGAAGGAGAGTATTCTTATTATATTTCAAGGATTCAAGTGTGTATACAAGTGTATTACAATGGAGTACAAAAACACCTATTTGTAGGTACATATTCATCATCATGCATATAAATATTATCATAAAGTGGTGCATCAATGGTGTGTCCATTTGCATGCCCACTACTTTGTACTTCAAGAGACATCCACACATATTATTTTATAACACTCCCCCTTGGATGTCCGTTATTCATCTTCGTATTTCTCTCCCTGATTCATTTTTTTTTTTTTTTTTTTAGCTCAGGGCAATAGAATATATAAGTACGCAAGAGAATAGAAGTAGGGAGAAGGAGAGTATTCTTATTATATTTCAAGGATTCAAGTGTGTATACAAGTGTATTACAATGGAGTACAAAAACACCTATTTGTAGGTACATATTCATCATCATGCATATAAATATTATCATAAAGTGGTGCATCAATGGTGTGTCCATTTGCATGCCCACTACTTTGTACTTCAAGAGACATCCACACATATTATTTTATAACACTCCCCCTTGGATGTCCGTTATTCATCTTCGTATTTCTCTCCCTGATTCAAGCATCTCTTTCATATTTCGTTTCCAATTACTAAGTAAAAACTCGAAGGAAAACATTAGTAAACAATAATTTATTTAATACGCTCAATAAGTTGTCTCGTTAAAAACCTTCCAAGGTAAAACCCTTTGGGAAAAAACCAAGTGAAGGAAAAGAGTGCAACACATATTTATTTGAGATTCTTTAACCGACGAAAAACGATATTTCTCACACATTTTTCAAATGTTGTCGTCGGTACTGCTTTGGTACATAGATCTGCCAAGTTATCACTTTATTGAATTTGTTACACATCACATTCACCTTTCTTGCAATTCATTTAATCTCTTTTCTCATTTGAGTTGAGATGCGGTACTTCAGGACCAATTATCGCATCATCTTTATTTCGAGCTCTAATATGATCCTTTTTAGGATTAAGTGATCGGCCGATCATCGAAGTAGTTAAGAGATGTGTTTTTTTTTCCATGTTGAACTGCTTTAATACCTTCTTGGCATAAGCTGTTTGGTGAACTTAAATACCATCTTCTAGATGTTCGATGTGTAAACCAATGCAGAATTTTTCGTTTTTCCAAAGTCTTTAATCTCAAATTCTTTCTTCCAATATTCAACTGCTTCTTGAAGCTCTTCAGGAGTTTCGATCAAATTTAAATCATCAACATACACCGCAATTATTACATCTTCTGGTGTTTGGACTACCGGTCCATATACTTTTCGTTTTATCAACGAGTCCAATTCCAATTGGATTTGCATCTTTCCATTTTGGCCAATTATTTTTATGACGACATTCATCAACCGATTTTGGTTCATAATCCTCAACTTTTTTCCATAACTTCAAGTGCCACATTGTATGCAAAAATTGCATCAACAATAATTTATTTTCGATTCCAACCTTTTCTCGTAGTGACATAATTTATGGAAGTTTCTATAGTTTCATTTTCTTCAGAAACTTGTTTTTTTTCTTCTTCTGGAGAATCCTATTCAAAAGATAATATTTTTTCATTATTTCTTTTAATTTGTCACTTTTATTTAATCATTTTTTCTTTCGAGGATTTCTATCTTTGGAACCGATAGGTCTTCCACGCTCCAGGCGTGCTTTTGATTCATTAGCACTTGTAATTTGTCTTTCGGGGACATCAATTTTGACCGAGACATTTTCTGCAGGAAAATGCGATTTAGTAACTCTTCGGGAGTCTAATAATTCATCCGGTAATTGATTTGCAATTCTTTGCAAATGCAAAATTCTTTTGAACTTCAAGTTCACATTCTTTTGACATTGCTTTTTTCGGTTGATCCTTTTCTCCCCCTAATGTCGGAAAAATTGATTTCATTTGTGTTCATCAACACCTTTTTATTTTTTCACGATATGGCCATGAGAATTTTCAATAATTCATCTCATCTTTGTCGATCTTGGATTTCCAAGTCGATCATGCCAAATCATAAAATCTTTTGGATCAATAGACTTCTGGTCTATTAGGTGATATGTTTCTATTGAATTTATTTTCGAATCATAAAGCCAAAGATAGTGAATACACTTCTTTGCCAAATTGATTTTTGTAATCAATAAACATTCTTTATTTTTCTCTTTTTAGTCTCTATATGATATCCATTTTTTCGGATATCTTAACAATTTTTTTTAGAGACTTGAAAGATAATAGTGCATTTTCAATAACAATTTTATTTCCTTGAGGGAGAATATTTATTGCTCTTCCGGAGCCATCAATAAAATTTGCACTTTCACTTATCGTATTAACACTTATTTCTCCCACTTCAAGTCGAGAGAAATATTTTTGATTCTTCAACATTGTGTGCATTGCAGCACTATCAATTAGGCAAATATCACCATATTTTTTCATTCCAAAGATTTGACATCCATAATTTCTTTTTAGAAATTATTATTGATACAAGATGCAAACATTGATTTTTCTTTCATAATCCATGTCATCATCATTGACATTATTTTCATCGACATGATTTGTCTCCACATATTTTTCGTTTCATTTCAACGATTTTTTTTTATAAAGATCAACAAAATGATCCGATATTTGGCATATACGAGACCAATGAACTTTCTTTTGTTCATTATTATTTCTTATTTCTTCATGTTCTCTCTTCTGGGAGACTTTTTGCTTTTTTTTTTTCTTCATTCTTATTTTTATTATATGACTACGCCAAACATGATTACGAACATGATAGTTTCCATATCTTCTACTTTCACCACGACCACGTTCATAATTTTGAGTTTTAGTCGAATTTGCTTCAGGAAATGGACTAGAACCGGTTGGTCGGAACTCGTGTATTTTTCAACAACCAATTTATTCATAGTATTTGGTATTTCTTTTTTGTCGATATTGCTACTGCAGGAGCACATTCGACACATGAAAAGTAGAGCATGTTTTCTTAAGCATGTCTTTATCAGTTATAGTTTCACCACATATATAATTTCGATTGACAAGCTACTTTCATGATAGCTGAATTATATGCCTCGACAGATTTAAAATCTTGTACTCAAATGTGAAGCCAATCATTCCATGATTTTTTTTTAGAAGTACGACCATCTTCAGGTAGTCGTATCTTTCATTCAACTTCTTCCACAAATAGAAATTACGAAGGTCGCAGGTTCGTGACCTGCATGGGCCACCATGAATCAGGGAGAGAAATACGAAGATGAATAACGGACATCCAAGGGGGAGTGTTATAAAATAATATGTGTGGATGTCTCTTGAAGTACAAAGTAGTGGGCATGCAAATGGACACACCATTGATGCACCATGATTTATATATTTTTGTTATAATTCTTGGTCGATATTTGTGTTGATTTAGGGCGTTGTTCATAATTTTCGCTTCTTAAATGCATTGGTAGTTACTAAATTGCTTGACATATGAATTTTTAATGCATGGTTCAATTTGGACAGGAAATCAACAATTTTAAAGAGTTGAAACGATCAAGAAGAAAAAAGAAGAAATGTGTTAGAGCAAACATGAGCAGCTGTGGTGCAAATCTAATTCAAAGTTCGTTAGTCGTTGGATTTTGCTGAAATTCTCACAACGCCTACAAGACTTCCCATTTAATATTTTCACCGTTCGGATCTTCCAAAAAAGTCACGAGGCAAAAGATATCGAGTTTGGAATCGAGCAGCTGAGAGCTGCCTATTTTTCCTCACAAGCGGCATTCGACCTTTGTTGGCGTTCAACCCGCTCCGGCGGCCAGACCCCGCTCCGGCGGCAGCAGTTCAGGACCCGCTCCGGCGGCATTACCCCGCTCCGGCGGTCGCTGGCGGGCTGCTCCCCTCTCTTACGCTTTTTATTCCTTTATTTAGGTTTCTTAGGTTTTTGGAAGAATACATTCACTCCTTAGTTAAAAATACACTTGAGACATAATTCTTAGATTAATTTTTGGAGACCGACAACACCTTGGAGAACATAGAATTCATCTTTTCATACCTTTGGATTGAATCATCATTGAAGGTTCATCAAGATTTTTCATCTTTTAATAAAAGTGAGTTTATTTCTTTCTAGTTCTTGTGTGCTAAATTATTTGTTTTGACTATTTGATTTCGTGTTAAATTATGAATTCTTCCAACTCTAATCGTTTGATGTTGATTACAATCATGAGTAGCTAAATCATATACTAGGGTTAGAGTGAGTTGATTTTCGATTAAAGAGTTAGATTTTGGTTTGCACTCAAGGTGTTCGATAAAATGTCAAGTTGAGTTTAAACACACGTTTGAGGCTGTTAGGCAATCTCGTGATAAAGATTATCGAACCCCGTTAGTACCAACCGGTAACGGACGTATTAATATAATTTTTACAAACTACAATTTAACTCCGACATTGAAAATTGATGAACTCGAGCCCTAGTTTGTTCTCTTATTTATTCAACCTTGTCATTTATTCATGCTATTTTATTTGCTTATTTTTATTTTATTAGTTCAAAATTAGTTTATTAAAAACAAAACCAACCTCATTATGCATTATGCTATAAACCTCTCTTCTCTTTCTTTTGCAAACAACTAAACACGTATACAAGTACCGATAGTAGTGTTCCTCGAGAGATCGACTCGGGCGAATTGCCTCGGCAATTAGTTCGACATATTTTTATTTGATTTTTGACGCACTACAACGTCTTGTCAAATTGGCGCCGTTGCCGGGGAGCACTTTAGGCACTAGTATTAGTGTTTAGGTGTTTGCAACAGTTTCATTTTTATTTTTCTGTTTATTTACTTTATTTGTGCAGGTGCGTTTGATTGTTTGTTTGTCTTTGTTGGTGCATGGTAGGTACACGAAGAGCGAATACCGAACTTGCACCCGTGATAGAGAACATCAACAGACGCAAGAGCATCAGTCGGTGCACGAAGTCAGGCGAAGACTCTTCGTTTGACCCTAACTCCGCCGATTCCGAACCTGAGACCGAAACTTCAGCCATGGCCGCCGTGATAGATAACAACGGAAACAATGGCAACAACGGAAACAATGGCAATAATGGGAATAACGGCAACAATGGGAATAACGGCAACGACGGGAACAACGGTAACCGTACCCAGCCACTCCTCTTTGGAGATCTGACGCATCCGCAAATCGACGGAGCCAGCTCATGTATTGTCCTAAGTGATGCCGCCCGGAGATACGACCTCAAAGCGCACCATCTCGCTCAGCTTCCTCAGTTCTCCGGAACCACCAACGAGGATGCACTCAACTTCATCAGGGAATTCTACACAGCCTTGCATGCCTTCCCCCTCGGAGCACTTGACGATGATCAGCTCCGGCTGAAGTGCGTCCCATATGCCTTGCGAGATAGGGCGAAGAATTGGCTGTTATCCCTGGAGCCGGACTCGATCACCACTTGGGCTGACATGTACCGGGAGTTCATCACTCGGTTCTATCCACAGCAGAAGACCTTCGACCTAAAAGGTCAGATTTGTGCCTTCGAGCAAGAGCCGGGAGAGTTTTTCCATGAGGCCTGGGAACGATACAGAAGCCTACTGAGGCAGTGCCCACATCACGATCTCACTCCCAATTCGATCATCCAATTCTTCTACAAGGGTTTAAGCAGAGAGGATCAGAGAGAGGTGAAAACCGCAGCCGGCGGAAATATCAGCAGTCGGAACAGTGATGAGATGACGGAGATCTTCAAATCATTATCAGCCGAGTCGAGGCAAACCAGTTCACGAGGAAGTGGTAGCTATGCCCGGACCGATGGGAGTGTTAATGCTCAGTTGGCGAAGCAAGTCGCCGACCTAACTAAGAAGGTTCAGATGCTCGAGACCACTGAGGAGCAGCCAAAGCGACAGATCTATAGAGTGGAGCCGTGTAGCTTGTGTGGGGAGATAGGCCATTTCTCGAGCACTTGTGGTCAAGGCATGCCATCTCCACCTCAAATGATGGATCCGAACTATGGCCCTGAGTTACAAGTGAATGCGATGCAGGGGTACAACCAGCAGGGCAACCAGAGGAACGACCCCTACTCAAACACTTACAACCCGGGCTGGAAAAATCATCCTAACTTCTCGTGGAAACAAGATCAGCCACAGACTCAGGGACAAGGGTCTCAGCAAAACTTCAACAATCAGAACCAGGGATACCAGAATGCCGGGAACCGATCTCAGAATCAAGGGTACCAGAATTCGGGCAATCAGAATTGGCATAACAATCAGAATTATCAGAGGCACCAGTACCAGCAACAACAAAATCAGCCGCACTACCCGCCCCCACCTCAACCTCAACAAGCACCACCGAAGACTTCAGACCTAGACGAGAAGTTTGCATCCTTCATGGCCTCGACTCAGGCCATCCTGAACCATAACCAGCAGAAGATCGAGGGGGTGGAGTCTAATATGACTAACCAGAACGCGGCGATTAAGAGGATCGAGACGCAGGTTGGCCAGATGGCTAGTCGAATGAATGAGATAGCCCAAGCCAATCAGAAGGATCGGATTCCGAGTCAACCACATCAGGCTAAGGCAGTCACCGTGCTTAGGAGCGGACGTGTCATTGACAATCACGTCGAAATGCCAACCGAGGAAGTAGAAGAGGACATTCCGGCACCGGAAGTGGCCGAGCAAAGATTCCCGATCGAGGAACCGTTAGAGAAGCCGATGGAGAAACCGGTAGAAAGTCCGGTACGAGCACCGGAGATGAGTCGGGCAGCCTTACACAAGGCCGATAACCCCTATAGGCCTCCAGTGCCACCATACCCATTTCGGTTGAGGAATGAGAAGCACGATCAGCAATTCTCAGAGATTTATCAGCTTTTGTCGAAGGTAAACGTGAATCTACCTCTCCTCGACATTATCCGGAACATCCCGTCCTACGTCAAGTTCTTCAAGGATCTCGCTTCCAGAAAACGGAAGTTTGTTGACAACGAGAAGGTGGTGGTTTCAGAGGTGGCGAGTGCGATACTCCAGCACAAACTACCCGAGAAACAAAGAGACCCCGGAAGCTTCAACATTATGATTGCCGTTGGGAATGGCAAGGAGGTGTCCGGAATGCTTGACTTGGGAGCTGGTATAAATTTGATGCCGTACGCCGTATACGAGAAGTTGGAGTTGGGCGATCTTAAGCCCACTCGTATGTGCCTCCAGCTCGCCGACCGATCGATTCGATATCCCAAGGGGATTGTGGAAGATATTTTGGTACAGGTTGGTGGATTAATAGTCCCCGTGGATTTCGTGGTGCTCGATGTTGGAGAAGTTCCCGAGAATGGGCGTGATCACGCCATTCTACTTGGGAGACCATTCATGGCCACCACTAATACGGTGATTGATGTGAAGAACGGTGTGCTCGAGATGACCGTTCTTGGTGAGAAAGTCTCATTCTCCGTCCGAACGGGGAAAGCCACTCCCGCTGCCCTTTATGTGGAGAATTGCTCCTTCGTCGACCATGTAGATGACGAAGTGGAAGCCGTGTTCATAGAGGAAAGTAGTCCCGAAGTCCTCGAGGGGGAAGAGGAGAAGTTGACCGAACCCACCTTTGTGCTACCTAGTTCACAGGAAGCCGAGATCGAGGCTCCGAAAAATAAGGTGGAGTTGAAGCCATTACCGAGCCACCTCAAATATGTTTTCTTAGAAGACGGGGAACAAAAACCCGTGATTATCTCCGCCACTTTGAGAGCCGAGGATGAAGAGGCGCTTGTGGCGATACTAAAGCAGAACAAGAAAGCGTTTGGGTGGAGTCTAGGAGATATCCGTGGCATCGACCCCTCGGTGTGCATGCACCGGATCATTTTAGAGGAGGGATCGATCCCTAAGAGAGATGGGCAGAGGCGACTCAACCCGGTATTGATGGAAGTCGTGAGGACGGAGATCTACAAGCTCCTGGATGAGGGGTTGATCTATGCCGTTGCCGATAGCCGATGGGTGAGTCCGGTTCATGTGGTCCCGAAGAAAGGAGGCATCACCGTGGTGGAGAATCAGAAAGGAGAGCTCCTCCCGACTCGTATTACTACGGGGTGGCGGATGTGCATTGACTATCGGAAATTGAATGCCGCCACTCGAAAGGATCACTTCCCTCTCCCATTCATTGATCAGTTACTTGATAGATTATCCGGACATTCATTCTATTGTTTTCTTGATGGTTTGTCAGGTTATTACCAGGTGGCGATAGCACCGGAGGATCAGGAGAAGACGACGTTCACCTGCCCCATTGGTACTTATGCTTGGAGGAGGATGCCTTTCGGCCTATGCAATGCACCGGGAACATTCCAGAGGTGTATGATGTCCATATTCTCCGAGATGATAGGTAATTTCATGGAAGTATTTATGGATGATTTCTCTGTGTTTGGCTCTTCGTTTGATGATTGCTTGGGTAAGCTTGATAGAGTCCTTAAGAGGTGTATTGAGAGTAGTCTTACCTTGAGTTGGGAAAAGAGTCACTTCATGGTTACTAGTGGGATAGTGCTAGGGCATATGGTGTCTTGTCGGGGGATAGAGGTTGATAGAGCTAAGATCGAGGTTATCGAGAGACTACCCCCTCCCATTAATGTTAAGGGTATTCGTAGCTTCCTTGGGCACGCCGGGTTTTATAGGAGGTTCATTAAGGATTTCTCTAAGATTAGCCAGCCTTTGTGTCATTTGCTAGGGCAAGACGTTGAGTTTAAGTTCGACGAGTCGTGTCTAATAGCCTTTAATACACTTAAGGAGAAGCTCACCTCAGCCCCGGTAGTTGTAGCACCTAATTGGGAGTTGCCTTTTGAGATCATGTGTGATGCGTCTAACTCAGCGGTAGGAGCGGTTCTTGGTCAGAAAGTGGATAAGTTGCTTAGGGTTATTTATTATGCTAGTGTGACCTTAAATAGTGCCCAAACCAACTATACCACTACCGAGAAAGAGTTGCTAGCGGTTGTTTTCTCCTTGGATAAGTTTAGGTCTTATATCATAGGGTCTAAAGTCATCGTCCATAGTGATCACCAAGCCCTACGACATTTGCTAGCTAAGGCTCAAGCCAAACCGAGGCTGATTAGGTGGATCCTTTTACTACAAGAGTTCGATGTAGAGATTAAGGATAGGAAGGGGTGCGAGAACGTAGTAGCCGACCACTTGTCTAGGCTAGAGCCACCCCCCGAGATTTTAGGAGATAGTATTGATGGTTCGATCCCCGACTCTTTTCCTTATGAGCTTGCTATGGCTATGACCCCGGTACCTTGGTACGCGGATATTGTGAACTTTTTGGTTGCAGGAGCTCTAAGAGAAGGGATGACCTCTCAAGAAAAGGCGAGGTTCGAGCATTTGTCCCGGGAGTACTTTTGGTCGGACCCCTACCTCTACAAGTTCGGGAAAGACGAGGTGATCCGTCGATGCCTCCCGGAGGAGGAGCAAGCCGATGTACTTAAATGTTGCCACCACGACGAGAGTGGAGGTCACTTTGGGGGGCATAAAACCGCCCACAAGGTCCTCCAATCAGGTTTGTTTTGGCCATCTCTTTTCAAAGATGCAATAGATTATTGCAAAGCTTGTGACCGGTGCCAACGTATGGGGAGTATTGGTAAGAGAGATGAAATGCCTTTAAATATCAATTTAGCGGTTGAAATTTTTGATGTTTGGGGTATTGATTTTATGGGACCCTTCCCCGTGTCTTTCGGCTTTGAGTACATTTTATTGGGTGTTGATTATTTGTCCAAGTGGGTTGAAGCAATCCCCACTAGGACGTGTGATGCTAAAGTGGTTCTCAAGTTTGTGCAGGAAAATATTCTTTCTAGGTTCGGATTCCCAAAGGCCATTATCAGCGATGGTGGGAAGCACTTTTGCAACAAGCTCTTCGAGAAGTTGATGGTCAAGAACGGCATCAACCACAAAATAGCCACGGCATACCACCCACAGACTTCCGGGCAAGCCGAGACGAGTAACCGGCAAGTGAAGGAGATCCTCGAGAAGACTGTGAAAACCTCCCGCAAAGATTGGTCGGAGAGGCTTAACTCGGCTCTATGGGCTTATCGGACCGCGTACAAGACGGTAATCGGGATGAGTCCTTACCGCCTCGTCTTCGGAAAGCATTGTCACTTACCGGTGGAAATCGAGCACCGAGCTTACTGGGCTATCAAGGCTACTAACATGGACCTAATGGAAGGTGGAGGAGTCCGAGCCTTGGAGTTGTCCGAGCTTGACGAGATGCGCAACGAGGCCTACGAGAACTCTCGTATCTACAAAGAGAAGGTGAAGGAGGTACACGACAAGAGGATCAAGAACAAGGAGCTAAAAGCCGGGATGAAGGTACTCTTATTCAACTCGAGGCTTCGGTTGTTTCCCGGGAAACTCAAATCAAGATGGAGTGGACCGTACGAGATAATAGAGGTGTTTCCCTATGGAGTAGTCAAGCTTTATAACCCGAAGACTAGAGGAGCGATGCTAGTTAACGGGCACCGGGTAAAACCGTATGTCGAGTCGTACATGGAGGGAGACAAGATTAAATTCGGAGTAGAGTCGATTCTACTCGGGGACGTCTCTTATGAATAGAGATTAATAGTCGAGCTCGAGACTATAACGAGCGTCCCGTGGAGACTAGTCCACGAGCCGTGATGCTCTTTCGGTTTCCAAATGAGCGCCGCGTGGAGGCCTATCCACGATTTTTAATTTACTTATTTATTTGTTTTCCCAAAAAAAATGCTACAGGTACCGCTCCGGCGGGTGGACCCCACTCCGGCGGCAGTGGTTCAAGCGCCGCTCCAGCTTCATTGACCCGCGTGAGTGGCTTTTCAAAAACAAAAATAATAATAATACTATTACTAATCTATTCTATTACTATTATTATATATAGTATTATTTTTATACTACTATTATTATATCAGTATATAGTATTATTATTTATTTATTTAGTTTTTAGAAAAGAAAGACAAATAAAGGGGGAACGGGATTGATTTTTTTTTAAAACCCTATTTAACCACCATCGTCCCCCTAAAATCAACTCCACTGGGCCGAGCAACTGAACATCAACTCCGACCACAACCTGCGGCCTCATCTTCGTCGCCATCCAGCAACCGGCGCTAGTCGGTCGTGTTGCGACCCCGACCGAACCTCGCCTCCGTCCGCACGAGCATCATACTCAACTCCAACCGCGAAACCACCGGCGACCTCCTTCGTCTACTGCCTCCGCACCTCGTCGTTTTCCGGCTGCACCTCATATAAATTCACCCAGCCTTGTATCTTCTCTAAGCAGAAGATGGGTAGATCCAAACTTCCGGCCAAGACCCCGGCCACGTCTCGGAAAAGAGCTAAGACGACGGAGTCTTCTTCTATCGTCCCCGCGTCAGCCCCCGCTCCAGCCGCGCGCAAAGATTTACGGCAGGTATATGGCTCACCTTTTGCTATTTACTCAAGTGACGAGGGTCTGAACTTTAAAAGTTTTTCTGGTAAAACGGTGTTGCCACCCCGATATTTGGATTGGAAATTGATTGAAGGTTTGGAATTGACCGATCTTATTAAAACTCACTTGAAAACATTGGGGTTGGAACGTTATGACGAAAAACGCTTTCATGGTTATTTTCCTCTGTGCCTTGAATTCTTATGCACTTTGAAAGTGATTGAAGATGGAAAAAAATTGTCGTATCGTCTTTTCGACAAAGAATACACTTGTACTTTGACCAATATGCGTGATATATTTGGGTTTCCGCTTGTCGGGTTACGGGATAGGCCAACAGAATTTCGGGTGCGTGCCTCTTGGAAGGAAATTTCAAAGACAGATGCTTGGAAATCCTCTGGCCCTTCTAATGGTCTTTTGCCTGACCTTGATTTAATCTTTGTGCACAAGTTTCTTTCGTCGAATTTTACAGGTAAAAAACAAGGGCACAAGGTTAATAGCACTGAAACATGGCTACTTGAGTGCGCTCTTACCAAAACAAAAGTGTCTCCCAGCACCCTCCTTTGGAGTCAGCTTGAGGCACTCGCTCGCCGACCTAATTCTATGCCCGTACTCACTCAGATAGCTACGGGGTTGGCCATCCATCATAAACTCATCAACTCTGACATGCTAGTGGTCGAGGGTCAAACTCGTTACGACTACAACTTGATTGATTTTAAAGAAATGCATGGCAGTAAAATCTTGCGTGACTGGACGCACCCTTATGAGTATGGGGAGCGACAGTGCGTTAAACTTTATCGGGCTGCAAAATCTACTCCACAGCCTCCTGCAGCCTCCTCCTCCTCGGATGATGCTGACTCTTCATCCGATGATGAGTCTCATTCCCTTCCAGGGTCCTCCGCCCCCGCTGTTGATATGCAGACTTGCTACAAAGACTCTCTGGCCGAAATGCGACTACTTTTTGAGGCGTCCGTGACTAACAATAGGAGTTATTTTGCAGCATCATTGGATGATCTACGCCGAGAACTTACCCATCAAATTCAGGCACAAAATGATAGTATATCTCGTCTCCAGAATTGTTGGAATGCTTGGATTTCGAACAATCCAACACCCTCTCCACCAAACGTGCCTTGACGGACTCGGCCACGAGCATTGAAGGAGTCGACCACTGTTTGATCATTCTTACCCTCCTTCATTTTGTGGCTTGTATCATTTGTATATTATGTTGCTTTTATTTTTGTTTTATTTATTTATTTATTTTTTTTTTTTTTTTTTTTTTTTTTTGTCTTTTTTATTTTTGTTGGACATGTACTGCTCTTCTTTCTTGCTTGAAATTTGTTGGGTTGTTTGGGCTACATTGAGGACAAGTGTGGGGGGAAGAGTTTTTGCTTGTCTTTGTCTGGTTAACCCGTTGTTTCGCGAGGTTTGTTGGGGTTATAGTAGTCTTCAAACGTCGCTTATGTTGTGTCCTTTGGTATGTTTTGTAGTGTCGATCACCCCTCCCCATTTGAGATATGATTATCATGAGAACGTGTAGTTGATGTGGTTTCCCCATGCATGCTAGTGCTTTATTTCGTTTCTTGAGGTGCGATAGATTTTTGGTGCTAGAGGTCGGTATATGTGAATAACTTTTGACTTCGTGTTTAGATGCCGTAAAGTGATCTTGAGATAATTGCATGTCACCGTTTCACTTTCCAAATAACCTTGTGAGAATTTGAGCCATTTTAGCTTTCTTCTTTGTGTGGTACATCTCGTCGTTGCTTCTCGAGCTTCTTATTTTCATTGTTCTACATTATTTGCGCCCGTATGGACTAGAGATAGCTAAATCATGCTTAGGTTGTTACTTGAGGCTTTTATGTCATGAATTACTTGATTTTGAAAATGATTGGGATATGATCGATTAGGATAACCATTTTAGCCGCTTACTTTTGACCCCGAGCCCGTCGTGGGACACCCTAGTAGCCCCTTTTGAGCCTACGTTTAGCCTTTTCTTTCTTGTCCTATATTCCGTGGAGGAGAGAAGTGAGGTATTGAATTTGGGGATATAAGGTGTTGATACGATGTTTGTTTTTGTATTATTTCGAGACATGTTATAAGTCTAAAAAAAAAAAAAGAGAAAAAATAAAAGAAATAGTCGAGACATATTATTAGTCTCCCAAAAAAAAAAAGAGTCGAATAATGATATTTGTTGATTGCTCGGATGATCTATGTGGCTTTGATGAGTTCTTTGTTGTGATTGAAGTGATGGGGATTTTTGTGAAGTTAGACGGATGTTTGGTTGTGGTGGAGGTGTGTGTTTGAACGAGTTTAGTCCACTTTTCCCAAATATTCCCGAATACCATTAGCCGAGTCCTGTTACACCCGATTTATCGATCGCCCATGATTCTTAAAATGGTAGACTTTGATTAGTGGAGAGTACAACTTGAGTATGTGTTTAGTTGGTGTTCTTAGGCGCATTTGATGTTATTTGAAGCTCATCTTTGTTCCTTACTTGCTTGCCTTCCTTGAGTACACGAGTTCTTTGATTGTTATCTTTCACTTGTGTATGCCTAGAGTGGAACCTAGTCTCGAGAGAAAAAGAAGAAAGAGTGAATCCTAGTGAGGGATAGTGGACAGGTGACATGTAATGATTCTTGTGTGATTTTTATTGCTCTAATTCATTGTGGTTCGAAGTTTATTCATGTTACCTTTTCCGTACGCACCGATGGTTTATTTGTAGTTTTGAGGAATTGAGTATGTGATTGGCATGTGTGTTTGATGCATTATTTGCTTTCATGATTGCTTGCTTGAGGACAAGCAAGAAGCTAAGTGTGGGGGAATTGATTTATATATTTTTGTTATAATTCTTGGTCGATATTTGTGTTGATTTAGGGCGTTGTTCATAATTTTCGCTTCTTAAATGCATTGGTAGTTACTAAATTGCTTGACATATGAATTTTTAATGCATGGTTCAATTTGGACAGGAAATCAACAATTTTAAAGAGTTGAAACGATCAAGAAGAAAAAAGAAGAAATGTGTTAGAGCAAACATGAGCAGCTGTGGTGCAAATCGAATTCAAAGTTCGTTAGTCGTTGGATTTTGCTGAAATTCTCACAACGCCTACAAGACTTCCCATTTAATATTTTCACCGTTCGGATCTTCCAAAAAAGTCACGAGGCAAAAGATATCGAGTTTGGAATCGAGCAGCTGAGAGCTGCCTATTTTTCCTCACAAGCGGCATTCGACCTTTGTTGGCGTTCAACCCGCTCCGGCGGCCAGACCCCGCTCCGGCGGCAGCAGTTCAGGACCCGCTCCGGCGGCATTACCCCGCTCCGGCGGTCGCTGGCGGGCTGCTCCCCTCTCTTACGCTTTTTATTCCTTTATTTAGGTTTCTTAGGTTTTTGGAAGAATACATTCACTCCTTAGTTAAAAATACACTTGAGACATAATTCTTAGATTAATTTTTGGAGACCGACAACACCTTGGAGAACATAGAATTCATCTTTTCATACCTTTGGATTGAATCATCATTGAAGGTTCATCAAGATTTTTCATCTTTTAATAAAAGTGAGTTTATTTCTTTCTAGTTCTTGTGTGCTAAATTATTTGTTTTGACTATTTGATTTCGTGTTAAATTATGAATTCTTCCAACTCTAATCGTTTGATGTTGATTACAATCATGAGTAGCTAAATCATATACTAGGGTTAGAGTGAGTTGATTTTCGATTAAAGAGTTAGATTTTGGTTTGCACTCAAGGTGTTCGATAAAATGTCAAGTTGAGTTTAAACACACGTTTGAGGCTGTTAGGCAATCTCGTGATAAAGATTATCGAACCCCGTTAGTACCAACCGGTAACGGACGTATTAATATAATTTTTACAAACTACAATTTAACTCCGACATTGAAAATTGATGAACTCGAGCCCTAGTTTGTTCTCTTATTTATTCAACCTTGTCATTTATTCATGCTATTTTATTTGCTTATTTTTATTTTATTAGTTCAAAATTAGTTTATTAAAAACAAAACCAACCTCATTATGCATTATGCTATAAACCTCTCTTCTCTTTCTTTTGCAAACAACTAAACACGTATACAAGTACCGATAGTAGTGTTCCTCGAGAGATCGACTCGGGCGAATTGCCTCGGCAATTAGTTCGACATATTTTTATTTGATTTTTGACGCACTACAACGTCTTGTCACACCACTTTATGATAATATTTATATGCATGATGATGAATATGTACCTACAAATAGGTGTTTTTGTACTCCATTGTAATACACTTGTGATACACTTTAATACTTGAAATATAATGAGAATACTCTCTTTCTTCCTACTTCTCTTCTTGTGTACCTTATACTTTATTTTATGTTCTGAGCTATTAAATTCACAACATTATTTTATTATAATTAATAATACAAATTATTTCTAAATATTATTTAAGTTAACAGATTAGACCATCTATTTAACCACGAGATAAATCAATATGTGTGCAACATATTTTTTTAAAACGTTAGTTTAAAACGAGCAATTGTATGTTGCGATTCGAGAGTAACTATTATGTATTTACGCATGGGCAAAGTCAATATTTGTGCAACATTGATTTAGTTTTTAAAATGTCAGTATTTAAGCACGACCAATTGTATATTACGATTCAAAAATTGTTTTGAAACATCTGAATAAGCAGGTTTGGACAGGTATATCTATAAATAATGATCCAGCTGGATAATGAAAAATGCTAATTTTATCTACAATTTTCACAGTTATGCTAAATAATTCCGTGAGACATGTGATAACGGGTGCAGATTGATTGATAAAGTAATGTTACAACAATTTATTGGCATGGTTACACTATGTTTTAGTTTTACAAAATTTCTTACATGAATAATATTCAACAAGATTTCTGTTATAATTTTTAAATGGTAAGGACCTTGATCCGTTCAATAATATAAAAAGATTTATTTTTACATTTTGCGACGGTACCCGATTTGTAATAACAAAACTTGGAAAATTATGTCATCGATGACAAAATTTTGGGACGTAAAACTTCGGATCACTTGGTATACATTTCTCGGATTAGTCTATCCCCATCAGATTAAAAACTCCCCGTTACTTTTCAACGAAGACAATTTTCGGTGATAATATCGTACGCTATATCGATTATTAAAAGTCAAGGTCAGTCTTTGTCAAACGTCGGTATATTCTTGAGGAAACCGGTTTTCACACATGGTCAATTGTATGTTGCCCTGTCTAGGGTTACCAACAAGGCCGGATTGAAGCTTTTACTTTGCGACGAGAGTGGAAAGCTTTTACTTTGGAACTAAAGTTGTTGATACGACAACTCACTTTACTATTTTGAGATGTAGAAGATCTACCCAATACAACTAATAAATAGCAAATATGTTGCTTTTGTACATAAATAAATGAAATAAATGATGGACTCGTCAACGCTGCGTCTACTACATAGTTCCAGAAGACAATGAATCATATTTCATATATGAAATTGAATATTATTATTAATAAATGAGTGATTTTTGAAAAAATGTAAATTTAAATAATTAATTATAATTCAATGCATTAAAATATGTTTACATCTGTGTTTACATCTGCTTCATTTTAACTAATAAATGTATGACAAATGGACGATGGATGAATCCCCTCATTCAATAAGATCAATTAAAAAATCTGCAAGAAATACCAAATCTTTTACATATCAAAATACGCCCCAAAATTCACTTAAAGCCAAAAAAAATTGACAAGGTTCGAAACCCACAATAAAGGAAGCAAATTAAGGAGGGTGTATTCATTTCAGATTTTAATGGATTTTTTTGGACTTTAAGAAGTCGATAGATTTAAAAAATCCATAAACTCTATATAGAGTTTGACTGATTTCTTTTGTGATTTTAATGGATTTTCATCGACTTGATTGTATTTTGTAATATATTTTTTTAGGAGTTTTATTGATTGTTGCGCTATAAGAGCATCTCCAACCGATACCAAAAACCTATTTTGGAGTAGGATAGATGCTCCAACCGATACCAAAACATAAACCTATTATAGGTTTTATGGTGGGACCCACCAAAAAAATACTTAAATTTACGTCTACCCTAAACACAAACTAAAAACTATTCATTATTTATAAAATGATCCTTTTTTTTATAAATTAATAAAAATGACTCATTAATCTTTTTTGTTTCTTATTTAATATTTTTTATAACGTAATGTTTTTAAATAATCATATCATTAATAATTAAAACAAATTATTTTATAAAAAAATAAATATCAGAATATAAAAATATAATTAAATATTAAATATTTAATTGATAATAAAAATAAAATAAAATAAAATACTTAAAATAAAATCCTAAGAATTACAAAAATAAATAAATTATGAATCACAACAACAAAATTGATCGATAAGCAGGTAAATTGAAAATAATATTTATTAAAATTTTTTTGATGTCAAAAGTTATGTGGTTAAATAGTAAATTTATAAAGATGTTGGTTATTTATAAAAATAGTATAAATAATTGTATAAAAAGAATATTTAAAGAATATTCTTTTAAGTTTGAATATTGGTTTTTCGGTTGGAGTCAAATTACTGTAAACTTAAACATAAACTTATTTTGAGTTTAAGTTTTGGTTTCTCGGTTGGAGATGGCCTAAGTATTGATCCAAATAATAAATATAAAAAAATATTAAACAATATTATTTATATTTTCTTTTTAATATATAACTTTTAAATTTTATTATTTTTTAACAATAATTTAATTTATTAAAAGAAAAATAAATATAATTTTTTTATATAATTTTTCAAGTATTATTATTTTTAATAATAATTTATTTAATTAAAATATAAATAAATTTTAATATAATTTTTTATTTAATTTTTAAAGTTTTATTATTTTTAATAATAATTTAACTTGTTAAAAGTGAAATCCATGAAAATCTCTTCTTATTATGAGAGATTTTAAAGAGTGAAAAGTATTCACGTTTTTAGAATAGAATCCAACAAAATCCATATAATTTTAAAATCCATTAAAATCTATATACTTTTGAATACCTGTAGATTTTTAAAGATTTTTTAAAATCTATATTGAATACTTCCAGATTTTTTTGGACTTTTCAAAATCATGATTGAATACCTCTAGACTTTAAAAGTCCTACAAAATCCAATAGACTCTCTAACCAATACACCCTCCTAAATTTCAATAAGTAAGGATTTTATTGAAATAGTTAGATTTTGTATATTTAAACACAATAAAAAATGATATTAGAAAAAGTAGTAAACTTTAAACATAAATTCGATAATGTACCTGCAAAGAATGAACTTGCAAAGAATGAAAAGGATGAAGGATTCATATTTGTTGAAATAAGAAGCGACATGTGTGAAATTTTCACAAACAACCGCCTCATATTTTTGTTTCCTGATCTCAATGTCCCACAAATCAACAAAAACGCTGAATTTTCTCCACATCTTATTTTCTCCACATCCAATTAATAATTAACTTACATTTAAAAATCGTTATTTATTAATTAATTAGAAGCAATAAGTGATGATTCGCATGTTTAAAAAGTGAAATTTATATTAAATATGTGATACACACTTTACTTTTTAAATTTAATTTTTTATATTAACTATTAATATTATTGCAATTTTTCAATATAAGAAACCAATAAGTAAATATTCATAATGAAAAATAGAACCGAACAATATTTGATACATACATAAAACGAAACTTGTTGAGAATTCGTGTCCACATTCTTCCCAAGAAACAGTACAATCAACTAGAATAATAAAAAAAATACGAAATATATATATAAGAATAATCGAAACATGCTCGATCTCATTTGTATAATCATATA
The DNA here is from genome assembly GCA_954870475.1 of Euphrasia confusa. Lineage (NCBI taxonomy): Eukaryota > Viridiplantae > Streptophyta > Magnoliopsida > Lamiales > Orobanchaceae > Euphrasia > Euphrasia confusa. Next base: position 12,619,545 of record OX940968.1, on the reverse strand, counting down.
ACATATTTGCATCATACTTGAAAATTAGGGATACTTTTATTATGTAAAACATAAATAGGAATAAAAAGGTGTAGGTATATATACAGAGACGGAACTACGTTGGGCCCAGGGGGCACTGGCCCCCTGAGTAAAAAAAAAAACTCTGTTATATATATACATATGTTTATATTATATTGTATATTATAATGTATGTGTGTGTGTAAATATGTCATACTCTACGTCATGTGTGCTAATTTAGGCCTCTTACGCTTTTAACACACACACTGAGACACATATACAGTATATTTTAGTTTTTTTTTAATTTTTTCTTTTATTAAATGACTAAATATGATACTTCATGTTGAAAATAAATGCAATAAAATTTTATAAATTATATACTTAATATATATTTTTTAAATTATGTACTCCAAGTATGGAACTTTTAATATTTTTTACAATAATATAATTTTAAAATTGTTGAAAAATTATAAAGAAAATTTGATTTGTCCATAAATTCTTACTAACTTCTTTATATTTTTTTTCTATATTTTATAATAAAATGACTACTTTATTTAAATGGATGATTTAACAATAATAATTAATAGTACTCTTCCAAAAAATAAAATAAATTGTCTTGGTTTTTTAATTTAAAATATAATTTTACTTTTATTTTTTCAACTTTAATTATTTAATTTTTAACTTTAAAAATACATTTAAACCTTTCACTTTTTTGTAAAAAAAAACATGTTTTCTTAAGTTTTACTCCTATGTTCTTATATTTTAAAACGAATGGAGTTATATTCTTTGTCTTTTTTATTGTTAAAACATGATGTAATTGTGATTAAAAAATTTAAAAATATATGTTTTTTTTATCCGATTATATGTTATTGAGATAGAAAAAACATTAAAAATGGGCCCCCTGACTGTAATTTCTGTATCCGTCAATGTATATATAACCCAAAACAAAGAATAAAGGAAAAGTCTAAAGTGCCCTTATATAATAATAAATAAATATATAATGTTAATATCCCCTCGCAAACTCACGATGCTACAGCCATAAGCATTGAGAGTTTGTCAGATAAGAAGCGGAATCGGGAAGTGGGGTGAGCCTTGGTGAACAAATCAGCAATCTGAAGAGATGATGGAACATAAGACAAAGTTATTGTACCAAGTTGTAAATGATGTCGTGTCACGTGACAATCAATCTCAATGTGTTTGGTTCGCTAATGAAAAACGGAATTACGAGCAATTCGAATGTCACTTTTATTATCACAATATAGAGGTGTCGGACGATGAAGTGTAACCCCCAAATCAGCAAGTAGCCAACGCAACCAATCAATCTCACAAGTGGTCGATGCCATGGCGCGGTACTCAGCTTCTGTAGTGGACCGAGAAATAACATCTTGTTTCTTACTTTTCCAAGAAATGAGAGAATCCCCAAGGAAAATGCAAAAACCAGTAGTCGACTTGCGATCCGTAAGATTACTAGCCCAAGAAGCATCAGAGTAAGCGCGCAACTCTAGTGATGATGTAGAGGGAAACAAAAGGCTTTGAAACTGAGTACCTCAAAGGTACCTGAGGATACGAAGAACAATAGCCCAGTGAACGGTAGTAGGGGCAGTGACAAACTGACTAACCACATGAACAGCGTGTGCAATGTCTGGACGAGTAACGGTAAGGATAAACCAAACTTCCTACTACGGTACGATATAAGCTGGGATCAAATAGAGGAATCCCATCAGATGGAGAATAACGAGCATTTGTTTCAAGAGGAGTGTCAACAGTCCAGTCCTATTATCGGTAACACGAGCATGCTCAAAAAGATCCATTATATACTTTGACTGAGATAAAAGATAACCCTTTGGGGAAGATGCCACCTCAATAACCAAAAAATAACGTAGCATACCCAAGTCTTTCATAGCAAAACAACGAGCTAAGTCGGACTTCAATGATTCAATTCCATCATAATCATCACCGGTAATAATCATATCATCAACATACAAATATAAAAGGATACGAACTTTTTGTGTACGCTTGATGAACAAGGCGGAATCATGATTACTAGAAATAAAGCCAAGAGAGAGGATCACAATAGAGAACTTTTCAAACCATGCTCGAGGGGCTTGTTTGAGACCATAGAGAGCTTTGCGAAGCTTACAGACATGCCCAGGTTGATGAGCGACCCCAGGAGGAGGTTTCATATAAACTTCTTCATGAAGATCACCATACAAAAAAGCATTCTTAACATCCATTTGTGATATTTTCCATTGATGGACAGAAGCAATTGCGATCACAGTGCGAATAGTCGTCATCTTCGCAACTGGTGCAAATGTCTCTTCATAATTCATTCCATACTCCTGTAAAAAACCCTGAGCAACAAGACGAGCTTTGTATCATTCCACAGATCCATCAGATTTATACTTAATCTTATAGACCCAACGAGAACCAATCACGTGCTTACCAGGTGGCAACAACACCAAATCCCAAGTGCGAGTTTGATACAAAGCAGTGAGCTCTTCAGCCATAGCAGTCTGCCAACGAGGATCACGTATAGCCTCTTTATAAGACACGAGCTCAAATAGACAATGGAGAGATACGAGAAAAGAAACAAAAGAAGCAGAATACGAGGAATAAGCAAAATCAGGGAGTTTAGTGGACTTACGGATCCGAGTGGACTGGCGTAACGAAGGATCTTCCGCAATCTCGGAAGATGATTGAGAAATTGTCTCGATGAAGAAGTCGTAGGTGGGTGTGTCTCGAGAACCAAAGTATCAGATGTTGTGGGTGTAACATCATCGACTGTGGTATCAAATGGGTCAATACGAATGAGTTCTGGCTTAGTCATGTTATGTGAACTAGCGGGAACATAGAAAAAATAATATGCTCTAAAAATACAACATGACGAGAGACATATAACTTTTGACTAACCGGATCATAACAACGATAGCCCTTTTCACCAATACCATAACCCAAAAAAACACACAAGGCAGACTTGAGATTCAATTTTGTACGCTCGACATGAGGTCGAAGAACAAAACAGGTGGAACCAAAGACACGTAATAAGGAATAATCGGGAATATTTCCAAATAATTTTTTAAATGGGGACGAACCTGAATTGTGAGATGTTGGAATTCTATTAATCACATAAGAAGCAGTGTGAATCGCTTCCCCCCAAAAAATACTAGGAACATCCGCGGACAATAAAAAGGAACGAGCAGTTTCAACAAGGTGACAGTGTTTTCTTTCAGCGACACCATTTTGTTGAGGAGTATCAGTACATGAGGTTTGATGTATAGTCCCATCAGAAGCAAGTAAATTTAAAAAATAATTAGAGGTGTACTCACCGCCCAAATCACAACGAAAACTCTTAATCACAGAGAGTGTTGTGTTTTAACAAGAGCTCTAAAATTTTGGAAAATACCAAAAAAATCATATCGACGTTTCATAAGATAAACCCAAGAATAACGAGTGAAATCATCAACAAATGAAACATAATATCTAGAACCCCCTTTTGAAGTTACAGGGGAAGGTCCCCATACATCAGAATGAACAAGATCGAAAGGAGCAAGACACGATGAAAAACTATGTTGAAAAGGTAATGCAGAAAATTTAGCCAGTTTACAACCACTGCAATCAGAAATATCATGGGAGTTTAAATGTCCTAAGACTCCCGTGGATACCAAAAAACGTAAACGAGAAGCTGAAACATGACCCAAACGAGAATGCCATAAATAGAAATTAGACGACGAACTACTCAACCGGAAAGAGGATAAATCCACACTAGATGCAACAACATCTGATACATTCAATTCTTCCAAGACATAGAGTCGCCCTTGCCTACGGCCTGTCCCAATCACCTTCTGAGATCGCGGGTCCTGAACATAACAAGTGGAAGAGGTAAAAGAAACTGAGAAACCAGATTCACACAATTGACTAACTGATACAAAATTTATTGCGAGACTAGGAATATAGTAAACATCACGAAGAGATATATGAGATGTTGCAACAGAACTAACACCCTCTAATAGCATTGGAGTGCCATCAGCAGTCATAATGGAGAGAGGCGAATGAGGAGACCGTGAAACAAAAGACGACAAATGAGGAGACATATGATGTGAGGCACCTGAATCTAAGAACCACAAGGAAGATGAGATACCTGAAACAGACGACGACAACGATAAACCTGTAGAAGATGAGGCAGACATCGCGTGAGGTTGCGAGGCAAGAAACTGTTGGAACTGCTCCAACATATACGGATCTAGAGTTGGGGCAGCAGCCGTATTTGGGAAATGATGTTGGAGAGGAGTCATTGGAGCAGGTGGCCGTTGATGGGGTTGTGCGGGTTTTTGCTGTTGATGAGGTCTTTGCTGTTGTTGAGGTTGTCGTTGTTGTTGTTGCGCTTTGGCTCTACTCAATAATATTGGGCACTGAGCCTTCCAATGACCCTTCTGCTTACAAAAAGCACACTCATCTTGTGGGACTTTCAAAGCGGACTTGTTCACGTTGCCACCAAACGACCGTTGTTGTCCTTGTGGGGCAGCAAACACAGAAGGATTAGGTGATGTAATCTCCTTAGATATCTTAGACTTGAGACGAGTCTCGTCAGCTAGCAACTCATTAACCACAGAATCAACAGACGGAAGAGGACTACGATGAAGAATCGCCCCTCGCAGCCCTTCAAAATCATCGCGAAGAGCCATTAAAAATTGAACCAATTGTTGTTTTTCACGCCACGCAATAAAATGTGAGACTGCCCGCAACTCAGATGATTCGGTTAATGCTAACTGATCCCATAGAGAAGACATTGCAGAATAAAACTCTTGGATGTTCATATCGTTTAGTCGAAGTGCACGAATATCTCCTTCTAGTTGATACTGTTTCTCAAAATTAGATTGTGTATATATTCTCTCCAGATGATCCCAAACCTCTTTGGCAGTCTCATACTTTGCCAATTGGGCTCTGATAGAGTGAGTAACAGAGTTGTTGATCCATGTGATGATCTTAGCATTCTCGGCCTCCCAAACGTCTAGTGAGTTTGCATAATCAGTAGCGGATGTATCGATAGGTTTAACACGAACACCTGTAACATAACCCCACAAAGATTTGCCACGCAAAAAATTCCTCATAACATAACTCCAGTATGAGTAATTCCAACCATCCAATTGAACATTAATTGACTGAAGAGAATCATCTTTACGACTTGTCATAGCAACAATACAGGTCAAATACGCCCAAGTAACCCAAGTAGAAAGAACAAAATTATAAATCCAAACAGATTTCAGAAACCCCAAATCAATGTACGAAGCAGCAATTAAAAAAAAAAAAGAAAAACTCAAATCACCCACCAACCATAAATTCCAAACCAACCAACTAATTCATGCGGAAATAATATCAGAAGATGGTGTAAGAATTTTCAATTCTCAAACCAACCAATTAGCAATTGGGCAGATACGCGGTGCAGCTCTGATACCATGAAAATTAGGGATACTTTTATTATGTAAAACATAAGTAGGAATACAAAGGTGTAGGTATATATAACCCAAAACAAAGAATAAAGGAAAAGCCTAAAGTGCCCTTATATAATAATAAATAAATATATAATGTTAATAACAATCATCGCTGATCTGAAATAGGGATTATTCGAACATGTACCGCTGCAAATGAGGAAAAAACAATATTTCAGTTGCATAAATATTAAAAATAATTTAAAGTAATCTGAAAAAAAATATAATTGTGAGAGGCGAAAAATCGAAATAGATAGAGAACAACTACTACAAGTCGTATATCATACACATGAGATCGAACCAAGGCGTTCTCCTGTTCAGCGGCACATTTTCAACGACATCTTGATCAGATCGTACTTCCTGCACTCCCCACCAACATCTTTATATCTACATAATCGACCTTATAATAACTAAAATAATTAATTAATTAATTATTCTACACCAAATTATATATATATATATATATACTTCAATTTTATTAACCTGTCCATTCATGTTCCAAGATATCGACTATGCAAATGCAAACATCGGAGCCGACATCAATGGTCAATGAGTCTGAAGTAATATTATCCATGGAAACTTTTTTGATCCCTTCGTGGGATGCATATCGCTGTTGAATATCCCGACCGGAATTCGGTTCATCCTCATGTAATTAAAAAGGTGGATCAATACATGTACAGCTACACCTATCTGATCATAACACTACGTATATGTACATACCTTTTAATATGATGTTCTGCATATGAGTTGTAACATGAGTGTTCTTAATTATACAAACTTCTGAAAAATTAACATTCCTAAAAAATAAAAATAAATACTTTTAGATGCAAATATACAACATACCTCACGGATCACATAGCTTATAGTAATAATACATATAATTAAAAAATAACATAACTGCGTTTAATTGGTTAGGGTCTAATAGTAATTTAGGATTTATATATTATTAGATAGAGAAAAAGGAAAGAGAGAGGGCAAAGGGAGAGGGTGCAATGTTTATAAAATATTTCCTTAAATGTATATATCACGTTTTTAAGTAAACCAAATACACTTCAACCTATATTTCCGTTTTTTCAAGGCTGCTGCCGTTATTAAACATAATTTAAAATGCATAAACACCACGACTGACTGAATATATTATTGTTTGAATATGATGAGCTGAACTAAAGCACAAATTGATTTCATTAAAATAAAGTCTATAAACACAGCATCAGCACACCGACCACTAAAATAAAATTTAACTATTAATCTTTATATTAGTTATTTTTTCATAATTTTTGTATACCGTTTATCATACGTATTGGACGGTCAAAAAAAGTCAGTGTTGACCACCTGTGACTATAGCTCTGGGACATAGGGAGTACTAAATTGAAATACCTAAAAGAACTATCCACAATAACAATAAATGGTATTATTTCAATTTTTTAAAAAAATGTTTTAGTAATAGCAAATCATTTTATTGCTTTATTATTGAAAAGTCTAAATTTAGTAATTAATGAAATTGTAATTAAACACCTAATTATATAAAGTTTTTTTATTATAATTCAATTAATAATTAACTTACATTTAAAAATCGTTATTTATTAATTAATTAGAAGCATTAAGAGATGATTCGCATGTTTAAAAAGTGAAATTTATATTAAATATGTGATACACACTTTACTTTTTAAATTTAATTTTTTTATATTAACTATTAATATTATTGGAATTTTTCAATATAAGAAACCAATAAGTAAATATTCATAATGAAAAATAGAACCGAACAAAATTTGATACATACATAAAACCAAACATGTTGAGAATTCGTGTCCACATTCTTCCCAAGAAACAGTACAATCAACTAGAATAATAAAAAAAAAACGAAAAATATATATAAGAATAATCGTACTTGAAAATTAGGGATACTTTTATTATGTAAAACATAAGCAGGAATACAAAGGTGTAGGTATATATAACCCAAAACAAAGAATAAAGGAAAAGCCTAAAGTGCCCTTATATAATAATAAATAAATATATAATGTTAATATCCCCTCGCAAACTCACGATGCTACAACAATAAGCATTGAGAGTTTGTCAGATAAGAAGCGAAATGAAGTGGGGTGCGCCTTGGTGAACAAATCAGCAATCTGAAGAGACGATGGAACATAAGGCAGAGTTATTGTACCAAGTTGTAAAAGATGTCAAGTGGACTGGCGTAACGGAGGATCTTCCGCAATCTCGGAAGATGATTGAGAAATTGCCGATGAAGAAGTCGTAGGTGGGTGTGTCTCGAGAACCAAAGTATCAGATGTTGTGGGTGTAACATCATCGACTGTGGTATCAAATGGGTCAATACGAATGAGTTCTGGCTTAGTCATGTTATGTGAACTAGCGGGAACAGAGAAAAAAGGAATATGTTCTAAAAATACAACATGACGAGAGACATATAACTTTTGACTAACCGGATCATAACAATGATAGCCCTTTTGACCAATACCATAACCCAAAAAAACACACAAGGCAGACTTGGGATTCAATTTCGTACGCTCGACATGAGGTCGAAGAACAAAACAGGTGGAACCAAAGACACGTAATAAGGAATAATCGGGAATATTTCCAAATAATTTTTCAAATGGGGACAAACCTGAATTGTGAGATGTTGGAATTCTATTAATCACATAAGCAGCAGTGTGAATCGCTTCCCCCAAAAAAATACAAGGAACATCCGCGGACAATAAAAAGGAACGAGCAGTTTCAACAAGGTGACGGTGTTTTCTTTCAGTGGCACCATTTTGTTGAGGAGTATCAGTACATGAGGTTTGATGTATAGTCCCATCAGAAGCAAGTAAATTTAAAAAATCATTAGAGGTGTACTCACCGCCCAAATCACAACGAAAACTCTTAATCACAGACGAGTGTTGTGTTTTAACAAGAGCTCTAAAATTTTGGAAAATACCAAAAAAATCAGATCGACGTTTCATAAGATAAACCCAAGAATAACGTGTGAAATCATCAACAAATGAAACATAATAACTAGAACCCCCTTTTGAAGTTACAGGGGAAGGTCCCCATACATCAGAATTGTTAGCTTTTAGGATCGTAACCTGGCTCTAATACCCCTTGTTACGGGAAAAAGCTCTGAACACCACACGATCAAGAACGGTACCATTAGATACTACTTGTTGCAGATCGACGATGTATAGTAAGAATAATAATGCGGAACTCCGAAAATAACTCAACAATAAATAAAGAATGAGACAAGTAAAGATGAAATTACGTCTTCGACGTAGGATACCAACTTTTCGTGAAGTCGGTCTTAAACACTGTCACTTCAGCAATTTCGTTCGCACACACTCAGCTCTGCTTGCTATGTATGTTGTTCGGTGTATGTGGTGTGTTCGAACTCAACAAGAGTAAAGTAAAGTGCTGAAGACAGGGTTGTATAATAGTTTCATTTCATTGATAAACAAAACTAACTATTACACTTGTGGAGAAAGGTAGACGGTATGATCAAGAGTCGTATCCCAAGTGACGCAGCAGTCCAACGAACTAATGATCTAGTACTATATCACCTAGAGCTAAATCGCATAACTCTACTATCGGTGCACAGCACAAAACAACTACCAAAACTCTTAAAGCTATAAGCCGTAAACAACGAACGTTGATACTCGGATATCGGATTTCGTTCTCTCAAAATCGTCAAGTGATGCCATTCAACTCCATGGGTATATATAGGTGATCCACACATGTGAGACGTTGACGTGGCACGATCTGATTCGTCACATGCTTGGATGATGCAACAATTCCATGGATGGCATCACTTTTGGAATCTTCGATTCTTGAATCTTGGAATCTTGAATCTTTGATTCTTGAATCTTCGAATCTTGAATCTTCAATTCTTCTAGCTTCAGACTTCAACACATCTTGACTTCGTCGATCTCAATACTTCATTCTCAACTTCATCGTGATGAACACTTGTCGTTGATCACTTCGTATTTCATCGTCTTCATTGTCGTCGACATAGTTGAAGTAGTAAAATTCAAATCCACATTGCAAAGACAGAGAAGGTAAGAATTGCGACTCCGTTCGCAATTGTTGAAAAAGCATGAATTGCGACTTCGTTCGCAGATGAAGATGGGATGATATGCGAACCCATTTGCAATCGTTGAAGTACAAGATTTGCGAACCCATTCGCAAACGATGGAGAGGTAATGACTTGCGACTCCATTCGCAAAAGAGTGAGGCAAGTAATTTGCGACTCCAGTCGCAATATTCGGAGGGGCAAGATTTGCGACTCCAGTCGCATTTTCCGGAGGGCACGATTTGCGACTTCAGTCGCAATTGATGGGGGAGAGGATTTGCGACTCCGTTCGCAATTTCTGGAGGAGGTGAAGATTTGCGACTCCAGTCGCAATAGATAATGGATGAAGAGTATTGCGACTCCATTCGAAAATGTTGAGGATGGCCTGAGATGCGAATCCATTCGCGCTTTGTATTTTGCTTATGATTCAACTTGTATCCATTCACTCAATCACCTGAAATCCAATCAAACACTGAAACTCATATGTTGTCGACAAAACCAACATTTACAATCTCCCCCTTTTTGGCACAACTCATATGAATTAGAGTTAGAAAATAGAACCATCCAAAACTCCCCCTCAACAAAGCATATCACAAATATGGACTAAGTAAAAACGGAAAAACAATCATTCAACAACCATCAAAGATAAGACATGAAAAACCAAAAACTTAGTTGATTGATTAAACATTCAAAAACTTCAAGAACTGAGTTCAACAACGAGATATGAAAAACATGCATGATGGAAAATAATCAAGTCTTATGCATGCAGAAAGATAACAAAACAAAATAAGTAAATAGTTCAAGTCACAAAAACACAACATCAGCATCACTGAGATGCAAACTCAGAATCCTTCGGTGAGTCAGCTGGAGTGGGTGAACGCACAGGAGTAGTCGGTGGTGAAGCGCCACCAATCTTGGCTTCATCATCGGTCTTTTCATCACTTTCATCTTCAACAGCATCATCATCGGTGTCAGAGTTATGGTCTTGATGACCATAGATTTCATATTCTCCGAATTCATCTTCACCAACCTTGATTCTCTCGTCGTCATCTTCATCATTAAGATCCTCAATATCGACCTCTTCATCAACGTCTTTCAAACCGTCAGACGGCATCGCGGGCGATACCTCTGGATGTGTGGAACTTCCAACTTCCTTCTTTTCAACCTTCTCTTCTTCATTAACTTTGCCTTTGCCTTTTCTCAGCAACTCATAAACTTCCCCAGCCAGCATCTCTCGAACACCCTCATCATCAGTGTCCACGGCTTTCGACTTAGCTAACTCAGCAAGAGCTTCCTTGATCCCATCCTTGATGAGTTCAAACAAAAACGTGTTACTCAGACTCTTTACAGATGAGCCAGCACTAGACCCACCCAAACCTCCCCCTTGTTGGGTTATCTGGTGAAGAGCATCAATGGCCTCCTTCTGCTCGATCTGAGCATCGATCATCTCATTGTAAGCAATGGCATGAGCAGCCTGATTACGCTCCAAGTTTCTCGTTGTTGTGAAGCAGCGATAAACAACAGCAGAGGGAACAACAGCTCGGAAGTTATTCATCGGATGAAATGGATTCTTGTGTGGAGGCAAGCCAAACTTGGGACCATATTTTTGAGGCACCACTCTCGGTTGAGGAGTAGGTGCAGTCTTCGTGCGCTTGACACTCGGATGTTCAAGCTTGAGAGCAGGTGCCCTTTTCTTTGACGACTTTGGGGACAAGGGCGGGGAAACAGGTTCTGGAACATCCTCACGCTTAGTATACGTAGTCCATGGGAGATCATTCACTCGATTTTTCAGAAAGGTGGGAGTGATGTTGATGTGAGAATTTTTCTTAACCTTCCTCTCAGTCTCCGTCATTGGAATAAACTTTTGATCAATCAACATCCCATAGATCAAGCATGGGTGAGTGAGATGAATTCTTCTTACTTCCTCAAGATCAGGCTGCTGGCGGAGAACATTATTCGAAGCCTTAGCCACTCTGCAGATATCAGCAAATATGATCTCACCAAGATCAACTTGTTCGCCACAGCCAAGGCGAAACAGAATATGCATGAGTTTAGGAGAAAGATAGTTCTCATCAGGGTGCGCTGCCCAGTTTGTCATGCCTAGCCTATGCAAAGCACCATAGAAAGCAGAAAGTTTGTTCGGAGTAGGGAGAGGTGTCCTAGCCCTGCCTTTGGTTAAAAAGGATCCAATCTTCAACGCATTATTCCTATCATCATCAGAGGGAGACTTCCAAGATCCCTCAATCTCCAATCTTTTCAAGAAATTGTTAATGTTCAGAGGGCGGAAAGTGTAGAGTTTTTCACGAAACACAAACCGTCCACACATCTTATGTGACGGATCAGCGAACTCAGGTGTCAAGTTAGCGTAAAACTTTTGAATGATAGGCAGAGAGAATCTGTAGGTTTGAGTCACAGACTCAAGGATGTGCATATCAGTGAAAAACTTCGAGAGGCCATACTTCTCATAATCTGCAACTCGGACCTTACGATCCTCAAGTATGGGTAGGTTCTCAATCAAAGTAAGACGAAGTTCTGCCTTCTCAGTAAAGAAATCAGTTTTGTAGTGAGGGCCACAGTCTTCAACCTTCATCACATAGAAATGATCAGCAGTGGCTCCAGTTGAGCCCGAAGAGTGTGGGACGATTGGTGGGATGAACGAGCCAGGAACAACATGTTTTCCTCTATCTCCAGAGCCGGATGCTCGTTGTTTAGACTTAGAGATGTCGCTAGAAATAGATGGTGTGGACTTCTTTGGTTCAACAACAACGTCAGATGACGTTGATTTCTTGGATATGGTGGCGGACCCAGAGACAGAAGGTTTCACCACTTCAGCAGTGGAAGGAATTTTAACAATTTCCTTGCCATCATCAGTCATCTCGCCATCAGCAATCATTCTCTCATACTCCTTTCGCGACACAGTTCCTTTGTAGGAACGCAGGAAACCAGATTTAGGATCCTTAACATTCTTGCCTCCACCATGAGACACAGAGTGTGCAGGCTTGGCTGTCTTAGTAAGATCAACCGTAGGAGAGTCAGAGATGGATTTGCCAGAGCGACGATCCATCTTATCCATATGTTTCTGTAAGGCGTGAAGTGCCTTCTTCTTTGATTCAGGTGAAGGAGCCTGCTTCCAAGTATCGCGAAGAGACTCTAACACTTCCTTATCAAGATCATCGAAAAGATTTCCAGTGGATGAAGACATAGCGATAGCAAGAGAGAGATGAAGAAAGAAAATCTAGGAATCCTAAGAAGCGAGACCAACAGTCGTCGAACGCCGGTTGCGTGAAGAGAGAAAACACAAACTCAGAATATCGATGAATGCACAAGGGTATGAGACTTAGAGAATTTCAGATGCATGTAACCCTAATCCATGATTTTGAGGTCCTATTTATAGGAAAAATTTGGGCCTGCTCGTCTTGTAGAAAAAGACCTGCGAAAAAAGCCCACTAAACAGTACAAAATTGGCCCATCAGTACAAAAATGATTAAAATAATAATAAAAAAATAATAAAATAAAATAAAATAAACCGAAATTCTTGAAAAATTTTCTAAGTAAAAAAAAAAAAATTCAAAAAATTTTCAAAATTTTCAAGGATTTTCGGCTACGAGCAAAGATAACAAGGATGTTCATCGTCGCAAGGCAGGGTTGATGGAGATGAAGAGTGTTGCATCAGTTGTGTTGAACAGCAGAGGTGAGGCGAGGTGTAGCGCAGAGGTGTTGATTACGCGACTTGTGTCGCGTGCGACTGGAGTCGCACGTTGTTGCTGGAGATGCGACTTGAGTCGCGTGCGACCAGCGTCGCGAATCTTGGTCATGCGACTGGCGTCGCACAAGGACACCGAGCGATCAACATTGCATGAGGAGATAAGCACTGGCAGCCGCTGCACTCAATTTTTGCCTTAAGGATTTGAACTTCACGAGATGCTGAACATGAGTTATAAGAATATCAAAACAACACATCCCGAGTTAGTATTCTAGCGTTCAACACACTGCATACATTCAAAAACATTTTAGTGGAGATTCAATCGGTGATACCAGGCAGTGAAGAGCAAATATTTTCCCAAAAAAATTTTCACTTTCCATAAATCTCCAAGACAAAAATATCACACAAGGTGAATAAAACTTTGAGGTATAATGAAATAGCTCTCGAATTAAAAACCGGTGAAACGGACCGAAGTATATTGAAATAAGTTTAACTTGTCCTTCGTCGCAATCACAAGAATGCAATCGTGTTTCATCGGAACATATATGGTGAGTTAACACCGCACAAGAGATTATAATTCATGAGTGTAAGGTGAACTCTTAAGGCACTCCACTTGGGACTAGCGTTACTACAATCAGAGGGGAGCAAGGTTCGACCTGCGTCCTCCAGACGAGTTTTAGCTTTTAAAATGAAATGCAACAGATGCTCATTACAGCAGTCAGAGGGGAGCAAGGATCATCCTGCATCTCCGAAGTGTGATGGTTGAACATCTTAAATTATAGCGTCTATGTGTTACCTTTCGAAGAGGGGAGCCGGCGGACAAAGTGATCCGGCGTCCTCCATTACTCGGTATTATAGATCAATGCAAATGAGCTTAAGAGAGTTATATGCCAAGTTCACATGTTTACACTCAGAGGAATAAATGCACTTGGGTCCGAAGACTAAAACGGCCTCGATCCATGTTCATCTTATAAGATTAATCCACGACGGTCCATAGTGCGTATTCAGAAGTAAAGAAAACAATCTTCCAGACTTCAAAATTTTCGTGAACTCTTAGAGAGAACACATGCAGAGAGAATTTCTTAATTTTTTAAATCTCTCAAAGTCAAGAGGTTTGGTGAAGATGTCAGCGAGTTGTTTTTCTGTTGAAATATGCTGTAGACTGACTATATCACGATCAACCAAATCTCTAATGAAATGATGTCGAATGTCGATGTGTTTAGTGCGAGAATGCTGAACAGGATTTTCGCTGATTTTGATAACACTTTGGTTATCACAGTACAGCACCAAGGGAGCACTCTCGATAAGATAATCATCCAACATCTGCTTTAGCCAAATCAATTGAGTGCAGCAACTCCCAGCTGCAACATACTCAGACTCAGCTGTTGATAGAGCGATGCAATTTTGCTTCCGACTATGCCACGACACTATGTTATTGCCAAGGAAGTAGCAGCATCCAGAAGTGCTCTTTCGTTCATCATTATCACTCGCCCAATCTGCATCGGAGAAACCGACAAGATTTGATGTAGTGTCACATGCATACCAAAGACCGAGATCCGAAGTTCCAGAGATGTAGCGGAGTATCCATTTCACAGCTCGTAGATGGTCCTCCTTAGGATGAGCTTGGTACCTGGCACACATACAAACACTAAACATTATGTCAGGACGAGTAGCAGTTAAATAAAGTAAACTCCCAATCATAGAACGATAGAGAGTTTGATCAACACTTCGACTCTTAGTCGACATAGATAGGCGATCGGTCGTCGCCATGGGAGTGTTGGCGGGCTTGGCATGGTGCATCCCAAACTTCTCAACCATATTTTTAGCATATTTGCTTTGAGAGACAAAGATCCCATTCGGTCGTTGAGATATCTGAAGTCCCAAAAATTGATGTAGCTCGCCTTCAAGACTCATCTGGAATGTAGAGGACATAGAATCCGTGAATGCTTTCACGAGCTTAGAGCAAGTACCACCAAAGACAATGTCATCGACGTAAATCTGGGCAACTATCATGTGTTTGCCATCCCATTTGATGAAGAGAGTCTTGTCCACTGAGCCGCGTTCGAAACCAAACTTCAGCAGGTAGTCCGTCAGACACCCATACCAAGCACGAGGAGCTTGCTTCAACCCATATAAAGCTTTGTGAAGCTTATAGACATGATTAGGCTTCTTAGGATCCTCAAATCCTTTTGGTTGAGCAACATACACCTCTTCTTCAAGTACTCCATTTAGGAATGCAACTTTAACATCCATTTGTCTAAGTTTGATGCCAAGATGACATGCAATAGCAATTAAGAGACGAATGGACTCAATGCGTGCAACTGGAGCAAAGGTTTCATCAAAATCTATCCCTTCAACTTGGGCATAGCCTTGTGCAACGAGACGAGCTTTGTTTCGAACAACTTGGTTATGCTCATCCGTTTTGTTCTTAAAGATCCATTTGGTCCCAACAACATTGATGTTCGAAGTACGGGGAACCAAAGACCAAACATTGTTTCTTGTGAACTCGTTAAGTTCTTCTTGCATAGCCATTATCCAGAAGTCATCCTTCATAGCTTCCTTGTAATTTTTCGGTTCTGTTTCAGATAGGAAGTAAGAGACTCCGATTTCATGGCACACAGCAGAAGTGCAGATGTTATAGAGTTCATCGAGAGAAGGAGTTTGTTTCTTCGAGCGGGTAGTTCGCTCGTTCATGTTTCCAATCATCTGAGTTGGAGGATGTCTCTTCTGCACAATACGAGATCCCTCTCTAGGTGCATCAGCTGGGTTATCCACTTCTTCACTTTCTTCCTCATCAGATGATAAAGTGTCATTGCGTCGATGACTAGTTTCTCCAACTTCAAGAGGAGTGTTTGGAGAAGTTACTTCAGGAGTCACACAAGTAGGTGTAGATGGGAAGGTTTGATATTCAAGAATTCCTTCCTTAATCCAATCAGCATCCACATCTTTCCCTAGAAAGTCTTGTTCATCAAAGTTTATGTTCACTGTTTCAATGACTTTCTTAGTGCGGAGATTGTACGCACGGTATGCATGGCTGTTCTGACTAAAGCCGACAAAGATACCTCGGTCTGCCTTGGCATCAAGTTTCTTAAGTGGATCACGATCCTTCAAGATATAGCATGTACAGCCAAAGACACGAAAGTGCGAGACAGATGGCTTCTTGCCATTCACAAGTTCGTAGGCGGTTGCCGATGTGCCAGATCGAATACTTATACGATTCAGAATGTATCCAGCAGTAGAGACGGCTTCCGCCCAAAAGGTACGAGCAAGATTTTTCGAGATTAGCATGACACGAGCCATTTCTTGCAGCGTACGATTCTTACGTTCGGCTATCCCATTATGTTGGGGCGTCTTAGGAGCCGAGTATTCATGATGAATTCCCTTCATCAAACAATATTCATTGAAGCTAGAGTTCTCAAATTCAGTCCCATGATCACTTCTGATCCTCTTCACTTTCGCTTCATGATTTGTTCTTATCCATTTCACAATGCCTCTGAAAGCATCGAAAGTCTCATCCTTTGTCGCAAGAAATCTCGTCCAAGTATAGCGAGAGAAGTCATCGACTACCACCAGTACATACTCCTTCTTAGCAATACTCTTCACTTCCATTGGACCCATGAGATCCATGTGAAGAAGTTCAAAGGGAGCAGATGTGCTCATTAGTGTTGGTAGTGCAGGATGAGGAGTTCTCGTCAGCTTACCCTTCTGACAGTCACCACACACTCTCTTCTCAATTTTGGGGAGTTGAGAGATTCCTCGAACAATCTCCCCCTTAACCAATTTACTCAGATTTCGAGTGCTGGTGTGGCCAAGGCGTTGATGCCACAAATCGATTTCATCAGGAACAGTCACAGAGAAGCAACTATACTCAGTTGTATAGCAATTGTTCTTAGCACGCGGACCTTCCATGATGCACTTCCCTTCAGCATCAAATACCTTGCACGAGTCTCTATCAAAACTAACATTCAGCCCTTCGTCACACAGTTGGCTGATGCTGATGAGATTTGCCACGAGTCCCTTCACATGAACAACATTTCGGATAGGTGGCAATCCCTTGATATGCAGCGTTCCCTTACCCATGACGACGCCTTTAGCTCCCCCTCCAAACACCACAGGAGAACCAGTCATAGGCTCATATTCTTTTAAGAACTTCTTGGTTCCGGTCATATGACGGGAACAACCACTGTCGAAGTACCAAATGCCTTTGTTTCCAGAATCGGAGGCATTGAGTGCAACATTGCAAAAAATAAGTTCTCTTGGTCTCCAGGTAGTTGAAGTGGTGGGGTTAAGCTTTACTTCACACTTTTGGGACTTAGGAACCCACTTCTTCTTCACACCAGCATTTTGAGACTTAATCTCAGTTACCAGTTTTTCATTCTTTTCCACTTTTGGCACTGGAGACGTGTGTTTCTTCACACTCTTAACAACTCCAATCTTCTTCTTCTCAGTCACCAGATCCCGGTTGATGTCATCTCTCAGCTTAAAGCAGAAAGGTCTAATGTGTCCGGGTTCATTGCAGTAGTGACACACATATCTTCTCTTTTGACGAGGTTCAGCATTCGTCGAAGTCTTAACCATAACAGGTTTAGAGTGAGAGAATTTTATATTTGGTTTTACGTTCTGAGGCTTACTCAAATTCTTCAGCAACGTCTTTTCGTAAGGCAAGATACCACGAGGATGTGTTACTATGGACTTCGGTAATTGATATGTCTCCGCCTTCAAGCTAGTAGTCGAGATCGACTTTTGAGATTCAGCTTTTGGAGATGTAGCAACTTTCTTTCCTTCAGCTATTTCCTTTCGTTTCAGAGTTTCAGAATCATCCCTGGTCTTACTCTCAGAAAAGTCAGTAGAAGCTTTGACGAAGGTCACTTCTTTCTTTTCAGGTGCAGTATAGATAGATTCAAAAACTTTCTGAAAACCAAGTCCAACACGACCTGGGTTCATATAAGATGCGGCATTGTCAAATACTGAAGAGTTAGTATTCATCTTTCTCAAGAGCTCATCAGTCATCTGAAGCTTCTCCTTTAGAACATAACGTTCCTTGTCACACATAGCTAGGTCAGTTTGAGCTTTCATCAAGGATGACTTTAGCTCATTATTCTCAGCATCAGTGTTCTTGAAGAGAGTTTGGAGTTTCTTCACTTCTGATGTTTCCTTTTTCAGTGATGCCTTCAGTTTCGAGTTTTCAGAACTCGACTTCTCAAATGATTCTCTCAGTTCGACAACTTCTTTGTAATATTTATGTTTCTCTTCGAAGAGAGCATCAAATTTAATTTTCAGAATTGTCAGAGAGTTATTTAGCCTTACCTTCTCATCCTCCGTCTTTTCAATCGAGTTTTTCAACTCAGCAGTCACATCATACATGTTGTGTTTCTCATTCGAGAGTTCAGTAATAGATTCTGTCAGAAACTTCTGCGATACTACAAGTGTAACGTTCTCAGTGATAGCTAAGTCATTCAAACTTTGAAGTTCAGAGAGATCATCCCTCAGAGTGAGTAGCTCATCACTCACAGCTTCAGTTTGACTCACTTCAGGAGTCATCTCCATCTCTTCAGCTTCAGACTCAGATTCATCATCTGAGAAAATATCGTCATCACAATAGTTTCGATTAACTGAAGCCACACGAAAAATGTTATCAGCTGTTGCAGTGTCTTTTAGAAAAGAATCAAAAACAAATTTTTCGACCTCCACATTTTCGAGGTCAAATGTTTCACCAAAAGTGACAACTAGAGCGTTGTCTTCCTCGTCATCAGAGTTATCATCATCAGATGCATCGTTCTCAGAGATCACATCTTCATCATCAATCACCACATAGCTCACGGGTAGTTTCTTTTTCCGATGTAGGTTAGGACATTCATACTTCACGTGTCCATATCCTTTACATTCAAAGCACTGCATCTTTGAGACATCTTTGTTATTAGAGGTGTATGGTGATAGCCTTGTGCATTTAAACTTCTTATCAGATGTAGACCTCTGATTTCGATTGTCTGGAGTGTTCGGATATGAGTTAGAACTTTTCTGAAATTTTCGGAAATTTCGTGTTCGGTTCTTTCTCTTAAAATCTTGTTTCACAAGATAGGTGACTATGTCAGTCAGCACAGCAAGCTTGTCTGGGTTGTTCGAATTCATCAACCGTTCAATGTCTTCAGCTTCCTCATCGTCAGACTCATTCATATCAGCTAGGAAACTACTTTCAGACTTCTCATTTTTCAAACGAGAGTGTTGAGATTTCGTGCTTCTTGAACTCTTCCCCTTCTCAGAAATCTTAAGAGCAGTCATAGGCTCATAGACAAGAGACATGTCTGGGATGCTTCGTACTTTGAGTGTCAAGTCATAGTTTCTCAAATCAGCCATCAGGTCAGCATAATCCCAGTTTTGATTTCCATCGTTTCGCGCTTCAATGGTTAACACCTTGCTCTCGAATCTAGAGCTAACACTGGATAGAACCTTCTCGTAGACCATGATAGCAGGAAAGACTTCTCCCAGTTCAAATGCCTCATTAACATATCTCATCACCTTGTCTAGATAGTCATTTATGTCTTCATCTTCTCTCATGCGGAGTTGATGAAACTGAGCAGTTATAGTTCGGATCTTTGAGCGTTTAACAGCGTGACTGCCCTCACACGTTCTCTGTAATGTCTCCCATGCATCTCTGGCAGATGTGCAATTCTTGACCAACTGATACATGCTGAGATCCAGCCATTCACATATAAGTAGAAGAGCTTTGCTATTCGCAGTAGACAAGTCATGCTCTTCTCTAGTCAAACTACGTTCAGGCTTAGGAGTTCTAAGTCCATCAGCATCTTCAGTGTAGGGACGCTCCCATCCTTCCAACACAGCCATCCATGCTCTTGAGTCAAATCCCTTGATTCTAGCAAAAACCTTCGCTTTCCAGTTAGAATAATTTTGATGAGTAAGCATAATCGGTTTCTGAACAAACATTGACGACTCCATTGTAGCGGAAATATGGAGTCAAGTAACGGATCACGTCTTATACGTATGACGTCCCGCTCTAATACCAATTGAAATTACGTCTTCGACGTAGGATACCAACTTTTCGTGAAGTCGGTCTTAAACACTGTCACTTCAGCAATTTCGTTCGCACACACTCAGCTCTGCTTGCTATGTATGTTGTTCGGTGTATGTGGTGTGTTCGAACTCAACAAGAGTAAAGTAAAGTGCTGAAGACAGGGTTGTATAATAGTTTCATTTCATTGATAAACAAAACTAACTATTACACTTGTGGAGAAAGGTAGACGGTATGATCAAGAGTCGTATCCCAAGTGACGCAGCACTCCAACGAACTAATGATCTAGTACTATATCACCTAGAGCTAAATCGCATAAATCTACTATCGGTGCAGAGCACAAAACAACTACCAAAACTCTTAAAGCTATAAGCCGTAAACAACGAACGTTGATACTCGGATATCGGATTTCGTTCTCTCAAAATCGTCAAGTGATGCCATTCAACTCCATGGGTATATATAGGTGATCCACACATGTGAGACGTTGACGTGGCACGATCTGATTCGTCACATGCTTGGATGATGCAACAATTCCATGGATGACATCACTTTTGGAATCTTCGATTCTTGAATCTTGGAATCTTGAATCTTTGATTCTTGAATCTTCGAATCTTGAATCTTCAATTCTTCTAGCTTCAGACTTCAACACATCTTGACTTCGTCGATCTCAATACTTCATTCTCAACTTCATCGTGATGAACACCTGTCATTGATCACTTCGTATTTCATCGTCTTCATTGTCGTCGACATAGTTGAAGTAGTAAAATTCAAATCCACATTGCAAAGACAGAGAAGGTAAGAATTGCGACTCCGTTCGCAATTGTTGAAAAAGCATGAATTGCGACTTCGTTCGCAGATGAAGATGGGATGATATGCGAACCCATTTGCAATCGTTGAAGTACAAGATTTGCGAACCCATTCGCAAACGATGGAGAGGTAATGACTTGCGACTCCATTCGCAAAAGAGTGAGGCAAGTAATTTGCGACTCCAGTCGCAATATTCGGAGGGGCAAGATTTGCGACTCCAGTCGCATTTTCCGGAGGGCACGATTTGCGACTTCAGTCGCAATTGATGGGGGAGAGGATTTGCGACTCCGTTCGCAATTTCTGGAGGAGGTGAAGATTTGCGACTCCAGTCGCAATAGATAATGGATGAAGAGTATTGCGACTCCATTCGCAAATGTTGAGGATGGCCTGAGATGCGAATCCATTCGCGCTTTGTATTTTGCTTATGATTCAACTTGTATCCATTCACTCAATCACCTGAAATCCAATCAAACACTGAAACTCATATGTTGTCGACAAAACCAACATTTACAATCTCCCCCTTTTTGGCATGAGGTCGAAGAACAAAACAGGTGGAACCAAAGACACGTAATAAGGAATAATCGGGAATATTTCCAAATAATTTTTTAAATGGGGACGAACCTGAATTGTGAGATGTTGGAATTCTATTAATCACATAAGAAGCAGTGTGAATCGCTTCCCCCCAAAAAATACTAGGAACATCCGCGGACAATAAAAAGGAACGAGCAGTTTCAACAAGGTGACAGTGTTTTCTTTCAGCGACACCATTTTGTTGAGGAGTATCAGTACATGAGGTTTGATGTATAGTCCCATCAGAAGCAAGTAAATTTAAAAAATAATTAGAGGTGTACTCACCGCCCAAATCACAACGAAAACTCTTAATCACAGAGAGTGTTGTGTTTTAACAAGAGCTCTAAAATTTTGGAAAATACCAAAAAAATCATATCGACGCTTCATAAGATAAACCCAAGAATAACGAGTGAAATCATCAACAAATGAAACATAATATCTAGAACCCCCTTTTGAAGTTACAGGGGAAGGTCCCCATACATCAGAATGAACAAGATCGAAAGGAGCAAGACACGATGAAAAACTATGTTGAAAAGGTAATGCAGAAAATTTAGCCAGTTTACAACCACTGCAATCAGAAATATCATGGGAGTTTAAATGTCCTAAGACTCCCGTGGATACCAAAAAACGTAAACGAGAAGCTGAAACATGACCCAAACGAGAATGCCATAAATAGAAATTAGACGACGAACTACTCAACCGGAAAGAGGATAAATCCACACTAGATGCAACAACATCTGATACATTCAATTCTTCCAAGACATAGAGTCGCCCTTGCCTAAGGCCTGTCCCAATCACCTTCTGAGATCGCGGGTCCTGAACATAACAAGTGGAAGAGGTAAAAGAAACTGAGAAACCAGATTCACACAATTGACTAACTGATACAAAATTTATTGCGAGACTAGGAATATAGTAAACATCACGAAGAGATATATGAGATGTTGCAACAGAACCAACACCCTCTAATAGCATTGGAGTGCCATCAGCAGTCATAATGGAGAGAGGCGAATGAGGAGACCGTGAAACAAAAGACGACAAATGAGGAGACATATGATGTGAGGCACCTGAATCTAAGAACCACAAGGAAGATGAGATACCTGAAACAGACGACGACAACGATAAACCTGTAGAAGATGAGGCAGACATCGCGTGAGGTTGCGAGGCAAGAAACTGTTGGAACTGCTCCAACATATACGGATCTAGAGTTGGGGCAGCAGCCGTATTTGGGAAATGATGTTGGAGAGGAGTCATTGGAGCAGGTGGCCGTTGATGGGGTTGTGCGGGTTTTTGCTGTTGATGAGGTCTTTGCTGTTGTTGAGGTTGTCGTTGTTGTTGTTGCGCTTTGGCTCTACTCAATAATATTGGGCACTGAGCCTTCCAATGACCCTTCTGCTTACAAAAAGCACACTCATCTTGTGGGACTTTCAAAGCGGACTTGTTCACGTTGCCACCAAACGACCGTTGTTGTCCTTGTGGGGCAGCAAACACAGAAGGATTAGGTGATGTAATCTCCTTAGATATCTTAGACTTGAGACGAGTCTCGTCAGCTAGCAACTCATTAACCACAGAATCAACAGACGGAAGAGGACTACGATGAAGAATCGCCCCTCGCAGCCCTTCAAAATCATCGCGAAGAGCCATTAAAAATTGAACCAATTGTTGTTTTTCACGCCACGCAATAAAATGTGAGACTGCCCGCAACTCAGATGATTCGGTTAATGCTAACTGATCCCATAGAGAAGACATTGCAGAATAAAACTCTTGGATGCTCATATCGTTTTGTCGAAGTGCACGAATATCTCCTTCTAGTTGATACTGTTTCGCAAAATTAGATTGTGTATATATTTTCTCCAGATGATCCCAAACCTCTTTGGCAGTCTTATACTTTGCCAATTGGGCTCCGATAGAGTGAGTAACAGAGTTGTTGATCCATGTGATGATCTTAGCATTCTCGACCTCCCAAACGTCTAGTGAGTTTGCATAATCAGTAGCGGATGTATCGATAGGTTTAACACGAACACCTGTAACATAACCCCACAAAGATTTGCCACGCAAAAAATTCCTCATAACATAACTCCAGTAGGAGTAATTCAAACCATCCAATTGAACATTGATTGACTGAAGAGAATCATCTTTACGACTTGTCATAGCAACAATACAGGTCAAATACGCTCAAGTAACCCAAGTAGAATGAACAAAATTATAAATCCAAACAGATTTCAGAAACCCCAAATCAATGTGCGCAGCAGCAATTAAAACAAAAAGAAAAACTAAAATCACCCACCAACCATAAATTCCAAACCAACCAACTAATTCATGCGGAAATAATATCAGAAGATGGTGTAAGAATTTTCAATTCTCAAACCAACCAATTAGCAATTGGGCAGATACGCGGTGCAGCTCTGATACCATGAAAATTAGGGATACTTTTATTATGTAAAACATAAGTAGGAATACAAAGGTGTAGGTATATATAACCCAAAACAAAGAATAAAGGAAAAGCCTAAAGTGCCCTTATATAATAATAAATAAATATATAATGTTAATAACAATCATCGTCTGAAATAGGGATTATTCGAACATGTACCGCTGCAAATGAGGAAAAATTAATATTTCAGTTGCATAAATATTAAAAATAATTTAAAGTAATCTGAAAAAAAATATAATTGTGAGAGGCGAAAAATCGAAATAGATAGAGAACAACTACTACAAGTCTTATATCATACACATGAGATCGAACCAAGGCGTTCTCCTGTTCAGCGGCACATTTTCAACGACATCTTGATCAGATCGTACTTCCTGCACTCCCTACCAACATCTTTATATCTACATAATCGACCTTATAATAACTAAAATAATTAATTAATTAATTATTCTACACCAAATTAAATATATATATATATATATATATATATATATATATATATATATATATATATATATATATATATATATATATATATATATATATATATATATATATATATATATATATATATATATATATATATATATATATGTACTTCAATTTTATTAACCTGTCCATTCATGTTTCAAGATATCGACTATGCAAATGCAAACATCGGAGCCGACATCAATGGTCAATGAGTCTGAAGTAATATTATCCATGGAAACTTTTTTGATCCCTTCGTGGGATGCATCATCGCTGTTGAATATCCCGACCGGAATTCGGTTCATCCTCATGTAATTAAAAAGGTGGATCAATACATGTACAACTACACGTATCTGATCATAACACTATGTATATGTACATACCTTTTAATATGATGTTCTGCATATGAGTTGTAACATGAGTGTTCATAATTATACAAACTTCTGAAAAATTAACATTCCTAAAAAATAAAAAAAAAATACTTTTAGATGAAAAAATACAACATACCTTACGGATCACATAGCTTATAGTAATAATACCTATAACTAAAAAATAACATAACTGCGTTTAATTGGTTCAGGGTCTAATAGTAATATAGGATTTATATATTACTAGTACCACTGCCCGTGCGATGCACGTGATTTATTTGTTTGAAATAATCTAAAATTTTATTTAATCTCCAACATATTTGGACCAAAAAATTATTAATGGACTAACAAATTATTTTATTTAATAATCGAACTCTCACTTAAATTTGTAAATTGATATTAATCTCATTATTAACCGTTATCTCAATTATGAAAATTTTATTATTTTCAAAGACTACGTATGTTTGATGTAATTTATAGTATGTAAGCTTTTTGGAGCATAGCCGAGTGGTAAAGTTTGTGGTGATGTTGGTGTAGTTCCCCGACGACGCAGAGTTCGAATCTCGGATATGACAAATTTTCATTAAAATATTATGAAGTTAGTCCTTGGATGAGACCTATTAGCTCTCTCACATGTGTCCGCTACTCGGGCGCATCCTTCGATTTACATCCTACCCGATCGAGGAGCCTCTGATCTGGTGGAAGAGGAGTTTCTCGTCTCATCCTACCCGATCTCTCTCCCACATGTGTCTGCTACTCGGAGGCATCCCTCTATTTACATCCTACCCGATCGAGGAGCCTCTGATCTGGTGGAAGAGGAGTTCCTCGTCTCATCATACCCGATCTCTCTCCCACATATGTCTGCTACTTGGGCGCATCCCTCGATTTACATCCTACCCGATCGAGAAGCCTCTGATCTGGTGGAAGAGGAGTTTCTCGTCTCATCCTACCCGATCGAGGAGCCTCTGATATGGTGGAAGAGGAGTTTCTCGTCTCTGCATTCCTCTAGTGTCAAACTCATCCAACAAATACCTAAAACCGTTGGGGGAAAATCCAAATAAATGAAAAATAAAATTTATAAAGTTGAAAAATAAATATAAATATAAAAAAAATGAATTTAATTGGTGAACATGAAGGAAATGAGATGGGGAAATGCAATTATATTAATATAACGTATGTTAACCTGCAAAATTTAACAATAACTGAATTAGGGATAAACTAAAAATAAAAAATAAAAATCTAGTCGAACATAATAAATAACTCGACAATTTGATACTGGAATCTGCGAAGAAATCATAATTAATACATAAAATTAAAAAAATCGAGGAAAAAAAATGAATGAATAGAAGAACGTATATATGTAAATCGATTAATGTTTAGAAAAATAAAAAAGGACCTAGGGAATAGGAAGAGATTGATTTTTATGAGATATGATTAATTGAAATTAAATTAATATTAATGAAATAAAAAAGAATTTTGAGAAAAGAAATAAAAATTTGATTAGGGAATATGAAGAGATTGATTTTTATGAGATATGATTAATTGAAATTAAATTAATATTAATAGAATAAAAAAGAATTTTGAGAAAAGAAATAAAAATTTATATATTTATTACCAAAAATATATAATTTTAAATTACTATTTAAAATTTATATATAATAATTTAAATATGCTTAATAATATTACTATTTATAATTTATATTATTTTTATTTATAATTTATAGTGTGAACACAATATTATTATTGCTTTTCTATTGGTCCCTGTGGCATTAGTGGATACTGAAATTATATATGTATAGATTAGATAGAGAAAAAGGAAAGAGAGAGGGCAAATGGAGAGGGTGCAATGTTTATAAAATATTTCCTTAAATGGATATATCACGTTTTTAAGTAAACCAAATACACTTCAACCTATATTTCCGTTTTTTCAAGGCTGCTGCCGTTATTAAACATAATTTAAAATGCATAAACACCACGACTGACTGAATATATTATTGTTTGAATATGATGAGCTGAACTAAAGCACAAATTGATTTCATTAAAATAAAGTCTATAAACACAACATCAGCACACCGACCATAAGAATATACTATCAAGTACTAAATTGAAATACCTAAAAGAACTATCCACAATAACAATAAATGGTATTATTTCAATTTTTTAAAAAAATGTTTTAGTAATAGCAAATCATTTTATTGCTTTATTATTGAAAAGTCTAAATTTAGTAATTAATGAAATTGTAATTAAACACCTAATTATATAAAGTTTTTTTTTTATTATAATTCAATTAATAATTAACTTACATTTAAAAATCGTTATTTATTAATTAATTAGAAGCATTAAGAGATGATTCGCATGTTTAAAAAGTGAAATTTATATTAAATATGTGATACACACTTTACTTTTTAAATTTAATTTTTTATATTAACTATTAATGTTATTGCAATTTTTCAATATAAGAAACCAATAAGTAAATATTCATAATGAAAAATAGAACCGAACAAAATTTGATACATACATAAAACGAAACATGTTGAGAATTCGTGTCCACATTCTTCCCAAGAAACAGTACAATCAACTAGAATAATAAAAAAAAAAACGAAAAATATATATAAGAATAATCGAAACATGCTCGATCTCATTCGTATAATCATATAACATATTTGCATCGTACTTGAAAATTAGGGATACTTTTATTATGTAAAACATAAGTAGGAATACAAAGGTGTAGGTATATATAACCCAAAACAAAGAATAAAGGAAAAGCCTAAAGTGCCCTTATATAATAATAAATAAATATATAATGTTAATATCCCCTCGCAAACTCACGATGCTACAGCAATAAGCATTGAGAGTTTGTCAGATAAGAAGCGGAATCGGGAAGTGGGGTGCGCCTTGGTGAACAAATCAACAATCTAAAGAGACGATGGAACATAAGGCAGAGTTATTGTACCAAGTTGTAAATGATGTCGAGTGGACTGGCGGAGGATCTTCCGCAATCTCGTAAGATGATTGAGAAATTGTCGATGAAGAAGTCGTAGGTGGGTGTGTCTCGAGAACCAAAGTATCAGATGTTGTGGGTGTAACATCATCGACTGTGGTATCAAATGGGTCAATACGAATGAGTTCTGGCTTAGTCATTTTATGTGAACTAGCGGGAACAGAGAAAAAAGAAATATGCTCTAAAAATACAACATGACGAGAGACATATAACTTTTGACTAACCGGATCATAACAACGATAGCCCTTTTGACCAATACCATAACCCAAAAAAACACACAAGGTAGACATGGGATTCAATTTTGTACGCTCGACATGAGGTCGAAGAACAAAACAGGTGGAACCAAAGACACGTAATAAGGAATAATCGGGAATATTTCCAAATAATTTTTCAAATGGGGACAAACCTGAATTGTGAGATGTTGGAATTCTATTAATCACATAAGCAGCAGTGTGAATCGCTTCCCCCAAAAAAATACAAGGAACATCCGCGGACAATAAAAAGGAACGAGCAGTTTCAACAAGGTGACGGTGTTTTCTTTCAGCGACACCATTTTGTTGAGGAGTATCAGTACATGAGGTTTGATGTATAGTCCCATCAGAAGCAAGTAAATTTAAAAAAATCATTAGAGGTGTACTCACTGCCCAAATCACAACGAAAACTCTTAATCACAGACGAGTGTTGTGTTTTAACAAGATCTCTAAAATTTTGGAAAATACCAAAAAAATCAGATCGACGTTTCATAAGATAAACCCAAGAATAACGAGTGAAATCATCAACAAATGAAACATAATATCTAGAACCCACTTTTGAAGTTACAGGGGAAGGTCCCCATACATCAGAATTGTTAGCTTTTAGGATCGTAACCTGGCTCTAATTAATACCACTTTTTACGGGAAAAAGCTCTGAACGTCACACGATCAAGAACGGTACCACTAGATACTCCTTGTTGTAGATCGAGGATGTATAGTACGAATAATAATGCGGAACTCCGAAAATAACTCAACAATAAATAAAGAAGGAGACAAGTAAAGAAGATAAGGAATTTACGTGGAAACCCAAATCGGGAAAAAACCACGGGAGGAACGACGAGAACTTTCACTATAATATTGCCGACGATTACAAGGATTGATATCCACTCTAAAACCCTCTAATCTCACACAATATTATCTCTCTCTATGATGGTGTTAATTCGTGTTCTACACGCTCTCACAATAATAGTTTCCATGGAGATCCTAATTTATAGATGTAGAAATCCATAAATTAGGCAACAATTAGGAATAAGAATTATAATACTTTCCTAATATAACTAAAACCTCCTAACCAAGTTAGGAATCCAAAAATACTTATTCCATAAGTCAAGAAGTCATCTAGAAGTATCTAGGGTCGAAGAGCACGCTGAAAAACCGATCTCGGTTAAGAAACGGGCGCGTCGTGCGCAGACTGGCGCGCCGCGGTGAATCTGGGCGCGCCGCGCTGGAGTAGCACGCCGCGCTGGGTTTACACTAAAACCCCAGCGCGGCGCGCTGGAGCTCTCGACTTTTTGGAGCGCTTTTTGGAGCGCGTCGTGCTGATTTACACTGAAAATCCAGCGCGGCGCGCTACGAGGCTTCTTACCAAATTACCCCGTTTGCGACCCCGTTTCGGCTCGATTCCTTAAGCGGTTTTGAGTCACATTTCAACAAATCTCCACCTTGACACTAAACCGCGAAATCCCATCACACATGTGAAATCACATCACATATAACACCAAGCCGCGAAATCTCATCGCGCATGCGAAATCACATCGCACTCCATAGTCTCGTCCCTCGTCTTCTTCCAAACACCCCAACAGGCCTAGTTCCTAGAAGATTGGACCTTCAAAGGTCCCCATGAATCGGAACGTACATACCCGAGTGTCTTCTTGGAGTTGTGAGCCCAATTCGAGATATACCCTCTCGACCGATTTCCAAGCACACATGGCTCACCAGGTTTAGAAACACTCCATAGATAGAGAAGCACTCGATCCTTCTTGTCGACTTTCCTCACATGCCCAAGACGCACATGGTCTAGTCGGGTAGACTCTTCATCCGTGAGCCTAATTTTTCCCACGGTTACTTCATTCACCGCTTCATCTTCATCTTTAAGCTTGGTCACTCCGGGCTTCGATTGCATGCCTCTATGCCGGATAGACTCTTCTACCAAGAGTCGAGGTTCGCCCCCGGTTACTTCCTTCATCGTGCCTTCTTGGAGGGCATAAGGTCGCTCTGCCTTGTCGTCTCCTCCCAACACTACCAAAGCCTCTTCGGTAGCCTTAGAAACTCCACCTTCTCCGGTGTAGCTAGTATCAACCTCGGTTACTTCTTTCGCCGAGCTTCCATCGAGGACATAAAGACGACTCTTCTTTCTCTTTCCTCGCAATATTACCAAACCACCTTTGGTAACCCTTAAAAATCCACCTTTACAAGTGAGTTTATAGCCCTTCATATCAAGGGTACTCAAGGAAATCAAATTCCTCTTCAAGTCAGGGACATGTCTTACCTCGCCTAACGTGCGCATCGTGCCATCGATCATCTTCAAGCGGATATTCCTAATCCCTTCGACCTTGCACGAGGTGTCATTAGCCATGAACACCGCACCATGCTCCAAAGATTCATAAGTCTCGAACAACAACCGGTCCGGACACATATGAAATGAGCAACCCGAGTCTAAGATCCATTCATCACACAAGTTGGAGTTCTCGCCTAGAGCCATTAGTAGATCCCCATAATAATGTCCATCTACTAATCCAACGTCACCGGAATTCTTATTACCGGAATTATTGTTGTTGCTCTCCTTTTTCTTCCACGCGTAGCACTCCGACTTTATGTGTCCCTTCTTCTTGCAATAGAAACACGTCTTATTCCCGTGTCGCGAATTCGAATTCCCCGAGTCGCTCCCTTTATCACGGTACTTCTTTTGGACATTTAGTCCTTCACCCACATCGGGCACACCATCATTGTTGGACTCCATCCTTTGTACGTTTTCCCCTGACGAGAGAGCCGAAGTTACGTCTTTAAACGTGAGACTATCTCGTCCAAAGAGAAGCGTGTCCCGAAAAGCCGCCATAGAAGGAGGTAGCGAGCATAACATCCAAAACGCAAGATCATCATCTTCGATCTTCACGCCAATTTTCCCAAGGTCAGCTACACGCTCCTTGAATCTCGCTACATGGTCTTGAATCGACGACCCCTCTTCCATCTTGAGGAAGTAGAGACTTCTCTTCAAGTGATGCTTGCTGGACACCGTTTTCTCAACGCACATCGATTCCAACAACTCACATAATTCCTTTGCGGTCTTCGCCTCCGTCGTTTCCTCAGTCAAAGAATCCAAAACATGAAGCCCTATGGTCGCCATAGCCATCTGATCGAGCTCCACCCACTCGTCATGCTTCATGTCTTTCGGCTTGTTGTCAATACCAAGTAGAACAATCTCTTGCTTAAGATATATGAGGACTAACCTCATCTTGTATTGCCAAATAGGAAACCTCGTGTTGAGACTTAAATGCGGTAGATCGTCCTCACGCTCGCCATCGAAACCTTGCTCCGGAAGGTAGTAGGATCGTAGTCTGGCTCTGGAAGGTCACATGATCGTTGCCTGGCTCTGATACCACTTGTTAGCTTTTAGGATCGTAACCTGGCTTTAATACCACTTGTTACAGGACAAAGCTCTGAACGCCACACGATCAAGACCGGTACCACTAGATACTACTTGTTGCAGATCGACGATGTATAATACGAATAATAATGCGGAACTCCGAAAATAACTCAACAATAAATAAAGAAGGAGACAAGTAAAGAAGACAAGGAATTTACGTGGAAACCCAAATCGGGAAAAACCACGGGAGGAACGACGAGAACTTTCACTATAATATTGCCGACGATTACAAGGATTGATATCCACTCTAAAACCCTCTAATCTCACACAATATTATCTCTCTCTATGATGGTGTTAATTCGTGTTCTACACGCTCTCATAATAATAGTGTCCATGGAGATCCTAATTTATAGATGTAGAAATCTATAAATTATGCAACAATTAGGAATAGGAATTATAATACTTTCCTAATATAACTCAAACCTCCTAACCAAGTTAGGAATCCAAAAATACTTATTCCATAAGTCAAGAAGTCATCTAGAAGCTTCTAGGATCGAAGAGCAAGCTGAAAAACCGATCTCGGTTAATAAACGGGCGCGTCGGGCGCAGACTGGCGCGCCGCGGTGAATCTGGGCGCGCCGCGCTGATTTACACTGAAAATCCAGCGCGGCGCGCTTCGAGGCTTCTTACTAAATTACCCCGTTTGCGACCCCGTTTCGGCTTGATTCCTTAAGCGGTTTTGAGTCACATTTCAACAAGAATGAGCAAGATCGAAAGGAGCAAGAGACAATGAAAAACTATGTTGAAAAGGTAATGCAGAAAATTTAGCCAATTTACAACCACTGCAATCAAAAATATCATGGGAGTTTAAATGTCCTAAGACTCACGTGGATACCAAAAAACGTAAACGAGAAGCTGAAACATGACCCAAACGAGAATGCCATAAATAGAAATTAAACGACGAACGACTCAACCGGAAAGAGGATAAATCCACACTAGATGCAGCAACATCTGATACATTCAATTCTTCCAAGACATAGAGTCACCCTTGCCTACGGCCTGTCCCAATCACCTTCTGAGATCGCGGGTCCTGAACATAACAAGTGGAAAAGGTAAAAGAAACTGAGAAACCAGATTCACACAATTTACTAACTGGTACAAGATTTATTGCGAGACTAGGAATATAGTAAACATCACGAAGAGATATATGAGATGTTGCAACAGAACCAACACCCTCTAATAGCATTGGAGTGCCATCAACATTCATAATGGAGAGAGGCGAATGAGGAGACCGTGAAACAAAAGACGACAAATGAGGAGACATATATGATGTGAGGCACCTGAATCTAAGAACCACAAGGAAAATGAGATACCTGAAACAGACGAGGACAACGATAAACCTGTAGAAGATGAGGCAGACATCGCGTGAGGTTGCGAGGCAAGAAACTGTTGGAACTGCTCCAACATATACGGATCTATAGTTTGGGCAGCAGCCGTATTTGGGAAATGATGTTGGAGAGGAGTCATTGGAGCAGGTGGCCGTTGATGGGGTTGTGCGGGTTTTTGCTGTTGAGGAGGTCTTTGTTGTTGTTGAGGTTGTCGTTGTTGTTGTTGCGCTTTGGCTCTACTAAATAATATTGGGCACTGAGCCTTCCAATGACCCTTCTGCTTACAAAAAGCACACTCATCTTGTGGGACTTTCAAAGCGGACTTGTTCACGTTGCCACCAAACGACCGTTGTTGTCCTTGTGGGGGCAGCAAACACAGAAGGATTAGGTGATGTAGTCTCCTTAGATATCTTAGACTTGAGACGAGTCTCGTCAGCTAGCAACTCGTTAACCACATAATCAACAGACGGAAGAGGACTACGATGAAGAATCTCCCCTCGCAGCCCTTCAAAATCCTCGCGAAGAGCTATTAAAAATTGAACCTATCGTTGTTGTTCACGCCACGCAATAAAATGTGAGACTGCCCGCAACTCATATGATTCGGTTAATGCTAACTGATCCCATAGAGAAGACATTGCAGAATAAAACTCTTGGATGCTCATATCGTTTTGTCGAAGTGCACGAATATCTCCTTCTAGTTGATATTGTTTCGCAAAATTAGATTGTGTATATATTCTCTCCAGATGATCCCAAACCTCTTTGGCAGTCTCATACTTTGCCAATTGGGCTCCAATAGAGTGAGTAACAGAGTTGTTGATCCATGTGATGATCTTAGCATTCTCGGCCTCCCAAACGTCTAGTGAGTTTGCATAATCAGTAGCAGATGTATCTGTTGGAGTTGTGTACTTAATGTCTAGATTTAAGTAACGGAAACTCCCAATCCATTGCCATTAATCTATTTAATTAAATAAACAATTATTTGCGTTTAATTATTTATAATTAAATATATGCAAATTATAGTCCTGGATTTCATACGTTGTAGTTAGTATGGTGTGCATGGGCACACAGA
Source organism: Euphrasia confusa (assembly GCA_954870475.1). Lineage (NCBI taxonomy): Eukaryota > Viridiplantae > Streptophyta > Magnoliopsida > Lamiales > Orobanchaceae > Euphrasia > Euphrasia confusa. The sequence continues at coordinate 12,585,561 of OX940968.1, read as the reverse complement.
AGATCATACTATCGGTTACTCGTATTTAATCGAACAGTTGCTCACGACCTAGATGGACACGGACCAATCCATCGGTATAGTCGTTGTGTGAGAGAGAAAATAATTTATCTTAATTATTTTATCACACTTGTACACTTGGTGTATTGGGCGGATCGTTTGAGATTTATCGATTAGGATTGCCGGCGATAATCGATTTAAGTCTCAGTGTATTTTATTCTTAATCCCCGATACTATTGCGGGTGTGTATATTTAATATAAGTGACTTTGATTTTCCAAAGGAATTGACCGGTTTAATTACTGGGTCAATTACCGGTTAAGTTGGGTCACTATATTTTATATACGACATGCCGTGAATACTTGACGGGAAAGTGTATCCCGTAAGGGTTGATAATATCCCCGAGATGAGTTCATAAGGAATTATTATGTAAACCCTGCAGGTGGATTTAATCCGCATAATAATTAAGGTTGAACGGTACTATTCTCGGATATAAGAAATGAATAATATTTATTGAGCAATAAATAAATTTATTCATGGATATTTAAATCTTAAATACACGGAATAAATAATACTACCGGAGAAATATTATTTGATATAATATGGATAAATATTGGGAGTGCAATTTTATTTATATAGTGGAAAATAAATAAAATTAATATTGATAAGAATTAATAGATTTGGGTTGGACCCAATTTAATTTTCAATATTAGAAGCCCAATATTTAATCTCCTTTTGATCCCCTACGTAGCCTATAAAAGCACTACATGGTCTTCACAATTCATTAACCTAAGATACGCCAATCATAAAGTTCTTGAAGAGTGGAGGAGATCCATGGAGTTCGGAAGATCGTCGCCCACCCGACGTTCGAGCTAGTGCAAGGAATACGTGGGAAGATCTCAAGGTAGTCAAATCGAGTTCTTCGTTTTTCCGAACAACGAGAACGAGGTAAATCGTAAAACCCCCTTTATGATTTTATCGTTTGATTATCGTGAAAATATCGTGAACCAAGATCTGAGATTTGGAATCCTCATCGGGGTCGAGCCGAGCGGTGGTGATCAAGGATCACCGGACCGCCGCGGCTGGAGCGATCCGGCGACGAGGATCGCGCGAACCAAGTTCGCTGGGCAAGCAGGCGCTCGCCTGAGGACCAGGCGCCCGCCTGGTCCATGTCGCGAGCGAGCGCTAGGCACCCAAGCGAGCGCTTCGTGCGCGCTCGCAGCGGGCTGCGGGATTTCCCGCAGCGGATCCGCGTGCCTTCGCGGATCGTGCACGGGACCATGCGAGTCCGTGTACGGGGCTGCTACGGGCAGAACCCTAGCGCGCGCCCGGTGGCGTGCGCAAGCCTCGATCGAACAAGCGGCGGCTCGGGCCGCGGCTAGGGTTTGATGGGGCTGATCCGTGAGTGCTTGAGCACGTCCGACGGGCTGTTGCGAGCAGCCCTAGGCGGCTGCCAAGGACAGCCGCGAGCCCACGCGAGGGCTCGACCGAATAGCCGTGGGTTCGCCCGCGGTTAGGGTTTCGGTTGAGTCCGGATTCGTCGTGGTTCGTGGCGGGATGTTCCGGCAACCGGGAGTCGATTGGAATTGTCGTTCCGCTTTTGACGATTCCGGATATTCGTTCTCCGAAGGATTTCGGTCGGAATTAATTAGATAATTAATTTTAATTAATTTATTAATTCCGGGATATCGATTTCCAACAAATGGTATCAGAGCGTTGGTTTTAGTTCACGGTATTTTTCGATAAATTGTTCTACCTTGCAGAGTTTCCGACTATTATGGCTAGATATAATTCTTCGTTAATTATTGTCATAATATTGTTCTTGATTATTAAACTCTCGGACATGTCGAGATTCGTTTTTGGTGGTGAATGCTTGTAATAGTAAAAATTCGGGGGTTGACCGAATTTAGGTTTATTATTATTATTCCTCGTTTTTTTCCGGAAAATGTATAGGGTCGATTTCATGTATAGAATCGATACCGGATAGTGTAAATTTAAATTGTAATTTATTTTGCGTTGGATCGATGAATCGAGACCGCCGGAGAAGACGAGGTGACGAGAGGAGGCTAGGGCTTGGATCGACCATCCCCATGGTCGATCCATGAGGATCGATCGATCCGTGCATGGAGGAGCCGCCGGCGATGGTGGCCGGCCACCTCCTAGGCGTGGGTCGAGGGTGGCGTGGGGACTCCCACCCCATGCTATCCCGGTCCGGAAATTTACTTTCCTATTTTAATTCGGTTTTCCTATTTGATTATTTCTTTTATGGAATATTCATGGAATAAGAAAAGAATTAATTTAGTATTAAATTTATTTTCCTATTTGATTATTCCTACTCATGGGAATTTTCATGGATTAGGAAAAGAATAAATTTAGAATTAATTTGTTTTTCCTATTTAATTATTCCTTTATGGAATTTTTAATGGATTAGGAAAATAATTAATTTGGAAAGTTATGAAAGTCCTTAATTAATTTTTCCTATTTAATTATTCCTTTATGGAATTTTTAATAGATTAGGAAAAGAATTAATTTGAAAGGATTAAGAGTCCTAATTTATTTTATTTCCTTATTCTATTATAGAGGTCTTCTAGAATATTCCAAGTTTTACTTGGATAGACTATTCTAAAGATTTAATAGAATTAGAAAGGAAAATAAATAAATAAAATATTAATAATATTTAATTTTATTTTCGATATATTCGATTGACTTAATTTTCGAATTAAGTAACTTTTGGATTAATTGAAAATAAATGGATTTAAATATTGGATATTAATATTCTCGTCACATGGAGCATTCGAGAAACGAAGACTGAAGACTAGAAGATGCGTACGGAGATGCGATAAAGCCATAATAGTCGGAAAATAATATTTTAGTATTATTTTGACTATGTGATAATATTCTATGTGCTTTATTTCATGTATGCATGCTTATGTGTTTAATTATGCATTAGATAGCGTATCCCTTTGTTATAAAAAGCTAAGTGGGAGAGGGTATGGAAACATACCCATGGTCTCCATTGCTGTTCTCTTGGTGACTCTTATGGACTTTTGAAGTTCGTATAGACGAGTCATTGGAGGAGAATTCTTGTAATTCCTTTTACGCGAAACATTGATTAAGTTTATCAAACAATGCCTAATTTGTCTTTCCAAAGCTGATTTCAAGTCGACTCATTCTCACCCCGGGGAGTGGAATGGAGCCAAAGCCACTTGGTCATGTAGAGGACACAAATTAGAGACCTTCGTACCATTCTTTTATAGATGGATCGATTGTCTGCTCGGCTCCCTCATTTATGAGAGATAGGGTTGTTCGCATAGTGAATCACTGGTTAGAAACTTCGAGTTTTACTTATGATTCTCCACGTCTTGATTTACAAGATTGAATGGATCAAGTAATTGGGAGTCAATTATAAAAGTCTCTTGGTGTAGTAAACGTCCACACCACGTGGCTTGCTATGCTGACGGATTTTGGATTAATTGATGTAGACAGTTGTAAGTAATTGTGAAGAGTTGTGAAGTTATCGTAAACGTCCACACCACGTGGCTTGCGGTGATGTAGCAATTCCAAACAATTTACTTTGGTACTGAGTAATGGTTTACACTTAGATACGCATTATAGTATTCCTCCCCACGAGGTTCCGCTATAAGTGATGTATGACCAAAGAAAATCTAATTGCTAAGTTGTTTGGGTGGGTAAACGTCCACACCACGTGGCTTGCCTTACCTGATGGGATTTTAGATGTGATTAGTGGTTTAATGATATTATTTGAGGGAGATAATATCGGAGATTAAATCGATTGTTTGTTGTTATATGTGCTCATAGATTAGGATATGGCTTTGAACCCACTTTATGTGATACGTAAGGATTTTAAACTCATTGGTCCCTGGATGTATTGATTGGAATAGAGATCTGGACATTGCCCAGACTGTTAAAGAGTACAAGTTTGTACTCAGTGAGCTTTGTTCTCCCGAACCTACTAATGTCTCGACTGTTGAGGAAAGAACTGATTTTATCATGTTCAAACTCAAGGAGATGTTTAGACATGACATAGGCGGCTAGACAAGAAGCGATGAGGATACTCATAAAGGCCAGTCGCTTCGAAGAAACGCTTAAACACGTTTTTGAGATGATTGACCTTTTAGACGAGTTGAGACGGAAATCGCAAGCTCTTGTAGCCAATGCCAAAGGTTTCGAACCTAAGGGCAAAACTGGGGGATAGGAAAAGCAAGCAAAGAAACCCAGTGGTCCTAAGTTTCTTGGATCACGAGATGGGGCGATAAAGCCAATAGGCTAGTGTTCTCGATGCAAACAGTCTAGGTACTGGAAGTCTGATTATCCTCTCAAAGAAAGTACGAAATCTTCTTTAGTCGTAAAACATAGTCAGTGGTATTATCTACCGGAACCTGGTGTGTAGATATGGAACCATTGACGGTATGCGCATTCTAAATGCGAGGGTTCCAGGAAACCCGACGACTTGGAAAAGAAGAAATCATAGTCTACATGGGCAATGCTGTTGAGGAGGCAGCTGTTGCAGTGGAGGACAATTATAGGATTTCATTTTGAGCTATTGCTTTTATGTACCTTTAGAAAGAACTTTGTTCTGGATTTCTAATGAGTGGATATTTTATTTCTTTTAATCATCTGATGATTATAAGAAGAAATAAAGATAGTATCTATTCTGGTACATTAGCTAGCAATATATAAATGATGAATCCTGAGTCCACCACGATGCAACGAACCGTAGCATGTAACTCGTTTTACTTTTAAGAGATTTCTTTACTAAATCATTTATACTTGTGGATTCTTATGCTAAGTCATATTTATTCAAATAAGAAGTTCAAAGGTCGAAAATTGATTTTTGATCAATTAAGTTGAAGGAGTGGACCTTCCGACCTAAGAATCTAATTTGGAAGATAACATGACTAAGCAATCCTTTTATGGATATAAGATGTAAGATCCGGACAAGTATTAGAAATGATTAACTCTGATGTATGCAGACCTTTGTTCACTCAGACTTAAAGGTACGAGTACTTCATTTTATGATTACTCGATAGATGGATTAGCATACCTGATGTGCCACAAAAGCAAAGTGTTTTGACAAGTCAATGGACACAAAGCTATTGTGGGGAACCATCATGGTATATCCATTGAAAGCCTGCGATCTAATCGCGGAGGCAAGTGCCTGTCTGAGGAATGCATGGCATACTGATCAGAGATTGAGATTTGATCCCAAATGACTACACCATACACTCTTGTGTAGAAATGGTGTGTCGGAAATAAGAAATGGAACTCTTATAGAAATAGTAAAAGCATGAGTTATACGGAACTACCTGTGTTCTATGGATATGTCTGGAAACAACGGCGCATTCAAGTGCGGTTGTAGAATATCCTAGAAGAACAAAAGGTGTGTGTTCAATAGTACTATGAACCAGAAGGACGTTATAAGTTCTAACGCCCGGTTCTTAGAGGAAGACTATTAGATGAACCACAAGCCCAAAGTGACGTAATACTCTGAATGAGAGAAAGAGATAAGGACTGGGAACCAGCCGAACCGAGTAGCAGTACACCACTAACTGCACCTACTGTTATTACTGTTTGTACACCGAAATGCCGTTGTAGTGGGAGGTTGTGGATCAACCAGAGATATTCATAAGACTAGGAGAGTTTTCGGACTCTGGACCTAGTATACATGAAATCGATCCCTGGATCTACATGGAGGCAGTACTAAATCTAAATGTGCCTTCTTGGAAAGCAATAAGGATTATTGCTAAGAGGCAAGATCATTTAGAGCACAAGCTTAGTTGATCCATTTATGGATTGGAACAAAGCATTGAGTTCGTGGTACTTGCAAATTGATGAGATAGTCCATTTTATGGATTCATCAAAGCATAGACGAATCGTGTGTATAGGAAACGTGATGGAAACAAGGTGCTGTTTCTCGGAAGTTTTTATGTAGATAACATTTTATCATTGGCAACAATGTAAAGATGTAATCAGACATGAAATGATGGTTGTCTGGATGAATCATTATGAAAGATATAGGAAGAAGTTGTACTTCTCCTGGACATCTTACATATATATGATTATAGTTCGTTTTAACATGCAAAATTCCGAGAAAGGTTCGTTACCTTTCAGGTACGGAATGCATCTATCTAAGGATATGTGTTTTGGAACACAAAAGGAGATAGAAGCAATCAAAGTGGTTTCCTACACTTGGAGTGTGGAAAGCTTTAATAAATGCGATGTTAAAAACGAGAACCTGATATCTGCTATGCGGCTAGTATAGTGGGAGGATATCAAGGTAATCCTGGAAAGGAATACTCAACTGCTGTAATGAACATTTTAAGTACTTTCGAAGTACTGGAAACTATGTTCTGGATTACGGAGCAAACAAGCATTTCCTTTGGATTACATTCTCTTAGATTTCTAATCGAATGAGGACCAGTGTAAGTCGATATCAGGCTATGTGTTTCACTATTGAAGGAGAAGGAGTTTAACATGGAAGAGTGATAAGCACGATGCTTTTCGGACTCTGCCATGAGTAACCAAATAGCGGCCTCAGAGGCAGCGGAAGTTTTGGTATAGCTCCGGGATAATCTCTGGGACTTAGATGTGATTCTTAATTTGTCAAAGGCTATGTAAATAGCGGTGCGATGGCAAATGGTAAGAGATCACAAGTCCATAAGTGTTAGATAACACATAGAGCAAGTACCACCTGATACGAATCATCGTCAGGGGAGACGACGCTGTAGTCACCAAGATAACTTCAGAGCGGCAACCTAGAGTGCTCATTCACATAGTACTTCTTGGAAGTACAACTTAAGCACGTGATGAGTATGGGAGTCGGGAGTTTGGAGGAAATGACTAGACCTTAGTACAAGTGGGAGATTGTTGGAGTTGTGTACTTAATGTCTAGATTTAAGTAACGGAAACTCCCAATCCATTGCCATTAATCTATTTAATTAAATAAACAATTATTTGCGTTTAATTATTTATAATTAAATATATGCAAATTATAGTCCTGGATTTCATACGTTGTAGTTAGTATGGTGTGCATGGGCACACAGAAATTCATACTATCGGTTACTCGTATTTAATCGAACAGTTGCTCACGACCTAGATGGACACGGACCAATCCATCGGTATAGTCGTTGTGTGAGAGAGAAAATAATTTATCTTAATTATTTTATCACACTTGTACACTTGGTGTATTGGGCGGATCGTTTGAGATTTATCGATTAGGATTGCCGGCGATAATCGATTTAAGTCTCAGTGTATTTTATTCTTAATCCCCGATACTATTGCGGGTGTGTATATTTAATATAAGTGACTTTGATTTTCCAAAGGAATTGACCGGTTTAATTACTGGGTCAATTACCGGTTAAGTTGGGTCACTATATTTTATATACGACATGCCGTGAATACTTGACGGGAAAGTGTATCCCGTAAGGGTTGATAATATCCCCGAGATGAGTTCATAAGGAATTATTATGTAAACCCTGCAGGTGGATTTAATCCGCATAATAATTAAGGTTGAACGGTACTATTCTCGGATATAAGAAATGAATAATATTTATTGAGCAATAAATAAATTTATTCATGGATATTTAAATCTTAAATACACGGAATAAATAATACTACCGGAGAAATATTATTTGATATAATATGGATAAATATTGGGAGTGCAATTTTATTTATATAGTGGAAAATAAATAAAATTAATATTGATAAGAATTAATAGATTTGGGTTGGACCCAATTTAATTTTCAATATTAGAAGCCCAATATTTAATCTCCTTTTGATCCCATTTTCAATATTAGAAGCCCAATATTTAATCTCCTTTTGATCCCCTACGTAGCCTATAAAAGCACTACATGGTCTTCACAATTCATTAACCTAAGATACGCCAATCATAAAGTTCTTGAAGAGTGGAGGAGATCCATGGAGTTCGGAAGATCGTCGCCCACCCGACGTTCGAGCTAGTGCAAGGAATACGTGGGAAGATCTCAAGGTCGTCAAATTGAGTTCTTCGTTTTTCCGAACAACGAGAACGAGGTAAATCGTAAAACCCCCTTTATGATTTTATCGTTTGATTATCGTGAAAATATCGTGAACCAAGATCCGAGATTTGGAATCCTCATCGGGGTCGAGCCGGGCGGTGGTGATCAAGGATCACCGGACCGCCGCGGCTGGAGCGATCCGGCGACGAGGATCGCGCGAACCAAGTTCGTTGGGCAAGCAGGCGCTCGCCTGAGGACCAGGCGCCCTCCTGGTCCATGTCGCGAGCGAGCGCTAGGCACCCAAGCGAGCGCTTCGTGCGCGCTCGCAGCGGGCTGCGGGATTTCCCGCAGCGGATCCGCGTGCCTTCGCGGATCGTGCACGGGACCATGCGAGTCCGTGTACGGGGCTGCTACGGGCAGAACCCTAGCGCGCGCCCGGTGGCGTGCGCAAGCCTCGATCGAACAAGCGGCGGCTCGGGCCGCGGCTAGGGTTTGATGGGGCTGATCCGTGAGTGCTTGAGCACGTCCGACGGGCTGTTGCGAGCAGCCCTAGGCGGCTGCCAAGGACAGCCGCGAGCCCACGCGAGGGCTCGACCGAATAGCCGTGGGTTCGCCCGCGGTTAGGGTTTCGGTTGAGTCCGGATTCGTCGTGGTTCGTGGCGGGATGTTCCGGCAACCGGGAGTCGATTGGAATTGTCGTTTCGCTTTTGACGATTCCGGATATTCGTTCTCCGAATGATTTCGGTCGGAATTAATTAGATAATTAATTTTAATTAATTTATTAATTCCGGGATATCGATTTCCAACAGTATCGATAGGTTTAGCACGAACACCTGTAACATAACCCCACAAAGATTTGCCACGCAAAAAATTCCTCATAACATAACTCCAGTAGTAGTAATTCGAACCATCCAATTGAACATTAATTGACTGAAGAGAATCATCTTTACGACTTTTCATAGCAACAATACAGGTCAAATACGCCCAAGTAACCCAAGTAGAAAGAACAAAATTATAAATCCAAACAGATTTCAGAAACCCCAAATCAATGTGCGCAGCAGCAATTAAAACAAAAAGAAAAACTCAAATCACCCACCAACCATAAATTCCAAACCAACCAACTAATTCATGCGGAAGTAATATCAGAAGATGGTGTAAGAATTTTCAATTCTCAAACCAACAAATTAGCAATTGGGCAGATACGCGGTGCAGCTCTGATACCATGAAAATTAGGGATACTTTTATTATGTAAAACATAAGTAGGAATACAAAGGTGTAGGTATATATAACCCAAAACAAAGAATAAAGGAAAAGCCTAAAGTGCCCTTATATAATAATAAATAAATATATAATGTTAATAGTACTATGAAAGTTATGGATGATATCAAGCATCCTAATATTATATATGTGTCTAGAATCCCAGCTCACAGCTCTGTGTGTGGATGACATGCTCATTGCTGCTTTCGATATCATCATCATCATCATCATCATCATCGGATGATGATAAGCAGTCTGCTGGAGGTTGAATCCCATCTTCTTCGCCGGAAGCAGAGTTGCAAATGGTGTCCACTTTCCCGCCACTCGCGCTCCTCAGGTTCACGTTGCTTAGGGTTATGTACCAGCCGTCGATGATCCCGCTGCCCTGGAGGGTGGTCTTGGTGATTTTGTAAAACCCGAGCTAGACTCTAGGGTTTTTGGGGTCCCACTTTTTCGGATCAACTGGAGCTACAATTGTTCCATGGATCTGAACTGTCAACTTCCCATCTCAAGGCCCTTTGAATCTCGCGGCGCTCACCAAGTAGTGGTTGTTTTGAGGTACCACGAGAGTCGAGTTAGATGTCGAACAAGCGCGTTTCCATGCATCCAAAATGGCCTGACAAAAAAACACAAAGACAATGTGAAATTTCCCGATTTTTTTGTAATATTGTGTAAAACAATTATTTACCTGAGTATCGTCAGATATTCCATCGCCTTCGGCGCCAAAATCATTGACGCTCACAAGCTTATTTTCGTAATCAGCGTGTGTCGAATCCAAGACCTCAAAATCATCGTCTACTACTACAAGCCGATTATCCGAAGAATAACAATATTTGTCTGCACTTGTAAGTGGAACATATTGCAACACCAAAAACAAGAGAAAGGAAAGAGATACAAACTTGTTGTCCATTATTTATATATGAATATTGTGTATGAATTAAATGTGGTAATTGTCTTTTGATAATGGTGGATATATATACTAGTTTGAAGTGAAATGAAATTGAATTACACAAGACAAACATATGATGCATGCTTGAAAAAGTATGCTTTACTCTTAAAAATAGATGTCGGTGCGACGACAGTCATATTAAACGAGTAACGTAATCAACGAAACAATGAGTAAGCTGATAGAAGATGATACAATATATTTAAAAAAAAATGTTATTGTATTCATTTTTTTCAAAAATTATAATGCAAATGATTGGACAACACAAATATATATATTTTTTGATTGATTGAATAATGTAAATGGCGCATGAAAAATACATATTACTACAAGCATTATCATGACGTATTAGGTGACATCATTGTCAACAAGACACGTAACAGATGATGTACTCATTTCTTATTGGTATGATTTTTTAAGATGCCTAGTGTTTTTCAAATCATAGCTCGTGCTTCTTTTGGAAACGGCTCCACCCAATTTCATAATTTATACTAATTATATAGAGTACGTACTTATACTAATAACAAAACATTAGAGTTGTATAGAAATTTTGTGAATAAAAGTAAAAAAGGAATATATGGCTTGAAATCTTGTTCCCTTCAAATTTTATTAAAATTTAAAATTCATAATATTTGATGCATGCTCGACTAATTACATGACATTACATTTTGAAAAATTGTGCTTTACTCTTAAAAATAGTTGTTTGACCAATGATAATCAAATTAAATAAGTAACATATTCGATGCAAAAAAAAAAAAAAATATATTATGTAAAACAAAAGTGTCTAAAATAAATATTTGAAATATATTTAAAACATTTTAAAGACTTTTCAAATTGTTTTTAACTATTTTAAATTTGTCTTAAATCAAATTTGAATTGATTTGATTTACTTGTCAAATTGGTTTAAATAATTTTCAATTATTTTAAATTTGGCTTAAATAAAAGGGTGATTTTGGATAAAGGTGAATTTTTAAAGTTTCGTTAAAATTAAAGGACTCAATTTTTCCTAATTATTAATACAAGCAGATTATATAATTTTATTTTAATTTTGTTAATTTACATGGTGGTAATTAATTAATATTTATTATATTAAGTAGGTAGTTATTACACCCTTTTATAATTATAATCTTAAAGTACTTTTATTAATAAAAAAATGAAAAAAATGAAACATTAAATTGTAAGCGTTAATTTATGGTAAAACTTAAAATAGTATAAATTATATTACCCTTTTCGCTAAATAATTCTAAATAAAATTTGAATTGATTTGAATTATTTTTAAATACTTTAATGATTTAAATAATTTTAAAACATATTAAAGTATCTTAAATAATTTTAAATAATTTTTAAAATTTTTAAAAAATCTAAAAATAAATTTTAAATTATTTGAAAATTTATTTAAATATATTAAATTATTTATGCTATTCTTTTAAATAAGTTCTTCCAAATAGACTTTAAATAGAAATATTTAAAATCACTTAACAATTATTCTTAGTCACTTTAAAATGTTTAAAAAATATTTTAAGTTATCTAAAAATTATTTTAAAAAAGTTTAATTAGAAGATATATTTCAAATGACTTAATAAATTTTGTAGGACAATTTAAATCGTTTATGCATCTCTTGAAGAGAGCCCACAACGTCATTAATACAAAGATATATATTTCTTAAATGTTTTCAAAAAGCTACCTATATTATGTATTCATATGATCATCACATATTTACAGAAATAGTTACAATAGTATGTTTACTACGAAATCTATGGAGTCGATCAGCATAGGCTCGCCTACCGTTCGTATACCGTATATGTATGCATCGAATGTACGTACAATCCTTATATATATGCGTCAATAATAATATCATAAGAATATATGCCGTCTTCAAAATGGCGGCTTACAGCTCCGTGTGGATGATATGCTCGTTGCTATCTGTTATCTGCGATGACATTATCATCACATCTTTATCAAACGGTGACAAACAGTCTGCCGGAGGTTGAACATTCCCATCTTCTTCCCCGAAAGCAGAGTTGCAAAAGGTATCCACAGTGCCTCCAATCACGATCCGTAGGTTCACGTTGTAGAGAACTATGTTCGTACACGGGACCTCATCACTACATGAGAATATCATCGCATGCTCGCTATTGGTTGTCCCGGATATGTTACTATAAACGAATCCGCTTATTTCCACAGCCGAAGTCTAAGATCATATAACGAAACAAATTTTAATTTTTAGTCGAATGTGGCGAGTAATTATGCGACGATAATATCAATCACCTGATTGTGACATGATTTTGACGAGATTGGTCTATGATGATCGGGTTGGCGACCCGGTCCATTTTTACGTTTTGGAAGGTTATATCCTTTACGTGACCCTGAGGCCGTTTATCGTGTTTTGGAGATAAGCGACGTCGAGCGTAATGCTTTCGACTATGCCGGTCGAGTAGTCCTTCCCAAGACTACCGATGATGGTTGCATAATAATGAGGAGGAAGTAAGTTATAATTTTCTGTTCTTTTGGACTGAAACGAAAACTGAACTAAATTGAATTTAACGGATCTGATTTGAATTGAGCTGAATACGTTTGAAGTGAACTAATTATAAATTGATTTTTCATAAAAATAATTATAATTTTATATTCTGTTAAATATTTTTGAAAAATAATAAAAATATTTTAGCATTAATTAGACGGTATATTTAAAATTATTTATTCGAATGATATTTTTATTTATCTTATTGTAGTTTATAACTAAAAGAAACCTAAAAAATACGAGACGTGGAGGAAATCCGAAAGTTTACAAATATCCACCAAAAGCAGGTAGAAAACAACAAAAGTTTTTAAATGGAATCACATCTAATTTCACCTAACAGCAAAACAAAGTAAAACATCTAAGATAAGAAGCTGCAAGCCGAACGCTTAATAGAAAATGAAGGAAGGATTGATTATGATTCCAAGACGAATCCTCAGAGGACCTGTTTTCCTTTCCAACGGGGATCCATCCTGTCCGTCACTTCAGAATTCAGATCAATCTTGTTGATCTCTTCAACATTCATATCAGAGCCAAAACTGGAAGTCCCAACACCAGCAATCAAGGAATCGACCATTTCAATCTTTTCCTCCAGTAAGCGAAGCATCTCCTTGAGTTCGAGAGACTTGCTCGAAATTGGCTCTTCTCTCGCCACACACTTAGCCAAAACAAGTTCCTTTTCCAGAGTCTGAACCTTCCAGATCTCCTTGTCCACGTTCTTGGAGATCCTAGCCAGATTCTGCTTGAGAAACCCAACTTGATCCACTCTGCTGTTTGAGTGGGAAGAAGCAGAAGGCTGCAGAGTGATGAACTTTTCGATCGTCGGGAATGCTTCATTCGGAGAAGGCCAGACTTCTGGCTGGGCCCCATCTCCAGCAACGATGACGCTACAGATTTCGACATCACAGAGAGTTTTTAATTCGTCCAGTTTCTTGATTATTCCAGACTTCCTCTTCTTGAACGTCTCGCGCCTGGTACGCTCGTCAGCAATAAACTCGTACTTGATCTTTGATCGAACCATGTTGACAAAAATCTCTGCAACTACAAAATACAACTGAGAAAGTCAACCGCTTATCCGAATCAAAACAAAACACACAATACAAACATTAGCCAAATAACACAACCCCCTCCCTCGATAAAGCATCGAACTTTCTACTGTTCGATACCACCATCATCATAATTCACATCATATTTCTAATTCATGATATGTAAATAAACATTTAACTTAATTCAAGCTTTCGCAGGAACATCAATGGAACTTCAAATGTGAAGGAATTCAATTTTTCCCCAAATTCAAAATCAAACCCCACAAAGCAATAACTGCCATTGAAATAAAAAAATTAAAAAAAATAAACCTAAAAAAGGAAACTCACCTGATGGATCGAGAATGGCAGATAAAAACAGAAAACGACGCCGTCTATATGGAAATCTGACCTAAGATTTGGGAATAGGTAATTCAATTTGAATGTTGAGGGTTTAGATTTGGGGATTATATTTATGGCAATCATAATGAATATACCGACGATTAATCGTCGACCGGTTTTGGATTGTTGGTGAACAAACAGCCTCCAGCTGCGATGCGCTACAACTGGAGGCGCGAGGGTTCCGATTAAATGCAGTTACCAGTTTTGCATATAAGGACGAAAGGAATTTGCATTTTGGTCCCTCGATTTTTCATTATTTTTATTTTGTGGTAAACTCTTATTTTATTTAACCCTAATTTTGAGAAAAGTTTTTGAGATTTAAGCAAAGAATGTTCCGGTTCGGATTTCGGTTTCAAAGGATGATCGTGGATCGACATTTTTAGAGTGTTAATATGGTAAATCGTCGAGGTTTGAATCAATGACGATGGTTTTTTAAGTGTTAATTTTACGATATCCGACGAACTAGATATTTGTATCGTCGAACGAGAACTGAGTAAATTTTATACAGACGTGGTTTGAATGAATGACGATGGTTTTATAAATGTTAATTTTGCGATATATGACGAATCAGATATTTGTATCGCCAAACGCAAAATGAGTAAATTTTATACAGAAAAAACGAGATAATAAGTCAAACCTGGAAGCTTTGGTGATGTGAATTGGACGCGAGACGGATGTTTGGCCTCTAAATGGTGTTGCTCTGAGTTTGTCGTCTTACTCCTGTGATATCTCTTTGAGAGTTTATCGTCTTACTCCGTCGAGTGATACAAAAAATGAATGATTTGTCTTCAGACTGTGACGTTTTATAGAGCGATATTTGTTAATTATTTTATTAAAAAAAATATAAGAAATTACATTTTTGTATTAATATACCAAGTTAATTAATGAAAATTTCAACATTATTATGAGTTTTTATTATTTTTCTTTTTTTACTTTGAGGTGGATATTGAGAATAATTGCTTTTTAATAGCAATTTGTAATAAATTATATTGTAGGGACCCTTAATTTGAAATTAAGTTTTGCGGATTGACTTTTTCATTTAAGATGTTTATATTGGTTGGTGGGTGGGGTCCACTTGTTGACCAATGACCATTGTGGACTTAAATACACTTTTCCAAAAAAAAGAAAAAAGTAAGAATAAAAAAGATGATTGTAAAAAAAGATGAGAAATTACGTAGAAATTAGAATTAATATTGCATATTACACCACAATTATAAAAAAATCACTTTCTAGATTTTCAAAATCTTATTATTATATTCGATTAATAAAAATGTTTTAGTAATAGCAAATCATTTTATTACTTATTATTGAAAAATCTAAATATACTAATTAATGAAATTGTAAACACCTAATTATATAAAGAAATATTATTATAATTCAATTAGTAATTACTTTACATTTAAGTTTTCGTTTTTCATTAATTAGAAGCATTAGGAATGAGATTTATATTAAAGCATGTGTGTGACTAATTCACACTTTTTCTTATAAGTACGCTTTTAGTTTTAGCTAGAGTTATCTTTTGGGATCAATTGAATTGAAGTCTTTAGACTTTGGACGGAAGAGTGCTTCCGTTGTTTACTTATTTCTTCTCTTTTAATATATTTATATTTTATTTCGAGTGTTAATCTATTTGCCTCTAACACCATATATAATAGGAAGAATTTTGTCGAAAGTTTAATTAGTTTGAATTTTCGACGTTGTTTACCTGATTCTATGACCTGGTCCTCAGTATATTCTCCATCTATATGTTCGAGCTGCGCGCCAAGACCTGATCAAAATCATCGTCTACTACTACTACTACAAGGCGATTATCCGAAGAACACTATTTGTCTGCACTTGTAAGTGGCACATATTGCAACACCAAAAAACAAGTGAAAGGAAATACGAACTTGTTGTTCATTGTTAGCTTTTATGACAAAGCTCTAAACGCCACACGATCAAGATCGGTGCCACTGGATACTACTTATTGTAGATCGACGATGTATAATACAAATAATAATGCGGAACCCCGAAAATAACTCAACAATAAAAGAGAAGACAAAGATTTGACGTGGAAACCCAATTGGGAAAAACCACGGGAGGAACGACGAGAACTTTCACTATAATATTGCTCACGATTACAAAGGATTGATATCCACTCTAAAACCCTGTAATCTCATACAATATTATCTCTCTAATTGATGGTGTTAACTCGTGTTACACAACTAATTGTGTATATGGAGATCTCTATTTATAGGTGTAGAAAACCTATCAAATTGGAAACAATTAGAATTATAAATAGATCATTTTCCTAATATATTACTCCTAAATCCATAAGAAATATAATTATATTCAATATAATTCTAATTTTCCTAAATAATGAAACAAAATTCCTACGAATTCGAGCCATATTTTAACATTTATTATTTATTTATGAATATGTATGAATTGAATGTGGTATTTGCGTCTTGATCTGGGTGGATATATAGTGAAATGATATTAAATCACACGAGACAAACATATGATGCATGCTTGAAAAAGTACTTTACTCTTTAAAAATAGATGTCGATGCGATGACAGTCAAGTCAAATTAAACGAGTAACGTAATCAACACGAAACAATAGAGTAAGATAAAAGTTAATATATTTAAAAATGTTTTTGTATTCATTTTTCAAACATTACAATGCAAATGATTGGACATCACAAGAATATATTTTTGCTATCGATTTGGTAATGTACTTGGCACATGAAAAATACATATTCCTACAAGAATAGATAAAAAGCATTTTATCATTACGTACTAGGTGACATGGTGGTCAACAAGCCAAGTAATAGATGATCCCTCATTTGCCTTAAATAATATTTTCTATTAATTTTAAGCGTGTTTCAATAATTTTCAAATGATTATAAAATTAATTTTGAAGTGATTTGAAATACTTTTAAATGTGTTAAAATAATTTTTAAATATTTTAAAGTATCCGTAAATAATTTTTAAATAATTCAAAATACAATTAAAAGATTTTTAAATAATTTTTAAACGATTTGAAAAAATAATTAAGCCACTTTAAAATGTTTAAAAATTAGTTTAAATCACTTTAAAAGTTAAATGTATTTTAATTTACTGAAATATTGTTTTAACAAACTTAAATATATTTAAAAATGAAGTCAAATAACTTAAAAATTGTTTTAAGACATTTAAAAAAAGTATTTTAAAATTTTGAAAATACTTATACACTTTAAAATGTTTTAAATGTATTCCATCAAATCATTTAAAAGTAATTTTAAAGCACTATAAAAGTTTGGAAACATATTTTTTATCTCATAAAATTATTTTTATAACACGTCTAAATGGTGGAGTGTTTAAAATCACTTAACAATTATTATAAGTCACTTCAAAATGTTTTAAAAATTATTTTAGTTTATCTAAAAATTATTTTTAAAAAGTTTAATTAGAAGATATATTTCAAACGACCTAATAAATTTTTAAGACAGATTAAATCGATTGATATGAAAGATAGCCAACAACATAATTCTACAAGATATTTCTTAAATGTTCATAAAGATATACCTAAATATATTATGTATTCATATGATCATCACATATAATACTGAAATGTCTACTACGAAATCTATGGAGTCGATCAGCGTAGGCTTTCGTTTGTATACCATATATGTATGTATCGTATTTACAATCCTTATATATATATGCATCAGTAATAATCGTACAAATGCCATCTTTCGAATGGCGGCTTACAGCTCCGTGTGGATGATATGCTCGTTCCCGGTTTCTGTTTTCTTCGATGACATCATCATCACGTCTTTTTCAAACGGTGACAAACAGTCTGCCGGAGGTTGAACATTCCCATCTTCTTCCCCGAAAGCAGAGTTGCAATAGGTATCCACAGTGCCTCCATTCACGCTCCGTAGGTTCACGTTGTAGAGAACTATGTTCGTACACGGGACCTCATCACTACATGAGGCTGAGGCTGTTTGTCGTGTTTTGGAGATAAGCGACGTCGAGCGTAACGTTTTCGACTATGCCGATCGAGTGATCCTTCCCAAGACTGCCGGGTTGCATAATAATGAGGAGTAGGTAAGTTACATTTTAAATTTATTTTAAACTGAAACCTAAAACTGAACTAAATTGAATTTAACGGATCTGATTTGAATTTAGTTGAATAAGTTTGAAGTGAACTGATTATAAATTGAATTTTCATAAAAATAATTATAAATTTTTATATATTGTTAAGTATTTTTAAGTAGAATTAGTATATGCATATTACAAAAGTGCCGGCCTTTAGCAAGTTCATGTTGTGCACTTGTACAAGACCCCCAAAATTGTTTTAGCACTAATAAAGTTTCGTTGTGTTAATGTTTTTTTTGCTATTATTTGTTTTATTGGATATTTTAAAATTATTGTTTAAAAAAATTAAAATAAAATTGTTTTAGCGCATATAAAGTTTTTATGCTAATTTTGTTGTGCGCTAATAAAGTTTTTTTTTTGCTAATTTTGTTGTACATTCTATTAAAATAAATTGTTTTAGCGCTAACAAAGTAATCCTAATTTTTGTTTTATGGGATATTTAAAAAAGGGATAATTATAGTTTAAGTAACTGAACTATAGGCACTTTCGAGCTTTGGTGACTCATATTTTTTTTTGGGGTTTGATACCTGAACTTAGGCTTAATTAGACCTTAGCGGCTGAAGTGGCGGATCCCGGCCACACGTGCAAATCACGTGCCTATTTTAATAACATTTGCAGGCTCTGGGGGTATTATGGACATTTCCATACATCTATACATATATAATTTCAAATCTATTAATGGCACGTGGACCAATAGGAAAACAATAATAATGTTTTGTTCACACTATAAATTATATATAAAAAATTATAAATTATAATTAGTAATATTATTAATCATATTTAAATTATTATATATAAATTTTAAATAGTAGTTAGATATTATATATTTTTGGTAATAATAATTAATTATTATATATATATATATATATATATATATATATATATATATATATATATATATATTTCTTTTCTCAAATTTCTTTTTTATTCCATTAATATTAATTTAATTTTAATTCATCATATCTCATAAAATAATTTCTTCCTGTTCTTTAATCCGTTAAAAAAAATTAATCAAATTTTTAAGTATATTATTTTCTCTTCTTCCTGTTCTTTAATCCGTTAAAAAAAATTAATCAAATTTTTAAGTATATTATTTTCTCTTGATATAATCTGGATTCGTATGTCTTTTTTTATTTTTTTTAACATCGAATCGAGTTATTAATTATGTTCGACTAGATTTTTTTTAGTTTATCCCTAATTCAATTATGTTAAATTTGTTTTGTAGGTTAACATACGTTATATTATTATAATTGCATTTCTACCATCTCATTCTTTCACCAAGTAAATTCAATTTTTTTATATTTCTATTTATTTTCCAACATTATAATTTTTATTTTCCATTTATTTGGATTTTCCCCAACAGTTTTAGGTATTTGTTGGATGGGTTTGACACTCGAGAAATGCAGAGAAAAGAAACTCCTCTTCCACCATATCAGAGGCTTCTCGATCGGGTAGGATGAGACGAGAAACTCCTCTTCCACCAGATCAGAGGCTCCTTGATCGGGTAGGATGTAAGATAAATGCAGAGAAAAGAAACTCCTCTTCCACCAGATCAGAGACTTCTCGATCGGGTAGGATGAGACGAGAAACTCCTCTTCCACCAGATCAGAGACTATTCGATCGGGTAGGATTTAGAGAAGAGAAACTCCTCTTCCACCAGATCAGAGGCTTCTCGATCGGGTAGGATGAGACGAGAAACTCCTCTTCCACCAGATCAGAGACTATTCGATCAGGTAGGATGTAAATCGAGGGATGCGCTCGAGTAGCAAACACATGTGGGAGAGAGTCAATATGTCTCATCCAAGGACTAACTTCATAATATTTCAATGAAAATTAGTCATAGTTAATAGGTCTCATCCAAGGACTAACTTCATAATATTTCAATGAAAATTTGTCATATCCGAGATTCGAACTCTGCGTCGAGAATTACACCAACATCACCACAGACTTTACCACTCGGCTATGCCCCAAGAAGCTTACATACTATAAATTACATCAAACATGCGTAGTTTTTGAAAATAATAAAATTTTCATAATTGAGATAACGGTTAATAATGAGATTAATACAAATTTACAAATTTAAGTGAGAGTTCAATTATTAAATAAAACAATTTGTTAGTCCATTAATAAATTTTTGGCCGAAATAATTAGAAATTAAATAAAATTTTAGATTATTTCAAACTAATAAATGACGTGCATCGCACGGGCAGTGATACTAGTTACTACTCCCTCCAATCTTTTTTAATTGTCGTTCTACGTAGTTGCACAGATATTAATAAACTTTTTTTTTTCCAAAATTAACCTCCTATTAATGTTGTATTATTTACAGAATAGATATTTTCATATTCTTTTTCTTATCTAAATTTAAAAACCCATCTCTTCCCTCAGCTCTCTTTTTCTTTCGTCTTCTTTTTCCAGCTTTTTTTATTTCTTTCATCTTCTTCTTAAAAAACTCAAGAGTTCTTTGATTTGATTTCAAAACTTTGATTTGGAGCCAAATTGCTAGATAAAATTTTCGATTTCCCACTCGAAATTTGATTTTTTGCTCAAAAAATTATCTACAAATATGACGAGATTATACTATTCCCCAATTCATACCCTCATACATGGATTCACAATTCACAATCGATTTGAATCAGCCCACTCCAATTTTCGATCATGATTTACACAATGAAGGAGGAATTTCAATTTCTGTGACAAATTCTTCAACCGGAAACTTCATTATTGAATTAAACGAAGACACTCATGAGCTTGAATATCCAATCATAGAGCTCGATGTAGAAGAGTTGAGGAATACCAACAGTGAAGAAGATTCAGATACTTCGGAAGAAGACATGGATGCCCATCAAACATACCAAGGTAATTTTCTTATTAACCGTCCATTCATTTCTTCATTGCCGCAAGCTTGCAATATGCACATATTTTTTGTTAACAATTGTTTAAGCATCTATAAAATATTTAATTTATTTTGATTGGTAAAGAATGCAATTTCAATTTTTTTAGATCACAAAATGAATTTTATTTTGATCACAGAATTTATTTTGGTGGGATACTTTATGTGATTAGTGGCTTTATGTGTTTGTGCTGAATGTGTGTTTTTATGTGTGTACTTAGATACTTTTTGATGTTATAACTGCTTTGTATAATTAGGCAATGTTCCAGAAAAGAAATATAGGGTCTTGACTAATGTTGAACGATGGGCAATTTATCGCGCTTTATTGGAGAAAAGCGTGAATGGAAAATTGAGAAAGAACACAACAAAAGAAGTGCAGCATATGTTTAATATTGGGAATTTGCGAACAATACAAAGAATATGGAAAATTCACAAGAAAACTCCCTCAGGCATAGATGTCGACGTTTCGTCAAGGAGAACACAAAACTGTGGCCGTAAAAGAATTGAGATTGATCTAACAAGGATCCGAGATATAGAGTTGCATAAACGAACAACGCTTGCGGCGCTTTCTGACGCTTTAGGAGTTACCTACTCAAAGATGCATCGCTTATTTAAGCAAGGTGTCATTCGTCGTCACTCTAGTGCAATTAAACCACATTTGAAAGAGGAAAATAAATTATCTCGACTACAGTTCTGCTTGTCGATGCTCGATGAAAGCACAATGTTGGAGGATCCTAAATTTAAGAGAATGCATAATTATGTGCATATCGACGAGAAATGGTTTTATATGACGCAAAAAGACCAAAAATATTACCTGCTCGAAAATGAGGGAGATCCTGATAGGTCATGTAAGAGAAAAAATTTCATTGAGAAAGTTATGTTCTTAGCGGCTACAGCTCGTCCCCGATTTGATGATGAAGGGAGGGTGTTATTTAATGGTAAAATTGGATGTTGGCCAATAGTCACTCAACAACCTGCCAAAAGAAGTAGTAGAAATAGGCAGGCTGGCACTATGGAAATGAAGGCGATTACATCTGTAAAGAGAGACACTATAAGAACATTTTTAGTAAAAAATTTGATTCCTGCAATTCAAGAGAAGTGGCCAAGATCTAATGAAAGAGAAACTATATTCATCCAACAAGACAATGCTAGGACGCATGTTCTTCCTAAAGACCCTGATTTTCTAGCTGCGGCATCACAAAGTGGGCTTGACATTCAATTATTTTGCCAGCCCCCAAACTCTCCTGATTTCAATGTACTCGACCTTGGATTTTTTAGAGCTATACAGTCGCTACAACAAAAAATGCGCGCAAGTAATGTCCAAGAGCTTGTTGATGCAGTTCAGAAAGCATTTGATGATTATTCCCCTATCAAATTGAATTATGTGTGGCTGACATTGCAACTTTGTTTGAAAGAGTCCATGAAACTAAATGGAGGAAATCGTTATAAAATCCCTCACATGAACAAACAACGACTCCAAAGGCGAGGTGCTCTTCCTACATCGATTTCTTGTGAGACTAACTTAGTTCAAGCGACCAAAAACATCTTAGCAAATGGACAAGGTATGTTATTCTTTATTACATTTTTTTCTATTCTTTTATGGAAAACCTTTATGCCCTGTACATTACGAACCTAATACTTTCAATTTTATTTTTGTGTATGTATGGATGGTGGAGCTAATGAATGAGCAAGCGAATATTTGAGATGAAGTTACATGTTTCCTACAGATTGTTCGTTTTGCAGGCTACTTGGATTTAAAGGGCGATATGCATAAATCAAATGTTGTTACTTTGAATAAGAAATCAATTGTTTCTTGTGAACTTTTGTAGAACAATATTTTAATAAGAAATCAATTGATTATTTTTTCGCTTCTAATTTCTTATGCTGTTGTTTTGATTTGAGTTGATTTCCTTTCCCTTCTAATTAATTGATCATATTACTGAGTATGAATTATATGTCATTGTGATAAGATTTGCACTCTAGAATATTTAAATTAATTGATTGTATCGACTTTTGATCAACATGAACTTTTACCAGTAATATCAGAACTCTTCATTATTTGAGAATTTAGTCATCTAGCATTCCATCAAAGTGTGTTTTTAACGGGCAAATAATTTACATGTTCCGTAATGTAGATGAATGTATACCAGTCATTATTTGATTCAGAAATGATGAATCTCTTGCAACCATTTTTCGATATTCCTCCTTTGAGTCTGAAAGTCATTCATAATCCCATTGTTTGATGAGTCTCATTTGCATTCAAATGAACTAGAATATTTGCTGCCAATAAGAAAATTTAAACACATTATTTTACAAACTTGAACATACCAACACTTGAGGAAATAATACTCCATGATCAATAACATTCCTTAAATGATGAAATCAAAAAATTACATTGAACACATGGCTGTGGATTCATCATAATAAAGTAATGAAACATTATTTTTTAGGCTTCTCAAATAACAGGGGTAGCAAAATCCTAAGCATCGTGTTCATCTCGCCTTCCTCATTTTGACCATTCAAAATAGGTTTCTCTTCAACTATCTCTTCAACTTTGTTTGCACCAGTCAAGATAGGTTTCTCTTCAACTTTGATTGCACCACGGCGGCGAATGCAAGGAGTAGCATTTCGGTGAACATCGTCGTCAACGTCTGAATCAGACACGTACATATTACGTGATTCTAGTGCGTTATGAATTTGCAAGACAAGTTCTCCTGCTTTTTCCAATGATGCTCTAGCCTCTTTAATAGCCTTCTCCATCAATATTTTTGCTTCATCCGCATCCATGATTTAGAACACTTTGTAATGGTGCTACAAAAAAAATCATTTTCTTAAAAAAAACAAAAGGTAAAAACATGTACACACATATATACAGTCCTTTCAGCATAGACTTCAATAACCTAAACCAGTTGAATTCATCAAACATGTACGTTAACTGTCAGAATTCTTTTTAATTGAGTTAGTAACAAAATAAAAAGTATTGACATCCAAGCAACACACACAAAAAATCTGAATAAGGATGAGGAAAAAAAACTTGATACCGCTGTGAAAAAACACTCCCAAATCTTTTGAGTTAGAGATGGACAAAAAAATCAATAAAAACCGTTGTATAAAAAAATTTGGTTCATAGAAATTGAGTGAGAAATTACTTACCGTGATTTAATCTTCTTTTTTTTGCCCATCAATTGAATTTAAAGGGATCGGTAGAATTTGAAAGGATAATAAGAGTACATATTCATCCGTATTGGGAATAAATGTAAAAATAATTTGTCATAATAAATGAAGGGTATATGAGGCATAAAGAGTCAAAACGACAATTAAAAAGTACAGAAGTAAAAAACCTAAAACGACAATTAAAAAAGATTGGAGGGAGTAATAAATACGAAATGAATGCATCACTAATAAATACGAAATGAATATACGTATTCTTTTATTACATAACAAAAACCGACATTAACAAGATTACTTCACCTCTTAATTCTGAAAAACCAGTAACTTATCCCCGATTCCCCAATAACAAGAACCCAGAATTTGAAATCTCCAATTCTCCTGCAGTAGCCCTCCCCCGCCCTCCCCCTGTTCCCCTCTTGAAGCTCGCGCCCACTTCACGAACCCTTTTTTTTTTCACTCACACATCTTCATCATCTTCCCTCTTTTCCCCAATTATTTATTTAATAAATAATGAAAAAAAAATCAGATTCAATTATATATAAAAAAAGTTAAAAAAAACTAAGCGATTTGGAGTTTCAATCCACCCACTTGCAGTGATCCATGTTTCTTGAAACCATTGCCCACCAAATAACAGAAAAGAGAAAACTCCAAAATAAAACCCCCAAATTCTTGAAATGAAAAGAGATCGTGGACGCCGGGTGAAGTCATCGGACATGGCGGATGTCGCCGATAAGATCGAGCAGCTCGACATGGCGATGGCCATCACCACCACCGCGGGCGGGGCGGTTCTCGGCGGCGCCGAAGACGGTTCCCGCATCTAATCCTCCCTGGGCAGCTTTGTTTTTCAATTGTTCTTTTCAAATCGAAATTAGAGATTGTTCTTCAAATTGGGGAAAATTTGTTCTTTATATGAAGCCGATTCAGGTTATACAGTATATCTTAGCAGTATGTATGTATAGAAAGTTGTATGTATGTATAGAAAGGGTATATACATATTTTGAGTTTTAAAATTAAATCAAATTAATAATGAAAAGGTTAAAATAGTAACTTCTCGCCTTCAGTCAACGAAATCGTGACACATGTCAACTGAAGGCACGTGTTTTGCACGTGTCGCCGGGATCTGCCACTCCAGCCACTAAAGTGTAATTAAGCATTAGTTCAGGTATTAAACCACAAAAAAAAGGATGAGTCACCAAAGTAAGAAAGTGCCTATAATTCAGTACTAAACTATAATTATCCCTTAAAAAATGTTTAAAAACTATTTAAAAGAAATTGTTTTAGCACTGATAGAGTCTTCTTGTGCTATTCTTTGTTTTATAAGATATTTTTAAAATATTTAAATTAGCACTAATAAAGTCTTTTTGTGCTAATCTTTGTTTTATAAGATATTTTTAAAAAAATATTTTAAAAAAATTATTTTTTAGTGCTAATAAAAAAAATAGTGTAGATAAAACCTAAGAAATACGTCAAAGATTGAAATCCGAAAGTTTTCAAATATCCACCAAAAGCACAGGTAGAAAACAAAAAAAGTTTCAAATATCCACCAAAACAAGGTAGAAAACAACAAAAAGTTTTTGAATAGAATCTATAACTAATCCCAGCAAAACAAATAAAACAGCTAAAGTAAGAAGCTATGAGAACAAAAATGAGCGTATTGAGTATCAGTAGGGACGTACCTACATGGTCCTGAAGGGTTGCGATCGCACTCCTAACTTTTATTTTAAAACTATTTTTTATAATTTTTAGGGATAATTATAGTTTAGTGGCTACACTATAGAAACTTTTTTTTTTTATAATTTTTAGGGATAATTATAGTTTAGTGGCTGAACTATAAACACTTTCAGATTTTGGTGACTATCTTTTTTTTTATGGTTTAGTATCTGAACTAAGGCTTAATTACATTTTAGTGGTTGGATCGGTGGATCCCGGCCACACGTGCAAATCACGTGCCTTCAGTTGACAGATGTCACAATTAAGTTGGCTGAAGTTGAGAAGTTACTCTTTTAACCTTGTCATTATTTATCATATTTATTTTTAAAACAAAATATACGTATTAATATCTATATACGGAGGCTTCGTCTCCTTCAATGGCCCGACCCAAACCCTAATTGATTTCCCGGCCCGACCCAAACCCGCCGCTGACGTCTTCGAGGATAGGGTCGAAGCTCGTGTCGAATTCGCGCCGGCGATGGTGAAGGAGAAGACGCAGGAGAAGGACAAGGACGCGGATTCGCGCCGACGATGGTGAAGGAGAAGGGCACCTCTCGCCCCTTTTGGGATTATGCTTCGGAACGTCGTCGTTTTTGTTTCTGTCCGAATTCGAGTTTCTGGATTTCAAAGAACATAAGAGATCAGCTACTAAAGTGTAATTAAGCCTTAGTTCAAGATACTAAACCACGAAAAAAAATGAGCCACCAAAGTCTGAAATTGCCTATGTTCAGGCACTAAACTATAATTATCCCTAATTTTTATAATAATATAAAAAAAAAGAATATTAGTTTTTTTTTTCAAAAATTCTATCCATTTCAATAAATTATTATAAAAATTATTTAAATTTTCAATTAAATTATAATTTATTATTCTCAAATTAATTTTTTAACAACATTATATATTAATAAACATTTTATGTATCATAATATATCAATAATTATTTGTGTTTTATTTTTTATTTCTTATATCTTATAAATTATTTAAATATTTAGAAATGTTCCATAATATTAAGAGATAATTATACTTTAGCGTTGGAGTGACGGATCCCTGCCACAGTGCAAATTAGTGCGTTCAGTTGACAGGTGTCCCAATTACATTGATTGAGTTTGAGAAGTTCCTCTTTTAATTTTTTCATTATTTAAGATTTAAGTGCCTTCAGTTGACATGTGTCCCAATTACATTGATTGAATTTGAGAAGTTCCTCTTTTAATTTTTTCATTATTTAAGATTTATTTATAAAACAATATACATACTGTATTTTGATTTCTTTAAACATACGGATAAAAATACGGATGAATAGTGTATATATATATGAACGGGATTTTTTCGCGTCAAGAACAGGCCCCGGAGGCTTCGTCTCCTCCGACGGCCCGACCCAAACCCTAATTTATTTTTGGTATCTCTGTATTCAATCAACGCATTCTCTCCCGTTCTTGAGATCGATTTTTCTAGATACTAAATCAGAGGAAGACGTTCGAATCGACGCTGACCTGAACGTCGTTGACGTCTCCGAGGATAGTCGAAGCTCGTTTCGAATTCCACGGCGATGTAATCGGACCCGTCGATCGGGAGGCCCATGTATCCGCCATCGTTAGGGCTCGAGAAGTTCGTGGTCGGGGTGATGAGGAACGCGAACCCGTCGCTGCTGAGGGGGCACGAATTTGCACCGGCGATGGTGAAGGAGAAGACGCAGGAGAAGGGACACCTTTTTCTACCACATCCCATAGATCTTTTGATAGAAAAAATGTCTTCATTTTGATACTCCAGAAATCATAATTTTCACCAGAAAAAATGGGAAGTTGTTGTGCTCCCGAATTCGTCATTTCACAACGCCCGATTCTAGAACGAAGCGGCTCTGATACCACTTGTTGGATATTTTATAAATATATTGAACAAGAATAACAAGAAAAAAAAATATTTTGGAGTAAGTATCTCCTTTCTTTTACTATATATTATTCTTATTGAACTTGATATTAGATGAGTACAAGGACCTTCTAATTTATACTAGTGAAGGGTATGTACATTAAATAGAATACATTGTATTCTTCTAATGTATTTGACCACTAGTACATGAATCCAAGAGTACACTTATTCTGGACATGTATTTAGGAATATACATTAACATTCAATACTCCCCCTTGATGTTTTTCCTGACAACTCCAAGTTTCTCTCTGAGAATTTCAAATTTGGCTTTCGGAAGGGCTTTAGTGAATATGTCCGCCAATTGCTCTTCAGTGCTGCAATACTTGAGTTAAATTTCACCACTTGCATCCACTTCTCTAATGCGATGATACTTGATCGAGATGTGCTTAGTTCGACTGTGGTACACCGGATTTTTTGTTATTGCAATTGCAGACTTGTTATCACAAAACAACTCTACCGAAGTTTGCTTCTTCTCGCCCATATCATTCAAAATTCTTTTTAACCAAATTGCTTGATTAACCGCTTCTGCGGCTGCCACGTACTCGGCTTCCGCAGTAGATTGTGCTACAGTGCTTTGTTTCTTTGACAACCACGAGATTATTCCTGATCCCAAGCTAAAACAATATCCAGATGTACTTCTCATATCATCTAAACATCCTGCCCAATCACTGTCCGTGTAGCCTACTAATTTTGCATTGAGGTTGGATTCATACCAAATGCCAAAATCAGATGTTCCCTGCAAGTACCTCAGTACCCTTTTTGCCGTTCCAAAGTGAACTTGACTCGGATCTTTCATAAACCTTGCAAGTAGACTTGTCGCAAACATTATATCGGGTCTAGTAGCGGTCAAGTAGAGTAAACTGCCCACTAGACTTCTGTAAACGGATGAATCTGCTTTCTTGATTCCATCATCAATTTTCAACTTCTCACTTGGAACTAGTGGAGTTGTTACTGACTTGCATCCAAGCATTTTAAATTTGGACAAAATATCTTCAACGTACTTTGTCTATGATATAAAGATACCACTCTTTTGTTGACAAACTTCCACTCCAAGAAAGTAATGCATGAGTCCTAAATCATTCATTTTGAATGATTTCATCATGTCATCCTTAAACTGATGTATCATGTCTTCATTGCTTCCAGTAAAGATAAGATCATCCACGTACAAAGAAATGATAAGAATGTCTTTACCATGAAGTTTGGTGTAGAGAGTAGGTTCACTTTTGCTTTTAACAAAATTTTGTTCCGCAAAAATAACCGTCGATCTTCCCATACCAAGCTCTAGGGGCTTGTTTGAGCCCATACAAAGCTTTGTTTAGGCGGTATACTTTCCCGTGTTCCACAATAAAACCTTCAGGCTGCTCGACGTATACCTCTTCTTCGAGTTCTCCATTAAGAAAAGCGGATTTTACATCGAGTTGGTGAATTTTCCAACCTTTTTGAGCTGCAAGTGCTACAAGGTTACGAATAGTATCTAACCTTGCGACCGGAGAAAAAGTTTCATTATAGTCAACTCCAAATTGTTGAGCGTATCCCTTGGCTACAAGCCTTGCTTTGTGCTTTTGAATGGTCTTGTCTGGATTTAATTTAGTTTTGAATATCCACTTGACACCGATCACGTCTTTGTTTGTTGGGCGATTCACCAATTTCCAGGTATCATTTTCCTTGATCATTTGCATTTCTTCTTCCATGGATTTATTCCATACAGGCTCCTTTGATGCTTCATCAAAGTTGTTAGGTTCCAAGAAAGAGAAATTGCAATTTTCATATATTTCACTCAACAACCTCATTTTTCTAGGAACTGATTCGGGTGCTTCCGGTGAGGAAGGAACTTCATCTTCTTCATCGTGATCAACATTTTCTTCTGGAATAATGATGTTTGGCTTAGCAATATTTTCTTCATTCCAATTCCATACCGCCTTTTCATCAAAGACGACATCTCGACTTGTGATTAATTTGTTGGATTTGAGATTATATATTCTATAACCCTTTGAAACTGAGCTGTAACCAAGAAATATTCCTTCTTCTGATTTCTCCTCCAACTTGGTTCGTTTTGGATCTGGGACATGAACGAAGCATACGCAACAAAAAACTTTAAGATATGAGGCTGAAGGTTGTCTTCCACTCCATGCTTGAATTGGAGTTTGACCTCGAACGGCTTTTGTGGGACATCTGTTCAACAAATAGACAGCGGTATTCACAGCTTCAACCCAAAACTTCATTGGCAATTTCTTATCAAAGAGCATAGATCTTGCCATCTCCATA
The DNA here is from genome assembly GCA_954870475.1 of Euphrasia confusa. NCBI lineage: Eukaryota > Viridiplantae > Streptophyta > Magnoliopsida > Lamiales > Orobanchaceae > Euphrasia > Euphrasia confusa. The sequence continues at coordinate 12,555,339 of OX940968.1, read as the reverse complement.
ACAGTTCGATTCTTCCTTTCCGAAACTCCATTTTGTTGTGGAGTATATGCTACGGTAAGCTGGTGCTCAACCCCTTCTTCTTCACAAAATTTATCAAAATTGTGAGAGTTGTATTCGGTCCCTTTATCACTTCGAAGAGTCTTCAACTTGAAATTATTTTGCGTCTCTACAAGCTGTTTGAATTTCTTAAAGACACCAAAAACTTCAGATTTTTCTTTTAAGAAATATACCCACGTCATCCGGGTATAGTCATCTATAAATAGCAAGAAATATTTGCTACCATTTATAGAGAGTGTCCTCATGGGACCGCATACATCGGTATGAACAAGCTCGAGAGGTTTAGAAGCTCTCCATGCATTACCGGAAGGAAACGATCGTCGATGCTGCTTGCCCAACATGCAACCATGACACACAGATTTTGAAGCTTCTATAAGAGGTAAATCTGAGATCATACCTTTCTGGTGTAGAAGTCTCAAGGAGTTATAATTGAAGTGTCCGAATCGTTGATGCCAAAGTGTAGAATCGTCCTCTATAGCACTTAGAGCTTTTGGATAGTGCCATAGTACAGGAAAATTCCTACTTCTTCCCATTTTTATTTCTGCTATCTCAACATTATTTTTATGATCATGAATTTTACACGAGCTTCCTTCAAAGTGCATCGAGTATCCATTTTCCATCATCTGACCAACACTCAGGAGATTTTGATGCAAAGAAGGGACTAGTAAAACTTCTTTAATAAATCTAGTACCTTTCTTTGTTTGTACAGCCACTGTACCTTTGCCTTTGGATCCCACCAATACTCCATTTCCCATCTTGACTTTAGTGTTGATAGAATGATCGATTTCGGTGAAAATGCTTTCGTTGGCTGTCATATGATTGCTGCAACCACTATCAATGAACCATGTGTCATTAATCTCTTCTTGTGAATTTTGGCAAGCATAGAACAAATTCTCGTGATCTTCTTCGGAGTAGTTGGCTTGATGCTTCTTTCTGCAATCTTCTTCTTTATGTCCAAATATTTTACAATTTGAACATTTGGGCTTTCCTTTGTGGAAACAATTATTCTCCAAATGATTTGTTCTCTTGCAAATACCACACGGAGGATAATCCCTTTTTACCTTCGATTTGTCTTTCTTTTGAAAAGAACCACTGGGAGTTGTATTTTTTCCTTTGATGTCTCCTGATTTCTTGGAGTTCAGGCTAACTTTGGATTGAAAAGCATTTTCCAAAGAGTCTCCGCTTCTTCTGCTCACTCTTTGCTCATGTGCTTGTAATGATCCCATAAGTTCCACAAGATTTAATGTGGATAAATCTTTGGATTCTTCGATCGCAGCTACGATATGATCATATTTTTCGGTGAGGCTGATCAAGAATTTTTGAACAATTCTCGATTCTTCGATGATTTCTCCATACGATCTCATTTGGTTAACAAGATCAATCACTCTGGTGCTATATTGCATAGCATTCTCACTGTCCTTCATTTTGAGATTTTCCATCTCTCTTCTCAAACTTTGAAGCTTAATAGTTTTGATCATCAAACTTCCTTGGAATTCTTGTTGTAAGATATCCCATGCTTGTTTGGAGGAGGTGGCTCTCATCAATCTAGAAAATATGGCATCACTAACTGCTTGTTGAAGGTTGAACAACGCCGTAGCATCTTTTTGTTGTTCCTTTTTATCAACGCTGCTAACAGATGTGCTTCCTGATGTAGTTTGAACACCTTTTTCTACCACATCCCATAGATCTTTTGATAGAAAAAATGTCTTCATTTTGATACTCCAGAAATCATAATTTTCACCAGAAAAAATGGGAAGTTGTTGTGCTCCCGAATTCGTCATTTCACAACGCCCGATTCTAGAACGAAGCGGCTCTGATACCACTTGTTGGATATTTTATAAATATATTGAACAAGAATAACAAGAAAAAAAAATATTTTGGAGTAAGTATCTCCTTTCTTTTACTATATATTATTCTTATTGAACTTGATATTAGATGAGTACAAGGACCTTCTAATTTATACTAGTGAAGGGTATGTACATTAAATAGAATACATTGTATTCTTCTAATGTATTTGACCACTAGTACATGAATCGAAGAGTACACTTATTCTGGACATGTATTTAGGAATATACATTAACATTCAATAGGATTTCAAAGGAATATCACGTAAGTTTTGATTGTTTGTTGTGTTTTTTCACAGGTTAAATTTTGGTGGATTTGGTAATTTGATTTTTACCGATGGGAAAAGGAGGGGAAAATTCCGGTTGGGAAGAGGATATGGGCGCTGCTGAAGAGTCAAAGGTGAATTATTATGCGTCGTGGGCGAAAGATGTGAGGGAGAAGGCCGGGGAAATGGAGATCACGGCATTTGTGGAGCTCCTGGTGATATTCTGATAGTGAATGCCCTTGTAGGGGTTTGGCAGGAGAATAATGCGGAGAAGGCATATCATCGTTTTTGTTTCTGTCCAGAATTCTGCAGAATTGATTTTGTGATTTTGATTTGAGATTTTTTTTTTTTTTTTTGTGATTTCTTATCGGTGGATTTTTCAAGTTGAATTAGCAGTTTTCAAGTTGAATTAGCGATTTATGTATTTTGATAGTTTGGATTTTTTTTGTGATTTTTGGTTTCTTTACAATTATTTTTATTTATTTTTATAATTATTTATAAATATTTATAATTTTTTTAATTTAGTTATAAATATTTTTAATTATTTATAAATATTTTTTATTATTTTTATAAATATTTTTAATTATTTTTATTTATTTATAAATATTTATAATTTTATAATTTTTTTAATTATTTATAATTATTTTATTTATTTTTATAAATATTTATAATTATTTATAATTTTTTTAATTATTTCTAATTAATTATTAACTATGTATGAAAATGTCGATAATACCCTTCTAAGTTTGCATGTGTGGCCGGAATCCGTCACTCCAGCCGCTAAAGTCTAATTAAACCTTAGTTGAGGTACTAAACCACCAAATATAAGATGAGTCCTACAGTTAGCTACTAAACTATAATAACATATTTTAAAATAAAACATTCTGTTAATTTTTTTTTAATATACAATTTAACCTTACACTTTTTACTAATTTTTAACTTAAAATGCATAATAATTTTTTTTGATGAAAAAAATAATTTTTTTTTATTATTTTTGTTAACTTTTTGGTTAAAAGGTTATAAAGCAATATTTTTTTAAAAATTAGTCTTAAAACAAGTACTAAATTGAGAAGATAAAAAATATTTTCTTTTCAAATTCGATTACTAAAATTTTTAGGTGCGTCAATGAGTATCATCCCAAGTAAAGATTGCTTATAATTTCAAAATGAATCATCAAATGACATGTTTTCCTTTCCAACGGGGATCCATCCTGTTAGACGCTTCAGCATTCATATCATCCCCGTTCGCCTCTTCAGAAATCAGATCAATCATATCAAAGCGAAGTTCCAATACCAGCAATCAAAGAATCGACCATTTCAATCTTTTCCTCCAGTAAGCGAATCATCTCCTGGAGTTCGAGAGAATTAATCGAAATTGGCTCTTCTCTCGCTACACACTTAGCCAAGTCAAGTTTCTTCTCCAGTGTGTTAACTTTCCTGATCTGCTTGTCCACGTTCTTGGAGATCCTAGCAAGATTCTGCTTGGAAACCCATCTTGATCCACTCTTTTGTTTTAGTGGGGAGAAGCAGAAGGCGGCAGTGACGAACTTTTGGTCGGAAATGCTTTGTCTTGGGAAGGCCAGACTTCTGGCTGGGCCCCGTCCCCAGTAACAATGACGCTACAAATTTCAATATTGCAGAGTGTTTTCAATTCCTTCAGTTTCTTGAATATTCCCGACTTCCTCTTTTTGAACGTCTATAAACTCATACTTAATGGAACCATGATGACAAAAATCTCTGCAGCTACAAAATACAACGAAAAAAGTCAATATGTTATCTAAATCAAGATATGCATATAAAGATTTAGTATCACCATCATCATCATTAACATTATATGCATATACCCTCTTCCTGAAAAAAGGATCGAACTTTAATTTTAGCGCTAATAAAGTCTTGTTGCGCAAATTTTGTTGTGCATTTTATTAAAAATTGTTGTAGCGTTAAAGAAATCTTTGTTATGCTAATTTTTGTTTTATGGGATACTTAAAAAAATTTGTTTAAAAACTATTTAAAAGAAATTGTTGTAGTACTAATAAAGTCTGCTAATCTTTGTTTTATTAGATATTTTAAAAAATTGTTTAAAAAAATATTTTTTAGTGATAATAAAGTCTTTATTTTAGCGCTAAGAAAAACAATTAGCTCTAAGAATAAGGAAAAGTCAATCAATGTAAATGCTATTTGAAAATTCGAGTATTCCTAAGTGTAGATTTTAGATAAAACCTAAGAAATATGACAAGCATTGAAATTCGTAAGTTTTCAAATATTCACCAAAAGCGTAGAAAACAACAAAAAATTCAAATGTCCACCAAAACAAGGTTGTTAACAACAAAAAGTTTTTTAAATGGAATCCACAACTAATCACAAATAACAGCAAAACAAAATAAAACAGCTAAGGTAAAAAGCGGTGAGAACAAAACAACATTTTCAATATCCACCAAAACAAGGTAGAAAACAACAAAAAGTTTTTCAATGGAATTCACAACTAATCACACAACAAAACAAAATAAAACAGCTAAGTTAAGAAGCTGTGAGAACAAAAATGAGCGTTATTGAGTATCAGTTGAGGTGAAGATTGCTAATAATTCAAGACGAATCATCAAAGGACCTGTTTTCCTTTCCAACGGGGATCCAACATTTATATCATCCCCGTTCGCCTCTTCAGAAATCAGATCAATCATGTTGGTCTTTTCAGCATTCATATCAAAGCGAAGTTCCAGTACCAGCAATCAAGGAATCGACCATTTCAATCTTTTCCTCCAGTAAGCGAATCATCTACTGGAGTTTGAGAAAATTAATCGAAATTGGCTCTTCTCTCACTACACACTTAGCCAAGTCAAGTTCCTTCTCAGGTGTGTTAACTTTCCTGATCTGCATTTCCACGTTCTTGGAGATCCTATTCAGATTCTGCTTGGGAAATCCATCTTGATCCACTCTGTTGTTTTAGTGGGGAGATGCAGAAGGCGGCAGTGACGAACTTTTGGTCAGGAATGCTTTGTCTTTGGAAGGCCAGACTTCTGGCTGGCCCCGTCCCCAGTAACAATGACGCTACAAATTTCAATATTGCAGAGTGTCCCCAGTAACAATGACGCTACAAATTTCAATATTGCAGAGTGTTTTCAATTCGTTTAGTTTCTTGAATATTCCCGACTTCCTCTTCTTAAACATCTACCCCTGGTGCCTTCTTCAGCAATAAACTCGTACTTAATCGAACCATGTTGACAAAAATCTCTGCAGCTACAAAATACAACGAAAAAAGTCAATTTTTTTATCTAAATCAAGATATGCATATAAACATTTAGTACCACCATCATCATCATTAACATTATATGCATATACCTTCTCCCTGGAAAAAGTATCGAACTTTAATTTTAGCGCAAATAAAGTCTTGTTGCGCAAATTTTGTTGTGCATTTTATTAAAAATTGTTGTAGCGTTAAAGAAATCTTTGTTATGCTAATTTTTGTTTTATGGGATACTTAAAAAATTTGTTTAAAAACTATTTAAAAGAAATTGTTGTAGTACTAATAAAGTCTGCTAATCTTTGTTTTATGAGATATTTTAAAAAATTGTTTAAAAAAATATTTTTTAGTGATAATAAAGTCTTTATTTTAGCGCTAAGAAAAAAAATTAGCTCTAAGAATAAGGAAAAGTCAATCAATGTAAATGCTATTTGAAAATTCGAGTATTCCTAAGTGTAGATTTTAGATAAAACCTAAGAAATACGACAAGCATTCAAATTCGTAAGTTTTCAAATATTCACCAAAAGCGTAGAAAACAACAAAAATTTCAAATGTCCACCAAAACAAGGTTGTTAACAACAAAAAGTTTTTTAAATGGAATCCACAACTAATCACAAATAACATCAAAACAAAATAAAACAGCTAAGGTAAAAAGCGGTGAGAACAAAACAACATTTTCAATATCCACCAAAACAAGGTAGAAAACAACAAAAAGTTTTTCAATGGAATTCACAACTAATCACACAACAAAACAAAATAAAACAGCTAAGTTAAGAAGCTGTGAGAACAAAAATGAGCGTTATTGAGTATCAGTTGAGGTGAAGATTGCTAATAATTCAAGATGAATCATCAAAGGACCTGTTTTCCTTTCCAACGGGGATCCAGCATTTATATCATCCCTGTTCACCTCTTCAGAAATCAGATCAATCATGTTGGTCTTTTCAGCATTCATATCAAAGCGAAGTTCCAGTACCAGCAATCAAGGAATCGACCATTTCAATCTTTTCCTCAAGTAAGCGAATTATCTCCTGGAGTTTGAGAAAATTAATCGAAATTGGCTCTTCTCTCGCTACACACTTAGCCAAGTCAAGTTCCTTCTCCAGTGTGTTAACTTTCCTGATCTGCTTGTCCACGTTCTTGGAGATCCTAGTCAGATTCTGCTTGGGAAATCCATCTTGATCCACTCTGTTGTTTTAGTGGGGAGATGCAGAAGGCGGCAGTGACGAACTTTTGGTCGGGAATGCTTTGTCTTGGGAAGGCCAGACTTCTGGCTGGCCACGTCCCCAGTAACGATGACGCTACAAATTTCAATATTGCAGAGTGTTTTCAATTCGTTTAGTTTCTTGAATATTCCCGACTTCCTCTTCTTAAACGTCTACCCCTGGTGCCTTCTTCAGCAATAAACTCGTACTTAATCGAACCATGTTGACAAAAATCTCTGCAGCTACAAAATACAACGAAAAAAGTCAATTTCTTATCTGAATCAAGATATGCATATAAACATTTAGTACCACCATCATCATCATTAACATTATATGCATATACCTTCTACTTGAAAAAAGTATCGAACTTTAATTTTAGCGCTAATAAAGTCTTGTTGCGCAAATTTTGTTGTGCATTTTATTAAAAATTGTTGTAGCGTTAAAGAAATCTTTGTTATGCTAATTTTTGTTTTATGGGATACTTAAAAAAATTTGTTTAAAAACTATTTAAAAGAAATTGTTGTAGTACTAATAAAGTCTGCTAATCTTTGTTTTATGAGATATTTTAAAAAATTGTTTAAAAAGATATTTTTTAGTGCTAATAAAGTCTTTATTTTAGCGCTAAGAAAAAAAAATAGCGCTAAGAATAAGGAAGAGTGAATAAATGTAAATGCTATTTGAAAATTCGAGTATTTCTAATCGTAGCTTTTAGATAAAACCTAAGAAATACGACCAGTATTGAAATTCGTAAGTTTTCAAATATTCATCAAAAGCGTAGAAAACAACAAAAATTTCAAATATCCACCAAAACAAGGTTGTTAACAACAAAAAGTTTTTAAAATGGAATTCACAACTAATCACAAATAACAGCAAAACAAAATAAAACAGCTAAGGTAAGAAGCTGTGAGAACAAAACAAAATTTTTAATATCCACCAAAACAAGGTAGAAAACAACAAAAAGTTTTTCAATGGAATTTCACAACTAATCACACAGCAAAACAAAATAAAAAAGCTAAGGTAAGAAGCTGTGAGAACAAAAATGAGCGTTATTGAGTATCAGTCGAGGTAAAGATTGCTAATAATTCAAGACGAATCATCAAAGGACCTTTTTTCCTTTCCAACGGGGATCTGCTTCAACATTCATTTCATCCCCGTTCGTTTTTTCAGAAATCAGATCAATTATGTTGGTCTTTTCAACATTCATATCAAAGTGACGTCCCAATACCAACAATCAATGAATCGACCATTTCAATCTTTTCCTCCAGTAAGCGAATCATCTCTTGGAGTTCGAGAGAGTTAATCGAAATTGGATCTTCCCTCGCTACACACTTAGCCAAGTCAAGTTCCTTCTCCAGTGTGTTAACTTTCCTGATCTGCTTGTCCACGTTCTTGGAGATCCTAGCCCGATTCTGCTTGGGAAACCCATCTTGATCCACTCTGTTGTTATAGTGGGGAGAAGCAGAAGGCGGCAGTGACGAACTTTTGGTCGGGAATGCTTTGTCTTGGGAAGGCCAGACTTCTGGCTGGGCCCCGTCCTCAGTAATAATGATGTTACAAATTTCAATATTGCAGAGTGTTTTCAATTCGTTCAGTTTCTTAAATATTCCCGACATCCTCTTCTTAAACGTCTACCCCTGGTGCCTTCTTCAGCAATAAACTCGTACTTAATCGTGTTGGGAGTAGAGCTGTGACTTGGGCCGGGTCGGGCCGGCCCGGCCCAGCCCATCGGGCCACCTCAATATCTTGGGCCCAGCCCAGCCCGGCCCGAAAAATTCGGGCCTGTGATTTATGAGCCCAGCCCAGCCCATGCTGGGCTACCGGGCCACCGGGCCATTTTGGCCCGTTATTTTAAAAATAATAAAATAAATATTTATTATTAAAAATTAATATTTTTTATATTTTAAATTTAAATTCATTATTAAACTTATTAAAATTATAAAATAATTGTATAATAAAATTTATATTAATAAATATAAACAAATTTATACAAAAATAATAAAAATAACTATAATAATAGTTAAAATAAGTAATTAAAACAATATAATGTTAAAAAAAATATTAAAAATTAAAAATATTAAAAAAAATCGGGCCGGCCCAGCCCATCGGGCCAAACTCGGGTCTAGCTCATTTGGCCCGCCAGCCCATCGGGCCGGACCAAATAAGCCCGGGATCTTTTGGGCTGCTAATTCTTTGGCCCAGCCTGACCCATTGGTCGGGCTGGCTGGGCCGGCCCATCGGGCCGGGCTGAAATTCCCACCTCTAGTTGGGAGTCCAACCCTCGTTCGGATTAAAGCGTCAGGAGGAATGAAGAGGTGGAACCTGTTGGAGGTGGAGCCAAACCATCAAGACGGGAGTCGAGCCGAGGAAATGAAGCGCCAACGCGCGAGCGGAGTCTACGCCAGCGCGTTGGGCTTTGCAGCCCATTTTCGCTGTTGTTGCCAACGCGCGAGCGGAGCCAACGCCGCGGCGTTGTCGACTGTCAACGCGCGCGCGGCTCCTCCGCCGCGGCGTTGATGGAGCCCAGGTTTGACCGCGGTTTGACTCGGGTTTCTTGGAGATTAAGTTGGGGTTTTGACCTCCTATCTATAAAAGGACCTCTTCTCATATTTTTTTATGTAACCAAAGATAGAAAACCTAGAGCACGAAATAGAGAGTCGAAAAGAGATCTATCGAGATCCGGTCCTGTACACGAGAGTATTATTATCGAATAATATTGGGTGTGGTGTCCGTGGAAGTAGGCATTCTTGGCCGAACCACGTAATTCTTGTCTTCCCTTTTATTCCGCTTTATTTATCAAATCGAACCTACCCTTTGACGATCGACGGGGATATACCGGCCTAAGAAGCGTATATTCCCCAACAAATCGAACCATGTTGACAAAAATCTCTGCAGCTACAAATTAAAAGGAAAAAAAGTTAATTTCTTATCTGAATCAAGATATGCATATAAACATTTAGTACCACCATCATCATCATTAACATTATATGCATATACCCTCTCCTTAGAAAAAAGCATCGAACTTTAATTTTAACGCTAATAAAGTCTTGTTGCGCAAATTTTGTTGTGCATTTTATTAAAAATTGTTGTAGCGTTAAAGAAATCTTTGTTATGCTAATTTTTGTTTTATGGGATACTTACAAAAATTTGTTTAAAAACTATTTAAAAGAAATTGTTGTAGTACTAATAAAGTCTGTTAATCTTTGTTTTATGAGATATTTAAAAAAATTGTTTAAAAAGATATTGTTTAGTGCTAATAAAGTCTTTATTGTTAAAGAAATCTTTGTTATGCTAATTTTTGTTTTATGGAATACTTACAAAAATTTGTTTAAAAACTATTTAAAAGAAATTGTTGTAGTACTAATAAAGTCTGTTAATCTTTGTTTTATGAGATATTTTAAAAAATTGTTTAAAAAGATATTGTTTAGTGCTAATAAAGTCTTTATTTTAGCGCTAAGAAAAAAAAAATAGCGCTAAGAATAAGGAAGAGTCAATAAATGTAAATGCTATTTAAAAATTCGAGTATTTCTAAGCGTAGCTTTTAGATAAAACCTAAGAAATACGACCAGCATTGAAATTCGTAAGTTTTCAAATATTCACCAAAAGCGTAGAAAACAACAAAAATTTCAAATATCCACCAAAACAAGGTTGTTAACAACAAAAAGTTTTTTAAATGGAATCCACAACTAATCACAAATAACAGCAAAACAAAATAAAACAGCTCAGGTAAGAAAATGTGAGAACAAAACAAAATTTTCAATATCCACCAAAACAAGGTAGAAAACAACAAAAAGTTTTTCAATGGAATTTCACAACTAATCACACAGCAAAACAAAATAAAACAACTAAGGTAAGAAGCTGTGAGAACAAAAATGAGCGATATTGAGTATCAGTCGAGGTAAAGATTGCTAATAATTCAAGACGAATCATCAAAGGACCTGTTTTCCTTTCCAACGGGGATTGCTTCAACATTCATTTCATCCCCGTTCGCTTTTTCAGAAATCAGATCAATTATGTTGGTCTTTTCAACATTCATCTCAAAGTGAAGTCCCAATACCAGCAATCAATGAATCGACCATTTCAATCTTTTCCTCCAGTAAGCGAATCATCTCCTAGAGTTCGAGAGAGATAATCGAAATTGGATCTTCCCTCGCTACACACTTAGCCAAGTCAAGTTCCTTCTCCAGTGTGTTAACTTTCCTGATCTGCTTGTCCACGTTCTTGGAGATCCTAGCCCGATTCTGCTTGGGAAACCCATCTTGATCCACTCTGTTGTTTTAGTGGGGAGAAGCAGAAGGCGGCAGTGACGAACTTTTCGTCGGGAATGCTTTGTCTTGGGTAGGCCAGACTTCTGGCTGGGCCCCGTCCCCAATAACAATGATGTTACAAATTTCAATATTGCAGAGTGTTTTCAATTCGTTCAGTTTCTTGAATATTCCCGACTTCCTCTTCTAGAACTTTTACTCCTGGTGCCTTCTTCAGCAATAAACTCGTACTTAATCGAACCATGTTGACAAAAATCTCTGCAGCTACAAAATACAACGAAAAAGTCAATTTCTTATTTGAATCAAGATATGCATATAAACATTTAGTACCACCATTATCATCATTAACATTATATGCATGTACTCTCTCCCTGAAAAAAGCATCAAACTTTAATTTTAGTGCTAATAAAGTTTTTGTTGCGCAAATTTTGTTTTGCATTTTATTAAAAATTGTTGTAGCGTTAAAGAAATCTTTGTTATGGTATTTTTTATTTTATGGGATACTTGAAAAAATTTGTTTAAAAACTATTTAAAAGAAATTGTTGTAGTACTAATAAAGTCTGCTAATCTTTGTTTTATGAGATATTTTAAAAAATTGTTTAAAAAGATATTTTTTAGTGCTAATAAAGTCTTTATTTTAGTGCTAAGAAAAAAAAAATAGCGCTACGAATAAGGAAGAGTAAATAAATGTAAATGCCATTTGAAAATTCGAGTATTTCTAATCGTAGCTTATAGATAAAACCTAAGAAATACGACCAGCATTAAAATTCGTAAGTTTTCAAATATTCACCAAAAGCGTAGAAAACAACAAAAATTTCAAATGTCCACCAAAACACGCTTGTTAACAAAAAAAAGTTTTTTAAATGGAATCAACAACTAATCACAAATAACATCAAAACAAAATACAACAGCTAAGGTAAGAAGCTGTGAGAACAAAACAAAATTTTTAATATCCACCAAAACAAGGTAGAAAACAACAAAAAGTTTTTCAATGGAATTTCACAACTAATCACACAGCAAATCAAAATAAAAGAGCTAAGGTAAGAAGCTGTGAGAACAAAAATGAGCGTTATTGAGTATCAGTCGAGGTAAAGATTGCTAATAATTCAAGAAGAATCATCAAAGGACCTTTTTTCCTTTCCAACGGGGATCTGCTTCAACATTCATTTCATCCCCGTTCGTTTTTTCAGAAATCAGATCAATTATGTTGGTCTTTTCAACATTCATATCAAAGTGAAGTCCCAATACCAGCAATTAATGAATCGACCATTTCAATCTTTTCCTCCAGTAAGCGAATCATCTCCTGGAGTTCGAGAGAGTTAATCGAAATTGGATCTTCCCTCGCTACACACTTAGCCAAGTCAAGTTCCTTCTCCATTCTGTTAACTTTCCTGATCTGCTTGTCCACGTTCTTGGAGATCCTAGCCCGATTCTGCTTGGGAAACCCATCTTGATCCACTCTGTTGTTATAGTGGGGAGAAGCAGAAGGCGGCAGTGACGAACTTTTCGTCGGGAATGCTTTGTCTTGGGAAGGCCAGACTTCTGGCTGGGCCCCGTCCTCAGTAATAATGATGTTACAAATTTCAATATTGCAGAGTGTTTTCAATTCGTTCAGTTTCTTGAATAATTCCGACTTCCTCTTCTTAAACGTCTACCCCTGGTGCCTTCTTCAGCAATAAACTCCTTCTTCAGCAATAAACTCGTACTTAATCGAACCATGTTGACAAAAATCTCTGTAGCTACAAAATACAACGAAAAAAAGTCAATTTCTTATCTGAATCAAGATATGCATATAAACATTTAGTACCACCATCATCATCATCATCATTAACATTATATGCATATACCCTCTCCCTAGAAAAAAGCATCGAACTTTAATTTTAGCGCTAATAAAGTCTTGTTGCGCAAATTTTGTTGTGCATTTTATTAAAAATTGTTGTAGTTTGTTATGCTAATTTTTGTTTTATGGGATACTTAAAAAAATTTGTTTAAAAACTATTTAAAAGAAATTGTTGTAGTACTCTGCTAATCTTTGTTTTATGAGATATTTTAAAAAATTGTTTAAAAAGATATTGTTTAGTGCTAATAAAGTCTTTATTTTAGCGCTAAGAAAAAAAATAGCGCTAAGAATAAGGAAGAGTCCATAAATGTAAATGCTATTTGAAAATTCGAGTATTTCTAAGCGTAGCTTTTAGATAAAACCTAAGAAATACGACCAGCATTGAAATTCGTAAGTTTTCAAATATTCACCAAAAGCGTAAAAAACAACAAAAATTTCAAATATCAACCAAAACAAGGTTGTTAACAACAAAAAGTTTTTTAAATTAAATCCACAACTAATCACAAATAACAGTAAAACAAAATAAAACAGCTAAGGTAAGAAGCTTTGAGAACAAAACAAAAATTTCAATATCCACCAAAACAAGGTAGAAAACAACAAAAAGTTTTTCAATGGAATTTCACAACTAATCACACAGCAAAAGAAAATAAAACAGCTAAGGTAAGAAGCTGTGAGAACAAAAATGAGCGTTATTGAGTATCAATCGAGGTAAAGATTGCTAATAATTCAAGAAGAATCATCAAAGGACCTGTTTTCCTTTTTAACGGGGATCTGCTTCAACATTCATTTCATCCCCGTTCGCTTTTTCAGAAATCAGATCAATTGTTAGAATATCCCACATCGGTTGGATAAAGAACCTCGGGCTCACATATAAGTTGGACAACCTTATCACCTTAACAAGACCTTTTAAGGTGTATACTGGCCCAACTTTGACATGGTATCAGAGCAGGCCCAACACGATGTGGGGCCCCGGTCGATGGAATTTCCGACTGTGGGCACCCCTGCCGATGAAATTTCCAGCCACGAGTAATTCCGATGAAATTTCCGGCTTACTCGTGAGGGGGAGTGTTATAATATCCCACATCGGTTGGATAAAGAACCTCGGGCTCACATATAAGTTGGACAACCTTATCACCTTAACAAGGCCTTTTAAGGTGTTATGGCCCAACTGTGACATCAATTATGTTGGTCTTTTCAACATTCATATCAAAGTGAAGTCCCAATACCAGCAATCAATGAATCGACCATTTCAATCTTTTCCTCTAGTAAGCGAATCTCCTGGAGTTCGAGAGAGTTAATCGAAATTGGATCTTCCCTCGCTACACACTTAGCCAAGTCAAGTTCCTTCTCCAGTGTGTTAACTTTCCTGATCGGGCTCACATATAAGTTGGACAACCTTATCACCATAACAAGGCCTTTTAAGGTGTTATGGCCCAACTGTGACATCAATTATGTTGGTCTTTTCAACATTCATATCAAAGTGAAGTCCCAATACCAGCAATCAATGAATCGGCCATTTCAATCTTTTCCTCCAGTAAGCGAATAACCTCCTGGAGTTCGAGAGAGTTAATCGAAATTGGATCTTCCCTCGCTACACACTTAGCCAAGTCAAGTTCCTTCTCCAGTGTGTTAACTTTCCTGATCTGCTTGTCCACGTTCTTGGAGATCCTAGCCCGATTCTGCTTGGGAAACCCATCTTGATCAACTCTGTTGTTTTAGTGGGGAGAAGCAGAAGGCGACAGTGACAAACTTTTCGTCAGGAATTCTTTGTCTTGGGTAGGCCAGACTTCTGGCTGGGCCCCGTCCCCAATAACAATGATGTTACAAATTTCAATATTGCAGAGTGTTTTCAATTCGTTCAGTTTCTTGAATATTCCCGACTTCCTCTTATAGAAAGTTTACCCCTGGTGCCTTTTTCAGCAATAAACTCGTACTTAATCGAACTACGTTGACAAAAATCTCTGCAGCTACAAAATACAACGAAAAAAGTCAATTTCTTATTTGAATCAAGATATGCATATAAACATTTAGTACCACCATTATCATCATTAACATTATATGCATATACCCTCTCCCTGAAAAAAGCATCGAACTTTAATTTTAGCGCTAATAATGTTTTTGTTGCGCAAATTTTGTTTTGCATTTTATTAAAAATTGTTGTAGCGTTAAAGAAATCTTTGTTATGGTATTTTTTATTTTATGGGATACTTGAAAAAATTTGTTTAAAAACTATTTAAAAGAAATTGTTGTAGTACTAATAAAGTCTGCTAATCTTTGTTTTATGAGATATTTTAAAAAATTGTTTAAAAAATGTTTTTTAGTGCTAATAAAGTCTTTATTTTAGCGCTAAGAAAAAAAAAATTAGCGCTAAGAATAAGGAATAGTCAATAAATGTAAATATTATTTGAAAATTCGAGTATTTTTAAGCGTAGCTTTTAGATAAGACCTAAGAAATACCCAAGCATTGAAATTCGAGTATTTCTAAGCGTAGATTTTAGATAAAACCTAAGAAATACGACAAGCATTGAAATTCATAAGTTTTCAAATATTCAGCAAAAGCGTAGAAAAAAACAAAAAAAAATTTCAAATGTCCACCAAAACACGCTGGTTAACAAAAAAAAGTTTTTTTAAATGGAATCAACAACTAATCACAAATAACATCAAAACAAAATAAAATAGCTAAGGTAAGAAGCTGTGAGAACAAAACAAAATTTACAATATCCACCAAAACAAGGTAGAAAACAACAAAAAGTTTTTCAATGGAATTCACAACTAATCACACACCAAAACAAAATAAAACAGCTAAGGTAAGCAGCTGTGGGAATAAAAATGAGCGTTATTGAGTATCAGTCGAGGTAAAGATTGCTAATAATTCAAGACGAATCATCAAAGGACCTGTTTTCCTTTCCAACAGGGATCTATCCTGTTAGGCGCTTCAACATTCATATCATCTCCGTTCGCCTTTTAAGAAATCAGATCAATTATGTTGGTCTTTTCAGCATTCATATCAAAGTGAAGTCCCAATCCCAACAATCAATGAATCGACCATTTCAATTTTTTCCTCCAGTAAGCGAAGCATCTCTGGGAGTTCAAGATTGTTAATCGAAATTGGATCTTCCCTCGCTACACACTTAGCCAAGTCAAGTTCCTTCTTCAGTGTGTTAACTTTCCTGATCTGCTTGTCCACGTTCTTGGAGATCCTAGCCCGATTCTGCTTGGGAAACCCATCTTGATCCACTCTGTTGTTTTAGTGGGGAGAAGCAGAAGGCGGCAGTGACTGTTGTCACTTTTGTGTGTTTCTGAATGTGGAGGCTTAGGAAAATATTGAATCACGTTTACACGTTTTCCTTAAAGAATACCGCACTTGTTCTTTGGCGTAGAAACAAGTATACTATAGAATGTTTATTCGCTATACTTCGTTAACACAAAGCTCTTAATTTTCGTGGGTCTTAGAATCTGATTTTCAACACCCTTATATAGGTGTTGAAACACCCCTTTGGATAGTGAAAATGCCCTTTCATGAAGGGCTGCACCCTTTGGAAAGAGTTGCACCATTTCATAATGTTCACACCTTTTGGAAAATAATTCAAATATTTTCCATGCATGCAATTTCGTGATTTGCATGTCTAAACATGCAACCACGAAATTAACATCATATACATACTAAAATCAAGTATTAATTTCAGTATATATACTACCACTTATCCAACACATAATCTTTTATCACTTTTACATGATCGTGCACTCCGCACCTCCTTAATCACATTATAGTGCCTTAGGATTATAACCGAAACTTTGTATGAATCCAATTACATTAAATGGACAATGATTTCACTTAAATCATCAACATTCCTCCCCCATTTAAGTGTAATCCTTGAATCACTTATTTTAACAATAACAGCCAGAATTATGCATAAAATGAAAATGTCTTGAAGATTGAATTTTCATCTTAGTGTTATATACAACTTATATATTCGAGAATCAGAGTGTCTTAAAAGATTGAACTCTTCAACCCATCTGAATACATAAAAGATACTACACACATAATTCCAAATACATTCTATAATGATTTCCGATACAAAATTAGGCCTTGTATCCCATCCATTCTTGAGTGTATATAGAGCTTAGCCACGACTCTTGAAGCTGCCACACTTCCCACTCATATAGGTGAATCATTTCTTCGTGCACCTGCAAAATGCACTTTATCAAATGATTCATTAAGAATTAACTTCAACCTTAACATGCAGGTTCAAACACATACCTTTGGGATAATTTCCATGTGTTTCAATCTCAAATATAGGCTTCCCAATTGAATTCTGGTTCTAATATAATTAGAAATGAATTTGGTATCCCATATTTGAAGATTCAAAGAGGCTTCAGACCCATCCCAATCACCGACTTTACTACCAAGTCTTTTGCTAATCCCTTGGTCAAATGATCAGCAAGATTATGTTGTGATCTCACAAAATCAATAGAGATTACTCCTTGAGTGATCAGCTCACGGATCGCGCTATGTCTAACGCCCAAGTGTCTTGACTTGCCATTATAAACATGACTATATGCCTTAGCCAAAGTGGCTGCACTGTCACAATGAATTGAAAACGCCGAAATAGGCTTTGGCCACAAAGGAATTTCATAAACCAAATTCCTTAACCATTCAGCTTCTTTACCAGCTGCCGCAAGTGCTATAAATTCCGATTCCATAGTGGAACTCGTAATACAAGTTTGCTTCTTTGAATCCCAACTTATAGCACCGCCTCCGAGTAGGAAAACCCAACCAGAAGTAGAGGAATGATCCTCTATATTGGTTATCCAACTCGCATCAGAATACCCTTCTAATACCGAAGGATATCCGACATATGTCAAACCAAAGTCTTTGGTTCCCTTTAAGTATTTTAATACACGCCTAACAGCCTGCCAATGATGCGTGCTAGGATTACTTGTGTATCTACTTAATTTGCCTACCGCAAATGCAATGTCTGGCCTTGTGCTAGTCATAGCATACATAAGACATCCAATTACCTTGGAGTATTCCAACTGGGACACTGCAACACCCGTATTGGGCATGAGTTTTACACTCGAGTCATATGGAGTACTGACCGTAGAATAGTTATCACAATGAAATTTCTTTAACACTTTCTCAATGTAATGAGATTGAGTTAAAGTAATAGCATTATTTTCACGAATGATTTTAATTCCCAAAATCACATCCGCCTCCCCCATATCCTTCATATCGAAGTTTGATGATAAAAATGACTTAGTCAAATCCACTTGTCTTTGGTCAGTACCAAAGATAAGCATATCATCAACATATAGACAAATGATGACTCCTTTACCAAAGTCATCGAATTTGCTATACACACATTTATCCGATTGGTTTAACTTAAAACCATTCGATAAAATTACTTCATCAAATTTCTGATGCCACTGCTTAGGTGCTTGTTTTAATCCATACAAGGATTTAACAAGTTTACATACCTTATGCTCATTACCAGGCATAACGAACCCTTCGGGTTGTTTCATGTAAATTTCCTCCTCTAACTCACCGTTAAGGAATGCGGTTTTTACATCCATTTGATGGATCACTAGATTATTTATTGCAGCCAAAGCTATCAATAATCTAATCGTAGTTATTCGCGCAACAGGAGCATAGGTATCGAAGTAATCAATACCTTCCTTTTGCCTAAAGCCTTGAATGACTAATCGGGCTTTATACTTGTCAATTGAACCATCGAATTTCATCTTTTTCTTAAAGATCCACTTGCATCCTAATGGTTTACAACCGTTAGGTAAATCAGCAAGCACCCAAGTGTTGTTTCCCATAATGGAATCCATCTCATCATTGATGGCTTCTTTCCAAAATGCAACATCTTGCGATTTCAATACTTCCTCGTATATTTTAGGCTCATCATCAACATGATAGCTATACGAGTATTGAAATCCAACTTCGTCCCTTGATCCTTCAACCAGAAAGGTCTGGAAATCAGGACCGAACGATTTCTTAGTCCTTATCCTCGTGCCTCGACGAGGTTCAAGCGACTCAGGTTCGGGCAAGGTTAATTCCTTGCTTTCAACCACCTTAGGTACCAGATCCTTGGTCCTAACCATTGATGAAAATCTAGTTTCATCAAATATGGCATCCCTTGATTCTATGATAGAATGAATCGCTACTGAATCATTCGGCTCAATCACGTAGAATCGATATGCCTTGGAATGCACAGCATATCCAACAAAGATGCAATCAATGCCTCTTTCTCCCAAAGTTTTTCTTTTGGGATCCGGTAGTCTTACGACAGCCCGACAGCCCCAAACCTTAAGATAATTAAGGTTCGGCTTCTTTTTGTACCAAAGTTCGTAGGGGGTAACTTTGATCCTTTTGTTAGGAACCCTATTTAGCAAATAGCAAGCCGTTAACACGGCTTCTCCCCAAAATCCATTATTCAGACCCGAATAAGACAACATGGAATTCACCATTTCCTTTAGTACCCGGTTTTTCCTTTCGGATATACCGTTTTGTTGAGGAGTATAAGGAGCAGTAATTTCATGTATAATACCACACGATTCAAATAAAACAGGATCGTAATATTCACCACCCCTATCGGTTCTCAACTTTTTAATCATGCACTCTTGTTGTAGTTCAACTTCAGTTTTAAATACTTTAAACTTTTCTAGCGCTTCATCTTTAGTACTTAGCAGAAATACATAGCAAAATCTAGAATAATCATCTATGAAAGTTACTAAGTATTTCTTATTCCCCAACGAAGGTGTAGCATGGAAATTAAATAAGTCGCTATGCACAAGTTCAAGCATACAAGATTCACGTTGAACATCTTTAAAAGGCTGCCTAACGATTTTAGTTAGCATGCATGTGTTACACTTATCTTCTTCTATGTTCATAGCAGGAATTAATTCAAGTTTGGACATATCAACCATGCGCTTATAATGAACATGTCCTAGTCTAGCATGCCACAACAATGAATCATTCACTTTAGAAGAAACCATAAGAACAGAATCATCAACTTTATTCATAATATTAAGCATAAACATCCCATTACATTGGTATCCAAAACCGACAAACACACCGTTCTTAGTCAATACATATTTATTAGATTCGTATACTTGTTTATATCCATACTTGGATAAAACACTACCGGATACAAGATTTTTCCTTATTCCAGGTACATGTAATACATCTAATAATACTAAGGACTTTCCGGAACTGAATTCCAACAACACTTCGCCGCGACCAAGAATAGGGGCTGTTGACTCGTTTCCCATGTAAAGCACTGATCCATCTACAACTGGTTCATACTTTTGAAACCAATGACGATCCTTGCAAACATGCTTAGTAGCACCCGAGTCAATCCACCACGCCACCGAATCATCCTGCACATAAAATGCTTCAGAAACTATAGGGACATAATTTAAATTTACATCTAAATTATGTATAGTAGTCTCACCTTGATTGGTGTCCGGACCTTGGTTATTAGACCTTTGTCCCGAGCGATTATTCATCGTTCCCTTTTTATTCTTGTTCGCACGACAATCACTTTTAAAGTGACCCGCTTTTCCGCATATCCAGCAAGCGCCCTTAGGCTTCTTACTCCCAACATTATTGCTGTTGTTGTTGTTGTTGTACGGACGCTTTGTCCCTCGGTTCTTATACGAACTCTCCCCTGCTTCCATCATATTGATAGTTGCAGACCTTATCGGTTCCTTATCCTTGGGTTTTTCACCCTCTTGCGCTCTTAGAGATTCCTCTATGCGCAAGTGACTACCGAGTTGTACTAAAGACAACTCTTCCTTTTTATGTTTCAAGGTGTGTTTGAAGTCTTTCCACGACGGCGGTAATTTGTCTATAATACTAGACACCGAGATGGACTCGTCCATATTCATATTATGTTGGGTAAATTGACCCAATATCCGGAGCAATTCATTATATTGCTCCATTACCGGCCTTCCGTCGCACATCTTGTAATTCATAAAATTACCAACTAGGAACTTCTTACTAGAAGCGTCCTCGTCAATGTACTTGGATTCAAGGCTATCCCAAAGGGCCTTAGCAGACTCCACATTGTGATAGATATCGAAAAGAGAGTCAGACATACCGTTTAATATATGCCCACGACATATATAGTCGTCATTTTCCCATTTGCAGCGTTTCCGAGTTTCCTCCGGCAATTCGTTGTCCGCTGCTTCTGGTTGTGGAGTACTTAGAACATACACCACCTTCAACGTTGTTAGCAAGAAATGCATCTTCTTTTGCCACCTTCGAAAGTCTACGCCTTCGAACTTCTCCAATTTTCCGAATTTGCTGTTCATCTCACGAACCGACTCCATCGTTCAGAATAGGAAATATTCTTTAAGATTGTTGTCACTTTTGTGTGTTTCTGAATGTGGAGGCTTAGGAAAATATTGAATCACGTTTACACGTTTTCCTTAAAGAATATTTCGACCCTATAACAGCCAAGGTATCACGAAACTTCTTCTAGGATAAGACAATACCGCACTTGTTCTTTGGCGTAGAAACAAGTATACTATAGAATGTTTATTTGCTATACTTCGTTAACACAAAGCTCTTAATTTTCGTGGGTCTTAGAATCTGATTTTCAACACCCTTATATAGGTGTTGAAAAGGGCTGCACCCTTTGGAAAGAGTTGCACCATTTCATAATGGTCACACCTTTTGGAAAATAATTCAAATATTTTCCATGCATGCAATTTCGTGATTTGCATGTCTAAACATGCAACCACGAAATTAACATCATATACATACTAAAATCAAGTATTAATTTCAGTATATATACTACCACTTATCCAACACATAATCTTTTATCACTTTTACATGATCGTGCACTCCGCACCTCCTTAATCACATTATAGTGCCTTAGGATTATAACCGAAACTTTGTATGAATCCAATTACATTAAATGGACAATGATTTCACTTAAATCATCAACAGTGACGAACTTTTCATCGGGAATGCTTTGTCTTGGGTAGGCCAGACTTCTGGCTGGGCCCCGTCCCCAATAACAATGATGTTACAAATTTCAATATTGCAGAGTGTTTTCAATTCGTTCAGTTTCTTGAATATTCCCGACTTCCTCTTCTAGAACTTTTACTCCTGGTGCCTTCTTCAGCAATAAACTCGTACTTAATCGAACCATGTTGACAAAAATCTCTGCAGCTACAAAATACAACGAAAAAAGTCAATTTCTTATTTGAATCAAGATATGCATATAAACATTTAGTACCACCATTATCATCATTAACATTATATGCATATACCCTCTCCCTGAAAAAAGCATCGAACTTTAATTTTAGCGCTAATAAAGTTTTTGTTGCGCAAATTTTGTTTTGCATTTTATTAAAAATTGTTGTAGCGTTAAAGAAATCTTTGTTATGGTATTTTTTATTTTATGGGATACTTGAAAAAAATTGTTTAAAAACTATTTAAAAGAAATTGTTGTAGTACTAATAAAGTCTGCTAATCTTTGTTTTATGAGATATTTTAAAAAATTGTTTAAAAAGATATTCTTTAGTGCTAATAAAGTCTTTATTTTAGCGCTAAAAAAAAATAGCGCTAAGAATAAGGAAGAGTGAATAAATGTAAATGCTATTTGAAAATTCGAGTATTTCTAATCGTAGCTTTTAGATAAAACCTAAGAAATACGACCAGCATTAAAATTCGTAAGTTTTCAAATATTCACCAAAAGCGTAGAAAACAACAAAAATTTCAAATGTCCACCAAAACAAGCTTGTTAACAAAAAAAAAGTTTTTTAAATGGAATCAACAACTAATCACAAATAACATCAAAACAAAATAAAACAGCTAAGGTAAGAAGCTGTGAGAACAAAACAAAAATTTTAATATCCACCAAAACAAGATAGAAAACAACAAAAAGTTTTTCAATTGAATTTCACAACTAATCACACAGCAAAACAAAATAAAACAGCTAAGGTAAGAAGCTGTGAGAACAAAAATGAGCGTTATTGAGTATCAGTCGAGGTAAAGATTGCTAATAATTCAAGATGAATCATCAAAGGACCTTTTTTCCTTTCCAACGGGGATCTGCTTCAACATTCATTTCATCCCCGTTCGTTTTTTCAGAAATCAGATCAATTATGTTGGTCTTTTCAACATTCATATCAAAGTGAAGTCCCAATACCAGCAATCAATGAATCGACCATTTCAATCTTTTCCTCCAGTAAGCGAATCATCTCCTGGAGTTCGAGAGAGTTAATCGAAATTGGACCTTCCCTCGCTACACACTTAGCCAAGTCAAGTTCCTTCTCCAGTGTGTTAACTTTCCTGATCTGCTTGTCCACGTTCTTGGAGATCCTAGCCCGATTCTGCTTGGGAAACCCATCTTGATCCAATCTGTTGTTATAGTGGGGAGAAGCAGAAGGCGGCAGTGACGAACTTTTCGTCGGGAATGCTTTGTCTTGGGAAGGCCAGACTTCTGGCTGGGCCCGTCCCCAGTAATGACGCTACAGATTTCGACATCGCAGAGTGTTTTCAATTCGTTGAGTTTCTTGAATATTCTCGACTTTCTCTTATTAATCATCTCGCGCCTAGTGCGTTCGATATCAATAAACTTGTACTTGATCTTTGATCGAACCATGTTGACAAAAATAGCTGGAGCTACAAAATACAACGAAGAAAGTCAATTTCTTATCTGAATCAAGATATGCATATAAACATTTAATTACCACCACAATTATCATTAACATCATATGCATATACCCTTCCTCCAAAAAGTATGGAACTTTAGTTTTAGCGCTAATAAAGTCTTCTTGTGCTATTTTTTTGTGCGTTCTATTAAAACAAATTGTTTTTGCGCTAATAAAGTAATATTTGTTGTGCTTATTGTTTTAGTGCTAATAAAGTAATCTTTGTTGTGCTAATTTTTGTTTTATTTATATTTAAAAAAAATTAAAATCTATTTAAAAGAATTGTTTTAGCACTAATAAATTCTTGTTGTGCTAATCTTTGTTTTACGAGATATTTTAAATAATAAGTAATCTTTGTTGTGCTAATTTTTGTTTTATGGATATTTAAAACAAATTAAAATCTATTTAAAAGAAATTGTTTTAGCACTAATAAAGAAATTGTTGTTTGAAAAAAACTATTTTTTAGTGCTAATAAAGTCTTTGTTTTAGAGCTAATAAGAAAAACATTTTAGCAATAACGAGGAGTTTATAGTTGTAAATGCTATTTGAATTTTTTTAATGAATTCAAACTAAAGAAAAAAATTGTCATGTTTCTATTTTAAATTATATAAACCAAATTGGTGGTTGTATTCTAAATTTTTTAACGTGATTTTGTTGTGAAGAATAAAATAACTAAACATTACAAAATTTTTGTTTGAATAGTTAAAAAATATTGTTTATTATTTTGTACAGCATTTGTGTACGTACTAGCTATAGCCCATTTTGACATTTCGCATAGCCACCGAAACTTCCAAGACGGCCCTCGTTACAATTATAAAAATTAGATTTTCAAAATCTTATTATGATATTTGGTTAATAAAAATATTTTAGTAATAGCAAATTATGTTATTACTTTATTATTGAAAAGTCTAAATTTACTAATTAATGAAATTAAGATCTTTCAACACGTGCATGCACAAAATTTTGGTTCGGACGCTTCTAGACAACTATTTTAATATAAGTATACTGATAAATAAATTTAAATAAATTTTGAAATATATATTACAAAAAATGAGAACAAAGATAGGAGAAAGTAATCTTACTTGATAATATATTTAAAAAAAATAGAAAATTTGGAAGGTCAATTTACATTTCTAAACACCATTTTTTAAACGACATTTGTAGCCTAATTCATGAGATCACCATTCTAATCACAAATAAAGAATTTCAATCATGCTTGATTAGTGACTCTTGAAACTGCAACATATAACTGTTCGTGTGGGATTACCAGACCTTCTCAGCAGAATCCCACATTTGAAAAAGATTGTCTTTGACTTATGTTAATTGTCATAGCATAAGATATTATAATTGAGAATTGTTGGAATCGAAATGACAATTTTGTATCAAAAGGAGTTAGTGCCAACCTTGGAATGTAAATACCACTGGTACTCCAGGTGCATTACACCGGGATTTAAACTGAAGCTTCTTTGGTTACTGTTTTATTATAAGTACCACTCAAAGTTTTAACCGTTTTTATTTTAAATTTAATTTAAATATGGGAAGCGCTATTTTCACCCCTAAAAACTCTAAGTACACCAATTTTCTAAGAGGCCTCTCGATTTTCAAACACTTTTATAAAAACTCTATTTATTTTGTCCTACCTCATAAGACTACATTTATTTTAGACAAATTGTAAAGGAAAAGTCTAACTTACCCTTACCTTTTTCAAAACAAAACAAAAAAGAATTTAACCTAATTAAAAAATCAAAAAATCAAATCGGTCCCCACATCTCAATTTCTCTCTCCCGTTCGGTCCCCCCCTCTTACCAAAACCTCCGCCGATTTTTTGAGAATCAAGAAAAATCCGACCACTTCAATTCCGGCGAATCGCAATGGCAGACAACAACGAACAACAAGACGAGCCACAATGGCCGATTCAAGCTTCGGTGAGTGCCGAAACCTAGCTTTTTTCAATTTCGAAAATTCGATTTTTTTTTTCAATAATGTGTTCAATTTGATGCGTTAATTGCTAGGATTTGAGTGTATTTGAGTTCCCTATTGTGTTTTAGTTGATTTAAAATCGAAATTCAGTGTTGAATTGCTCGTTAAAATGTCTGAAATTTCTGGGGTTGCCCGCTGTTCCTGGCTACACGGTGGCGCTACACGGTGGTGATTTTCTCGGTCACCGTGTAGCTACCTGCCGTGTAGCCGATCATTGACCTAAAAATCCTGGTTACATGGTGTGATGATTTACTCGGTCCCCGTGTACCCGGTTAGTCGGGTACACGGTACCGTGTACCCGGTCAGAACACGGTACCGTGTACCCGGTCAGAACACGGTACCGTGTACCCGGTTAACCGGCTACACCGTACCGTGTAGCCGGTCAGAACAGATTTTTTTTTTTGTTTTGTTATTTGATTAAAAATGTAATATTTATTTATTTAACTTCATTTTTGCAGGAGGGATTCAACTGGAGGAGGCCACAGTTCATTCACACGTCGAGGAACCTAAATTTGTACGATCGTGATGGCGTACTAGAAGAAATTAAAGCCACGCTGACGTCCGTTGACCCTACCCATGCAACTATTCGCACATTTAGGGACAGTTGTTTTGGGCTTTTTCTCTGGATTAGGAGATCCGAAAGATCAAACGTGGCTATTCATCACCTCCTAGCTCGGGAGATCGTGGGTACGACGATACCTCCGTTCGAGCATTGGTTTTTCGTCGGGGGTTAGACTATTCGCTTTCGAGCACAGGAGTATGCCCTGATCACCGGACTTCGGTTTGGTGCTCACGCATTTGATCCTTCAGACAGGGCCAGCCACTCGATTTCTGAGTAGTCTATTTACCACAGACACTTCAGACAGCCTACGCTGATTTCAGTGCTTCGTACGAGTTTCAGGTCTTTGAGTATGGGCCACGACCCGGCCGACTACCTGAAGGCGGCCAACTTGATGGTTTACTATTTCTTTTTGTTGTGCCGAGACGACATCACGATCGAGAGTTGGGCTTGGGCTTTTGTCGAGGACATTGATGGATGGGAGTCGTTTCCGTGGGGATCCTACACCTGGCAGATCATGTCGCACTACATCAGCATAGCTGCGATGAAGCCCAGTCAGGTTGACAAGAGGGCATACCACATTTACGGTCCAATTTGGGCCTTTCAGCTTTGGTCGTACGAGGCTATACCGAGCCTGGGCAGTGTCTGCGGAGAGCGAAACGAGAAAATAAAGAAGCCTCGGTTTCTGAACTGGAAGTCGGTTGGATGTAACCTCGATTTCACTCATTTCTACGAGGACGATGAGGTAAATTTTGTGAAATTAATGTTTTTAATTATTTATTTCATTTTAATTGATGCTTAATAAAAATAATTTTCATTTGTTTTCAGCTTGTGGTCCTCTCGACTCTAGAGCCGACAGGCAGGGAGGCGAGGAGTGTGTACTACACTTCGTTCCTTAACAGAGGAGAAGACGAAGTGAGGTACGCTGCTCCTGCTAGGATTGGACATGCTCCGAGCGCAGCACATGCTGCAGAACCGGTGAAGAAGAAGAAGAAGAAATTGATAGAGCGCGTGGCCGGACGCGTGTCCAAAGCAATGGACAAGATGACGGGCGATCACCCTCAGACTAGTCGACGCACGCGTGACAACAGGACACCCGATTCATCTGCTGAGCGGCATGCATCTCAGCGTGCATCTCATCGAGCCCGACGAGAGCCCTCTCCTGCAGCTGAGGCACATGAGGCACCTGAGGCTTCAGATGACAGTACTGATCGACGCATTGATCGACGGCTCCACAAGATCCTCAACGATGAGTCTGAGACGGGATTTATGGGCCGATTGACTGCCCGGATGAGGAGGATACAGAAGGAGGGCAACGACAGTCTGATGGAGCAGTTTCGGGGGTTTTTCGGTCGCAGGCGATACTCTCGGAGTCGCCCTTGTCCTTCTAATGCATCTCAGGGCGGTTTTCCGGCTGCTCGATATTCTATCAGCGCGCCTCCTCGCTTTCAGGACTCGGAGCCCGAGTTAGTGGATGTTGATGTCAGGCTGCCGTGTGGGGACTGGGCACACGATTTTGATGGTTATCGCAGGTCGTCACTTGTCGAGCCGACCCATGCCGAGTCGACCCATGTCGAGCAGCCTCAGGTCGAGCAGCCCAATTTCGAGCAGACGACCGTTGGCGATAGCTATCGCACATCGGCACAGACTTAGGCTGTCTTGGGAGATAGCGGTCATTCTTCGCCACCGAGGGCGCTGCGTGATTTTCAGGGTGTCTTCGGTCCCTTCCCATCGATTCCCACCGACGGCATCTTCCCTCCGACTACTGCTTATCGGCCAGAGTATGATCCTGGTTTTACTGTACCGATTGGGGCTGATGAACCGCAGGTTATCATTGATGCAGAGAGTTTTTTTCCGACTACGTCGCAGGTCGAGTTGTTCAAGATGACATCTCCCGTGGAAAATGAACACGAAAATGAGATTGCATTGTCGGAAGAGGAGAAAGAACTTGGGGCTGATGAGGAGGAGGATGATGTCGCCGAGAGTAGTCTCGGAACCCGTGTGAGGAGGCCCTCGGCAGCTCTTCGGAGCCGGTACGTCGCGCAGTTCGCACCATCTGGCAGCAAGAAGGTTAGGGGGCTCTATTCGATGTTTCGTCGTGACGGGCATGGATTAAGTGTCTATATCCCTTTCAACCAAGTCACTCTGGACCAGAAGTACTTCGGCCTGATTGAGTCACTACATCATTGGTACTCGGACATGGTAAGTTAATTTGTAGTTAAACTTTGAAATTTATAATGTTTATTAAATTGTGCTTAACTGTGATATGTATATTTTTCAGGAGATTGACATGTACATTACGTACCTGCGGGACAAGATAAAGCAGAACAAGGGTTTAAAAGATGAAGTCACTCCAAAGAAGACTATACTCTTGTGTGAGTTCTTCGTAAGATCCAATCATCCTATCAAATACAAGTTTTTTTTTATAATTTTCCTAATACTAATCGTTTAAATTCATTTTTAATTAACAGAACGCTATGAAGACCCAGTACGCTAGGTAGGATTAAGGTGCCGACAACACTTGCAAGGAGAAAGATCTTGGAGAAGATATATGAGTCCTGGGCACCGCCGGACTACATGCTGAAATACATCACGGGAGACGATAGGCACGAGAGTTGGGAACACGCACGAGAGGTAATTTAAAGAACCGTACATTTTTATTTTTTTTATTCAATTTAATATTTTAATTTAATTGTAAATAACGTTTTATTTTATTTTTTATTTTTTTAGGTGATAACGGTCTGTAATACCGGGCAACATTGGATCACGATACGGATTAACCTGAACCTCTGGACTATACAGTTGTACGACTCGTTGTGGCACCGTTCTCCGGATTTAACTGCCAAGTCTGCTATACTAACTCCGTTGTTGGAGTTGTTGCCTCGTCTCTTGGTAGCTGCAAGATTTTGGGAGGGTACAAACTTGTTTCATCGAACCCACAAGAAGACTCCTATGACGGTCGAAGTCCCGACGGAGCAGTTTGTCCAAGTCGACAACAACAACTGCGGCCTGTACGTGTGCATGTATCTGGATCGTCTCGTCAACAAGTACCTCACTCACCGGGGTAAAGAACTCGACGACACGTACTTGATGAAGTATCGCCGATATGTCGCTCGAAAAATCTTCAGTTTGAGTCATCGAGTCGATTGATTTGTATTTTGGATGATTTTAGACTTTTTCGTGTGCATGTGTTTGGATTGATTGATATGTGTATTGAGATTGATTTGCAGGTTTAGCTTTGATATTAACAAAATAAATCCCGTCAAAATTTTTTAAAATTATTTATAATATATTTACTTATTTAATTTAATATAATGTATTTTAGATGATGCCTTATAATGTATTTTAGATTGATTTTGTTTGTATTTGAATTGAATTCGGTGTTTTGATTGATTTTGGTGAAATAGGTGTTTGTTTTTTATTGATTTAGGTGAAAAGGAAGTAAAAAACAGGTTTTTGGACTCTGTTACACGGTGGCTACCGGTTACACGGTCACGTGTACCGGTTTCTACCGTGTAGCCTTAACCGACCGTGTAGCCAAGAACTGCTCGGTCAGTTTCTGGGCAACTACTCGGTAACACGGTGTTAACCGGTTACACGGTGCCCTACACGGTTGTGACCGTGTAGTGTACAAAATTTTTTGATTTTTATAGATTTTAAGGCATTTTTCGATTGTTAACTTGTTCTTGTAGTATAAAACATCATTTTAATAATCAAAATGATTCAAAAAACACGATCAACTATTGAATTTGACGAATTAAGTGATTATGCATGAACAATTTATTACCTATGTAGATAAGATTGTGACAATATTAGTAGAAAGTTCGAAAAACGGTCAACATTCTAAGCATCTCATCTTTGTATTCCTATATTGGTTGTTTTATGATGTTTATTGGATGTATCTAGTGTTTAAAATGATGTTTCATGCTTAACTTAACAACAAAAATGCTCTAGAAATGCTTCAAATTCATGAAAAATCAAATATTTTCTACTCTACACGGTAGGCTACACGGTGGGATACACGGCAGAAGGTCCTACATGGTAGAAAAATTGCTCGGTCTATTAAACAATAAATTACTCGGTAACACGGCTTATACCGGCTACCGGGTAACCGGTTACCGTGTAAAAAAATAAAATGGGGCTTCGAACCCTAAACCTTATCATTTCAATGAATTTTTCAAAGGAGGCTCACCAGTTGAACTAGAACTCCTCAACGAAAATATTTAGCAGACTTTTATATATTAACCTTTCTAATATTCTATACACTTTAACCTTAACCCTTTTTCAAAACAAAATATAAGTTAAAACAAAATATAAGTTAATTAAACCAAATCCTTTTTTTCCCTCTCTCTCTCTCTCTCTCTCTCTCTCCCTTCGATCCCCCCAACCGCCGCCAATTCGAATCAAACAACACAACTCCGGCCACCTTTAATTCCGGCGAGAATGGCAGATGACAACGAACACCAAGACGAACCCCAATGGCCGCTCCAAGCCCCGGTAAGTGTGGCCGATCCCTAGCTTTTGAATTTCGAATTTTTAATTTTTTTGCAATAATGTGTTCAATTGGATGTTAATTGCTAGCCTTTTAGTGTATTTGAGTTACTTATTGTGTTTTAGTTGGTCTAGAGTCGAAATTCCGTGTTGAAAAATCTGAAAATTCTGGGTTTTGCGGCAGTGTCCAGGCTACACGGTAGTGCTACACGGTAGCGATTCGCCTACCGTGTATCTAACCTACCGTGTAACCGATCAATGACCGAGTAAAACTCAGTTACATGGTTTGATTTACTCGGTACCGTGTACCCGGTCAGAACATATATATATATTTTTTTTTAATTTTGAGTTTTTTATTTAATTGAATGTAATATTTATTTATTTACCTTCATTTTTGCAGGAGGGCTTCAAGTGGAGAAAAATAAACATGGATATGCGAAGCGGATTACCAGATGAGATCCTGCATCCTGTCCTCTCTTTCCTGCCGACGAACCTCTCCGTGCGCACCAGCGTTCTCGCGAGACGATGGAGGTTTCTGTGGGCCCTCGTCCCAAATTTAGAGTTTCGCCGCTCTACGCATTTGGACATCATAGACAGGGTTGTATCGATGCACGAAGCGAAACCCCTGAATACTTTTAGCCTCTCCAATGTGGAGGGCAGCTCGTATCGACTGGAGACATTGATTATCCACGCCCTCAAGCGCAGCGTCCGAAATATGTACATTGATTTCGGTGATATAGACTACAAGGAGTATATCGCGTGCAGTTTGCCAAAAATTCTCTTCATGTGCAAGACTCTCGTCGACTTGAAGCTCAATAACTGTGGAGTGATCCCCTCTAGTGGGGAGGTGTTTTTGCCTTGCCTCAAGAAGCTTGATCTCAGTAATGTCGATTATTAGGATAAGGATTCCCTCCCTCACTTGCTTTCTTGTTGTCCTGTGATTGAGGAGCTGATCATCGATGATTTCTATAGGGAGGAAGAAACGAACTTGGGTTGCTTTATTGTATCTTCACCCACAATAAAAATGCTGAACATTGATTTCTCATCGAGTCGCGAACTATACTATGATGATGAGATGTTGATAATAAATCTTCCCGCCCTCGTATATCTTAAGGTGAATGGTTTTTATTTGGAGTATGCCAAAAGTTCGAGGAAGACCATGGCCTCCTTAATTGAAGCGGATATTAAGTTGAATGGATATTGGCATGATTGTCACATCGATTGCACCGAGCATGACTGTTCGAGAGCATTTCTTAGTTCTCTTTGCCATGTGAGGTACCTAAACATCTCAAGCTATTGTCAAGAGAAGGTGCGTTCTGATTTTTGAATTGTTCTAATATTTTTTCATACTTAATTATACCCTGCTTGTGGTTTTAAATCTAATTTTTTTATTGCAGCTTGTTGACATTGTAGGAACGAGTTCAATGCCAATGTTTGTTAATTTAACCAAACTCGTACTTGATATGAACGCTCACTGGCATTTTATTGCTAAGTTCCTCGAAGTTGCTGAGAATCTTGAAGTTCTTGTTGTGAGTGGAGTTAGCTTTTGCAATTTATGTTTTTACATATTCTGCAACTCCATATGTTTCTTATTTGCATCCTTGTTTTTTTCATCAGCTTCGCTCAACGTTGATGCCCTACAGGGAGCCGGAACGAGTGCCTTTGTGCATCTTATTTCATCTAAGAACTGTTAGAATCGATAAATTCGGTTTTAGTGATGACAGTGGTTTTGACGTGGTGAGATATATTTTGAGGAATGCTCAAGTACTTGAGAGGATGGACATAGACGAATTCCCCCATTATAGTTTCTCTGACAAGGAAAAGCTTGATGCGCACCAAAGAATCTCATTGTTTGAGCGAGGATCCAAGTCATGCTAGATTTCCTTCAAGTCGTAGATGTGTAGGCCGAAACATCTCATTGCTTTGAGACCTCAAGACCTTTGATTTGTATTTTGATTGATTTTGTACGTTTTTGGATTGATTTGGTATCTTTTCGGATTGATTTGGTTTCCATTTGAATTGATTTAGGTGTGTTTTGATTGATTTTGGTGAAAATGGGTTAATATGTGTTTGTTTTGATTGATTTAAGTGAAAATGGGTTAAAAAAAACAGGTTCTGACCTCTGTTACACGGTCGATGCCGGTTACACGGTCGCGTGTACCGTTATCCACCGTGTAACCGGTAACCACCGTGTAGACGGTACCCCCTTTGTTGGGCAATTACTCGGTTACACGGTGCATTCCGGTTACACGGTACCATGTACCCGGTTACCGTGTAAAAAATTAAAATGGGGTTATAAGGAATCGATCCCCTGACCTCGTGACTTCAATGCTGATTTTCAAAGGGGGCTGACCAATTGAACTAGAACTCTTCACTGAACCTATTTAGCAGAATTTTATATATTAACCTTACAAATAACCGATTAATCGACCCGCCCTTCCCCCGAAAACCTATTTCCAACCTGTTTTTCCACATATTTCACAAGATAAATAAACTCCAAAAACAAGCACAATAGTGTAAAACAAGCACAATAACCTAAAAGACACCAAATATTCAAAATCCCACGAGAGTAGACGATAATAAAACAATCCAAGTCTCAAATAATTCAAAAACACCGATAAATCAACCAAACCCAATTTAGATCTCTGTCTCCGTGCTCATTGGACATTTTGTTCTCGTGTGTCCCTCGTTTCTGCAGATGCTGCACTTCTTCTTCTGTCTTCTTCGGCTCGACTCTTGCGTTCCCGTCTCTTCTGCAGGGACATTTAAATCAACAGCCTCGGGTGGGATAAAAACCGTGCACTTCCGCATGTTGTGACCTACGCCCTTACATCTCGAACACACCTGCACACAACGACACGATATTAGGTCCAAGCCTGCACACGAAGAAATGATATTAACTGTACAAACCTTCCTATGTGGTGTAGAGCTCTCAACTGCGGAACGAGCACGAGTCATCCTCAGACGTCCAGCCTGTCCAACCGCTACCGGAGGAAGAACTACGGATGAAGCTACATCCGGAGGGACCACCCAATCATCATAATGTGGCAACGGCACCACAGGCGTCGCGTACATCTCGACATGGCTGCTCATCTTGAAATAGGGGCTCACAAAATTGTACACTGAAAATCTGGCCCGTCTACATAATAACAACAAATAAGTTAGTGGAATCAAATGTTAAAAATTAATTTTAAAGGTAAAATGATATCGTACCTTATAGCGGCACAAGCATGACGACACGGTATTAAGTCTAAGTCGAACTCCCGACAATCACACGTGCGATTCGCGATATCCACAAGATAAGACCTGTCATCCTCCTGAACTCTGTATAGGGTATTCGCACTGACCTCCCGAACGGTAAAATAACGGCTCAACTCATCCTGACCAGACAACTTGAGGAATGCCTCCTCGGTCAGCTCATAGTCATTCTGTCTCTCATTAGCTTTCCTTCGTTTCTCGTCAAACCATCTCTCAATCATCGCACGAATCGCCTCGAGCATCGCACAGACTGGTAATCTCTGTGGCCATTTGATAGCACTGTTGAAAACTTCGGCCGCATTCGATGTCATGAAACCGTATCGTCGTGCGGCACACTTTGACCTCGCCCAGGTCTCAACCTCGATATCATTAAGGCGCTTATAAGCATTGTCATTGAGTTTCTCCACATCCGAAAGATATTTTTTAAACTCATCCACCCGATAAGAATAAGCAGCACTGCATAGAGCTTTAATCAGCGACTGGCCGTACCGTGCTAGATTCTTCGAGAGGTGGTGATAGCACAACGCACGAGCTGCATGGGGATAGACACTCCGAATAGCATTCGCGATGCTCTTATGCTGGTCGGACACAATGAGCAGATCGTCGTCTTCATCGTAGCAAACTCTGACGTGATGGACAAACCACAACCACTCCTCGTCATTCTCTATCGGACCGATACCAAACGCAAGCGGGAAATATTCTCATTCCCGTCTTTTGTGCAGGCGACAAACAACACACCGGTGTTTTTCCCTTCAAATGGGTGGCGTCGAGTACTATCACAAGCCTCAGAGTGCCCTGCTCAAATGCACGAATGCACTGCCCGAGCGCAACAAACATGCGGCAAAACACGCCCTCGTCGGTCGTCTGAATTGCGTACTGAGTCCCGGGATTATGCTCTCTCAGCATGTACAGATATGACGGGAGCCTCTGATACGATCCCTGATAGTCGCCGTACGCTATTTCAAGCGCCAGGTTCCTCGCCCGCAGGGCGAAGTTGTAGCTGATGTGAACTCCGTATAATCTCCTCAAATCATCAACCATATTTTTCGGAACCAGTTCCCGATTGCCGACTAACTAACGTGCAAAGAAAGTAGCCGCAACCCTGCTCGACACCTGTCGATCCGCAGTCCTCCCCAAATTGTTACGACACGTATGATCCAAGTTCAGCTTCGTAATCCTCCAAATGGTGTTATCGGAACCCGTGGAACACAATTTGAACGAGCATTTTTCACGCCCCAGCTTGCAAACGAACGTCACCCGGTTAGTGCTCGAGCGAGCAGTTTTGCACTCTACGTTATTCTCCATGTGATACATCCCCACCATCACCTTCAGATCCTGTTTCTTTCGGAACGTGGCTCGTACTGCCATCTGACCGTAAATCGGTTGGTGTTCGACAGAACGCAACAGAACAGCGGGGTCAAACGTCGGTAGTGGAATGATCCAATTGCGCAGTGGATTATTCTGTGCATTCTGAGAAGCTTCGGCTTGCTCGCCACCTCCCGCATGATCACTCGAGGACATATTACGGCGCGACATGATCTTTTTAACCACGCTCGGCTGTCTAATCCATTCGGTCCACTCCGTGGTCAACGATTCCAAGAGATCGGACTGACGGGCTTCTTCTTCGTCCTCGGAAGTATGTACCGCCTCGTTCTCGTTCTCGTTCTCTGACGGTACCTCCACGTTCTCGTTCTCTGACGGAACGCCCCGATCGCGGTTTTCTCCTCCGATATTCACCTCCGGCGCAGCTCGTTGTCCCTCTACTTCGACGACGAACACAAAGCACTCAGCCCTTTGCTCGTCTAACATGCGGGACACATCTTCGTCACAAAGCATAGGAGCTCGCACGCTTCTCATGTCATAGCCTCGGGTATAACAATACAAAATGTAATCGACACTGGGCGGAGAGCGCAAAGCCGCACGAATCCGGCTCATGAGAGCGTCGAGTGTAATTTCTTCCCTACGAAAGAAGAGGCACATATTTACTCCGTCAACGTAGCCCTCTCGATCCCAACGACCACCGTAACGTACCGTGATTCGTTGATTCGACATCTACAATTACAAAACACAGTTGAATTCAGTTAGGGAACCCAAAATATCCATCCAAACGCATAAACAAAGCCATTATTAGACAATTAAAAAAAATGAAAAAATGGTGTCTGTACACGGTCATTACACGGACACGTGACCATGTAGTGGCCTTGCCGTGTTACCGAGAACACGGTGACCGGATAAACCCGTGTAGTGCGAGTCCGTGTAACCGGTTAATCTTCATAACTACACGGTGGCTACACGGTCAAGGAAACCCACCGTGTAGTTATGATTTTTTACAGAAAATCGAAAAAAAAAAACCAGAATCGCCGCTTTTCGACGTACCTTTCGGCCGGCGAACTCGGCCCGGCTGCCCTTCCCACGTATATTCAGAATAGCTTATTGTAGAGAGGGGATATGTTTGAGAGAGAGAATCGAATTTGATTTTTTGAAATGGGTTTAGGGTTTGAGTAGGGGAAGATATGTGCATTCATGCAATAAACACCCACCAACCCTCAAATCTGATTTTTGATGTCGTGGGCCCCACAGTTTTTTTTTTTGATTTTTTAAGGTTTTTAAAAGGTTTTAAATGGTTTTTTGTATTATTATTTGAGAGAAATTAAAAGTAAGGGTAAAGTAGACAATTCCTTTACCATTTGTCTAGTATAAATGTACTCTTATGGAATGTGTCAAAATAAACACATTTCTTATAAATGTGCATAAAAAGTGGTATCCCCACATTTTCTAAATACACCTATTAAAATTATATATTTTTTATTATTTTTACTTAATACACCACCTAATATATCAGTTTTACCCTTTTAAAAATACTAAGTTCACTTACTTTATAAATACAGGTAATATTAAATTAATTATATTGTAAATTTATATCTAAGGAAGAAAAGTATACAATCAACGGCGGCAAGGTACTGAAACCACGGTAGATCTAGAACTCGAAGTGGAAAAAAGTTTTCATAAAAAAAAAATTTTTACACACGTCGAAGAAAAGTTAATTTTCATAAGCTTTCACCTTATATATCGGTTATGTTGAAGTTGGTGTCACAAAACCGCAAAATTTGGAAAAACGTAAGCTAGCGCCCAGCTACGTTCCTAGCGTCCCGCTAGGACAGAACGTGCCAGTTTCAGCACACCTTCTGCGGGGTCAGCACGAACGTGCCAGGAAGCTAGCGCCGCGCTAGGTCCCCAGATTCAGCATACGCGGATTTTGATTCTTTCCTATTTTAAATAGGATTTGTTTCCAACTTTCTTAGGACTCTTTTTAGGGCGTGGAATATTGTTTCCATACAATATTTTGGACTCCCCCTATATAAAGAGAGCTACTCCATTGATACAGAAGACACGAAAAACACCGATTATAATTCTATAGCTATTGCGTGAGATTTGAGGGTTTAGAGCGTATATCATCCTTGTAATCGTGAAGCAATATTATAGTGAATTGTTCGTCGTTCCTCCCGTGGTTTTTCCCAGTTTGGTTTCCACGTAAATTCTTGTCTTCTTTAGTTTTCGTTGATTTCTTTCTTCGGTATTATTGATATTATCATACTATACATCGTCCGATCTTACAACAAGTGGTATCAGAGCTAAGGATGACGAGCGTGAGGTATGACATACCGTTGCTGGATTTCAACACAAGGTTCCCGACGTGGCAATACAAGATGAGGTTAGTTCTTCGATCCCTGAAGCAAGAGGGCGCCCTCAAAGGTATTGACAACAAGCCGACAGACATGAAGCATGACGAGTGGGAAGAGCTTGATCAGATGGCTATGGCGACCATAGGGCTCCATGTCTCGAACGCTTTGGCGGAGGACATCATGAAAGTAAAGACAGCAAAATAATTGTGGGAGATGCTTGAAGAGATGTGCATTACCAAGACGGTGTCAAGTAAGCACAATTTAAAGAGAAGCTTATATTTTCTCAAGATGGCGGAGGGTTCCTCGATCCCCGCGCACGTAGCGAAATTCAAGGAGAAAGTCGCAAACCTCGGCAAATTGGCGTGAAGCTCGAAGATGACGACCTCGCGTTTTGGCTCCTAATTTCGCTACCCCCTTCTATGGCGAGTTTTCGTGATACTCTCCTATATTCTCGAGATAGCCTCACGTTTAAAGACGTAACCTCGACTCTATCATCTAGAGAGAATATTTTGATGATGAAGAATCCTAATTCGGGAGAGATGCCAAGTGAAGGATTGAATGTCCGTGGACGGACCAACCAGAGATTGACGGGGCAAGATAGGTCTCGATCGAAGTCACGACATAGTAACAAGGTTTGCAACTATTGCAAGAAGAAGGGTCATATCAAAGCCGATTGTTACTCCTTGAAGAATAGGACGGAAAGAGAAGGCGGCAACAACAACAACAATAATTCCGGTAAGAGTTCCGGTGAAGTTGGTGTAGCCGAGAATTATTGTGATCTTCTCATGGCTTTGGGTGAGGTCTCCAAATCAAGCGAAGAATGGATTCTAGACTCGGGATGTACGTTCCACATGTGTCCGAATCGTGGGTGGTTCGATACTTTTGAAAAGGTGGAGCAAGGTGCGGTGACTATGGGAAACAACGCGTCATGCAAGATCGAAGGGATAGGAAGCATCCGGATCAAGATGTTTGACGGCGCGATCCGCACCCTAAGCGAGGTTAGATACGTTCCCGGCTTAAAGCGGAATTTAATTTCGCTTAGTACTTTGGAGCTTAATGGTTACTCGTTCACCGGAGAAGGTAGAGTCGTGAAGGTTGCCAGCAGTTCGTTGGTGGTTATGAGAGGTGAATGTAAGTCGAATAGGCTTTATGTTCTTGAAGGTGCCACGGTGAAAGGTGAAGTAGCCGTGGGTGATTCCAAGGTCCCGGATGTCGATACAACGAGACTTTGGCATATGCGTCTAGGGCATATGAGTGATTCCGGAATGGCCGAGTTGAGTAGGCAAAGGCTTCTTGGGGATAAGGGCTTGTCGAAGTTGGAGTTCTGTGAGCAGTGCGTCTATGGGAAGCAAACGCGAGTGAAGTTCACTACCGGCGCTCACACAACTAAAGAGATACTGGGGTATGTCCATTCCGATCTATAGGGACCATCCCCGGTCCCCTCCACTGGAGGTTCTTACTACATGCTTACCATCATCGATGACTATTCCCGAAAGGTTTGGTCGTTCTTCTTGAAACGTAAGAGTGACGTGTTTTCTACTTTCAAAGATTGGAAGGTGATGATAGAGAAACAAACCGGGAAAGTCGTGAAGAACCTACGTACGGACAACGGCCTAGAATTTGTGTCCGAAGAATTCAACCAATTCTGCAAAAGTTCGGGGATTCTGAGGCACCACACTGTGAGATACACCCCTCAGCAAAACGGAGTAGCCGAGAGAATGAATCGCACGATTATGGACAAGGTACGTTGCTTGTTAGCGACTTCTAGGTTGAGTAAAGGTTTTTGGGCTGAAGCGGCTTCTTTAGCATGCTACCTTATCAACCGTTCCCCGTCCATGGCGATTAACAAGAAGACCCCACAAGAGTTGTGGAAGGGATCTCCGGCGAATTATGAGGACTTAAGGGTGTTTGGGTGTCCGGCCTACATGCATGTCAACGACGGGAAATTGAGTGCACGCTCTAAGAAGTGCATATTCGTTGGCTTTAAGGAAGGAGTTAAAGGATAAAAACTTTGGTGTCTAGAGACGAAGAAGATCATTCTAAGCCGTGATGTATTCTTCGATGAGGCTTCTATGATTGGTGATCAGACGTCTAAAGGGAATCTCGAGATTCCAAGTACTCCTATTGAGGTGGAGCCGGACAGGGTGCAAGAGGAAGATGATGGGTCAAGTTCCCCGAACAATGAGACGAGTAGTTCGACTACTCCGGAAGATCCAAAAGAGAAGGAGCCGCAATGCATAGCTAGAGATAGGCCAAGGCGAGAGACTCGAGCACCTAGAAGGTTAGCCGAGTATGAGTTAGTCGCGTATGCCTTGAGTGTAGCCGATGATGTTGATTCGTATGAGGAGCCTTCCACATATGACGAGGCGGTTACTTGTGATGACTCAGGCAAGTGGATGCTATCTATGCAAGAGGAGATGGAATCTCTTCATAATAATGGCACTTGGGAGTTGGTTGATCTCCCTAAAGGCAAGAAGGCCATCAAGTGCAAATGGATCTTCAAGAAGAAGGAGGGCATCCCTGGGGTCGAGAACGAGAGATATAAGGCGAGATTGGTGGCTAAAGGTTTTAGTCAAATTCCCGGAGTAGATTTTAATGATGTGTTTTCACCGGTGGTCAAGCATAGCTCGATTCGGGCAATTCTAGGCATTGTAGCAATGCATGATTTGGAGCTTGAGCAAATGGATGTGAAGACGGCCTTTCTACATGGGGAGCTCGATGAAGATATCTACATGGTCCAACCCGAGGGGTTCGAGGGTTCAAACCAAGAGAACAAGGTGTGTTTTCTCAAGAAGTCCTTATATGGTTTGAAATAGTC
Organism: Euphrasia confusa; assembly: GCA_954870475.1. NCBI lineage: Eukaryota > Viridiplantae > Streptophyta > Magnoliopsida > Lamiales > Orobanchaceae > Euphrasia > Euphrasia confusa. The sequence continues at coordinate 12,515,168 of OX940968.1, read as the reverse complement.
TCCTAGACAGTGGTATAAACGTTTCGACACGTTTATGATTAAGAACGGTTTCCGAAGGAGCTCCTATGATAGTTGTGTGTATTTCCGGAAAGGCCGTGATGGGTCTTTAGTCTATCTTCTCCTCTACATCGACGATATGTTGATAGCGGCTAAGGATAAGTCGGAGGTGGAGAGAGTCAAGGCACAACTTAGTATGGAGTTCGAGATGGCAAGTTGTATCTTGGCCAAAAGGGGTATATAGAGAAGGTGCTACGTCGGTTCAACTTTGAGAATGCGAACCCAGTAAGTACTCCCCTTGGAACACAATTTAGACTTACCTCTGCTTACTCTCCGACTACGGAGAAGGACATCGAGGATATGGCTCGAGTCCCTTATTCCAATGTCGTTGGGTCTTTGATGTACGCCATGGTGTGTACGCGTCTAGATTTGGCCCACGCCGTGAGTGCCGTGAGTCGGTATATGGCGAATCCCGGAAGAGAGCATTGGAAGGCGGTGCAATGGGTGTTGCGCTACTTAAGAGGTACGTCTAATAAGAAGCTAGTGTTCGGGAGGAATCAAGATGATGTGCGAGGGTTCGTGGATTCCGACTATGGCGGTGATCTAGATCAAAGAAGATCTCTTACCGGGTATGTTTTTACCATTGGTGGGTGTGCTATAAGTTGGAAAGCTATTTTGCAAAGTACGGTGGCCTTATCAACTACCGAGGCGGAGTATATGGCGGTCACCGAAGCTTGCAAGGAGGCTCTATGGTTGAGAGGTTGGTTTAGAGAACTCTCGAAGAGTTCTAAAACGACGTCAATCTTTTGTGATAGTCAAAGTGCTATATGCCTCACAAAAGATCAAGTGTTCCATGAGAGAACAAAGCACATTGATATTCGTTATCACTTTGTCCGTGAGGTGATCGCTCGAGGCGATATTAAGGTGAGTAAGATTAGTACTCACGACAATCCGGCGGACATGTTGACAAAGAGTTTACCCGCAACCAAGTTTGAGCTTTGCTCTAGCTTGGTTGGACTTCAATCGAGAGATTAAGCCCTTAGGGGCTTTTGGAGGAAGGCGATAGGCGAAGGATGTTCGCGGTTTGGTGTCAAGGTGGAGATTTGTTGAAGTTGGTGTCACAAAACCGCAAAATTTGGAAAAACGTAAGCTAGCGCCCAGCTACGTTCCTAGCGTCCCGCTAGGACAGAACGTGCCAGTTTCAGCACACCTTCTGTGGGGTCGGCACGAACGTGCCAGGAAGCTAGCACCCCGCTAGGATCCTAGCGCCGCACTAGGTTCCCAGATTCAGCATACTCGGATTTTGATTCTTTCCTATTTTAAATAGGATTTGTTTCCAACTTTCTTAGGACTTTTTTTAGGGCGTGGAATATTGTTTCCATACAATATTTTGGACTCCCCCCTATATATAGAGAGTTTTCCATTGACACAGAAGACACGAAAAACACCGATTATAATTCTATAGCTATTGCGTGAGATTTGAGGGTTTAGAGCGTATATCATCCAATATTATAGTGAATTGTTCGTCGTTCCTCCCTTGGTTTTTTCCAGTTGGGTTTCCACGTAAATTCTTGTCTTCTTTATTTTTCGTTGATTTCTTTCTTCGGTATTATTGATATTATCATACTATACATCGTCCTATCTTCCAACATGTTAGAATCTCCATATGTCCATAATTATGACAGACCTTTGCAGAATCGCAGTCTCAGCGGATTGTGCTGCGATACAAATATATGAAATGAAAAAAATATACTCAATTTAAAATTTTAAAATAAAATACAATACAAAAATAATGTCAAGAGAATGAACTGGAAAAATATACGCAATTTAAAATTTTAAAATAAAATACAACAGAAATAATGTAAAATACTAATCCCTGCAAGAGAATAAAATATACAGTAAAATATATGATTTCAAAAATCAATTAAAATTTAAATACCACTACAAAAATAAGAAATAAAAATGAAAAAGCTGGTTAATTTCAAATTTATAAAATTGTAAAAGTACAAAAAAAAATTCTTAATTTTAAGATTATGTTATAGAGGAAAAATAAAATAAAGTTTTTTTAAACAAGAAAAAAACGTCTGATATAAGAAAGTGTAGATATGTGTAACAAGGATTTTTAAGTTAAGATAGTGTAGATATGTGTAACAATGATTTTTAAGTTTAATTATGTTATTATCGACTTTTTAAATTAATAATATAATTGTAATATGAAAGAGAGGTGTATTAAGAGTTTTTAGAAGTACAGTAGAAACTCTATATATTAATACTCTATATAGGAATAAACTCCCTATAGTAATAAAAAATTCAAGTTCCGACTTGGGACCAGTTATAAATAGGAATAAACTCCACATTGTCATAAATCATAATAATCTCTATAGTAATATTTTTTCCCGGTCTCAACGATATGACTTTAGGGAGTTTCTACTGTAGTATGGTTATTTTAGTCTTTTTAAAATAGTGGCATAATTGTAATATAAAGAATGATGTGTACTTTGAGTTTTTAGGGGTGCAAATAGCGCTAACCTTTAAATATATATGTTTAAACAATTGTATATATATTTATGTTTGTATACATTGGTTTGAAATAAATAAAAAACAAAAATTTAACAAACATTCAAAATATCCTCTATTAATATATTCGCGATAAAAATATTATTTTATGCACTTATATTATAAATATTTTTTAATTTTATTTAGTGTATATGAATATATACTTAAATATAGTGAAAGTTTTTTTTTTTTTTAAGATTTAAGGATTTAGTTTCAAAATTTTCTAATTTATAAATTAATAATAAAAATATAGAAATAAAATTATAAATCAAATTAATACATAAACTAATAAATAAATTAATTAACCAAACAAAAACAGTGAAAATAAAATTTATCATCAAAGAAACTAAATGAAACTTCTTTATTACATAAACAAAATAATTTACATTGTACGTCATCATCAATCAACTAAGACAAATTCTAAACTAACTATTCTTAAAAGAAAGTGGTATTCAATCCTGACATCTCTTAGCAAAATTTATCACAATAAATTAAATAATTTTAACAACAATTTTCTCAATAATTACACACAGATCATCATATGGATAAGCTTCAAGATTTGCATGTCATAGACAAAAATAAGTAAGATCCGAAAATAGTCATAACCTGCAAAACCAATTATTCATCATATGTAAATTGTAATTGCTGAATACCAATATCGTCGGCATTATAAATTACTAATCATTTTCTTGTGATCAGAATTCCAAAAATGGACTAACGGCAAATGCTGAGTGTGAGTGTAAAATTGAATGACTTCTGCTTCTATGCGAATGGTTGGGAAGTCTATTGATCGAACCTGAGGTATAGTTAGGCATAAAAAATATGGAGTAATTTGAACTAAAGCTGTTTATAAGACAACCCACTTTATTACTTGGGATGTACCCAATGCAATTGATAAATAGTGGATATTTGGCTTTTAATTACCAAAACTATTAAACATAAAATCCTTTTTATTCTAAAACAATAAAAACTTACATATAGATCTGCAAAAGAGAAAGATTAAAATCTATTTACAAATGATTTAATTGTTAATCGAAAATTAAATAATTTAGTAGAATTATGTAACAATCGAATATAGTTATTTTACCTTCCAGGAAAACCGAGTCTCGGTATTGGCCGGAGAGAAGATGAGCGAAAAGTGAATGTCATCTGATATGATCTACTTTTGGAATGATTTTGGTAAGCCCTTGAGGCCAAACTAACTGATTGAATACGCAGAGTAGCCGTAGATACAAACCTGCGCCAGATCAAGAAATAAGAAATAAAGAAGCGTAGATGTTTCTTACCAAAACAAAAATAAATACGAAAAGATGGAAACTTTAAAATATTTTGCAGTAGATATGCATATGTCATAGACAAAAATAAGTAAGATACGAAAATAGTCAGAACCTGCAAAACAAATTATTCATCATATCTTGACTGTAAATTGTAATTGTTGAATACCAATATCGTCGTCATTATGAAATTACAAATCCCCTTCTTGTGATTAATATTTTAAATATGGACTAACGGCAGACGCTGAAGGAGAGGGTAAAACTGAATGACTCCTGCTTCTATATGCATGGATGGGATGTCTATTAATCGAACCTAGGCATTAGAAAAAATATGGAATAATTGGAACTAAAGTTGTTGATACGACAACCCACTTTACTATCTTGAGATGTAGAAGATCTACCCAATGCAACTGACAAATAGCAAATATGTTGCTTTTGTACATAAATAAATGAAATAAATGATGGACTCGTCAGCGCTGCGTCTAGTACATAGTTCCAGAAGAAAATGAATCATATTTGATATATGAAATTGAATATTATTATTAATAAATGTGTGATTTTTGAAAAAATGTAAGTTTAAATAGTTGATTATAATTCAATGCATTAAAATGTGTTTACATCTGCTGCATTTTAACTAAAAAACGTAAGACAAATGGACTATGGATGAATCCCCTCATACGATAATATCAATTCAAAAACCTGCAAGAAATACCAAATCTTTTACAAATCAAAATACGCCCCGAAATTCAACGAAAGCCAAAAAAAATTGACACGGTTCAAATACACTTTGCCACCCCAGGATATGGATTTTTACACTTTGCAACCTAGTCGAAAAAGTTTTACCAATCAGTACCACAGGATAAGCCATATTACAATTTGCAACCTGCCGGTTGCCGGATCGGAATATGCCATAGAATATTTCGATCATATGAGCTCCACATGGCATAATTAAGGGCAAATTTGTCTTTTTACAAGAAAAATCAATTTTATTAAATAAATAAATAAAATATAAAAAAAATGAATATTTAAATTACAAAATCCAAAATTAAAATAAAAAATTTTAAATCAAAACAGATCTAGAGATCTAGAGTCTCTTTTTTTTTTCTTCCCATCGCCTGGATCCACAAGTCATTATCGGGAATGGAAAATCCTAGATGATACTATTAATCAAACTAATTCTGATTCTAATTCGGGCAGATATAACTTGTTTCAGGCAGATGGATTTACGACAATGTTTCGTATCCCCACACTAACAGGGAGATTTGATGAGAAATTGACGAGGGAATGTAGTAAGCCTTCGTCTCCCCCGATAGTGGCGGCGAGTCGGCGACCAGCTTTCAAGAAAGAGGAACATGTGGCGCCGGCAGGCGTGGGCGCGGCAGCGACGGGCATGGGTGCGGCAGCGACGGGTGGTTCAAATTTTGTTCGAATGTTATTTTTGTTATTGGGTAAGATCTGAGATGGGGGTTTGCTTTTTATTAGATCTGAGATCGGATTTTTATTAGAACATACTGAATATTTTTTCATGTTGATGATATGTGTTTTGAGATTTGTACTGTGTTAATTATCGATAATGTTTTTGATTTTTTCATGTACTCTTTTAAGATATTAATTTGTTTTAGAAGATATTTATTTGGTCTAATCTTTAAATTTTGAATTTGGTTTTGAAGATATGGATATTAATTCTTCAAAAATTTCAAGTTTCAAGATTTTTTCGAAGTGATGAATATACTCTGGTCAATTAGGTTTTGTTTGTTTTTTTTTTCCAGAATCACAGTGAATAGAATGATGAAATGTTTTTTTCTTTTTTTTTTAATTTTAATTTTCTTACTAAGGTGAGACTAAGTGAGGGAAAATTTGTAAAATGCAATTTAAAAATGAAATATATTAGATGTGATCGAAATATTCCATGGCATATTCCGATCCGGCAGCCCGCAGGTGGCAAATTGAAATATGCCTTATCATGTGGTACTGACGAGCGCGAATGCTTGTCGCGGAGCAAACGCGCTGCCAAAATAAAATTTATATTTAGCCAAACTCAACACTACGGTGTATAGTGATAAGTATGATGGGTCGGTCCCACGAGGAAGCAATTGCATTAAGTGATCTCGGCTAGCCCAAGGGTTGTCACGTTTTAAAAAGGTTTTGATTGGTTGTTGTGGGCACAGCGGTTTTAATCACGCTACCAAACTCAAACAATTAAATATAAACTCACTATGACTGAACATACAGAAAATAAACTAAACACTATGACCATTTGAATGCAAATAGAAAACGAAAATAAATAATGGAAAACAAGCATCTGGGCATACAACGTCTCTCAGGGTCATCTGGGCACACTACCGAACATAGACACTAAGGATTTCTACCAGCGGTTTGTCAGTGGTTATATGGTGCTTTAAAAAGACAACAACGGTCCTATTGCGTCAGGCCCCCAGCTGCCCCACCCCTCATCTATCCTTACTGTGTAAAGAGAAGGCAAGCTAACATTATGCTTAAACCCCTGGATCTGAACAATTCGATAACCTATGCGACCAAACATGGATCTAGTTTGCCCAAACCCGCATTACTCTCTAGACAGACCCGCTCGGCCAATAGCATGCTCGGAACTCTGAGTCATACGACCGCAATCTCCAGCAAGTTCTAGTGTTATGCCCGCAACAATACTACAAGGTACATCTATGCGGTTTGCCCAATCACCAGTATCCCAATTTGTAAATGTTCACTAGTGGTCGTCCTAGTTTGTCCAAACTCCCTGAAAATATTCCTCAACCAACTTTGCTTCGGGAACAAACCCCCAACCGGCTACTCTAGCCACATCAGCCTCTCGGTCTCACTTAGCCCAAAACCCCCCTCGATCTGCCTTTGCCCAGACGCAAATTACTAGCTATGCATAATCAAATCGAAAATAAATAAAATAAAAATAAAATAAAACATGCTGGAATTGAATCTTGAATTAAAGTACTGAATGTCTAGAACATAAAAAAAATTAATTGACGAAAATAAAAAACATGAAATTGAAACGAATTCGCCCTGCTATGCCCGAAGGCCCATAACCGGCGAGAACTCGACTCCTTCTTCTTCAGCCCATCAATGGCGTTTTTCTGAATTTTTGGGTGTTGATTTCGTCCCTCTCTCTCTCTCTTGTATATGGTGTGCTTTCTGTTGATCAGGGATTATATATGTGCGGTCTCTAGGGCATCAGATTTGTATTAATGGGCTGATGGGCTGAGGGGCCTGGTGGGCTTGGGCCGTCTGGGCGTAGTCCGTCCAGAGTTTGTTCTTGCTGGTACTCTTGGTGGTCAAAGAAAGTCATGGTCTTTAGGGATTCTTTCCTTATCAGCTGGCCGGATAGAGATAAGGGATTAGGCAGAATCCCCCAATTTTCGGACTTTGTTGCTCTGGTATGCCCGATACTCGCCGTTTGCCCAAAGTGTGTCTTCACCTAAAGTCTTGACTTTGCCCATAGTGGTGACTTTTCCCATAGTGTCGACTTTGCCTCCTTTGGTAAAATTGCTCCAGTCATTTTGCCCATAGTGTCGACTTTGCCTCCTTAAGTCAAACTGCTCAAGTCACTTTGCCTTGGATCCCCGTATTTGCCCAAACTGGGAAAGTTTCTGGCCTCTTTCGCACAATCCACCACCTACTACCTGCAACCCTGCATACTTTTCCCAAACACTCCATTGTGCCCTCCCAGACACACTAAAGACTCAAACTGACTCAATAAAAGAATAAAAAGTGCTCTAAGATGAGCAAATAAAATGGCTCATCGGAACCGCACACACTTGGAACACGTTTGTCCCCAAGCGTGGGGTCTGATTTACCTGACTCAAGACCAAAGTGAAAAAAGAAATAAATGGAGGGGAAAAAAACAAAGGACTTTAGCATGATCAGTATAGGGCATAGTACACACAGACAAATCAAAATTCAATTTAAGATAAAAACAAGTCAAGATTCAAAGACAGGCATTGTAAAAATTCACAGCAGACTCTCAAGAAAGAAATAATATTTTCATGTATGGCTCAAGTCTCACAGTTTGCCTAGAACAGTTCCATCGTCCCTATTTCATGCATCTTAACTATAACGTTTGAGTTACTGTATGTATGTTTGCCCAAAGTAATCATATAATCATGTTGACTCGATTAGAAACATGGGTTTGCCCTTTCCCTTTCCCCCCTCACACACTTTGCCTCTGGCAAAGTGTGCAAAAGTAATAAGATTGGTGAGGGCTACCCACGACCACATCGTGACTCTAAAAACGTCGGCGCACCTTCCCCCTCACACACTTTGCCTTGGGCAAAGTGTGTCAATGATCAAGGGAAAACCGACTAAAAAAAAGAAGAAAAAATAAAGAAAACAATTGGGAGGGCAAATGAGGAGGAGGTAAATGCAAGGTAGAACCTGAATTAGGCACGGGCAAAGTTGGCCATTAGTGTGTTCAGCAGCTCCACGAGGCCTTGTTACATGCTGCCTTGTCGCCTTAGGACTTTTCCTGGAATCAGTAGCTTGAGCCCTTTTGCCCAGACCTTGACTTCGTTCCAGGGGTCATCCTTGCAACTTTAGGGAGCTCATCCATCTTCTACCGTAATATGAAGTTTGACCAAGTAGTCAGTATGTCCACACAGCTACCCTTTCACCCTCCTTGACCTGCACCTAAAAAACAAAGAAACCCTTTCCCCTTCTGGGATCAAACAAGTCAAAGTCCTCCATTCGATTTATTCAAAATAAAGTAAAATACTATACAAAAAGATACCAGGTTGCCTCCCGGTCAGCGCCTTAGTTATCGTCAAGGGCATGACGTGATGTATGCTCACCATTCTTCATGGAGCGAGGTTTAAGCTTCTCCTCGTTGTGCCCATAAGAAGACTTCAGATACTTAAGTAGATTTGAAAAGTTGCTCATCATCCATCCTTATAAATTATCAGGAGCTTTGCCTAAACTAAATGGTATTCGCATGTTGGTGGTAGGCGTCTTCCTCTTGTCTTCTGGATGTCGGGCAAACGACTCATGGGCTTTCCTTTCTGAAATTTCGTTAGACTTATCACTGCTGCTCTCGAAGATTTTATTCACTTGTCCCAGGTAGAGATATTTGATAAGTTTGTGCAACTTCTTCAATTCTTCATCGGGTGCTTGCTCAAAGGGCGGCACCAATCTCTCCTCTGGGACAAATTTATTACTTGGGCTCGTGGGGATGAAAGTATTGTTGGAAATCGATATCCCGGGCTATTAAAATTGCGGAAATAATAACCCGATCAAAATCCCTTCGCCGGAAAACATCACGAACCACCACACGAGCCGGGGTTCCGACCGAACGCATCGCCGGGCCGAAGCCGCGCACGTCCAGCCGGATCCCCCGCATGGGGATCGCGATCGCACAACGCGATCGCCGGGGTTACTCACGGCAACCCCACGGCGAGTCCGGCGACTCGCCGTCCGCGGAGGGGGGGGCTGCTCGCCGTGCGAGCAGCGGCGGCACCAGCCCACCACCCCACGCGATCGAGCACGCGCTCGATCGCATCCCCGGCGTCCAGCCGGGGTCCTTGTGCGCTGCCGGCGGTCGAAGCCCTAGGGCTCGACCGCCACCCTCGGCGTCCAGCCGAGGGTCCTCGTTGGTTGCACCCGGCGGTCAAACCCTAGGGTTTTGACCGCCCGCCCTCGGCGTCCAGCCGAGGGTCTTATGTGCGTGCGATCCCGGCGGGGATCCCTAGACCGCCGGCGGTCCGGTGGTCTTCGACCACCACCGCCCGGTCTATCCCCGTCCCCGGGTTCGTCCCTCGGATCTTCGTTCATGTGCATATAACAACAATTAGATTAAAATCACCGAGGGGGTTTCAACGATTTTACCTTTGTTCTCGTTGTGCGGAGAAACGAGATCTTTGAAGACCTTGAGACCTTCCCACGTATTCCTTGCACTAGCTCGAACGTCGGGTGGGCGACGATCTTCCGAACTCCATGGATCTCCCTCTCTACTTTCTCTCTCTAGAATTGTGATCTTCAAGTTATGAGAATAGAGAAGACCATGTAGTGCTTTTATAGGCTACGTAGGGGATCTTAAGGAGGTGGAATATTGGGCTTCTAATATTGAAGATTAAATTGAGCCCAATGCTCAAGTCCATTAATCCTTATCAACATTAATTAATTTATTTTCCACTATATAAATTAATTGCACTCCCAATATTAAACCATATTATATCAAATAATATTTCTCCGGTAGTATTATTTATTCCGTGTATTTAAGATATAAATATCCATGAATAAAATTAATTTATTGCTAATTAATTTATTCATCTCTTATATCCGAGACTAGTACCATTCATCCTTAATTATTATGAAGAACAAATCCACCTGCAGGGTTTACATAATAATTCCTTATGAACTCATCTCGGGGATATTATCAACCCTTCCGGGATACACTTTCCCGTCAAGTATTCACGGCATGTCATATATAAAATATAGCGACCCAACTTAACCGGTAATTGACCCAGTAATTAAACCGGTCAATTCCTTTGGAAAATCAAAGTCACTTATATTAAATATACACACCCGCAATAGTATCGGGGATTAAGAATAAAATACACTGAGACTTGAATCAATTATCAAAGGCAATCCTAATTGATAAGTCTCAAGCGATCCGCTCAATACACCAAGTGTACAAGTGTGATAAAATAATTAAGACAAATTATTTTCTCTCTCACACAACGACTATACCGATGGATTGGTCCGTGTCCATCTAGGTCGTGAGCAACTGTTCGATTAAATACGAGTAACCGATAGTATGATCTTCTGTGTGGGCCCGACACACCATACTAACTACAACGTATAGAATCCAGGACTATAATTTGCATATATTTAATTATAAATAATTAAACGCAAATAATTGTTTATTTAATTAAATAGATTAATGGCAATGGACTGGGAGTTTCCGTTACTTAAATCTAGACATTAAGTACACAATTCCAACAAGTATTAGATGGTTCTAGGATTCCAATATGTAGTACTGCCTCCATTCTCTCTTCCATTTCGTTATCTTTGGCAATCTGTTCAACATTCGCCACTTTTCCCAAACCGGTTGCTATGTTTAGACCTGCTTCTCTGCCCAGACTATCAGGTGTGCCCAAATGTTTGTTTTCTGATTTATTGACCTTTGTTAACCTTCCTGGAAATGGAGGTTTGATCACTATAGTTTGTGGTTTGAGCTTTGACTCCTTGATTTGGGCAGACATGTCTTCACGCTTGAAAAGTCTCTTTAGGGCTTCAAATTCTACCATGTCTCGGTTTGGTCTCTTTCCCTTCTCTGGAATTATGTCTTCACTCTTCATTTGGACGGTACTTTGTTGTGCCTCTGGGGCAGATTGGTCCTCTTGGGCAGATTGCACCTCTTGGGCAGACTGCTCTTCAATATTCTCTTCCAATCTTGCTACAATTTGGGCAAGATATTTGGGCATTAAGATTCTGAAATCCTTCCGCCATCTCTTTCTTGAACTTTTTGGGGTCTTGTTGAGCTTTTATGTTCTCTTGTTGAGCTTTCATGTTCTCCATCATGACACGGTTCACAAGCTCGGCTAGAGACGACTCTTCACTTTCATCATATTGTTGGGGTTCAAAGTATTGTTGATCACGCTCTTGGCTTCCCTCTTGACAGTTGTCTTGCCCATACCAAAAATTCTCTTGATATCTGATTTCTGGTATGCTGGTATGGGCATACGGGTCATAGTAATCCGTTCTGCTTTGCCCAAAGCTGTTAAGTTCACATCTATCGACTGCCTTGAGTGGTTCTGTGACCATATGCTCCATGAATTTCTCAATGGTGCTGCAAAGTTGATCGATTTTTTTGTCAGTTGCTACGGGCATAGCAACTGTCTGTTTGGGCAATTCGTACTCATCTTCGCGGGATTCTTCAGCCAACTCTTTGAATATTTTTGAACGCCTCACTTCCACTTTTATTCATAATAGAACCCCCACATGCTGCACGAATTATCATTCTCTCTTGTCCTCTTAGCCCGGATACGAAGTATTGGACCAATTCATGATCTGGAATCTGATGGTATGGGCATAGCGCTAGAATTTCTTTAAATCGAACCCAATAGTCATGGAACGATTCTTCGTTTCCCATTTTGATGTTGTAGATTCTCTTCTTTATTTGCATGATTCGAGACATGGGGAAGTACTTCTTCAAGAATTGATGTTGCAATTCTTGCCATGTTGTAATTTCGCCTCTGGGCAAACTGTACAGCCATTTTCTTGCCCCATCAGCAAGGGAGAAAGGGAAGGCTAACAGTCGAATGTATTCTTCCAGTGTGCCCGTAGCACGTATAGTACCACATGTCATCTCAAAATCTTGCAAATGTCGTTGAGGGTCCTCCCAGGGCATATCGCTGAATCTGGGCAAGATCTGAATAAAAATCTACTTCATCTCCCAATCTGCAGTGATTCTGGGCAAAGTGATGCCCAGAGGTCCGAAGCTCAAATCGGTGGGGAACATCATTTCCCTCAAGGTCTGGACTACTGGTGGGTCGTACTGGTCACCCATCTCTCTTCTCTAGTCAAAAGGGTACTACCCTCTTGCTCTTCTTTGGACTGCACGTGCTCTTTGCCCTGCTCCTCTCGTTCTGCCCTCCTTTGCCCTGTACGGTCAAGCTGGAGAAAAAACAAAAATCACAGGTCAAATAGCACAGAAGACTTACTGCTGGAATATTGCCTCCCCGACAACGGCGCCAATTTTGACGAGCGCGAATGCTTGTCGCGGAGCAAACGCGCTGCCAAAATAAAATTTATATTTAGCCAAACTCAACACTACGGTGTATAGTGATAAGTATGAGGGGTCGGTCCCACGAGGAAGCAATTGCAATAAGTGATCATCTCGGCTAGCCCAAGGGTTGTCACGTTTTAAAAAGGTTTTGATTGGTTGTTGTGGGCACAGCGGTTTTAATCAGGCTACCTGACGAGCACGAATGTTTGTCGTTGGGAACAAATGCGCTGTCAAAATGATATTTATATTTAGCCAGTACCCAATAACTACAAAAGAGTAGATAGTGGTAAGTACGTGGGGTCGGTCCCACGAGGAGGCAATTGCAGTAGGTGATCTCGGCTTTGCCCAGAGGGTTGTCACGATTTAAAAAGATTTGTTTTGATTTGCTGTGGGAACAGCGGTTCTCTCATGAACAACTTGACTCAACTGACTACGACTAAACTAAACTAAATTGATGAAAATCAGTATCTGGGCATACAACATCTCTTAGGTTCATTAGGGCAAACTACCGGTCATCGGCACTAAGGATTTCTGCCAGCGGTTTGTCAGCAGTTATAGGGTGCAAAAACAAAAGTGGTCCTATTGCGTCACGCCCAACAATTGCCCCACCCCTCATCTATCCTTACTGTGTAAAGAGAAGGCAAGCTAACCTTATGCCTAAACCCCTGGATCTAAACAATTCGATAACCTATTCGACCAAACATGGATCTAGTTTGCCCAAACCCGCATTACCCTCTAGACAGACCCGCTCGGCCAATAGCATGCTCGAAACATACGACCGCATCTCCTGCAAGTTCTAGTGCTATGCCCGCAACAATACTACAAGGTACATCTATGCGGTTTGCCAATCAATAGTATCCCAGTTTGTAAAGGTTCACTAGTGGTCGTCCTAGTTTGCCCAAACTCCCCAGAAATAAACCTCAACCAACTTTGCCTCGGGAACAAACGCCCAACCGGCTACTCTAGCCCCATCAACCTCTCGGTTCTACTTAGCCCAAAATCCCCCTCGATCTGCCTTTTCCCAGACGCTAATAATCCATCAACAAATAATTAAAACAAATAAATAAAGCAAAAACGAAATCAAATACTAAAAAGAAAAGCTTTAAAATAAATAAAGAAAAACATAATATACAATTTCGCCCAAACGGGCTGCCCCAAAGGGCAGTGTTTCACCTCTCGACTCTCAAAACAAATATATATGAACTCTCATAAATTTCGTATATTAAGCTCTCTATATTTCTTCTTGTGTGTGGCGTCGTGTGTTGTATCGTCTCCCTTTTGCTGATCAGCGATCCCTTCTTTATATGTGCGGTCTCTAGGGCATCATATTTGTATTAATGGGTTGGTGGGCTCATGGGCCTGGGCCGTTTGGGCGTAGTCCGTCCAGAGTTTGTTTTTGCTGGGACTCTTGGCGGTCAAAGAAAGTCCTGGTCTTTAGGGATTCTTTCCTTATCAGCTGACCGGATAAAGATGGGGGATTAGGCAGAATCCCCCAACTTTCGGAATCTGTTACTCTGATATGCCCGATACTCGCCGTTTGCCCAAACTGGGCACCTTCTGCCCTTTGCCCAAAGTGATGCTGCTGCTTTCTTCATGCCTCTTTGATCTTGGAATTTTCCTTCCAGGTGGGTGAACCATGCGCGATTCTTGCTACGCGGTTGACTCTTACGCATAGTGACTTTGCCCATAGTGACTTCTTTGCCTCACAGTGGCGACTTTGCCTTATTAGGCCCAACTGCCTTAGTCACCTCTGCTTCAGAATCCCGCGTTTGCCCAAAGTGGACCATTAATTTGACTTTTTCGCACAATCTCCACCTGCTGACATGAATACCTGCATACTTTGCCCAAACACTCCAATGTGCCCTCCCAGACACAATACTGACTCAAACTGACTCAATAAAAGGTGTAATAACGCTCTAAGATGAGCAAATAAAATGGCTCATCACTACCAAACTCAAACAATTAAATATAAACTCACTATGACTGAACAGACAGAAAATATACTAAACACTATGACCAAACTGAATGCAAATAGAAAACGAAAATAAATAATGGAAAACAAGCATCTGGGCATACAACTTCTCTCAGGGTCATCTCTGGGCACACTACCGAACATAGACACTAAGGATTTCTACCAGCGGTTTGTCAGTGGTTATAGGGTGCTTTAAAAAGACAACGGTCCTATTGCGTCACGCCCCCAGCTGCCCCACCCCTCATCAATCCTTACTGTGTAAAGAGAAGGCAAGCTAACATTATGCCTAAACCCCTGGATCTGAACAATTCGATAACCTATGCGACCAAACATGGATCTAGTTTTCCCAACCCGCATTACTCTCTAGACAGACCCGCTCGGCCAATAGCATGCTCGGAACTCCGAGTCATACAACCGCAATCTCCAGCAAGTTCTAGTGTTATGCCCGCAACAATACTACAAGGTACATCTATGCGGTTTGCCCAATCACCAGTATCCCAGTTTGTAAATGTTCACTAGTGGTCGTCCTAGTTTTCCCAAACTTCTTGAAAATATTCCTCAATCAACTTTGCTTCGGGAACAAACCCCCAACCGGCTACTCTAGCCCCATCAGCCTCTCGGTCTCACTTAGCCCAAAATCCCCCTCGATCTGCCTTTGCCCAGACGCAGATTACTAGCTATGCATAATCAAATCGAAAATAAACAAAATAAAAACAAAATAAAACATGCTGGAATTGAATCTTGAATTAATGTACTGAATGTCTAGAACATAAAGAAATTAATTGACGAAAATAAAAAACATGAAATTGAAACGAATTCGCCCTGCTATGCCCGAAGGCCCATAACCGGCGAGAACTCGACTCCTTCTTCTTCAGCCCATCAATGGCGTTTTTCTGAATTTTTGGGTGTTGATTTCGTCCCTCTCTCTCTCTTGTATATGGTGTGCTTTTTGCTGATCAGGGATTATATATGTGCGGTCTCTAGGGCATCAGATTTGTATTAATGGGCTGATGGGCTGAGGGGCCTGGTGGGCTTGGGCCGTCTGGGCGTAGTCCGTCCAGAGTTTGTTCTTGCTGGTACTCTTGGTGGTCAAAGAAAGTCCTGGTCTTTAGGGATTCTTTCCTTATCAGCTGGCCGAATAGAGATAAGGGATTAGGCAGAATCCCCCAATTTTCGTACTTTGTTGCTCTGGGATGCCCGATACTCGCCGTTTGCCCTAAGTGTGTCTTCACCCAAAGTCTTGACTTTGCCCAAAGTGGTGACTTTGCCCATAGTGTCGACTTTGCGTCCTTTGGTAAAATTGCTCCAGTCACTTTGCCCATAGTGTCGACTTTGCCTCCTTGAGTCAAACTGCTCAAGTCACTTTGCCTTGGTTCCCATGTTTGCCCAAACTGGGAAACTTTCTGGCCTCTTTCGCACAATCCACCACCTACTACCTGCAACCCTGCATACTTTGCCCAAACACTCCATTGTGCCCTCCCAGACACACTAAAGACTCAAACTGACTCAATAAAAGAATAAAAAGTGCTCTAGGATGAGCAAATAAAATGGCTCATCAGGTACTGATCGGTAAAACTTTTCCGACTAGGTTGCAAAGTGTAAAAATCCTATATCCTGGGGTGGCAAATTTTATTTAGCCCTATATTTAAATACAATCAAAAATGATAAAAACACAAAGTAGAAAAAGTAGTAAACTTTAAACATAGATTCGATAATGTACCTTCAAAGAATGAAAAGGGTGAAGGATTCATATTTGTTGAAACAAGAGGCTGACATTGCGTGAAATTTTCACAAACAACCGCCTCATATTTTTGTTTCATGATCTCAATGTCCCATAAATCAACAAAAACGCTGAATTTTCTCCACATCTTATTTTGATTGTAGAACCCTAGATTCCTTCATAATATCAATGTTGGAAATGCTCCGGTCGAACCCGGGTTGGAGAGAGAAAGAGTGAGAAAAGTAATATTAGGATGATGTTTTATATTTTAAAATAAAAATAATATTTAATCGGTGGGAGATGAAGAGATAAATATACGCGTTCAAATTCTTGAAAATAATTAATCTGCAAAATAGTGATTTCATAACATAAATATTCGCGTTCATCTGATGAGACTGACACTTTTTTTATTATCCCGTATGACAAAGCCTGAAGATCATCGGATTGAGAGAAATCTATTTCATTTATCAGTACATAGTAATTGAATGAACTTAGAGTTGGCTGTAAATCAAACCAACTCTAGATTCCTTCATAATATCAATGTTGGAAATGCTCCAGTCGAACCCGGGCTGGAGAGAGAAAGAGAGAGAAAAGTAATATTAGGATGATGTTTTATCTTTAAAATAAAAATAATATTTAATCAGTGGAAGATGAAGAGATAAATATACGCGTTCAAATTCATGAAAATAATTAATCTGCAAAATAATGATTTCATGAGATAAATATTCGCGTTGTTCAAATTCATGAAAATAATTAATCTGCAAAATAATGATTTCATGAGATAAATATTCGCGTTCATCTGATGAGACTGGCACTTTTTTGGTTATCCCGTATGACAAAGCCTCTGATGAGAAAGCTATTTTATTTATCAGTACATAGTAATTGAATGAACTTAGAGTTGGATGTAAATCAAACCACGTGAATATTGATATAATTTTAGGAGTTATTTTTAATTGAAAAAATCAATAAAATCATAATGAGACGCTTTCAAAATATGATGGTACTTTGATTATGATAACTTCAGACTTCAAATGTATTTTTTATATTTAACCGAGAAAAGAAATGAGATATTTGAAAAAAACAATAGATTTAAGACTCGAGATATAGCAAACTTAAATTGAAAAAATTGAGATTTCGTTTTTGAGAGTTGTGCTTACAATTCTTGCAGCATGAGCACACACATGAATATAGGAACTTGTGAAATAGGGATTATTGGAACATGTACCACTGCAAATGAGGAAAAATCAATATTTCAGTTCCATAAATATTAAAAATAATTTAAAGTGATCTGAAAAAAATATAATTAAACTTGGGCCAGGCCGTAGATTTTTATGGTGAGACTGACACAATGTCAAAAACATCATTGTTTATCAATTGAAAATAATAATATATTAAGAGTAGGTGTTAAGAATCAAACATTACTGCAAAAAAACTATAATTAAATTAGGGGCAAGTCTACTTTAAATAATACAAAGTTTACATTAAACAATTTACAAAACCATGGCGAAAAAATTATAAGTGACATGATTATATAAATTTTAAATACATGCTACGGTGAAAAATTATACTTGTGATTGGGGAAAAAGAAACTAAATTAAGTTCACAAGCAAAAATGACATACCTCATACTACAAAAAAAATAAACAATTGAATTAGAGTTACGAAAAATAATAGAAAACATGTAACAACGATTTACAAAAAAAACTTAAGAGTCTGAAAATACGAATTAGATAAATGCAATCTGTCAAAATTGTATTTAATCGATTTACAAAAATGTTTACGAACCTCGCTGATTTGAAATAGGGAAACAATCATCGCTGATCTAAAATAGGGATTATTCGAACATGTACCGCTGCAAATGAGGAAAAATCAATATTTCTGTTGCATAAATATTAAAAATAATTTAAAGTAATCTGAAAAAAAATATAATTGTGAGAGGCGAAAATCGAAATAGATAGAGAACAACTACTACATATCGTATATCACACATGAGATCGAACTAAGGCGTTCTCCTGTTCAGCGGCACATCTTCAACGACATCTTGATCAAATCGTACTTCCTGCACTCCCTACCAACATCTTTATATCTGAAATTACGTCTTCGACGTAGGATACCAACTTTTCGAGAAGTCGGTCTTAAACACTGTCACTTCAGCAACTTCGTTCCCACACACTCAGCTCTGCTTGCTATGTATCTTGTATGGTGTAGTGGTGTGTTCGAACTCAACAAGAGTAAAGTAAAGTGCTGAAGACAAAGTTATGTAATAGGTTCATTTCATTGATAAACAAAACTAACTATTACACTTGTGAAAAAAGGTAGACGGAATGATCAAGAGTCGTATCCCAAGTGACGCAGCACTCCAACGAACTAATGATCTAGTACTATATTGTTGGGATTCGATGTCCCGGGCTATCAAAAATTGCGGAACCGATAACCCGACCGAAAACCCTAGATCGCCGGAGACTACGAACACCGACTCATCCGCAGGAGTCCGACCTTTGGAGACTACGCGCCCGAAGACACGCAGCCCGCCCCCAGCCGAAATCCCCCGCGAGTAGGATCCACGAACGCGAACCACCTCACGAGCCGGGGCCCGACCGAACGCCCAGCGAGGCCCGAAGGCCGCGTGCGCCAGCCGAGCCCCCGCGAGGGGCTCGCGATCGTCTACGGACGATCGCTGGGGATGCACGAGGCATCCCCGGGGCTGCTCGTAGCAGCCCCGCAGCGAGTCGCGTGACTCGCTGCTCGCGAGGGCCGAGCCCCGCACGCATCCGCTGCGGGCGAACCCGCAGCACGTACGGGGTCGCTGCGGGTGACCCCGCAGCTTACCCGCGATCGATCCGAGGATCGATCGCACCCCTCGGCTCCAGCCGAGGGTCCCTCGCGCCACGCGCCTCCGACGAGGGGGCCGGCGGATCCTCCCGCCGTGGCACCAGCCCACGGCGGATCCCCAACGATCGAACCCTAGGTTCGATCGTGTGCCCCGGCGTCCAGCCGGGGCTCCCTCTCTCGTCGCGCGTCCGGCGGTCCGAACCCTAGAGTTCGACCGCCGCGTTCGATCCTCGCCGGGGATCTCGAATCCCCGTCCCCGAGGTTCGTCGTTTTTCCCGGATCGTGCGTTCATGTATATATCACAATTTATCATGTACGAATAATCAAAGAGGGGTTCTCGATTATACCTTCGATTCGTTGTACGGAGAAACGAAATCGATTGACGACCTTGCGATCTTCCTACGTATTCCTCGCACCTTGTTCGAACGTCGTGTGGGCGACGATCTATCGAACTCTATGGATCTTCCTCACTCTCCAAGACTTTATGATTGGCGTAGGTCAATTATGTGTGTTATGAAAAGTGAAGACCATGTAGTGCTTATATAGGCTACGTAGGGGATCATAAGGAGATTAAATATTGGGCTTCTAATATTGAAAATTAAATTGGGTCCAACCCAAATCCATTAATTCTTATCAATATTAATTTTATTTATTTTCCACTATATAAATAAAATTGCACTCCCAATATTAATTCATATTATATCAAATAATATTTCTCCGATTAGTATTATTTATTCCGTGTATTTAAGATTTAAATATCCATGAATAAATTTATTTATTGCTCAATAAATAATATTCATATCTTATATCCGAGACTAGTACCGTTCAACCTTTATTATTGTGCGGAACGAATCCACTCATGGGGTTTACACAATAATTCCTTATGAACTCATCTCGGGGATATTATCAACCCTTCCGGGATACACTTTCCCGTCAAGTATTCACGACATGTCATATATAAAATATAGCGACCCAATTTTACCGGTAATTAACCCAATAATAAAATCGGTTAATTCCTTTGGAAAATCAAAGTCTCTAATATTAAATATACACACCCGCAATAATATCGGGGATTAAGAATAAAATACTCTGAGATTTAAATTGATTATCCAAGGCAATCCTAATCAATAAATCTCAAGCGATCCGCCCAATACACCAAGTGTACAAGTGTGATAAAATAATTAAGATAAATTATTTTCTCTCTCACACAACGACTATACCGATGGATTGGTCCGTGTCCATCTAGGTCGTGAGCAACTGTTCGATTAAATACGAGTAACCGATAGTATGATCTTCTGTGTGGGCCCGACACACCATACTAACTACAACGTATAAAATCCAGGACTATATTTTGCATAATTAATTAATAATAATTAATTGCAAATAATTGTTTATTAATTAAATAGGTAAAATGCTATGACGGGGAGTTTACCGATACTTAAATCTAGACATTAAGTACACAACTCCAACAATCTCCCACTTGTACTAAGGTCTAGTCATTTCCTCCAAACTCCCGACTCCCATACTCATCACGTGCTTAAGTTATACTTCCCAGAAGTATTATGTGAATGAGCAATCTAGGTTGCCGCTCTGAAGTTATCTTGGTGACTACTGCGTCGTCTCTCTGACGATGACTCGTATCAGGTGGTACTGGCTCTATGTGTTATCATCACCTTTTTGAACTTATGACTTCTTCCAGTTCTCCACGCACCGCTATGTACATAGCCTTTGGTGAACCAAGAGTCATATCCAAGTTCAGAGGTCATTCCGGAACCTAACCAAAACTTCCGCTGCCTCTGAGGCTGCTGTTCGGTTTATGATAGAGTCCGAGAAGCATTACGCTTATCACTCTTTCATCCTTAGGTTCCACCTCTTCTAATAGTGAACACATAGCCTGATATCGACTTACACTGGTCCTTCTCTGATTTTGGATCTGAGAAACTGTAATCTAAGAAGATTTCGTTTTGCCAGTAATCCAGTACTTCCAAGTACTTTACAGCATTCGAATATTTCTTATCCAGATTACTTTGATATCCTCCCACTACGCTAACCGCATAGTTGATATCAGGTTCTTTTTTTTCAACATTGCATCT
Organism: Euphrasia confusa; assembly: GCA_954870475.1. Taxonomy (NCBI): domain Eukaryota; kingdom Viridiplantae; phylum Streptophyta; class Magnoliopsida; order Lamiales; family Orobanchaceae; genus Euphrasia; species Euphrasia confusa. The sequence continues at coordinate 12,493,976 of OX940968.1, read as the reverse complement.
ACAAAGCTTTCTACACTTAAAGTGTAGGTAACTGCTTTGTCTATATCTATCTCCTTCATGTGTTCAAGACACATACCTTAGATAGATGCATTCTGTTCTCGAAAGGCAATAACCTTTCTCAGAATTGTGCATGTTTAAAACAAACCATGATCGTATAAGATATCTTAAGAGAAGTGCAAGTGTTCTTATCTAGAGATCGAAAGATTTCTAAGAACATGATACAATTTCATCTTAATCTTATATTCTCGATTTATTTAGACAACCTCTATTTTATGTCTGACAACACTTTTACATTGTTGCCAACGATGAAGTGTTATCTACACAAAATTCCGAGAAACACCACCTTTGTTTCCATTACGTCTCTAACACACCTCTCCTTGCCTTTTGATGAATCCATAGAATGGACTATCTCATCAATTCGCAAGTTCCTATGCAGAACTAGGGATCGATTTCATGTATACTAGATCTAGAGTTCAAAAAACTCCTCCAGTCTTATGAACATCTCTGGTTGCTTAACAACCTCCCACTGCAATGGCGTTCCGGTTTATAACAGTAACAACATTAGGTGCAGTTAGTGGTGTACCGCTACTCGGTTAGGCTGGTTCTCAGTCTTTCCTTTCCTCATTTGAAGTACATTGTCAGTTAGGGCATTGTAGTTCATCTAATAGTCTTCCTCTAAGAACCGGGCGAGGACACCCATCTGGTTCGTAGCACTATTGAACATACAATTACTTGCTCTTCTAGGATATTCTACAATCACATTGAATGTGCTGTTGTATCCAGAAATATCCATAGAACACAGGTAGTTCCAAACAAACTTGTCCTTTTACTATTAGAATCTCATCTCTTATTTCTGACACACCATTTCCACACGTCAGTGTATGGTGTAGTCGTTTGAGACTTAATCTCAATCTTTGATTTATGCTATGTGTTATTTAGATAGGTGATAGCCTCCGCGAACAAGTCGCAGGCTTCCAATGGATATACTTTGAAGGTTCCCCACAATGGCTTTGTGTTGAAAACACTCCGCTTTTATGGCACATCAAGTATTCTAATCCATCTTCGAGTATTCTTGAAAGAACGACTCGTACCTTTCTAATTACACATGTCACGGCATTAATCATAAATCATTTTCAATACTTGTCCGAATTCCATCCTTTATCTAGAAAGGTTAACTCAGTTGTATCATTTTTCAAGATCGATTCTTAGGTCGGGAGGTCCATTCCTCCAACTATAATTGATCAAATCAATTTCGACCTTTTGAATCCCTTTTGAATAGATACTACCAAGTTCAAGAATTCACAAGTATAATGATTAATAAGAGAAATACATCTAATAAGTAAAACAAGTTATACATAACGGTTTGTTGCATCGTGGTAGACTAAGGATTCATCACTCACATATTGCTATCTAATGTACCAGAATAGATATCACCATTATTTCTTATCCAAACCATCAAATGATTAAAGAAATAAAATATCCATTAATAATAAAGAAAACCAGAACAAAAGTTCTTTTTCAAAATAAAGGGGTACATAAAGCAATAACTGAAATGAAATCCTAAAACATAAATGTCTTCCACTGCAACCGCTGCTACCCCAACAGCTTCGCCCATGTAGACTCGAACTCTTCTTCTCTAAGTCGCCGGGTTTTCTGGAACCCCTGCATTTAAAATAATGCACATACCGTCAGTGGTTCCATATCTACACACCAGAATTCTGGTAGATAATACCGCTGACTATGTTTTTACGACTAAAGAAAAATTCGTACCTCGGAGAGGACATTCAGACTTCCAGTGTCCAGACTTGTTGCATCGGAAGCACTTGCCCTTTGGCTTACTAGCCCCCACTCGTGGTCCATTCCTCTTGGCACCACTGGGTTTCATGGCTTGCTTCCTTTTCTTGCCCCTACCTCCAATAGCTTTCAAGCTTTTGGACTTGGTAGCCACAAGCGCTTGAGACTTGCCCTTCTTGTAGATCCCCTCTGCCGCCTTTAGTTCAGTCAGGAGTTGCGCAAGGCTATAAGATAGTTTACCCATATTATAGCTCATACGAAACTGCTCAAACTTAGGGGTCAGAGACTGGAGTATGATGTCGACTTGCGTCTCATCATCAATGGAAGCTCCTAGGACCTCAAGTTCATTCAACAAACTCATCATCTTAAGAACGTGCTCCCCAACGGGCGTTCCTTCAGACTGAGTAGTCGACATGAGGACTCTCATGGCTTCTTGCCTCGCCGCACGATCCTGCTCCCAAAACATCTCCTTGAGGTTAGTCATCATATCTCGGGCAGTGTCCATCGGCTCATGTTGGGTTTGGAGTACATTTGACATGGAAGCCAAAATATAGCACCTAGCCATTTCATCAGCCTTTTCCACTTCCGATATGTTGCCTTTTCCTCATCAGCTGAGGCAGCTGTGGGCTCAGCAGGGCATTTATCAGAGAGTACAAACTTGTACTCTTCAGCAGTCAGGACAATGTCCAAATTTCTCTTCCAATCAATGTAATTGGGACCAGTGAGTTTATGTTCCTTGAGTATTACAGAAAGTGGATTCATAGCTATTCTCTAAACCTATAAGCACATGTAAACAAACAATCAATTTAATGTCCGACATTATCTCCCTCAAATAATATCATTAAATCACTAATTGCGTCTAAAATCCCATCAGGTAAGGCAAGCCACGTTCGTGTGGACGTTTACCAACCCAAATGATTTAGCAATTAGGTTTGCTTTGGTCGTACATCATTATAGCGTTACTTCGTTGGGAAGAATACTATAAAGCGTACCTAAGTGTAAACCATCACTCAGTGCTAAGGCGAATCGTTTAGAATTGTTATGTCACCGCAAGCCACGTTCGTGTGGACGTTTACGATAACTCGCAATCCCTCACAATTTCCTATAACTGTCTACATCAATTATTCTAAAATCCCTTTCAGTATAGCAAGCCACGTTCGTGTGGACGTTTACTACACCAAATAGATTTATATAATTGAAATCCAATTACTTGATCCATTTGATGTTGTAAATCAAGACGTGGAGAACCATAAGTGAAACTCGAAGTTTCTAACCAGTGATTCACCATGCGAACGACCCTATCTCTCATAAATGAGGGAGCCGAGCAGACAATCGATCCATCTATCAAAGAATGGTACGAAGGTCTCTAATTTGTGTCATCCACATGACCAAGTGGCTCTGGCTCCATTCCACTCCCCGGGGTGAGAATGAGTCGACTTGAAGTCAGTTTCAGAAAGACAAATTAGGCATTGTTTGATAAACTTGACCAATGTTTCTTGTAAGAGGAATTGCAAGAATTCTCCTCCAATGACTTGTCTATATGAACTTGACCATGGGAATGTTTCCATCCCCTCTCCCACTTAGCTTTTTACGATAAAGGGATACGCTATCTAGTGCATAAAGTAAACACATATAGCATGCATGTAAGCAATAAACCACATAGATCACATAGTCAAAATAATGCTAGAGAAGTTATCTTTCCCGACTATCATGGCTTTATCTTCATATGCATCCTCTAGTCTTCAGTCTTCGTTTCTTGAATGCTCCATGTGACGAGAATATTAATTTCCAATATTTAAATCTATTTATTTTCAATTAATCCAAAAGTTACTTAATTCGAAAATTAAGTCAATTGAATATATCAAAAATAAAATTAAATATTATTAATATTTTTTATTTATTTATTTTCCTATCTAGTTCTATTAAATCTCTAGAATAATCTATCCAAGTAAAATTGGAATATTCTAGAAGACATCTATAATAGAACAAGGAAATAAAATAAATTAGGACTCAATACTTTCCAAATTTATTTTTATTCCTAATCCATGAATATTCCCATGATGTAGGAATAATCAAATAGGAAAAATAAACTTAGTACTAAATTAATTAAATTCCTAATCTTTGAATAATTCCATGAAGGAAATAAATCAATAGGAATAAAATCAATTCTAATTAATTCTTTTCCTAATCCAAGAGAGTTTCCAAAAGGAGAACACTAAAAAAAAAAGAAAAAATCCGAATTAATTAGGAAAGTAATATCTTGGTAGAAGTGGCATGGGTTGGGAGACCCCATACCACCATACCATGATGGATCGGCCGGCCACTCGGGGAGGAGCGCCGTCGCCGCCTAGCCACGCCGGCTAGGCCATGGATCGATCACCATCATGGGATCGATCCCAAGCCCTACTCTCTTCGTCACTTCTTCGTCTTCCGACGATCGTCTCATCATCGTACCAACGTAAAAAAATTACAAAAAATAAATTACAATTCCGGTATCGATTCTATACATGAAATCGACCCTATACATTTTCCGGAAAATAAAGAACGTAATAATAAATCCTAAATTCGGTCAACCCCCGAATTTTTACTATTACAAACATTCAACCACACAAAACGAATCTCGACATGTCCGAGAGTTTAATAATCATGATAATTAATTAAACAATAATTAAATTAACCATGATAGCCGGAAATCCTGCAAGGTAGAACAATAATCGAATATATACATGAACCCGAAACCAAACGCTCTGATACCAGTTGTTGGGATTCGATGTCCCGGGCTATCAAAAATTGCGGAACCGATAACCCGACCGAAAACCCTAGATCGCCGGAGACTACGAACACCGACTCATCCGCAGGAGTCCGACCTTTGGAGACTACGCGCCCGAAGACACGCAGCCCGCCCCCAGCCGAAATCCCCCGCGAGTAAGATCCACGAACGCGAACCACCTCACGAGCCGGGGCCCGACCGAACGCCCAGCGAGGCCCGAAGGCCGCGTGCGCCAGCCGAGCCCCCGCGAGGGGCTCGCGATCGTCTACGGACGATCGCTGGGGATGCACGAGGCATCCCCGGGGCTGCTCGTAGCAGCCCCGCAGCGAGTCGCGTGACTCGCTGCTCGCGAGGGCCGAGCCCCGCACGCATCCGCTGCGGGCGAACCCGCAGCACGTACGGGGTCGCTGCGGGTGACCCCGCAGCTTACCCGCGATCGATCCGAGGATCGATCGCACCCCTCGGCTCCAGCCGAGGGTCCCTCGCGCCACGCGCCTCCGACGAGGGGGCCGGCGGATCCTCCCGCCGTGGCACCAGCCCACGGCGGATCCCCAACGATCGAACCCTAGGTTCGATCGTGTGCCCCGGCGTCCAGCCGGGGCTCCCTCTCTCGTCGCGCGTCCGGCGGTCCGAACCCTAGAGTTCGACCGCCGCGTTCGATCCTCGCCGGGGATCTCGAATCCCCGTCCCCGAGGTTCGTCGTTTTTCCCGGATCGTGCGTTCATGTATATATCACAATTTATCATGTACGAATAATCAAAGAGGGGTTCTCGATTATACCTTCGATTCGTTGTACGGAGAAACGAAATTGATTAACGACCTTGCGATCTTCCTACGTATTCCTCGCACCTTGTTCGAACGTCGTGTGGGCGACGATCTATCGAACTCTATGGATCTTCCTCACTCTCCAAGACTTTATGATTGGCGTAGGTCAATTATGTGTGTTATGAAAAGTGAAGACCATGTAGTGCTTATATAGGCTACGTAGGGGATCATAAGGAGATTAAATATTGGGCTTCTAATATTGAAAATTAAATTGGGTCCAACCCAAATCCATTAATTCTTATCAATATTAATTTTATTTATTTTCCACTATATAAATAAAATTGCACTCCCAATATTAATCCATATTATATCAAATAATATTTCTCCGATTAGTATTATTTATTCCGTGTATTTAAGATTTAAATATCCATGAATAAATTTATTTATTGCTCAATAAATAATATTCATATCTTATATCCGAGACTAGTACCGTTCAACCTTTATTATTGTGCGGAACGAATCCACTCATGAGGTTTACACAATAATTCCTTATGAACTCATCTCGGGGATATTATCAACCCTTCCGGGATACACTTTCCCGTCAAGTATTCATGGCATGTCATATATAAAATATAGCGACCCAATTTTACCGGTAATTAACCCAATAATAAAATCGGTTAATTCCTTTGGAAAATCAAAGTCTCTAATATTAAATATACACACCCGCAATAATATCGGGGATTAAGAATAAAATACTCTGAGATTTAAATTGATTATCCAAGGCAATCCTAATCAATAAATCTCAAGCGATCCGCCCAATACACCAAGTGTACAAGTGTGATAAAATAATTAAGATAAATTATTTTCTCTCTCACACAACGACTATACCGATGGATTGGTCCGTGTCCATCTAGGTCGTGAGCAACTGTTCGATTAAATACGAGTAACCGATAGTATGATCTTCTGTGTGGGCCCGACACACCATACTAACTACAACGTATAAAATCCAGGACTATATTTTGCATAATTAATTAATAATAATTAATTGAAAATAATTGTTTATTAATTAAATAGGTAAAATGCTATGACGGGGAGTTTACCGATACTTAAATCTAGACATTAAGTACACAACTCCAACATATATCACCTAGAGCTAAATCGCATAACTCTACTATCGGTGCACAGCACAAAACAACTACCAAAACTCTTAAAGCTCCAAGTAGTCATTGATATCTTCATCTTCCCTCATCCTGAGTTGATGGAATTGAGCAGTGATAGTTCGGATTTTGGATCGCTTAACTGCATGACTTCCTTCACAAGTTCTTTGTAAAGTTTCCCAAGCATCTCTGGCAGATGTGCAATTCTTGACCAGCTGATACATACTGAGGTCCAGCCATTCACAGATAAGAAGTAGAGCTTTGCTGTTAGCCGTGGACAAGTCATGTTCCTCTCTCGTCCAACTACGTTCCGGTTTCGGAATTCTTACGCCATCGGCATCTTCAGTATATGGGCGTTCCCATCCTTCTAACACTGCCATCCAAGATCTAGAGTCAAAACCTTTAATTCTAGCAGACACTTTGGCCTTCCAGTTTGAGTAGTTCTGGTGAGTTAGCATAATCGGTTTCTGGACAAACATGGACGACTCCATTGTAGCGGAATTAAGAAGTCGAGTAACGGATCACGTCTTATACGTATGACGTCCTACTCTGATACCAATTGAAATTACGTCTTCGACGTAGGATACCAACTTTTCGAGAAGTCGGTCTTAAACACTGTCACTTCAGCAACTTCGTTCGCACACACTCAGCTCTGCTTGCTATGTATCTTGTATGGTGTAGTGGTGTGTTCAAACTCAACAAGAGTAAAGTAAAGTGCTGAAGACAAAGTTATGTAATAGGTTCATTTCATTGATAAACAAAACTAACTATTACACTTGTGAAGAAAGGTAGACGAAATGATCAAGAGTCGTATCCCAAGTGACGCAGCACTCCAACGAACTAATGATCTAGTACTATATCACCTAGAGCTAAATCGCATAACTCTACTATCGGTGCACAGCACAAAACAACTACCAAAACTCTTAAAGCTATAAGCCGTAAACAACGAACGTTGATACTCAGATATCGGATTTCGTTCCCTCAAAATCGTCAAGTGATGCCATTCAACTCCATGGGTATATATAGGTGATCCACACATGTGAGACGTTGACGTGGCACGATCTAATTCGTCGCATGCTTGGATGATGCAACAATTCCATGGATGACATCACTTTTGGAATCTTCGATTCTTGAATCTTGGAATCTTGAATCTTTGATTCTTGAATCTTCGAATCTTGAATCTTCAATTCTTCTAACTTCAGAGTTCAACACATCTTGACTTCGTCGATCTCAATACTTCATTCTCAACTTCATCGTGATGAACACTCGTCGTTGATCACTTCGTATTTCATCGTCTTCATTGTCGTCGATATAGTTGAAGTAGTAAAAATCAAATCCACATTGCAAAGACAGAGAAGGTAAGAATTGCGACTCCGTTCGCAATTGTTGGAGGGGCATGAAATGCGACTCAAGTCGCAAGAGTATAAGGGGAACAGGAATTGCGACTCAAGTCGCAAATGTTTAGGGTCGTGGATTTGCGAACCCATTCGCAAAAGATGAAGGGCATGACATGCGACTCCATTCGCAAAGGTTGAAGTGGGGCAAGAATTGTGACTCTAGTCGCAAATGAGAATTGCGACTCAAGTCGCATCTTTCCGGAGAAGAGCAATTGCGACTCCATTCGCAATTTCTGGGGGTGCACAAATTGCGACTCCAGTCGCAGATGATGGAGGAAAGGAGTTTTGCGACTCCAGTCGCAAATGAAGATGGATTGAGAATTTGCGACTCCAGTCGCACATCATGAGGATGGCGAGATTTGCGACTCCATTCGCACATGATGATGATGGTGAATTTGGCGACTCCGTTCGCAATAAATGAACTTCACTTGTCCATTCACTCACTCACCTGAAATCCAATCAAGCAACGAAAATCATATGTTGTTGTCAAAACTAACATTTACAATTTCCCCCTTTTTGGCACAACTCATATGAATTGGAGTTAAACAGAAGAATCATACAAACTCCCCCTCAACTCAACATGTGAAGGAATTTAGACTAAGTAAAAATGGGAAAAGAAACAATCATACAACAACCAATAGAGATAAGAAATGAAAAACCAAAAACTTAGTCAATAGAATAAGCATTCAAAAACATCAATAACAGAGTTCATCAAACGAGATATGAAAAACATGCATGATGGAAAATTATCAAGTCTTATGCATGCAGGAAGAGAATAAACCAAAAAAACACTATGGGAAAATGTTTCATAGACACCGGGCATTGACTGGTGTTAAAAAAAATTCTGTCCGGTGTCATTGTGCGTGGTGTTAAAGATCAGCTACGTTTTAACATCAGTCATTGACCGGTGTTAAATATAATTTATAACACCGGGTTTTGTGACCTTGACCGGTGTCTATATTATTAAAGACACCAGTCAATTCCATGAAAACTAGCAAAATCAACCGGTGTGAAAAGTAATAACACCAGTCTTTTTTTATATGTGACCGGTGTCTTTGATAATAATTAAAATAAAAAAAAATATAATTTTATAAATTGCAAATAATTAATATTATATTAAATTCTTGAAATCCAAATACAATATTCAAAATACTCAAATCTCCAAATCCTTACAATTTTCATGAACTCCAAACACAATAGTAAAAATACCATAATCTCCAAATCCTTACAATTGTCAAACAACAATATTCCATAAACTTAAAGCATCATCAACCTTTTGTTCTCCTGGTCTAGTATCTTTTTCTCTTCAAACAGAGCAATCACCTGAAAGTAATCAATCAAATAAGTTTGTTAGCTTTATAATATCGTATCACTCGAGCCTTATAGTAGGTACCTTCAATTAACGGGCAACAGCAACAATAACAACGAAATGATACTAGGTTATCTGTGTCCTCATAAGCAGGCACCAAATATTCCACATATAGTAAGAGATCAACACAAAAAGTATATAAAAAGATATGCAAATGAACCAACCAAAAGAGTACCTTCTAACAACAGTTCAAAAGTCAACAAGGCTACCTAGAAAAATATTATTTTCTGTACAGTTTGGCTCACTAATGTAGCCCAAAAAAATATTATTTCACTTTGAGAATTCTTCCATATTCAGTATAATAATCCCATTTATATTAAGAAGAGAAAATTCGACATTTATAGTTAAGGTTCTCACCAAGACTTCATCTTGCCTCTTTTCCCATCTAATGCTTGCCTCAAACAGTAAGCAGTGAACAATATTAAAATATAAAACTACTATGCATCCACCGTAGTGAAGAAGTTAGACAAAGTTCCAAGTAAGATAGTTCTAGCCTTTTAGGTAAGGTCAAACATTGCAAAAATAAAACTAAGTATATAATATAATTCATGTACTTCAAACCTTAAATAGGAACATCGACACAGGCTATAGCAAAACACTTGGGTGCCTGAAAAAAAAAGAATCGAATTAAAACAAAAAAAAAAGTACGCGATAATTAGAGTGTAGAAAAATGTAAAAGGGCGGCGTCGGCAAACCATCTCAAGGGGAGCGTAGGTTGTGTAGAAAAACAAATCCTCCTCACGAGCATCAAAAGTAAAGTTGCGTAATCAAAATCCCACAATCGAAGAACTCAGATTCAGCTTTTAAATGAAACCAGTAATGTTACCTTAAGCTCCATTAGCTCCTCCCTAACATACAAAACAACATGCGCATGAAAATAACATTCAACATAAAAGCGAGGATAAAAACATGAAAACCAAACGGACTTTTACCTTTTGCCGGCATTCAATAATTCAATGTAATCTTGAACAAGAGTAGTCTGTTACATGAAATTCGTTATGCATTACAAATCATAAGCAAAAAAAGTGTATTGATTTATGTATAAAATTATATTCTTACCTTAAAGCTGGAGCCTCGAGCAGTAAGTTTATCAAGTGGTGTGCCCTAAACTTGGAAGTTATTTTTGTCATCAGTTGATATGGGATGTAACTTGGGAGTCTTTGGTTTGGAAGGATCTAATATTGAATTTTCAGAGTTAGAGTCAATAGGTGCAAGGGCTTTCCTAACGAGACTCCAAAGTGCTTTAGTATTCTCATTTATTGGTGACAAGGTCATGCCGTTGATGGGTTCACCGAGTGTTGCTTCGCTCTCACAATACGAATCAGATGCATCTCCACTAACTGGAACGACAATCTTTTCTTTACTCATTTCAGTAGCGTCAAGATTTTGAACCTGTAAGAAGAAAAATGAAGAGAAACTAAAACACGCAATCTAGTAGGTACTAGATATAATGGAAATTATCACTCCAAGCTACTATTAAACTTCAATGAACTTAAATCAGGAGTATGATGATCAATAAATAGCTCTCAGCCAGTTTTTTTCTGAAAGAGTATGTTAAAAACTTCCATATCCATATTTGTAAGTCATAAAAAGAATGACAATTTTAAATCAGATAGATATATAACTACACAACTAAATGTAGAGTGAGTGATGTATGAAATTCCAGTGGTATTCGCCTCTTTCCCAATTTGCAAAGTAATAAAGCCAAAGACATTTTAAAATCAAAACATCCATTCGAAATAACAAGAAATGATTTCGAAGTCAAAATGTGCAAAGCTCATAAAACAATTACAGTACATTAAATTCGAGAACAACGAAGCTCACCTCAGGTCCCGATTTCAGTAAGATTTTCAACTTTTTCAGCGAGATCGGGAAGTGTAAAGATCTGAGTGCGATCAATGAATCACGATTAAAAGGTCATAAACAAAAAAATTAATTCAAATCGAACACGAAAATAGTTCGAAATGACAAGCGAATAAGATTGCATCCCAAATCCATTCGTAAAATCGAAAGATAAAAAAAATAACAAACCCTAGATCGTTCGACGAGTTCATCTTTTTCCTTTCTTTAGGCTTGCTGAACAGGGAGAGATATTGGCGGCGGAGGTGAACGTTTGACGCCTTGACGGCGCGGAGTTTAGGGAGAAAAGAATTCGTCGAAACGGGAGGCCGACGCTGTCATCGATCGATCCTCCTCGTCTAACATCTCAAGCTTCATTAAGAAGGAGCTGGGCTTACATTGCGGCCGCCGAAAGTGAACGGAGCAGGAGCTCGATGTCGGGGGTGGTCGGGTGGCGTCGACTGGGCTGTTAGAGAGAACGGATCGAAGAGGGGTAGGGTTTTGTGTGTTAGAGAGAATGAGTTTGAGGCTTTCCTTATCGCGGCTAAAACATTCAGCGTAATTAAAAAAAAAAAATTAACATCGGTCCTGCCTAATAGGTCCGGCGTTAAAAAAACTTATAATTTTATTAAAAAAATAGAAATACTATTAATATCGGTCGGAAGAAAAAATGGTGTTATAAATAAAAATAAAAATTTGAAATGGAATATTTAACACCAGTTTGTATAGAATCCGGCGTTAAAAATAGTTTAGCCTCCTTTTTTTTTACGACCGGTGTTATAAACATTTTTAACACCGTTCACAAAGGCGCTCGGTGTCTATGAACTGGTGTCTATGTGACATTTTCCCATAGTGAAAAAACAGATAAATAGTTCAAGTCTCAAAATAAAACATCAGCATCACTGAGATGCAAACTCAGAACCCTTCGGAGAGTCAGCTGGAGTGGGTGAACGCATAGGAGTAGTCGGTGGCGAAGCGTCACCAGACTTTGCTTCATCATCTGTCTTTGCATCCCCTTCATCATCTTCTACAGCATCATCATCAGTGTCAGTGATATGGTCTCGATGACCATAGATCTCATATTCCCCAAACTCGTCTTCACCGATCATGATTCTTTCATCATCATTATCATCATCAAGATCTTCAATCTCAACATCTTCTTCAACATCTTTCAAACCGTCAGACGGCATCGCAGGTGATGCCTCTGGATGTGTGGAACTCCCAACCTTCTTCTCATCCTTCAATTCTTCAACAACTTTCCTTTTCTCAACCTTTGATTCTTCAACAACTTTACTTTTGCCTTTTCTCAGCAACTCATACACTTCGCCAGCCAGCATCTCACGAACACCCTCATCATCAGTGTCCACAGCTTTCGACTTAGCTATCTCAGCAAGAGCTTCCTTGATCCCATCCTTGATGAGTTCAAACATAAACGTGTTACTCAGACTCTTTACAGATGAGCCAGCACTAGACCCACCCAAACCTCCCCCTTGATGGGTTATCTGATGAAGAGCATCAATGGCTTCCTTTTGCTCGATCTGAGCCTCGATCATCTCATTGTAAGCAATGGCATGAGCAGCCTGCTTACGCTCCATGTTTCTCGTCGTTGTGAAGCATCGATAGACAATAGCAGAGGGAACAACAGCTCGAAAGTTATTCATTGGATGAAATGGATTCTTGTGTGGAGGCAAACCAGACTTAGGACCATATTTTTGAGGAACTACTCTCGGTTGAGGAGTAGGTGCAGTTTTTGTGCGCTTGACACTCGGATGTTCCAGCTTGAGAGCAGGTGCCCTTTTCTTTAACGACTTCGGGAACAAGGGCGGGGAGACAGGATCAGGAACATCCTCACGCTTAGTATACGTAGTCCAAGGGAGATCATTTACTCTATTCTTCAGGAATGTTGGGGTGATGTTGATGTGAGAGTTTTTCTTAACCTTCCTCTCTGTCTCCGTCATTGGAATAAATTTTAATCAATCATCATCCCATAGATCAAGCATGGGTGAGTGAGATGAATTCTCCTTACTTCCTCAAGGTCAGGCTGCTGGCGGAGAACATCATTCGAAGCCTTAGCCACTCTGCAAATATCAGCAAATATGATCTCACCTAGATCAACCTGTTCGCCGCAGCCAAGGCGAAACAAAATATGCATGAGTTTCGGAGAAAGATAGTTCTCATCAGGGTGTGCAGCCCAATTTGTCATGCCGAGTCTATGCAAAGCACCATAGAAGGCAGAGAGCTTGTTCGGAGTAGGGAGAGGTGTCCTAGCCTTGCCTTTGGTTAAGAAAGAACCAATCTTTAGAGCATTCGATCTATCATCAGTAGTGGGAGACTTCCAAGATCCATCAATCTCTAACCTTTTCAAGAAATTGTTAATGTTCAGAGGGCGGAAGGTGTAGAGTTTTTCACGAAACACAAAACGTCCACACATCTTGTGTGACGGATCAGTGAACTCGGGGGTCAAGTTTGCGTAAAACTTTTGAATGATTGGCAGAGAGAATCTGTAGGTTTGAGTCACAGACTCAAGGATGTGCATATCAGTGAAAAACTTCGAGAGGCCATACTTCTCATAGTCAGCAACTCGGACCTGACGATCCTCAAGAATGGGTAGGTTTTCAATCAAAGTGAGACGACGTTCCGCCTTCTCAGTAAAGAAATCCGGTTTGTAGTGAGGACCACAATCCTCAACCTTCATCACATAGAACTGATCAGCAGTAGCTCTTGTTGAGCCCGAAGAGTGTGGAACGATAGGTGGGATAAAAGAGCCAGAGACAATATGTTTACCCCTATCACTAGAGCCAGGTGCTCGTTGCTTAGACTTTGAGGTGTCGCTAGAAAGAGAGGGTTGAGACTTCTTTGGTTCAGCAGTAGTGACAGAAGGTTTAACCGTTTCAGCAGTAGAGGGAACTTTGTCAATTTTCTTACCATCAGCAGTCATCTAGCCTTCAGCGATCATTCGGTCATACTCCTTGCGAGAGACTGTGCCTTTGAACGAACGAAGGAAACCAGAAGAAGGGTTCTTAGCAGACTTACCTGCTCCGTGAGACACAGAGTGTGCAGGTTTGGCTGTCTTAGTAAGATCAACCGTAGGAGAGTCAGAGATGGATTTTCCAGAACGACGGTCCATCTTGTCCATGTGTTTTTGCAGAGCATGTAAAGCCTTCTTCTTTGATTCAGGTGAAGGAGCCTGCTTCCAAGTGTCTCTGAGAGACTCCAATACTTCCTTATCCAGGTCATCGAAAAGGTTTCCAGCGGATGACGACATAGCAAGAGTAGGTAGCGAGAGAGATAGGAATTCTATGGAGCCTAAGTATCACAATCACAACACCTGATGTGCGAAGCAAAAGAAGGAAGATAGTCGAAACCAGCAGTCGTCGAACGCCGGTTGCGTGAAGAGAGAAAACTCAACTTCAGAACTTGAACTCAGACAATCGATGAACGCACAAGGGAATGAGACTTAGAGAATTTTCAGAAATGTAACCCTAATCCATGATGTTGAGGTCCTATTTATAGGAAAGATTTGGGCCTGCTCGTCTTGGACAAAAAGACCTGCGAAAAAGCCCACTAAACAGTACAAAATCGGCCCATCAGTATAAAAATCGAATAAAATATAATAAAATATTAATCCGAAAAACTTAAATAAGAGATTTCAAAATTTTCGAAAATTTCCAAAATTTTCGTCGACGAACATGAGGTATCGTTGACGTTCATCGTCGCACAGCAGGGATGAAGAATGTTGTATCTGTTCTGTTGAACAGCAGAGGTGAAGCGAGGAGTAACGCATAGGAGATGGTCGCGCGACTTGAGTCGCGTGCGACTGGAGTCGCACGTTATTGCTGGAGATGCGACTTGAGTCGCGTGCGACTAGCGTCGCGAATCATGGCCATGTGACTGGCGTCGCACAAGGATAACAGGCGACCAGTGTCGCATGACGAAGCATATCCAACACAGCATGAGGAGTTATGCACTGGAAGCAGCTACACTCAAATTTCGCCTTAGGGAATGAACTCCATGTGATGCTGAACATGAACTATAAGAATATTTATCAAAACAACACATCCCGAGTTAGTATTCAAGCGTTCAACACACTATAAACATTCAAAAACATTTTAGTGGAGATTCAATCGGTGATACCAGGCAGTGAAGAGCAAATATTTTCCCAAAAAAAATTTTTCACTTTTCATCAATCTCCAAGACAAAAATATCACACAAGGTGAATAATAACTTTAAGGTACATGAAATAGCTCTCGAATTAAAAACCGGTGAAACGGACCGAAGTATATTGAAATAAGTTTAACTTGTCCTTCGTCGCAATCACAAGAATGCAATCGTGTTTCATCGGAACATATATGGTGAGTTAAAACACCGCACAAGAGATTATAATTCGTGAGTGTAAGGTGAACTCTTAAGGCACTCCACTTGGGACTAAGCGTTACTACAATCAGAGGGGAGCAAGGTTCGACCTGCGTCCTCCAGACGAGTTTTAGCTTTTAAAATGAAATGCAACAGATGCTCATTACAGCAGTCAGAGGGGAGCAAGGTTCATCCTGCATCTCCGAAGTGTGATGGTTGAGCATCTTAAATTATAGCGTCTATGTGCTACCTTTCGAAGAGGGGAGCCGGCGGACTAAGTGATCCGGCGTCCTCCGTTACTCGGTATTATAGATCAATGCAAATGAGCTTAAGGGAGTTATATGCCAAGTTCACATGTTTACACTCAGAGGAATAAATGCACTTGGGTCCGAAGACTAAAGCGGCCTCGATCCATGTTCATCTTATTAGATTAATCCACGACGATCCATAGTGCGTATTCAGAAGTAAAGAAAACAATCTTTCAGACTTCAAAATTTTCGTGAACTCTCAGAGAGAACACATGCAGAGAGAATTTCTTAATTTTTTAAATCTCTCAAAGTCAAGAGGTTTGGTGAAGATGTCAGCGAGTTGTTTTTCTGTTGAAATATGCTGTAGACTGACTATATCACGATCAACCAAATCTCTAATGAAATGATGTCGAATGTCGATGTGTTTAGTGCGAGAATGCTGAACAGGATTTTCGCTGATTTTGATAGCACTTTGGTTATCACAGTACAGCACCAAGGGAGCACTCTCGATAAGATAATCATTCAACATCTGCTTTAGCCAAAGCAAATGAGTGCAGCAACTCCCGGCTGCAACATACTCAGACTCAGCTGTTGATAGAGCGATGCAATTTTGCTTCCGACTATGCCATGACACTATGTTATTTCCAAGGAAGCAGCAGCATCCAGAAGTGCTCTTTCGTTCATCATTATCACTCGCCCAATCCGCATCGGAGAAACCGACAAGATTTGATGTAGTGTCACATGCATACCAAAGACCGAGATCCGAAGTTCCAGAGATGTAGCGGAGTATCCGTTTCACAGCTCGTAGATGGTCCTCCTTAGGATCAGCTTGGTACCTGGCACACATAAAAACACTAAACATTATATCAGGGCGAGTAGCAGTTAAATAAAGTAAACTCCCAATCATAGAGCGATAGAGTGTTTGATCAACACTTCGACTCTTAGTCGACATAGATAACCGATCAGTTGTCGCCATGGGAGTGTTGGCGGGCTTAGCATGGTGCATCTCAAACTTCTCAACCATATTTTTCGCATATTTGCTTTGTGAGACGAAGATCCCATTCGGTCGTTGAGATATCTGAAGACCCAAAAATTGGTGTAGCTCTCCTTCAAGACTCATCTGAAATGTTGAAGACATAGAGTCCGTGAAAGCTTTCACGAGCTTGGGCACGTAGCACCAAATACAATGTCGTCAACGTAAATCTGAGCAACCATCATATGTTTGCCATCACGTTTCAAGAATAGGGTCTTGTCGACTGAGCCACGAACAAATCCAAGCTTTAGAAGGTAGTCTGTCAGACACCCATACCACGCCCTCGGTGCTTGCTTCAACCCGAATAAAGCTTTGTGAAGCTTGTAAACATGATTCGGCTTCTTCGGGTCCTCGAAGCCTTTCGGTTGAGCAACATACACTTCTTCTTCTAGTACTCCATTTAGGAATGCAGCTTTGACATCCATTTGTCTAAGTTTGATGCCGAGATGGCATGCAATAGCAATCAGAAGACGAATAGACTCAATGCGAGCAACTGGAGCAAAAGTTTCATCAAAATCTATCCCTTCTACTTGGGCATAGCCTTGCGCAACGAGACGAGCTTTATTTCGAACAACTTGGTTATGCTCATCCGTTTTGTTCTTAAAGATCCATTTGGTCCCAACAACATTGATGTTTGAAGTACGGGGAACCAAAGAAAATGTCTTCAGTTTTGATTTTTCGGAACTCAACTTCTCACACACTTCTCTTAGTTCGACAACTTCCTTGAAGTACTTATGCTTTTCTTCGAAAAGATCATCAAATTTGACTTTAAGAATTGTCAGAGAGTTGTTCACCTTTTTCTTCTCGTCCTCAGTCTTCTCCACCGAGGTTTTCAACACAACAGCCTCATCATACATTTTTCGTTTCTCTTCAGAGAGTTCATCAAGAGATTCTTTTATGAATTTCAGTGACACTTCAAGTGTGCTATTCTCAGTGATAGCTGTGTCACACAATTTTTCGAGTTTAGAATAACTCTCTTTCAGATCAATCAGTTCAGCAGACTCAATTACACTTTGATTGACATCAGGTGTCATCTCTTCCCTTTCGGTCTCAGATTCAGATTCATCATCCGAGAAAATGTTATCATCACAAAAATTTCGATTTGTCGATGCCACACGGAAAATGTTGTCTGCAGTTGCAGTGTCCTTTAGAAAAGTGTCAAGTTCAAAGTTTTCAACTTCGAGATTCGCTAATTCAAAGTCTTCACCAAAAGTGACAACAAGAGCGTTGTCCTCATCGTCATCAGACTCATTGTTCTCAGACTCGTCGTTCTCAGACAGACTCGTCGTTCTCAGAAATGACATCCTCATCGTCAATCACAACATAGCTAACTGGTAGCTTCTTCTTACGATGTAAATTAGGACATTCATTTTTAACGTGTCCATATCCCTTACACTCATAGCATTGCATCTTGGAGACATCCTTGCTAGTAGAGGAGTATGGTGAGAGCTTGATCCCTTTAAACTTTTTGTCCGACGACGATCCCTGATTTCGGTTGTCAGGTGTATTTGGGTATGAGTTAGAACTTTTCAGAAATTTTCGAAAATTTCGGGCACGGTTCTTTCTCTTAAATTCTTGTTTCACGAGATAGGTGACTATCTCAGTCAGTGCAGCCAGTTTGTCCGGATTATTAGAGTTCATTAGTCTCTCAATATCCTCAGCTTCCTCATCATCAGATTCGCACAAGTCAGCAGAAAAACTACTTTCAGTTTTCTCATTTTTCACATGAGTTTTTCGAGAGTTCGAGCTTCTTGAACTCTTTCCTTTCTCAGAAATCTTGAGAGCAGTCATCGGTTCGTAGACAAGTGACATATCTGGGTTGCTTCGAACTTTTAGAGTCAAGTCATAATTTCTCAAATCAGCCATCAAGTCTGCGTAATCCCAGTTTTGATTCTCGTCGTTGCGAGCTTCGATAGTCAGCACCTTGCTTTCGAACCTAGTGCTAACACTGGATAAGACCTTCTCATAGACCATGGGGGCTGGAAAGATTTCCCCGAGTTCAAAAGCCTCATTCACATATCTCATGATCTTGTCCAAGTAGTCATTGATATCTTCATCTTCCCTCATCCTGAGTTGATGGAATTGAGCAGTGATAGTTCGGATTTTGGATCGCTTAACTGCATGACTTCCTTCACAAGTTCTTTGTAAAGTTTCCCAAGCATCTCTGGCAGATGTGCAATTCTTGACCAGCTGATACATACTGAGGTCCAGCCATTCACAGATAAGAAGTAGAGCTTTGCTGTTAGCCGTGGACAAGTCATGTTCCTCTCTCGTCCAACTACGTTCCGGTTTCGGAATTCTTACGCCATCGGCATCTTCAGTATATGGGCGTTCCCATCCTTCTAACACTGCCATCCAAGATCTAGAGTCAAAACCTTTAATTCTAGCAGACACTTTGGCCTTCCAGTTTGAGTAGTTCTGGTGAGTTAGCATAATCGGTTTCTGGACAAACATGGACGACTCCATTGTAGCGGAATTAAGAAGTCGAGTAACGGATCACGTCTTATACGTATGACGTCCTACTCTGATACCAATTGAAATTACGTCTTCGACGTAGGATACCAACTTTTCGAGAAGTCGGTCTTAAACACTGTCACTTCAGCAACTTCGTTCGCACACACTCAGCTCTGCTTGCTATGTATCTTGTATGGTGTAGTGGTGTGTTCGAACTCAACAAGAGTAAAGTAAAGTGCTGAAGACAAAGTTATGTAATAGGTTCATTTCATTGATAAACAAAACTAACTATTACACTTGTGAAGAAAGGTAGACGGAATGATCAAGAGTCGTATCCCAAGTGACGCAGCACTCCAACGAACTAATGATCTAGTACTATATCACCTAGAGCTAAATCGCATAACTCTACTATCGGTGCACAGCACAAAACAACTACCAAAACTCTTAAAGCTATAAGCCGTAAACAACGAACGTTGATACTCAGATATCGGATTTCGTTCCCTCAAAATCGTCAAGTGATGCCATTCAACTCCATGGGTATATATAGGTGATCCACACATGTGAGACGTTGACGTGGCACGATCTAATTCGTCGCATGCTTGGATGATGCAACAATTCCATGGATGACATCACTTTTGGAATCTTCGATTCTTGAATCTTGGAATCTTGAATCTTTGATTCTTGAATCTTCGAATCTTGAATCTTCAATTCTTCTAACTTCAGAGTTCAACACATCTTGACTTCGTCGATCTCAATACTTCATTCTCAACTTCATCGTGATGAACACTCGTCGTTGATCACTTCGTATTTCATCGTCTTCATTGTCGTCGATATAGTTGAAGTAGTAAAAATCAAATCCACATTGCAAAGACAGAGAAGGTAAGAATTGCGACTCCGTTCGCAATTGTTGGAGGGGCATGAAATGCGACTCAAGTCGCAAGAGTATAAGGGGAACAGGAATTGCGACTCAAGTCGCAAATGTTTAGGGTCGTGGATTTGCGAACCCATTCGCAAAAGATGAAGGGCATGACATGCGACTCCATTCGCAAAGGTTGAAGTGGGGCAAGAATTGCGACTCTAGTCGCAAATGAGAATTGCGACTCAAGTCGCATCTTTCCGGAGAAGAGCAATTGCGACTCCATTCGCAATTTCTGGGGGTGCACAAATTGCGACTCCAGTCGCAGATGATGGAGGAAAGGAGTTTTGCGACTCCAGTCGCAAATGAAGATGGATTGAGAATTTGCGACTCCAGTCGCACATCATGAGGATGGCGAGATTTGCGACTCCATTCGCACATGATGATGATGGTGAATTTTGCGACTCCGTTCGCAATATATGAACTTCACTTGTCCATTCACTCACTCACCTGAAATCCAATCAAGCAACGAAAATCATATGTTGTTGTCAAAACTAACATTTACAATATCTACATAATCGACCTTATAATAACTAAAATAATTAATTAATTAATTATTCTACACCAAATTAAATATATATATGTACTTCAATTTTATTAACCTGTTCATTCATGTTCCATGATATCGACTATGGAAATGCAAACATCGGAGCCGACATCAATGGTCAATGAGTCTGAAGTAATATTATCCATGGAAACTTTTTTGATCCCTTCGTGGGATGCATCATCGCTGTTGAATATCCCGACCGGAATTCGGTTCATCCTCATGTAATTAAAAAGGTGGATCAATACATGTACATATACACGTATCTGATCATAACACTACGTATACGTACATATGTTTTGCACGTTTTTGTGCGAGTTTTTCCTTTGTTTTGTGTACATATATTGTGTTGTTTTTGTGCTTATATAATCCTATTCATGTTATTTTTTGCATATGTTGTTATGGTTGTGGTTTTGTAGGATTTGGACAAGAATCGAGCAAAAACGAGAAACACTAGTCCGATGTTGGGCGCGCCGCGCTACTTGCCTTTGCAAATTCAGCGCACCATGGAAGGTCGAGGACTTGCAGCGCGCCACGCTCATCCCTTTGCAAATCTAGCGCGCCGCGCTCCGGAAGGTCGAGAGTTTGAAGCGCGCCGCGCCTCGATAGTGAAGAACGCTGGCGCGCCGCGCTATGTCTGCACTGAGCAGCTGTGCCAAATTTGCATTCCGGCTTCGTCAACCGTTGGATCGGCCTGAAATATGGACACCATGTTCCCAACTTCTACATGTACAACTTCAACGGTCGGATCGACGATATGATGAATGAGCAAGGAGCAATATCTTCCAGAACGTACCAGCAAGCTTCATGGGCGAATTTGACTTGTGTTTGGGGATCTTTAAGGGTTTTTGGTCTTTTTGTATGGGCATGTGGGGAAAATATAAATAGTAGGTTGGTGGAAAATCACAATTATCCACTCATCTTCACCAACACCCACCTTTCCCCAATTTCTCTCTCTTTAGATATTATTAGATCTAGTTTTATTTTGAATTTTATCTCCATCATCCATTGAGTTTTTTATTCAAGAATTTGAAGAAGTTTGTTTAGATTTCTTCAAGGAACACATTGATGTAAACAATATTCGATTTGAAGCTCTTTGGTAATATCTCCCCTTTCATTGCTTGTTCATGATTTTGATGATGAATGTTTGTGTGATTTTTATGAATATGTTTAGCTAGATTGCATGTTAGGGATTGGGTGATGAGTAATTATGTTTGGGTGATTTGTAAATGCATGGATTTTGGGTTGATATTTGGGAAAAAACCACTTTAGTACCTGACCTTAATTCCGTTTTTCACTTTGGTGCCCGCGTTTTTTTTTTTACTCATTAGTACCTGACCTAAGGCATAATTCCATTTCAGTCCCAAAAGTGGCGGAACCCACGTGCCGGGCACGTGACTTCACCCGACACGTGTCTCGCTTGCATTGTCCTCAGGTGAGAGATTACATTTTTGCCCTTTTTCTTATTTAACACTTTTTTTTAAAATGAAAAATGTATTTCAGTTTGTTTAAAAACGGGAATCGAATTCTCCCCTAATTCTTCCCCCAATTCCATAATCCTAGTACGCAGAGAATCAATTGAAGAACTCCGACCAAAACTCTATGGAGGAGCTATGTAGGTGCGAGAACCCCTTAGTGATGAGAACCTCCTGGACCGACGCAAATCCTGGAAGACGATTCTTGGCGTGCGGAAATTTTTGGGTAAGAATCGAGGATGAACCCTAATTTCGCGAACCCTAATTTCTCAGAAAATAGAACGAGTATGAGCCCTAAATAGATTATGCAAACATTTTTCCTATTCTGCCGAACCCCAATTTCTGATTTATTTTCCATTCTCATGGATTTGGGGGTTTTACCCGAACCCTAATTTCAATTTCATGTTTTTTTTTTCAGTTTCATGGATTTATGGTTTACTGGAACCCTAATTTCATGGAATTGGGGTATTTTTTGATTTTGCATAAACCCTAATTTGTGTGGTTTGGGGCTTTTTTTTTTTTTGCAGAAACTTGGGAGTTGTAATCAGTTTATGTGGACAGACCCACCTGCCTGTGCAAGGTGTTCCCAAATCATAACTGGATTATTAAGGAACATGAATTCCAAAGCAGAAGAATTGGAGATGTTGGAGAAGAAACTGGTTGTGATTGAAAGAACCAAGTTCAAGCTTTGGGTTGCTCTCAGTGTTGGAGTTTTAGTAGTTGGAATGTTGTTTTTTAAGAAGTAGTTGTAATGTTGTATGAGTAGTTGGATGTTGTTTCTGAACAAGTAGTATGGTCTGTTCAAGTAGTATGTTGATGTAGAATTGTGTATTATGCATTTGGCCATGACTGCTGTTGTACCCGAGAAAATGGTCACCGACACGTGTCACGAATCAAAGGGCCACGTCATCAAGAGAGAAAGTCAGCCGGTATAGTCAAAGAGACCCTCAAAAGCAGATCTAAGAAGAAGATAAAGACCTTGGACAGTAAAGATTGCACGGTAGAATCAGACTCCCCTCTCAGGGGAATCGCCTGGGGAGGCTCCTGGGATGACAGTCAACAAGCTGGGACTTCACGGAGAAAGAGGCAGATTAAGCACTAAGGGAAATTAGTGGGTATTTAATGCTTCATATTAGTGGACTTGAGGTCCAATAAGAGGCCAATATGTGGGCATTAGGTGGCATAATTAAGCCATGCATAGAGTATTATAAATAGAGGGAGTGAGATAGAGAAAAAGGGACATGCAAACCTTGATTTTAATAAAGAATTCTAAGTATGAATATATGAATTAAGAGGTGCCTTGAGCATCCTTGTTCTTACTTATGATTTCTGCAGAAACTTAATCCTTTTGCTAGCTTACTTATAACAAATTTACCATTTTGTGTTGTTTAACAAAACCCTCAATTACCAGCAAATACTACCGACAAGTACAAAAACAACCAAAACAGTTGGCGCTAGAAGGATCGAGCATCAGGTATTGAAGTTGCAGAAAAGCTCGATTAAAATCAAAAATGGTGAATGAAAATGAAGGCACCACGGTGTCAGGTGCGTCTGGCACAAGTGGCAGGTGGCGGGCTGTGATGGGTAAGGCTGTGATGGTGGAACCCGAGGTTCCATCTCCACCTAAAAACCCAGAACCTGAGAATAAGGAACAGCCGCCGCCTACCCAGATCAGCTCCGATGAGCACAATAGCAAACGTGCAGAGGCCGACGAGCCTACGGACAGTCAGGCAGATCAACGACAGCGCCGACTTCGGTCGCGACGTCGGAATCGCCGTCTCCATCCTTACGATATCGGAGGGCCGTCGACGCCCAAGGTTCCGCCTCCGATCAGATTCGCAAGTCTTGATACTCCACAAAATTTAGATGAAGCAGTGGCAGAACTGATGTCTCTAAAATATGTGATGACAACCCCTGTGATCCCGGTGGGGGGCATGCATGCACCCGCCGGGGAAAATCCAGGGAAGGGCCCTGAGCGAGCTAGACGTGCCCCCCGGGGAAACCGCAGAACACGTCGGGCTTTAGATCTAAATAAAAGAGCCGAATCAGTAGCTACTTCTACTGATCCTCATCGACAGGCAAGTAGAAGTGACATGCACGGGCAACGTGTGAACTTCTCACCGGCAAGGGCCCACAGAGCCCCCGGTGCTGATCTTGAACTGGCCGATTTAAGGCAGAAGTATTCTGAACTAGAAAGGCGATTGAACGAAAATCAAATTCTCGCCGCCCCGACAGGTCGTCATAACGATCCCTTGGCTCCCGAGGTTGAACAAGCTCCCATGCAACTGGAAATTCAGCCCATGCAAACCACTTTGTACAACGGCAAGACTGATCCAGAAGCGCATTTGAGCAGATTCAGGACATATATGTCCGGCGGAGGAGCCACAGATGCTACCCGGTGCAAATTGTTCCCACTCACCCTGGGCGATACTCCTCATGTTGGAATTCGATATCCCGGGTTATCAAAATTGCGGAACCGATAACCCAAACGAACCCTTCGCCGGAGATCGCACGAACGCCGACTCATCCGCCGGAGTCCGGGCTTTGGAGACCACGCACCCGAAGGCGCACAGCCCGCCCCCACCCGAACCCCCGCGAGCCGGGGTCCATGAGATCGAAGGATCGCGCCACCGCGCGATCGAGGGGACCGATCGCATGGAGCGATCGATCGAGGTGGGGCTGCCCAGCAGCCCCCGCGGCGGGTCCGGCGACCCGCCGCCGCCTGGGGTGGCCCGCGTCCAGCTGGGCCGTCGTGCCCAGCAGCTGCCCGCGATCGATCATGTGATCGATCGCGCCCCGGCGTCCAGCCGGGGATCGTCCCATGCGCCCACCGCCGAAACCCTAGGCGGCGATCGCGCGGTCCGGTGGCTTCGCCACCACCGCGTGATCGTTCGTCTAATCCGGGTTCGACTTTTCGGATCTTGCGCTCTACGGTATTCTCAATAATCGAATCAAAACAAATCATAAAACGCGTTTAGATTTTACCTTCGATTCGTTGTTCGGAGAAACGAAATCAAGATGACCTTTGAATCTTCCCACGTATTCCTCGCACTCCGTTCGAACGTCGGGTGGGCGACGATCTATCGAACTCCTATGGATCTCCTTCAACTCTCTAGAATATCAAGTGTGATAATCTTGTCTTATGATTTATGAAGGCCATGTAGTACTTTTATAGGCTACGTAGGGGATCTAAAGGAGGTGGAATATTGGGCTTCTAATATTGAAGATTAAATTGAGCCCAATGCTCAAGTCCATTAATCCTTATCAATATTAATTAATTTATTTTCCACTATATAAATTAATTGCACTCCCAATATTAAACCATATTATATCCATATAATATTTCTCCGGTAGTATTATTTATTCCGTGTATTTAAGATATAAATATCCATGAATAAAATTTATTTATTGCTTAATAAATTTATTCATCTCTTTTATCCGAGACTAGTACCACTCAACCTTATTTATTATGCGGAACAAATCCACTCGCGAGGTTTACATAATAAATCCTTATGAGCTCATCTCGGGGATATTATCAACCCTTCCGGGATACACTGTCCCGTCAATAATTCACGGCATGCCATATATAAAATATAGTGACCCAACTTAACCGGTAATTGACCCAATAATTAAATCGGTCAATTCCTTTGGAAAATCAAAGTCACATATATTAAATATACACACCCGCAATTGTATCGGGGATTAAGAATAAAATACACTGAGTCTCAAATCAATTATCGCCGAGCAATCCTAATTGATGAGTCTCAATCGATCCGCTCAATACACCAAGTGTACAAGTGTGATAAGATAATCAAGACAAATTATCTTCTCTCTCACACAACGACTATACCGATGGATTAGTCCGTGTCCATCTAGGTCGTGAGCAACTGTTTGATTAAATACGAGTAACCGATAGTATGATCTTCTGTGCGGGCCCGACACACCATACTAACTACAACGTATAAAATCTAGGACTATAATTTGCATGTATTTAATTAACAATAATTAAAAGCAAATGAATGTCTGTAATAGATAGGTAAATGAAAGTGCATACAGAGTTCAGAATACTCAAATCTAGACATTAAGTATACTACTCTATCAATCTCCCACTTATACTAAGGTCTAGTCTTATCCTCCAAACTTCTGACTCCCAAACCCTCCAAGTGCTTGTAGTATACTTCCTTAGGAAGTATCTTGGTGAAAGGGTCCGCTAGGTTGTCTTCCGAAGCTATCTTGGTGACTATCGCATCGCCCCTCTTGACGATGTCTCGAATCAGGTGGTACTTGCGCTCTATGTGTTTCGTAGCACTATGGGACCGTGGTTCCTTACTGTTTGCCACTGCACCGCTATTGTCACAATAAATTTTCATAGCTTTGGGCAAACTCGGAATCACATCTAAGTCCTGGAGGAAATTAAGGAACCATACTGACTCTTTCGCTGCCTCTGAGGCTGCAACATATTCAGCTTCCATGGTAGAGTCTGAAATGCACTTTTGCTTAACACTCCTCCATGATACGGCTCCACCTCCCAAAGTGTACACATAGCCTGATGTCGACTTTCGCCGGTCCTTATCAGCTTGGAAATCCGAATCCGTATAACCCAAGGGAATCAGATTGTCTGCCCCGTAACTCAGAACATAATCCCTAGTATTTCGCAAATACTTGAAAATGCTCTTTACGGCAGTCCAATGAGCCCTTCCAGGGTTACTCTGATATCTCGCTACTACGCCAACTGCATAGCAGATATCAGGCCTCGTGCATAACATTGCATACATCAAGCTTCCCACGGCCGAAGCGTAGGGAACTGCTTTCATTTCATCTTTCTCCTTTTGTGTCTGAGGACACATCTCCTTAGAAAGATAAGTTCCTTTGCTGAAGGGTAGATCACCCTTCTTGGAATTTTGCATGTTAAAACGAGCCAGAATCGTGTCTATGTAAGATTGCTGGGATAGGTACAATGTTCTATTCCGGCGATCCCTTATAACCTTGATCCCTAGAACATGCCCGACCTCTCCCAAATCTTTCATATCGAATTGTCTAGACAACCATCCCTTTATGTCTGATAACATTTTCACACTGTTGCCAATGAGAAGAATGTCATCTACATAAAGCACGAGAAACACCACCTTCTTCCCATCACGTTTCCAATACACACACGATTCGTCCATGCTTTGACGGAATCCAAAAGATTGGACTACTTCGTCAAACCGCAGGTTCCACGATCTCGAGGCTTGTTTCAATCCATAAATGGATCGATTTAGCTTGCACACTAGATGATCTCGCCCCTTAGCGATGAATCCTTCTGGTTGTTTCATATAAATCGTCTCGTCAAGACTTCCATTAAGGAAAGCTGTCTTGACATCCATTTGCCACACCTCATAATCCATATGAGCTGCTATGGATAAGAGAATCCGGATCGACTTTATCTTGGCTACCGGCGAGAAGGTCTCCTCATAATCGATTCCCTCTTTCTGAGTATATCCTTTCGCAACAAGCCGAGCTTTAAAGGTTTCAACCTTTCCGTCAGATCCTCTCTTTCTCTTGTAGACCCATTTACACCCAATTGGCTTTACGCCGCTTGGTGGTTCTACAAGATCCCAGACTTTATTAGAATCCATAGATTCTATTTCGGATTTCATCGCTTTCTTCCAAGAAGGCGCATCTATATCTTGTACCGCCTCATCATAGGTCCAGGGATCGACTTCATGAACTCCAGGTCCAGAGTCCGAAGACTCACCCAGTCCAATCCATCGGTCTGGTTGCTTAACAACCCTCCCACTACGACGGCGTTCCGGTGTATTAACAGTGACAGTAGGTGCAGGTTCTAGTGGTGTATTACTACTCGGTTCAGCTGTATCTAGGTCTTCCTTGTTTCCTCTCAACTCATCAAGTACAATGTCACTCATGGGCTTGTGGTCCATGACATAGTCTTCCTCTAAGAACCGAGCGTTAGTACTTATAACGATCTTCTGGTCCGTAGGACTATAGAACATGCCACCCTTAGTTCCTCTAGGATATCCTATAAACAACCGCACTTCAGTACGAGGTTCTAGTTTATCGGCACCTACCTTCAACACATGTGCAGGGCACCCCCAGATCCGAACGTGTCTTAAGCTAGGCTTGCGCCCGCTCCATCGTTCCATGGGTGTTGAAGGAACCGTTTTTGAAGGAACCAAGTTTAGAATGTGCGCCGCTGTTTCTAAGGCATATCCCCAGAACATGATAGGTAAGTCCGAGTAACTCATCATTGATCGCACCATTTCCATAAGAGTCCTATTCCTTCTTTCCGACACACCATTCTGCTGGGGAGTATATGGTGATGTCATTTGGGAATCAATCCCATTCTCTGCCAAGTATGCCTTGAATTCTCCAGACAGGTACTCACCTCCGCGATCAGATCGCAGGCATTTAATGGATTTACCTTGAAGGTTCTCCACAAGAGCCTTGAATTCCTTGAACTTGTCAAAAGATTCGCTCTTGCGGCGCATCAGGTACACAAATCCATACCTTGAGTAATCATCAGTGAAAGTGATGAAGTACTCGTACCCTCCCCTTGCCTGAGTAGACATAGGTCCGCATACATCAGAGTGAATCAAATCCAATACTTGTCCAGCTCTATGTCCTTTACCAGAAAAAGAACGCTTGGTCATTTTACCCTCCAAACAGGATTCGCAGGTTGGAAGGTCCTCTCCTTCTATGCCGCTAATGAGACCATCAGCTTTCAACCTTTGAATTCTATTCGAATTAATATGACCTAGCCTTAGATGCCACAAGTATAATTGATTCATTTTAGAAGGTTCCTTTCTCTTATTGGTGTTCGTAGATGTGTTATTACTCTCGGTTAGTTGCATCGTGTTAGACTCAGGATTTAGAACATACAAATCGTCCACCAATGTACCAGAACAGATAATCTTACTATTTCTTCTTATGACCACAGAGTGATCAAAAGAAACAGAATATCCATTCATAATAAGTTTAGAAACCGAAATTAAATTCTTTCTAAAGTTGGGTACATAAAGACAATTTTGTAAAACTAAAACCCTATCACTACTGAAGCGTAAGTGAACGTCTCCCACTGCAACAGCCGCCACCCTTGCAGCATTGCCCATGTAGACCACGATCTCTCCCTCTCTAAGTCTCCGGGTTTCCTGGAACCCCTGCAATGAATTGCAGACATGATCAGTGGCCCCCGTATCTACACACCAGGTGCTGGTAGATAACACCACTGATAATGTTTCAGTGACTAAGGAAAATTTCGTACCTTTGATGAGAGGACAATCAGACCTCCAGTGCCCAAACTGCTCGCATCGATAGCACTTGCCTCGCGGCTTGCTCTTCCCAATCCGTGGTTTAGAACCACTGGGTTTCTTTGCACGCTTTTCCTTTAGCCTTGCCACAAAAGCTTGTGATTTCCTTAACCTACGCACAAACTCCGCTCTCTCCGATTCCTTTTTAAGGGACTCATTGAGGGAGAAATCTGTGAGTATGTTAATCACCTCTTGCCCGGCTTCCACGCTATGTCTCAACATCATCCTGAGGTCATTTCGAATGTCCTCATCAGTTGGGACAACAGTGGATTCGGAAAGCTCAACAGTCTGGACAGTGTCCAGATTATTTTTCCAATCAGTACTATATGGAACCAGTGAGTTTTCATCCTTAAGTATATCACAAAATGGGGTCACAGTCATTCCTAACCTATAAGCACATAAAACAAACAAACAATTTAATATCCGATATTATCTCCCTTAAATAATATCATTAAATCACTAATCACATCTAAAATCCCATCGGGTAAGGCAAGCCACGATAGTGTGGACGTTTACCCACCCAAATGATTTAGTAATTAGATTTCCTTCGGTCGTACATCATCAATAGCGTTACCTCGATGGGAGGAATACTATGGAGCGTACCTAAGTGTTAACCATTGCTCAGTACTAAGAAGTTTGTTTGAGATTCGCATATCCCCGCAAGCCACGATAGTGTGGACGTTTACGTTGACACACGGATCCCCACTCCCTTCTATAACTGTCTACATCAATCGATCTAAAGTCCCATTCAATATAGCAAGCCACGATAGTGTGGACGTTTACTATACCAAAAGACTTATACGATTGAAATCCAACTACTTGATTCATTCAATCTCGTAAATCAAGACGTGGAGAATCATAAGTGAAACTCGAAGTTTCTAACCAGTGATTCACCATGCGAACAACCCTATCTCTCATAAATGAGGGAGCCGAGCAGACAATCGATCCATCTATCAAAGAATGGTACGAAGGTCTCTAATTTGTGTCCTCTACATGACCAAGTGGCTCTGGCTCCATTCCACTCCCCGGGGTGAGAATGAGTCGACTTGAAATCAGCTTCGGAAAGACAAATTAGGCATTGTTTGATAAACTTAATCAATGTTTCTCGTAAGAGGAATTACAAGAACTCTCCTCCAATGACTTATCTATACAAACTCCAAAAGTTTATAAAAGTCACCAAGAGAGCAGCAATGGAGACCATGGGTATGTTTCCATACCCTCTCCCACTTAGCTTTTTACAATAAAGGGATACGCTATCTAGTGCATAAAATAAACACATATAGCATGCATACATGTAATAAAGCACATAATATTATCACATAGTCAAAATAATTACTAGAATATTATTTTCCGACTATTATGGCTTCATCACATCTCCGTACGCTTCTTCTAGTCTTTAGTCTTCGTTTCTTGAATGCTCCATGTGACGAGAATATTAATATCCAATATTTAAATCTATTTATTTTCAATTAATCCAAAAGTTACTTAATTCAAAATTAAGTCAATTGAATATATCAAAAATAAAATTAAATATTATTAATATTTTATTTATTTTATTTTCTTTTTCCACTTCATTAAATCTCTAGAATAATCCATCCAAGATATTCTTGGAATATTCTAGATGATATCCATAATGAAATAAAGAAATAAAATAATTAGGACTCTTCTACTTTCCCTATTAATTAGTTTCCTAATCCATGAATATTCCCATAAAATAGAAATAATCAATTAGGAATCCTAATTAATTCCAAATTGATTCTTTTCCTAATCCATGAGATTTCCCAAAAATAGGAATTCTCAAATAGGAAAAACCCGAACCAATTAGGAAAGAGAATTATCCGGACGGGGTTAGCACGGGGTGGGGATCCCCGCGCCACCCATCGACCGCCGCCACCGAGCCGCCGCCGTCCAGCCCACGCGCCACCTCCCTTGGTGGCCGGCGTGGCCGGAGCTCCCGCGGGCAGCCCCTTAGGGCGTGGGTCGATCGTCCTCATGGGATCGACCATGGGGATGGTCAATCCGAGCCCTTTTCCTTCTCGATCATCTCCTTCGTCACGCGTCTTTTCCGGCGGTCGTTTCGGCATCGATCCAACGCAAAATAAATTACAAAATAAATTTTACACTATCCGGTATCGATTCTATACATGAAATCGACCCTATACAATTTCCGGAAAAACGTAGAACGTAATAATAAATCCTAAATTCGGTCAACCCCCGAATTTTTACTATTACAAGCATTCACCACAAAAAAAACGAATCTCGACATGTCCGAGAGTTTAATCAATCCAACATACATGACAAAATTAACAAAAATTAATTAAGCCATAATAGTCGGAATCCCTGCAAGGTAGAACAATTTTATCGAAAATACCGCGAACGTAAACCACGCTCTGATACCAATTGTTGGAATTCGATATCCCGGGTTATCAAAATTGCGGAACCGATAACCCAAACGAACCCTTCGCCGGAGATCGCACGAACGCCGACTCATCCGCCGGAGTCCGGGCTTTGGAGACCACGCACCCGAAGGCGCACAGCCCGCCCCCACCCGAACCCCCGCGAGCCGGGGTCCATGAGATCGAAGGATCGCGCCACCGCGCGATCGAGGGGACCGATCGCATGGAGCGATCGATCGAGGTGGGGCTGCCCAGCAGCCCCCGCGGCGGGTCCGGCGACCCGCCGCCGCCTGGGGTGGCCCGCGTCCAGCTGGGCCGTCGTGCCCAGCAGCTGCCCGCGATCGATCATGTGATCGATCGCGCCCCGGCGTCCAGCCGGGGATCGTCCCATGCGCCCACCGCCGAAACCCTAGGCGGCGATCGCGCGGTCCGGTGGCTTCGCCACCACCGCGTGATCGTTCGTCTAATCCGGGTTCGACTTTTCGGATCTTGCGCTCTACGGTATTCTCAATAATCGAATCAAAACAAATCATAAAACGCGTTTAGATTTTACCTTCGATTCGTTGTTCGGAGAAACGAAATCAAGATGACCTTTGAATCTTCCCACGTATTCCTCGCACTCCGTTCGAACGTCGGGTGGGCGACGATCTATCGAACTCCTATGGATCTCCTTCAACTCTCTAGAATATCAAGTGTGATAATCTTGTCTTATGATTTATGAAGGCCATGTAGTACTTTTATAGGCTACGTAGGGGATCTAAAGGAGGTGGAATATTGGGCTTCTAATATTGAAGATTAAATTGAGCCCAATGCTCAAGTCCATTAATCCTTATCAATATTAATTAATTTATTTTCCACTATATAAATTAATTGCACTCCCAATATTAAACCATATTATATCCATATAATATTTCTCCGGTAGTATTATTTATTCCGTGTATTTAAGATATAAATATCCATGAATAAAATTTATTTATTGCTTAATAAATTTATTCATCTCTTTTATCCGAGACTAGTACCACTCAACCTTATTTATTATGCGGAACAAATCCACTCGCGAGGTTTACATAATAAATCCTTATGAGCTCATCTCGGGGATATTATCAACCCTTCCGGGATACACTGTCCCGTCAATAATTCACGGCATGCCATATATAAAATATAGTGACCCAACTTAACCGGTAATTGACCCAATAATTAAATCGGTCAATTCCTTTGGAAAATCAAAGTCACATATATTAAATATACACACCCGCAATTGTATCGGGGATTAAGAATAAAATACACTGAGTCTCAAATCAATTATCGCCGAGCAATCCTAATTGATGAGTCTCAATCGATCCGCTCAATACACCAAGTGTACAAGTGTGATAAGATAATCAAGACAAATTATCTTCTCTCTCACACAACGACTATACCGATGGATTAGTCCGTGTCCATCTAGGTCGTGAGCAACTGTTTGATTAAATACGAGTAACCGATAGTATGATCTTCTGTGCGGGCCCGACACACCATACTAACTACAACGTATAAAATCTAGGACTATAATTTGCATGTATTTAATTAACAATAATTAAAAGCAAATGAATGTCTGTAATAGATAGGTAAATGAAAGTGCATACAGAGTTCAGAATACTCAAATCTAGACATTAAGTATACTACTCTATCACCTCACCAATGGTACGTCAGCTTACCTACACATTCTATTAAGTGTTTTGACGACTTGGTACAAAGGTTTGTGTCGTATTTTTCATCCAAAGCTTCCTATATGGAGTATAGTCAGAAGCTACTTGGAGTCAAACAGGGTGAGAACGAAACTGACGAATCTTATGTGGATCGCGTGGGGGAACTACTGATGGCGGGCGGAGAAGAGATTGCCGATAACCTCAAACTTCACACCGTATTGGCAGGTTTGAGAAGAAACTCTAAGTTGTTTAAATCTGCAATGCTAAACTATCCCCGATCGTATGAGGATTTTAAGAGGAAAGCTGGGGCCCAAGTGGCGTACCAGCGTCTTGTTGCTGGTGGGGGACACTCCCCCGAGCAAAAGAGAAAACCTCCTTTTTCCTCCGATCGAAGGCCAAACTATATTGGCAAGAAACCAGGCCCTAGGCCAAGTGATCCACGAGTGGATGAGATCCGTGAGTTGGAAGGAAAACTCACTGCTCAGACTGGTCATACACCAGCAGATATTTTGAATATCATGGTCATGCAAAAAACTGATCTGTTGGTAAAACCACCACCAATCCTAACTCCCCCGGACAAGTTGGATCCCAACAAATGGTGTGCCTTTCATGAAAAGATTGGTCACAACACCAGCCAGTGCAGACAACTGGTAAAACTGTTGTGGAAACTTTTTCAGGATGGGAAGCTATGGCAGTTCTTGCCCAGGCCAGGTGCTGGGGGAAATCCGCAGGGGCCTCCTCCCCGGGAAGTTCCCGCACTAGTTCCACCACCGCCTCCTGTAGCTCCAGACCCACCGAGAGTGGGCCAGATCATGATGATCGGCGGTTTGAGGCCAGTAAATGAGGAAAGCCACCGCAAGAGGAAAAGAGACTTCCAGATGTGGGAAGTTTGGTATGAAACTGCCCCGTCAAAAGAAGCAACAATCAGTGAATAGGCGGTGATAACTTTCACCCCGGAAGATCGAGCCGAGACAAAGTTCCCAAAGGATGTGCCTTTAGTGATAAAAGCAAGAATCCTCGGCCTGGACGAGTCTCGCACACTGGTAGACAATGGCGCACATCTCAATGTTCTGTACAAAAAGACCCTAGACCTGATGGGGAAGCTAGCGCGCTATGTCAACCCGTGCGATATGGTGTTAAAAGGTTTTGGTGACGATGTAGTCATTCCCTACGGAGAAATCATTCTCCCGGTGGAAATGATGGACGCGAAGAACCCTGAAGTCATGATGGTTAGGAATCTTAAGTTTGTAATAGTAGATAAGGTTAGTGGCTATAATGCTTTGTTAGGCAGGCCCTTTCTGGACGCTTTTGAAGCAGTCGCCTCGTCCTATTACTACTGTATCAAGTTTCCAACACCCTCCGGTGCAGTTGGCACCGTCAGGGGGGACCTAGTAATGGCTAAGAAGACTTTGATGTATTTTCGCGATCTTGATAAAACTAAAATCGAAGAAAAAGCTAACATTCCCCAAATCAATTTGGAGGAAAGCAACGTAAAACAAATTGATCACATTAAAGATATCATTAAAATACCCGAGGAAGGAATGAGCTCTCCCAGGAAAAACCCGCGCGGAGAAGTTCTTCAGATCCCCTCGGATGACATGAATAAACCCCCCGAAGAAGAACCCAGTAAGGACTTAGCATCTCCTGGGGAAAAACAGCCTAAACCCAAAGCGAACTTAGAGGATTGGGGCTCGCGGGGAGGATATCAATGCAAAAAAGCACCCGTTGTAGAGATGGTTGAAACTCTGGACTCTATAATTGTAGACCTAGAGCAAACCGAAAAACAAATACTTGTGGGGTCTCATATGGAATCCACTGTCAGAAGCGATCTGATAAAATTCCTAAAGGAGAATATCTCCACTTTCTCATGGTCCAGTGCGGATTTAGGAAAGATAGATCCTAAACATGCCTGCCATCGATTGAAAATAGATCCCTGCAAAAGGCCAATTGCGCAGAAGCGTAGGAAAATGGGCCCCGAGAAATGCCAGGCACTCGCCGGGGAAGTAGATAAACTAATTGAAAATAAACTGGTCAGGAAAGCTTCGAGTGATGTCACTTGGCTTTCCAATGCGGTAATGGTGACAAAAACGGCCGGGGCATGGCGTTTGTGTATAGATTTTACAGACCTAAATAATGCTTGCCCGAAAGACCTTTTTCCCATGCCGCACATCGACCATGTGGTTGATAATTTGACAGGTCACGCGATATTCTCAACACTGGACGCTAAGGCCGGATACCACCAAATTCCTATGCATCCGGATGACATTGAACATACGGCTTTCTACTCAGAGAAAGGGATCTATTGCTGGGAAAGAATGTCGTTTGGCCTGAAGAATGCTGGGGCCACCTATCAAAGGTTGGTAAATCAAATGTTTTCTGAATTAATTGGTAGAACCATGGAAGTGTACATTGATGATATTATTGTAAAATGTAAAAACGAATCAGATCATGTCAAAGACCTCGAAGAAGTTTTCAAAATTCTGGGGCATTATAATATGAAATTGAACCCCAAGAAATGTAACTTCGGAATCAAAAAAGGGATGATCCTGGGGCATGTGGTTAGCGAAAAAGGCATTGAGCCCAACCCCACCAAAGTCCGAGCTATCTTGGACATGCAAGAGCCCCGGGACGTAAAAGGCGTACAACGACTCACGGGTCGTCTAGCCGCCCTGAACAGATACATTTCTTGCCTGGGAGATAAAACTCGACCGCTCTTTGCTTCCATCAAAGGACAGGAATTTCACTGGAAAAAGGAGGCCCAACAAGCTTTTGTACGGATAAAGGAATACTTATCCAATCCGAAAGTAGTTGTGGCACCTAAACCAAGAGAAAAGTTGTATTTATACCTGGCCGCCTCAGAGCATGCCATCAGTGCAGTCTTGACAAGAGCGGAAGGAATCCAACACTTCCCGATTTATTTCGTGAGCCAACTATTACATGAGGCAGAAATTAAATACACTCCACTGGAAAAATTAACATTTGCTTTAGTAGTGTCAATTAGAAAACTCCGGGCGTACTTATTTGAGCACCCCGTCGAAGTTTTGACTACTATGCCTTTAAGGCAAGTATTGCACCGGTCAGATATCTCCGGGAGACTCCTGCGTTGGGCGTTAGAAATTAGTCAATATGACATAACTTTCGCCCCGAGGACAGCAATCAAAGCACAAGCCCTGGCAGATTTTATTGTGGAATTAACTTTCCCTGAGAAATCCCAGAATCAAGCACGCGCATGGCAGCTGTTCGTAGATGGATCATCTACCACCGCGTGCTCGGGGGCAGGGGTGGTATTACTCAGTCCCGATGGGGACTCAATAACCCATGCGGTAAAGTTTGAATTCCCCACATCGAACAATGAAGCTGAGTACGAAGCTCTCATTTCTGGGTTGGAATTAGCTATAGCCGTCGGGGCCAGGAAACTCCATGTGTTTATGGACTCTCAGCTAGTAGTAAACCATGTAAGTGGGGACTACGAGGCCAGAGGGGAACAAATGATAAAATACCTAAAATTGGTATGGGAACTTTGTGAAAAAATCCCTGAAGTTCTAATCGAACAAATCCCACGGGAACACAATTCACAAGCAGACGCCCTGTCAAAATTAGCATCAGCTGAGGGCTCAGCAGACTTCTCAAATATTGTGTTGACAAAATTAATGTCCCCATCAATAGATAAAAGAGAAATGCAAATGCAAATACTCACTGGGGCCGGAGAAGACTGGCGGATTCCCATTCAACGGTACATAGATACCGGGGAAGTACCAGCAGATAAAACCGAAGCAAAACAACTTCGCTCCCGAGCGGCAAAGTATACTTTAATAGATACACAACTATACCGAAGAAGTTACTCCCTTCCACTACTAAAATGTGTGTCGAAGGAAGAAGGATTTAAAATCCTGGAAGAAATACACGAGGGTGTGTGTGGAAACCATGCGGGGGGAAGATCCCTAGCACACAAAACCATGGGGCAAGGATTTTACTGGCCAAGCCTGAGAAAGGACGCAGTCGGATACGCACGTAAATGTGTCAAATGCCAGACGAATGGGCCTAACATCCGTATTTCCCCAGAAGCCCTGAAATCCATTTACAGCCCGTGGCCATTTGCTCGGTGGGGTATCGATCTGATCGGACCACTGGCAACCGCACGGGGCGGAGTAAAATATGCGATTGTAGCAGTCGACTATTTTACTAAGTGGGTCGAAGCAGAACCATTGAACAAAATTGATCAACCGCAGGTTATCAAGTTCATATGGAAAAACATTATATGTCGATTTGGTTTGCCCGAGTCAATCATTTCCGACAACGGAAAACAATTCGATGGGGCTGAGGTGGAAGAATTCTGTGCAAAATGGAAAATTAGAAGGCTATTCTCTACTCCTTACCACCCCCAGACGAATGGTCAGGTTGAAGCAGTGAATAAAATATTAAAACATACCATCAAATCAAAATTGGAAAGTCGCAAAGGAAAGTGGGCGGATGAACTTCCAGAGGTTCTGTGGTCATATCGTACCACAGCTAGAAATGCCACTGGAGAAACCCCCTACTCTTTGGCTTTTGGAACAGAAGCAGTAATTCCAGCGGAAATAACGGTGTTATCACACCGGACCGCTCAGGAAATCTCCCCGGAAAATGAACTAACCATCCGAAAAGAGTTGGATCTTCTTGAAGAAAGAAGGCTAGCTTCCGATTCTCTAAATGATATGAACAAACAAAGAATTGCAAAATTATTTAATTCAAAAGTAAAGGCGCGAGAATTCCAAGAAGGAGACTTGGTGCTGAAGAAAATCTTAGGAACGCACCAGGGAGCACTAGGGCCGAACTGGGAGGGACCGTTTAGAGTAAGCCACTGCCTCCAGAACGGAGCGTACGAGTTAGAGCTTCTCGACGGGATCAAAGATCAGTATCGGTGGAACGCGCTGCATCTAAAGAAATTTTATCATTAAAAGGTTAATCTTTGGCTTTTTGTAAAGATATTATTTTTGTAAAACCCTTTTTTCACCTTTATAATGTTTCTCAGTATTTACCAAAAATACTTGTATGGGTTCTAAAAAGTTATGTTTTGTCTATTACAAAGGAAAAATATTACCCCGGGAAAGGAATAAATTTCCCGGTAAAAATAAGAAATATTGAGTATTCGTAGAAGAATACTAAGGTTCGGTAAAGACCCAAAAAATCTGTAGATTATGGGGCCGAACACTTCTTTCTGCGTACGGATTCGACAGAGTAAAAGAAACTCAAGAATCGCGCGGGGAGAAGATATAAGTCCGAAGAAAATCCTAAGAGGTATTCATAGTGAAATAAACCTCTAAAGGGTATTCATAATGAACAAACCACAGGATCGGTCAGTCTGTGTAAAAGGAGAGATGGAGGAGAAAAATGTTACTCAGAATCAGAGAATTCCAAAAGGTAACTAAATCCAAAAGTCACTTTTGCAAGACAAAGAACTCACAAAGACTCCCAACAAAGTTTTAAAAATAAAACTTGGGTGTGAGCCAAAAGTTATCTATTTACAAGAATTACGATTCACCAAACAAGCTAAAGCTGACTTGTCAAAATAAATAGATAATTGTGGTAAAAAGAAACCTAAACAAAACGGTGGAAGGGCCATGAGTAAGACCCAAAGGATAATATCCAAAAATAACTTACTAAGTTATTACACACCAGCAAAATATTAAAACTTGTCCCAGGCAGAAACTGCCTCTGAAATTCAAACAGAAATAACAAATATTGTTTTATGGCCTTGGGCCCAAATAAGAAATAAAACATAAAAACCCCTGAGCTTTTTACACTCAGGGTAGGGTTCATCTTAGCAGACTCCTAAGTTATAAAACTCAGGAGGTGGAATTACCATCACCAGGGGTTACCAGAGGATCTTTTGGCTTGCCATCAGGCCCAACACCAAGTAGATCCATACCCTCATCATCAAATTCATCCTCATCAACAGGAGCATCATCAGCTAACTTTGCAGGTTCACCAGGCATAGAGAGGAGACTGTATGATGGCCACTATGTCATGTCAATTCCATGGACAACTTCCAGATCCATAAAAGGTTGAGGAACTCTGGAATCCAGGGTGCATCCCTTCATGTGATCCTTTAGGAGTTTGAGCCCATACTCTTTGGCCACATCATTCTTCTCCTTTGCTGCAGACCTAATGAGATCAGCATATGCAGTTACATAAAGGAGGTCAGTCAATACCCTGGGATTGTGAGCAGGTGAATCCAGTAGAGTTTCAAGCTCCACAACTCTTTCCATGGACTGTGCAAAGTTATCCTGGACCTGCTTCAGTTCTTTGGTGACTTTGACCACCTCATCCTGTAGCTCTTTCTTTTCTCTGACAAAGCTGTCCTGGGCATCTTCAATCTGCTTTTCTTTTTCCTTGATGGTTTTCAAGGCTTCCTGCATCTCTGATTTCAGCTTCCCTATCTCTGCCCATGCAGTATCTGCAACCTTCTTCCACTTATCCCTGTCCCCTGCTGCGGCTATGTAGGCTGCATTGAGCTCCTTCACTTGTGTTTCTTGACCAGTGCTGGTGATGCGTAGCTTGGTAACCTCAGCTCTGAGTTTCTCAGCCATGGTATGTGCACCAGAGATGGCAACTGCACTTTGACTGGCCAGTTTCAGGGCCAGGGAAAAGGCATGTTCCTCATGGTCCATCAGGTCATTGAGCTCTGAGGTCCAGCACCTCCCAACTGCATCAATTGAATCACCAACAGGATTGCCCAGGGTAGTGACAGGGTCAATGGGGCCTTTGCCAGAGAAGAAGGGAAGGAGCACTGATGGAAGTTTTTCTTGAGAAAACCTAGCCGAGAAATAAAGTGTAAAGATTGAATATTTTGTAAAGATAAAGAAAGAGTATAAAATAAATAAAAACTTACTTGTCAGAGAGGATTTTCTCAACTCCAAAAACAGACTGACTTATGTCAGCACGGGGAGGTGATTCAGTCACATCAATTATACCCCCATCAAATTTCTTCCTTTTCTTGTCTCCTTCGAGCTTGACTTGTAGAAGTGTGGATGACCCGGAGGGAGGCAAACCCTGGCTGGGAACAACATCAGTCATTACAGCATCAGCAGGGGCCGGGGGTTCTTTGTAGGAGTCCACCACCCCCATGATCCCCAGAGAATCTGTCTCACCGCCCTGGGCGGAGACAGTTCCGGATCTGGTCCGGGAAGCCGGGGCACCTACTGTTCCACCCCGAGTCTTTGCAGATCCTCGGCCACCAATGCTGGTTGAACTGGTTTTTTATTTACGGGCTTTCTCCGTCTGGGATGCATCCACGAGTCCAAGTCTCGCAAACAGTTTGTTATCCGTCATATCAGGGGGTTTCACTTCGAACACAATAGAGAAAAATTCTGCACCGGGGAAAGTAAAGATATTACACCCGACAAAAAATTGATGATCTTTCCCTGGGGGATATGTCCCCAGGAAATAAGACAAAACAAAAACTGTAGAAAATACAAGACTTTACCAAAACAAGGTTTGTCTTCAATAAACGGAGGACAGAAAAGGCCTGCTGCGTCACGAATACTGTCGTCGTTAAGATACGTCGAGTCCCTCTCGGTAGTAGGGATGCACTGAGCCAAAAGATTCGCTGTAGCCAAATCCCACGGGATGCTATAGTCAGTTTTGGAGATCCGGGCACCTACAAACATAAAAACAATTTTAGATCAGTCAAAACTGTAAAAAACTTAAAAGTATAACTTACTTTCATCTTTAACGCCATAAGTTAGGGGAATTTCAATTTCTCCCTCTCGGGTCTGAGTTCTCCATCTCCCCGAGACATAAAACCATCGATCCCAACAGGTAGGATCTTTAACTTCCGGTTCCTTTATCTTCACCATGTTTTTCCTACATCGCACTGTGTAATCACCCAACAACCCTTTCTGGAAATTGACCGGGCTAAAGAACAAATGGAATTCATCCCCCGTAAGGGGTCGAGAGAATCCCACTTGTCCTAGAACCGTCAAAACCCCATACAACTGAGCCCACCCGTTCGGATGAATCTGGTGAGGGGCCACACCCCACCGGTTCAACAGGCCTGAAATTGAAGGATGCAGGGGAAACCGCAGGCCTTGATCCATCGCGTCGACGCCGATGGCCACCATGCCTGGAGGTGGACAGCAAGCGGATTCTCCCTCTTCTGGCGCATGCAAATGCACGTTGAAGGGAATCCGCCAGTCATCCCTCCAGTCGGTGAGTTCTTCCGCTGTCACCGTGCTGTCTCGGCCATGCGCGCCCCAATCCTGGTGGTTTGGATCTGGTTGAACCGCTGTGATGGTCCTCACAGCAGGAACGTAAGGGTGGGCCGCGTCTAGTTCGTCCAGTCGGAATTCCGGCAAGGCCGGTTCCGCCTTGTCCATAAATTCTTTGTACTCACGAGCGAGCAGGACGTGAGGCTCTTCAGTTACTTTGGGATGAACAACTCTCGTGTATTTTGGCATGATGATAGGGGTTGTGTTTTGGTGTGTTTTTGCTCTTTGTTGGGGATATTTGCTGGTAACAGAGGGTTTTGGCAACAACACCAAAATGCAAATTTGTTATAGGTAAGAAAGCAAAGGGTAATAGTTTATACAGAAATCGTAAGTAGAAAATGGATGCTCATGGCACCTCTTTATTCAAATATTCATACTTAGAATTCATTTTGAAATACAATGGTTTGCATGTCCCTTTTCTCTCCTCTAATACCCTATATTTATACTAACCCATGCATGGCTAGATTATGCCACCTAATGCCCACTTATCAGCTCCTGATTGGACCACAACTCCACTAATGTCTTGCATTAAAAACCCACTTAACTCTAAACAAAGACTTTATCCTCTGCTCCCGTCAAATGTCTTTTGACCACCTGTTGACTCTGACACCTCCCCCACGGATATTCCCGTGTAATAAGTCTGACACTACCGTGCGGTCGTTCCTGTCCAAGGTCTTTTCTGACTTCTGTTGGTTGCCTTTCTAGGTCTTTTTCCATAGATTAATTCTGACTTGCACATCTGATGACGTGGCTATCTCATTGTTGACACGTGTCGGTGACCGTTTTATCGGGTATAACATAGGCCCCCAGGAAAATTGGAGTTTTCAACTTCGATTTCCCTGAAGATTGTGTTTGAATACCTCGGTCTGCACGCCTTGGAATCTGCATTCTGACTTTCTGTCGGCGGTTGACCCTTCATTTAATGTTGTTTTTACGCCTTTAAAGGCTCTTCATGTAGTATTACGGCTTCATATCATGGCTTTCACTTGGAATAGAGAAGTGTACCCGAATAATATCACGAGTTTCTCCTTTAGGATTAGAAATCGGTCGATGAAGGCTAAGCTGCCTTTGTCTTTATCTTTTTCACAGAAGTTTCCGGAGCTTGCTGGACAGGACGTCGCTTTGGTAGATGCTTTTGAAAGAATCTGGACGGTGAAAGTGGAGAAGGATGGTCGGCGGCTGGTACTGACTGACGGTTGGAGTAAGTTTTGTGAGCGTCGGTTGGTTTCAGTGAGCGGAATCATCTTTCTGGAGTTGCGTGGGCAAAATTCTTTCAGCATTGGTGTATTTGGAAAGGATGGAGAGGAGATCATTAATCTGGGAACTGATTCTGAAGATAGCTCTATCAATTCCGAGCTGGAAAGTTCTCCTGCAAAAGATAACTGGGATTTCTTCTCCCCGTGAAATCTATTCGAGAAGTATTTTTGGTATTTTCTTATGTAAGATTACCTTTCCTGGGTTTACCTCCCAGGTTTCTTTTCTTGGGATTTTTCCCGGTGAAATAAATCAGAGTTTCGATCCTTAAAGGATTCTATGTATTTATATGGATGAGATAAGTATTCTGATACTTATCCATAAATAATCGCAATAAAATAATAATAAATTTGAAAAAGAGGGTAACTTTTTCAACTTACCTTGTCAGGAGACGATTGCCACGTGGCATTATCCTGGCCAAGTATTTTTAGGGTTTGATGGGTAGTGGAGACGTACTCGAGTGCGTTTTTCCTCGGTAACTGCTATCTCTTCCCCTCCTTCAATCCTCACCGTTGGATGGAAAACGGCAGAAATTTGATTTTTGAAATCAATAAACATATAGGAGTTTAGAATTTTGAAATTCACTCCAAGTTTTTCGACTTTTCAGATTCAAGATCTGGTAAGAACACTTCTTTCTTCCTCTGTAAATTTCCTTTGTTTATTTACTGTGTAAATCCTTTTTTACCAACCCAACAATATGCCGAAAATCTCCAAAGTCGTTCGACCGAAAATTGAAGCACCAGAAGTTCTCCTCGCACGCCAATACAAAAAGTTCATGGAAAAGGCCGCGCCGGCGCTGCCGGCGTTCCGTCTAGATGAATTGGAGGAGGCCCACCCTTACGTACCTGTCGAGAGGATCGTCACAGCGGTTCAACCAGACCCGAACCACCAGGAGTGGGGTGCACACGGCCGAGAAAGCACGGTGACGGCGGCACAACTAGCCGACTGGAGGGACGATTGGCGGATTCCCTACAACGTGCATTTGCATGCGCCAGAAGAGGGTGAATCCGCCTGTTGTCCACCTCCGGGCATGGTGGCCATCGGCGTCGACGCAATGGATCAAGGGTTGCGGTTTCCCCTGCATCCTTCGGTTTCAGGCTTGTTGAACCGGTGGGGTTTGGCTCCGCATCAGATTCATCCGAATGGATGGGCACAGATCTATGGAGTTTTGACTGTATTGGGGCAAGTGGGA
This sequence comes from Euphrasia confusa, assembly GCA_954870475.1. NCBI lineage: Eukaryota > Viridiplantae > Streptophyta > Magnoliopsida > Lamiales > Orobanchaceae > Euphrasia > Euphrasia confusa. The sequence continues at coordinate 12,449,779 of OX940968.1, read as the reverse complement.
CTCTCTCGACCCATTTCTGGGGATGAGTTCCATCTTTTCTTCAGTCCAGTCAACTTCAACAAGAATTCGCTGGGAGACTATACCGTCCGCCACAGGAAATATATGTTGAAAATTCGAGAGCCTGAGGAGAAAGATCCGACTTGTTGGGATAGATGGTTTTTTGTTTCGGGGAGATGGAGGACTCAGACCCGAGAAGGGGAGATCGCCATCCCCCTTACTTATGGTGTTAAGGAAGAAAGTAAGCATTTAAAGCTTTAATATTTTACAGTTTAACTGATCTAAACTCGTTGGTATTTTGTAGGTGCGCGGCTTAAGCGGGCGACCTGCTCCTTCCCGTGGGATTTGGAGACTGCAAATCTTTTGGCACAGTGTATCCCGGCCGAAGAAAGAGATTCAGATTATCTGAACGACGATAGCATTCGTGACGCAGCAGGCTTGTTTTGCCCCCCGTTTGTTGAGGATCAACCCTGTTTTGGTATTTTTCCTTTATATTTTATAAGTTTTGTTTTATTTCCTGGGAGTATATTTCCCGGGGAAATTATGATAATTTTTTGTCGGGAGTAATTGTATTACTTTTCCCGTGCAGAGTTTTTCTCTACTGTTTTTGAATTAAAACCTACCGAGATGGCAGACAACAAACTGTTTGATCGCCTGGGACTCCCAAACCCAGCCCTGGCCGCTAAGGCTCGTAGGGCCAAAACCAGTTCCACCAGTGTCGGTGGACGGGGATCTGCAAAAACTCGGGGCGGCACACCTGGTGCTCCGGCTTCCCGTACCAGATCCCACACGGTTTCGGCTCAGGGCGGTGAGACAGATCCTCTGGGGATTATGGATGTTGTGGATTCGTATAAGGAGAGCTCCCAGCCCTCAGACGTGGTGATGACTGATGCTACTCCTAGTCAAGGTTTACCCCCTTCTGGGTCATCAACTCTTTTGCAAGTCAAGCTCGAGGGCGACAAGAAAAGGAAAAAGATTGATGAGGGTATTATTGAGGTGACAGATTCCCCCCCTCGTGCTGACAAAAATCAGTCTGTTTTTGGAGTTGAAAAATACTTTTCACCAAGTAAGTTTTTGTTCATTTACACACTTATCATTTTACATGGTTCACTCAATTAACTCTTCTGTTTTACTTCTTGGTAGGTTTTCCCAGGAAAATCTCCCCTCAGCTCTGCTTCCCTTCTTCTCTGGAAAAGGCCCTATTGACCTTGTCACTACCCTGGGCAATCCAGTAGGTGACTCAATTGATGCTGTTGGTAGGTGCTGGACTTCAGAGCTCAATGATATGATGGACCATGAGGAGCATGCCTTTTCCCTGGCCCTAAAGTTGGCCAGTCAAAGTGCAGTTGCCATTTCTGGGGCTCACAACATGGCTGAAAAGATCAGAGCTGAAGTGTCCAAGCTCAAAACTACCAGCAGCAAGCAAGAGGCACAGGTAGAGGAGCTCAAAGCGGCATATACTGCCACTGCAGGGGACAGGGATAGGTGGAAGAAGGCTGCCGATATTTCACGGGCCGAGGTAGGGAAGCTGAAGTCTGAGATGCAGGAGGCCTTGAAGACCATAAAAGAAAAAGAAGAAGAGATTGAGGATGCCCAGGACAGCTTTACCAGGGAGAAGAAAGAGCTCAAGGAGGAGGTGGCCAAAGTTACCAGGGAGCTGAAACAGGCCAAAGATGACTTTGGACAGTCCATGGAGAGGGTCTCAGAGCTTGAAGCCCTGTTAGATTCTCCTGCTCACAATCCCCGGGTATTGGCTGACCTACTCTATGTCACTGCTTATGCTGATCTTATTGTTGGAGTTGTGTACTTAATGTCTAGATTTAAGTAAAGGAAACTCACGATCCATTGCCATTAATCTATTTAATTAAATAAACAATTATTTGCGTTTAATTATTTATAATTAAATATATGCAAATCATAGTCCTGAATTTTATACGTTGTAGTTAGTATGGTGCAAGCATGGGCGCACAGAAGATCATACTATCGGTTACTCGTATTTAATCGAACAGTTGCTCACGACCTAGATGGACACGGACCAATCCATCGGTATAGTCGTTGTGTGAGAGAGAAAATAATTTATCTTAATTATTTTATCACACTTGTACACTTGGTGTATTGAGCGGATCTGCTTGAGATTTATCGATTAGGATTGCCGGCGATAATCGATTTAAGTCTCAGTGTATTTTATTCTTAATCCCCGATACTATTGCGGGTGTGTATATTTAATATAAGTGACTTTGATTTACCAAAGGAATTAACCGATTTAATTATTGGGTTAATTACCGGTTAAGTTGGGTCACTGTATTTTATATATGACATGCCGTGAATACTTGACGGGAAAGTGTATCCCGTAAGGGTTGATAATATCCCCGAGATGAGTTCATAAGGAATTATTATGTAAACCCTGCAGGTGGATTCGTTCCGCATAATAATTAAGGTTGAATGGTACTAGTCTCGGATATAAGAGATGAATATATTAATTAGCAATAAATTAATTTTATTCATGGATATTTATATCTTAAATACACGGAATAAATAATACTACCGGAGAAATATTATTTGATATAATATGGTTTAATATTGGGAGTGCAATTAATTTTATATAGTGGAAAATAGAATTAATTAATATTAATGGATTAATAGATTTGGGCTTGGGCTCAATTTAATCATTAATATTGGAAGCCCAATATTCCACCTCCTTAAGATCCCCTACGTAGCCTATAAAAGCACTACATGGTCTTCTCTATTCTCATAACTTGAAGATCACAATTCTAGAGAGAGAAAGTAGAGAGGGAGATCCATGGAGTTCGGAAGATCGTCGCCCACCCGACGTCCGAGCTAGTGCAAGGAATACGTGGGAAGATCTCAAGGTCTTCAAATTGAGTTCTTCGTTTTTCCGAACAACGAGAACGAGGTAAATCGTAAAACCCCCTTTATGATTTTATCGTTTAATTATCGTGAAAATACCTTGAACCAAGATCCAAGGAACGGACCCAATAGACGAGGTCGAACCGGGCGGTGGTGGTTGGACCACCGGACCGCCGGCGGTTCGACGGCTCGGCTGGACGAAAATCGCGCGGGGAAAAATCGAGCCTAGGGCTCGATACGCGGATCGGCTGCGGGTTTTCCCGCAGCGATCAGCTGCCTGCTGCGGGTTTTCCCGCAGTGACCTGTAGCGCCCAGCAGCAGCGAGTCAGGCGACTCGCTGCAGGTTGCTGCGAGCTGCTACGGGAGATTCGCTGGGTGATGCGGGTTTTCCCGCAGCGGACCCGTAGCGACTCAGCAAGTCCCAGCAGCAGCGAGTCAGGCGACTCGCTACGCGTTGCTGCGGGCTGCTGCGAGTCACCCCGCGTGGCTGCTGCGAGGTTCGTGGGTTCACGCGAGTTCTCTCGTGTTTTTCCCGCGTAACCCTCGTATAACTTTTTCGTATGGTCATGTACGTGTTCCGGGAGTCGATTGGAGTTGTCGTTCCGCTATTTTGACAATTCCGGATATTCGATCTCCAAAGGATTTCGGTCGGAATTAATTAGATAATTAATTTTAATTAATTTATTAATTCCGGGATATCGATTTCCAACAATTGGTATTAGAGCGTTGGTTTTCGTTCACGGTATTTTTCGATAAATTGTTCTACCTTGCAGGGTTTCCGACTATTATGGCTAGATATAATTGTTCTTAATTATTGTCATAATATTGTTCTTGATTATAAAACTCTCGGACATGTCGAGATTCGTTTTATGTGTGGTGAATGCTTGTAATAGTAAAAATTCGGGAGTTGACCGAATTTAGGTTTATTATTATGTTCTACTTTTTCCGGAAAATGTATAGGGTCGATTTCATGTATAGAATCGATACCGGATATTTGTAATTTAATTCTTGTAATTTTAATTACGTTGGATCGATGCCGAAACGATCGCCGGAAGACGAAGAAGATGTGACGAAGAAGACGAGGGGACGAGGGGTCGATCATCCCCATGATCGATCCCCATGAGGATCGATCGACCCGCCGGCGTGGGGGCTGTCCGCGGGAGCTTCCGGCCACGCCGGCCACCGGTGGTGGTGGCGCGTGGGCTGGGGGCGGCGGCGGTGCTCCTCCCGGGCGGCGGTCGACGGTGGGGGTGGTGCGGGGACTCTCAACCCGCGCTACTCCTACCATAATCCGACTTTCCTAATTAATTCGGTTTTCCTATTTGAGTGTTCTTATTTTTAGGAACTCTCATGGAATATGAAAAGAATTAAATTGGAATTAATTTCCTATTTGATTATTCCTATTCTTGGGAATTTTCAATAGATGGAAATTAATTAATTATGGAAAGTAGAAGAGTCCTAATTTATTTTATTTCCTTATTCTATTATAGAAGTCTTCTAGAATATTCCAAGTTTGACTTGGATGGGATTCTAGAGATTTAATAGAATTAGATAGGAAAATAAAAATAAATAGAAATATTAATAATATTTAATTTTATTTTTGATATATTCGATTGACTTAATTTTCGAATTAAGTAACTTTTGGATTAATTAAAAATAAATAGATTTAAATATTGAGATTAATATCCTCGTCACATGGAGCATTCAAGAACGAAGACTGAAGACTAGAAGATGCGTACGGAGATGCGATAAAGCCATAATAGTCGGAAAATAATATTCTAGTATTATTTTGACTATGTGATAATATTTATGTGCTTTATTACATGTATGCATGCTATATGTGTTTACTTTATAGCGTATCCTTTTATTGTAAAAAGCTAAGTGGGAGAGGGTATGGAAACATACCCATGGTCTCCATTGCTGCTCTCTTGGTGACTTTTATAAACTTTTGAAGTTTGTATAGATAAGTCATTGGAGGAGAGTTCTTGTAATTCCTCTTACGAGAAACATTGATTAAGTTTATCAAACAATGCCTAATTTGTCTTTCCAAAACTGATTTCAAGTCGACTCATTCTCACCCCGGGGAGTGGAATGGAGCCAGAGCCACTTGGTCATGTAGAGGACACAAATTAGAGACCTTCGTACCATTCTTTGATAGATGGATCGATTGTCTGCTCGGCTCCCTCATTTATGAGAGATAGGGTTGTTCGCATGGTGAATCACTGGTAAGAAACCTCGAGTTTCACTTATGATTCTCCGCGTCTTGATTTACAAGATCGAATGGATCAAGTAATTGGATTTCAATTATATAAATCTTTTGGTATAGTAAACGTCCACACGAACGTGGCTTGCTATACTGAATGGGATTTTAGAATAATTGATGTAGACAGTTATAGGGAATTGTGAAGGGTTGCGAGTTGTCGTAAACGTCCACATGAACGTGGCTTGCGGTGACGTAACAATTCTAAACGATTCGCCTTAGTACTGAGCAATGGTTTACACTTAGATACGCGTTATAGTATTCCTCCCAACGAGGTTACGCTGTAAGTGATGTATGACCGAAGCAAATCTAATTGCTAAATCATTTGGGTGGGTAAACGTCCACACGAACGTGGCTTGCTTTACCTGGTGGGATTTTAGATGTGATTAGTGGTTTAATGATATTATTTGAGGGAGATAATATCGGAGATTAAATCGATTGTTTGTTGTTATATGTGCTCATAGATTAGGAAATGGCTTTGAACCCACTTTATGTAATACGTAAGGATTTTAAACCCACTGGTCCCTGAATGTAATGATTGGAATAGAGATCTAGACATTGCCCGGACTGTTAAAAAGTACAAGTTTGTACTCAATGAGCTTTGTACTCCCGAGCCTACCAATGTCTTAACTGATGAGGAAAGGACTGATTTTAAGAAGTGGGAAAATGCTTATGCAATGACCACTGATTATATCATGTTCAAACTCAAGGAGATGTTTAGACATGACGTAGTGGCTAGACAAGAGGCGATGAGGATACTCATAAAGGCCAGTCGCTTCGAGGAAACGCTTAAACACGTTTCTAAGATGATGGACCTTTTAGACGAGTTGAGACGGAAATCGCAAGCTCTTGTAGCTAATGCCAAAGGTTTCGAGCCTACGGGAAAAATCGGGGGAAAGGAAAAGCAAGCAAAGAAACCCAGTGGTCCTAAGTTTCTTGGACCACGAGATGGGACGAGAAAGCCAAGAGGCAAGTGTTCTCGATGCAAACTAGTGGTATTATCTACCGGAACCTGGTGTGTAGATATGGAACCACTGACAGTATGTGCATTTTAAATGCAAGGGTTCTAGGAAACCCGACGACTTGGAGAAGAAGAAATCGTAGTCTACATGGGCAATGCTGTAGAGGAGACAGCAGTTGCAATGGAGGACATTTTATAGGATTTCATTTTGGGTTATTGCTTTTATGTACCTTTCATATTAGAAAGAACTTTGTTCTGGATTTCTAATGAATGGATATTTTATTTCTTTTAATCATTTGATGGTTATAAGAAGAAATAAAGATAGTATCTATTCTGGTACATTAGCTAGCAATATATAAATGATGAATCCTGAGTCCACCACGGTGCAACGAACCGTAGTACAAAACTCGTTTTACTAATAAGAGATTTCTTTAAATCGATTATACTTGTGGATTCTTATGCTAAATCATGTTTATTCAAATAAGAAGTTCAAAGGTCGAAAATTGATATTTGATCAATTAAGTTGAAGGAGTGGACCTTCCGACCTAAGAATCTAATTTGGAAGATAATATGACTAAGCAATCCTTTATGGATATAAGATGTAAGATCCGGACAAGTATAAGAATTGATTGACTCTGATGTATGCAGACCTATGCCTACTCAGAAATAAGGTACGAGTACTTCATTTAATGATTACTCGAGAAATGGATTAGAATACCTGATGTGCCACAAAAGCAAGTGTTTTGACAAGTCAATGGACACAAAGCTATTGTGGAGAACCATCGAGGTATATCCATTTGTAGCCTGCGATTTGATCGCGGAGGCAAGTACCTGTCTGAGGAATGCATGGCATACTGATCAGAGATTGGGATTTGATCCTAAATGACTTCACCATGCACTGTTGTGTAGAAATGGTGTATCGTAAACAAGAAATGGAACTCTTATAGAAATAGTAAAAACATGAGTTATATGGAACTACTTATGTTCTATGGATATGTCTGGAAACAACGGCGCATTCAAATGCGGTTGTAGAATATCCTAGAAGAACAAAAGATATGTGTTCAATAGTACTATGAACCAGAAGGACGTTATAAGTTCTAACGCCCGGTTCTTAGAGAAAGACTATATAATGAACCACAAGCCCAAGGTGACGTAATACTTTGAAATGAGAGAGAAAGATTAAGACTTAGAACCAGCCGAACCGAGTAGCGGTACACCACCAACTGCACCTACTGTTATCACTGTTTATACACCGGAATGCCATTGTAGTGGGAGGTTGTGGGACAACCGAAGATATTCATAAGACTAGGAGAGTCTTCGGACTCTGGACCTAGTATACATGAAATCGATCCCTAGATCTACATGAAGGCCGTACTAGATCTAAATGTGCCTTCTTGGAGAGCAATAAGGATTATTGCTAAGAGGCGAGATCATTTAGAGTACAAGCTTAGTTGATCCAATTATGGATTGAAACAAAGCATTGAGTTCGTGGTACTTGCAAATTGATGAGATAGTCCATTTTATGGATTCATCAAAAGCATAGACGAATCGTGTGTATGGGAAACGTGATGGAAACAAGGTGGTGTTTCTCGGAGGTTTTATGTAGATAACATTTTATCATTGGCAACAATGTAAAGATGTTGTCAGACATAAAATGATGGTTGTCTAGAAAAATCGATATATGAGATGAAGAAGAAGTTAGAGCATGTTCTTAAGATCTAGGATCTCAAGAAAAGAACATTGTACTTCTCCTGGACATCTTACACATATATGATTATGGTTCGTTTTAACATGCAAGATTCCGAGAAAGGTTCGTTACCTTTCAGAAAGGGAATGCATCTATCTAAGGATATGTGTTTTGGAACACAAAAGGAGATAGAAGCAATGAAAGCAGTTTCCTACACTTTGAGTATGGAAAGCTTAATAAATGCATTGTTGAAAACAAGAACCTGATATCGGCTATGCGGTTGGCATAGTGGGAGGATATCAAGGTAATCCTGGAAAGGAATATTCGACTGCTGTAAAAGTACTTTCGAAGTACTGTTCTAGACTACGAAGCAGACGAACATTTCCTTTGGATTACATTCTCTTAGATTTCTAATCGAATGAGGATCAGTGTAAGTCGATATCAGGCTATGTGTTTCACTATTGAAGGAGAAGGAGTTTTAACATGGAAGAGTGATAAGCACGATGCTTTTCGGACTCTGCCATGGGTAACCAAATAGCAGCCTCAGAGGCAGCGGAAGTTTTGGTATAACTCCGGGATAATCTCTGGGACTTAGATGTGATTCTTAATTTGCCAAAGGCTATCTAAATAGCGGTGCAATGGAAAATGGTAAGAAATCACAAGTCCATAAGTGTAAGATAACACATAGTGCAAGTACCACCTGATACGAGTCATCGTCGAGGGAGACGACGCTGTAGTCACCAAGATAACTTCAGAGCGGTGACCTAGATTGCTCATTCACATAGTACTTCTTGGAAGTACACTTTAAGCACGTGATGAGTATGGGAGTCGGGAGTTTGGAGGAAATGACTAGACCTTAGTACAAGTGGGAGATTGTTGGAGTTGTGTACTTAATGTCTAGATTTAAGTAAAGGAAACTCACGATCCATTGCCATTAATCTATTTAATTAAATAAACAATTATTTGCGTTTAATTATTTATAATTAAATATATGCAAATCATAGTCCTGGATTTTATACGTTGTAGTTAGTATGGTGCAAGCATGGGCACACAGAAGATCATACTATCGGTTACTCGTATTTAATCGAACAGTTGCTCACGACCTAGATGGACACGGACCAATCCATCGGTATAGTCGTTGTGTGAGAGAGAAAATAATTTATCTTAATTATTTTATCACACTTGTACACTTGGTGTATTGAGCGGATCTGCTTGAGATTTATCGATTAGGATTGCCGGCGATAATCGATTTAAGTCTCAGTGTATTTTATTCTTAATCCCCGATACTATTGCGGGTGTGTATATTTAATATAAGTGACTTTGATTTACCAAAGGAATTAACCTATTTAATTATTGGGTTAATTACCGGTTAAGTTGGGTCACTGTATTTTATATATGACATGCCGTGAATACTTGACGGGAAAGTGTATCCCGTAAGGGTTGATAATATCCCCGAGATGAGTTCATAAGGAATTATTATGTAAACCCTGCAGGTGGATTCGTTCCGCATAATAATTAAGGTTGAATGGTACTAGTCTCGGATATAAGAGATGAATATATTAATTAGCAATAAATTAATTTTATTCATGGATATTTATATCTTAAATACACGGAATAAATAATACTACCGGAGAAATATTATTTGATATAATATGGTTTAATATTGGGAGTGCAATTAATTTTATATAGTGGAAAATAGAATTAATTAATATTAATGGATTAATAGATTTGGGCTTGGGCTCAATTTAATCATTAATATTGGAAGCCCAATATTCCACCTCCTTAAGATCCCCTACGTAGCCTATAAAAGCACTACATGGTCTTCTCTATTCTCATAACTTGAAGATCACAATTCTAGAGAGAGAAAGTAGAGAGGGAGATCCATGGAGTTCGGAAGATCGTCGCCCACCCGACGTCCGAGCTAGTGCAAGGAATACGTGGGAAGATCTCAAGGTCTTCAAATTGAGTTCTTCGTTTTTCCGAACAACGAGAACGAGGTAAATCGTAAAACCCCCTTTATGATTTTATCGTTTAATTATCGTGAAAATACCTTGAACCAAGATCCAAGGAACGGACCCAATAGACGAGGTCGAACCGGGCGGTGGTGGTTGGACCACCGGACCGCCGGCGGTTCGACGGCTCGGCTGGACGAAAATCGCGCGGGGAAAAATCGAGCCTAGGGCTCGATACGCGGATCGGCTGCGGGTTTTCCCGCAGCGATCAGCTGCCTGCTGCGGGTTTTCCCGCAGTGACCTGTAGCGCCCAGCAGCAGCGAGTCAGGCGACTCGCTGCAGGTTGCTGCGAGCTGCTACGGGAGATTCGCTGGGTGCTGCGGGTTTTCCCGCAGCGGACCCGTAGCGACTCAGCAAGTCCCAGCAGCAGCGAGTCAGGCGACTCGCTACGCGTTGCTGCGGGCTGCTGCGAGTCACCCCGCGTGGCTGCTGCGAGGTTCGTGGGTTCACGCGAGTTCTCTCGTGTTTTTCCCGCGTAACCCTCGTATAACTTTTTCGTATGGTCATGTACGTGTTCCGGGAGTCGATTGGAGTTGTCGTTCCGCTATTTTGGCAATTCCGGATATTCGATCTCCAAAGGATTTCGGTCGGAATTAATTAGATAATTAATTTTAATTAATTTATTAATTCCGGGATATCGATTTCCAACACTTATCAGGTCTGCAGCAAAGGAGAAGAATGATGGGGCCAGAGACTATGGTGTTCAACTCCTCAAAGCTCACATGCAAGGGTGTACTCTGGATTCCAGAGTTCCACAGCCCTTTATGGATCTGGAGGTTGTCCACGGCATAGATATGAAATGGTGGCCCACATACAGTCTTCTCTCAATGCCTGGTGAGCCTGCTAAAGCCCCTGTAGAAGCGTCTGATGATGAAGGTGTTAATGAAGGGGAGGAGATGGATACTCTTGGTGTCGGGCCTGATGGCAAGCCAAAAGATTCCCTCACGACTCCCCCAGGTGATGGTGGTTCTACCTCCTGAGTATAACTGCTCAGGAGTCTGCAAAAATTTGATGACTACCCTGAGTGTGAAAAGCTCAGGGATTTTAATCTTTATTTTCTGTTCAGTTTAGGCTTAATTGCCAAAAAACAATATTTGCTTTATTTGCCTCTGGATTCTACAGGCAGTTTTTGCCTGGAACAAGTATTTATATTTTGCTGGTGTGTAATAACTTAGTATGTTATTTTGGATATTGATCCTTTGGGTCTTACTAATAGCCCTCTCACCATTTTATTCAGGGTTTATTTTCCCATTATTATCTATCACTTTTTACAAGTCATTTTAGCTTGTTTGATGAATAATTATTCTTGTGAATAGATAATATTTGGCTCACGCCCAAGTTTTGTCAAACTTTGTTGGGTTTCTCTGTGAGTTCTTTTGTTCTGTGAAAGTGATTTTCTGGATTTAGTTACCTCTCTGAATCATTATGATTCTAAGTAACATTTTTTCTCTTTAAATCTCTCCTTTCAACAGAACTGACCGATCCAGTGGTTTTAGTATGAATACTTTACCTTTTAGGATTTTCTCGGACCAGTATTTTCTTTAGGGCGATTCTTGAGTTTCTGTTACTCTATTGAATCTGTGCCTTTCAAGAAATGATCGGCCCCTGATCGATAGATCTTATGGGTATTTACCGAACCTTAGTATTTCTAGAATACTCAATATTTTTATCGCACCGGGGAATTCATGTGATTTCCCGGGGAAATTATATTTCTGCTATACAGACAAGATGTGAGAGTTCACATATATATTTTGAAAGATAGAAAATGCATTTGCTAAAAACTGCATAGATATACTTTAATAAGTACAAAAAGGTTTTACAAAAAATATATTTTCGCAAGAAGTTTTAAGAAATAACTTTTATTCCGGGGGTTCCTCAGTGGTAGAACTTCTTTAGGTGCAACGCATTCCATCGATACTGATCTTTGGTCCCGTCGAGGAGTTCCAGCTCGTACGCTCCATTCTGGAGGCAGTGGCTCACTCTAAACGGTCCCTCCCAGTTCGGTCCTAATGCTCCCTGGTGCGTTCCTAAGATTTTCTTCATCACCAAGTCCCCTTCTCGGAATTCTCGTGCTTTTACTTTCGAGTTGAATAATTTAGCAATTCTTTGCTTATTCATGGCATTCAGAGAATCAGAAGCTAACCTCCTTTCTTCAAGGAGATCCAATTCTTTTCGAATGGTTGCTTCATTCTCCGGGGAAATTTCCTGAGCGGTACGATGTGATAACACCGATATCTCCGCTGGAATCACCGCTTCCATTCCAAAAGCCAAAGAATAGGGGGTCTCACCAGTGGCGTTTCTAGCTGTGGTTCGATATGACCACAGTACCTCTGGGAGTTCATCCGCCCATTTTCCTTTGCGGCTTTCCAATTTTGATTTGATGGTGTGTTTCAGTATCTTATTGACCGCTTCAACCTGACCATTCGTCTGGGGGTGGTAGGGAGTAGAGAATAACCTCCTTATTTTCCATTTTTCACAGAATTCCTCTACCTCCGCCCCATCGAATTGTTTTCCGTTGTCGGAAATGATTGATTCGGGAAGACCGAAACGACATATAATGTTTTTCCATATGAATTTGATGACCTGGGGTTGATCAATCTTATTCAACGGTTCCGCTTCAACCCATTTAGTGAAATAGTCGACTGCTACAATCGCGAATTTCACCCCGCCTCGGGCGGTTGCTAGTGGTCCGATCAAGTCGATACCCCACCGAGCAAATGGCCACGGGCTGTATATGGATTTTAGGGGGGGATATATGGATATTAGGCCCATTCGTCTGGCACTTGACACATTTACGTGCATAGCCGACGGCATCCTTTCTCAGGGTTGGCCAATAATATCCTTGTCCCATGGTTTTGTGTGCCAGGGATCTTCCACCCGCGTGGTTTCCACACACACCATCATGTATTTCTTCAAGGATTTTGAATCCTTCTTCCTTCGACACACACCTAAGTAGTGGAAGGGAATAACTTCTTCTGTACAGTTGTGAATTTATCAAAGTATACTTTGCCGCTCGGGTACGAAGTTGTCTTGCTTCGGTTTTATCTGCTGGTACTTCCCCGGTATCTATGTACCGTTGAATGGGAATTCGCCAGTCTTCCCCGGCCCCGGCAAGTACTTGTATTTGTGCTTCTCTTTGTTCCACTGATGGGATTATTAGTTTTGTCAAAACTATATTAGAGAAGTCTGCTGAGCCCTCAGCTGATGCTAGCTTTGACAGGGCGTCAGCTTGTGAATTGTGTTCCCGTGGGATTTGTTCGATTAGAACTTCTGGGATTTTTTCGCAAAGTTCCCATACCAATTTCAGGTATTTTATCATTTGTTCGCCTCTGGCTTCATACTCCCCACTTACATGGTTCACTACTAACTGCGAGTCCATGAACACATGAAGTTTTCTTGCCCCGACGGCAATGGCCAGTTCCAACCCTGAAATGAGAGCTTCGTACTCTGCTTCATTGTTGGACGCAGGAAATTCAAACTTCACCGCATGGGTTACTGAATCTCCGTCGGGACTGAGTAATACCACACCTGCCCCCGAGCACGCGGTGGTAGATGATCCATCTACAAACAGCTGCCAGGCGCGTGGTTGACTCTGGGATTTCTCAGGGAAAGTTAATTCCACAATAAAATCCGCCAGGGCTTGTGCTTTGATTGCTGTCCTCGGGGCGAAAGTTATGTCATACTGACTAATTTCTAATGCCCAGCGTAGGAGTCTCCCGGTGATATCCGACCGGTGCAATACTTGCCTTAGAGGCATAGTTGTCAAGACCTCTACGGGGTGCTCAAATAGATACGCCCGGAGTTTTCTGATTGACACTATTAAAGCATATGTTAATTTCTCCAGTGGAGTATATTTTATTTCTGCCTCGTGTAGTACTTGGCTTACGAAATATATCGGAAAATGCACCATCCCTTCTGCCCTGGTCAACACAGCACTGATGGCGTGTTCTGACGCGGCTAGGTATAGGTACAGTTTTTCTTCTGGTTTAGGGGCCACAACTACTTTGGGATTGGACAAATATTCCTTTATCCGTACAAAAGCTTGTTGGGCCTCCTTTTTCCAGTGAAATTTCTGTCCTTTGATGGTAGCAAAGAACGGACGAGTTTTATCCCCCAGGCAAGAAATGTACCGATTCAGGGCGGCTAAACGACCCGTGAGTCGTTGTACGCCTTTTATGTCCCGGGGCTCTTGCATGTCCAGAATTGCTTGGACTTTGGTAGGGTTAGGCTCAATGCCTTTCTCGCTAACCACATGCCCCAGGATCATCCCTTTTTTAATTCCAAAGTTACATTTCTTGGGGTTCAATTTCATGTTATAATGCCCCAGTATTTTGAATACTTCTTCGAGGTCTTTGATGTGATCTGATTCATTTTTACTTTTAACGATTATATCATCAATGTATACTTCCATGGTTACACCAATTAAATCAGAAAACATCAGATTTACCAACCTTTGATAGGTGGCCCCGGCATTCTTCAGGCCAAAAGGCATTCTTTCCCAGCAATAGATTCCTTTCTCTGAGTAGAACGCCGTATGCTCGACGTCATCTGGATGCATGGGGATTTGATGATATCCTGCCTTGGCGTCCAGTGTTGAAAATATTGCGTGACCTGTCAAATTGTCAACGACATGGTCGATGTGCGGCATGGGAAAAAGATCTTTCGGGCATGCGTTGTTTAGATCTGTAAAGTCTATACACAAACGCCACGCAGCCGTTGTTTTTGTCACCATAACCGCATTGGAAAGCCAAGTGACATCACTCGAAGCTTTCCTGACCAATTTGTTTTCTATTAGCTTGTCTACTTCCCCGGCGAGTGCTTGACACTTCTCGGGGCCCATTTTTCTACGCTTCTGCGCGATTGGTTTCTTGCAGGGATCTATTTTCAATCGATGGCAGGCATGTTTAGGATCTATCTTTCCTAAATCGGCACTGGACCATGAGAAAGTAGAGATGTTCTCTTTAAGGAAATCTATAATCCCGATCCGGGTATTTGATTCCATATGAGATCCCACAAGTATTTGCTTTTCAGCTTGTTCTGGATCTAATACTATAGAGTCCAGATTTTCGACCATTTCTACCACTGGTACCTTTTTAGATTGATATCCACCCTTTGAACCCCAATCATCCATTTCTGGTTTTGATGGGGGAAGCTTCTGGTTAGTAGAGACTGTGTCTACGCCAGTTCCTTCTTTGGGGGGACAAATCTTATCCGGGGGAATATCCGCTATTTCCCCGGTAGGTTTTTCCTGAGAAGGATTCAGTTGGGAATTTTGATCGTTTAATTTGATTACATCTTTTATATGATCGATTTGTTTTATTTTTGTTCCTCTCAGATTTATCTGGGGAATATTTACGTTTACTTTGGTTTTGGAGTTATTGAGATCGTGAAAGTACATCAAAGTCTTTTTAGCCATTACTAGATCACCTCTGATGGTGCCAACTGCACCGGAGGGAGTAGGGAACTTAATACAGTAGTAATAGGACGAGGCGATAGCTTCAAAAGCGTCTAGAAAGGGCCTGCCTAACAGAGCATTATAGCCACTAACCTTATCAACTATTACAAACTTCAGATTCCTGACCATCATGACTTCGGGATTCTTCACATCCATCAGTTCCACCGGGAGTATGATCTCACCGTAAGGAATGACTACATCATCTCCAAAACCTTTCAACACCATATCGCACGGGTTGACATAGCGCGCCAAGTTCCCCATCAGATCTAGAGTCCTCTTGTAGAGAACATTGAGATGCGCGCCATTGTCCACCAGCGTGCGAGACACATCCAAACCGAGGAGTTTGGCCTTTATCACTAAGGGCACATCCTTCGGGAATTTTGTCACGGTTCGATCTTCCGGGGTGAAAGTTATCACCGCCGTATCTGAAATTGATGAACCCTGGCTCGGGGCCGTTTCGTACCACACTTCCCACATCTGGAAATCTCTCTTCCTCTTGCGGTGGCTTTCTTCATTCACCGGCCTCAACCCACCGATCATCATAATCTGGCCCACACGTGGTGGGCCTCCTGCCGGGGGAGGCGCTGGTGGCGCCGGTGCGGGTACTTCCTGGGGAGGTGGCCCCTGCGGATTTCCCCCTGCACCGGGCCTGGGTAAGAATTGCCATAACTTGCCATCCTGGAAAAGTTTCCACAACATTTTAACCAGTTGTCTGCACTGGCTGGTGTTGTGACCTATCTTTTCATGATAGGCACACCATTTGTTGGGATCCAACTTCTCCGGGGCAGTCAGAATTGGTGGTGGTTTCTCAATCAGATCTGATTTATGCATGAGCATTATATTCAGAATATTTGCTGGTGTATGACCAGTCTGAGTAGTTATTTTTTCTTCTAACTCACGGATCTCGTCTATCCGTGGGTCAGCTGGCTTTGGGCCTGGTTTTTTGCCAATGTAATTTGGCCTTCGATCGGAGGAAAAAGGAGGTTTTTTCTTTTGCTCGGGGGGATGTTCCCCGCCGGCGACAAGACGCTGGTAGGCAACTTGGGCCCCAGCTTTCCTCTTGAAATCCTCATACGATCGGGGATAATTCAACATTGCAGATTTAAACAACTTAGAATTTCTCCGCAAACCTGCCAACACGGTGTGAAGTTTGAGGTTGTCACCAATCTCTTCACCACCGGCCAAAAGTAGTTCTTCAACACGATCTACGTAAGATTCGTCAGATTCCGTGTTACCCTGTTTGACCCCCAAAAGCTTATGACTATATTCCATATAGGAGGCTTTGGAGGCAAAATACGATACAAACCTCTGCACCAAATCGTCAAAACACTTAATAGAATGTGTTGGTAAGCTGACGTACCATTGGTGGGGAATATCGCCCAGGGTAAGGGGAAACAGTTTGCACCGAGTAGCATCTGTGGCTCCTCGGCCGGACATGTATGTCCTGAACCTGCTCAGGTGAGCTTCTGGATCCGTTTTGCCACTGTACAAAGTAGTTTGCATGGGCTGGATCTCTAGCTGCATGGGAGCTTGTTCGACCTCTGGGGCCAAAGGATCGTTATGACGACCAGCCGGAGCAGCGAGAATTTGATGTTCATTCAATCGCTTTTCCAGTTCAGAGTACTTTTGCCTCAAATCGGCCAGTTCAGAATTAGTACCGGGGGCTCCAGTGGCCCTCTCCGGTGGAAAGTTTGCATGACGGCCATGCATGTCACTTTGACTATTCTGCCGACGAGGCTCAGTAGAAGTGGCCATAGATTCGGCTCTTTTGTTCAGATCTAACGCTCGACGCATTCTGCGGTTCTTTTTGGGAACGCGGCCAGATTGCTCAGGAGCTACATTCAGATTTGCCCCGGTGGCTGCATGCGTGCCCTTCACCGGGATCACAGGAGTCGTCATGACGTATTTCAACGTCATAAGTTCTGCAACTGCTTCATCTATTTTTTGTGGAGTATCAAGACTTCCAAATCTAATCGGAGGCGGGCCTTTCGGCGTCGACGGCCCTCCGAGATCATAGGGGTGCAGACGGCGATTCCGACGTTGTGACCGAAGTCGACGTCGTCGTACATCAGCCTGACTGTCTGTGGGCTCATCGGCCCCTGCATGTTTGCTATTCTGCTCATCAGAGCTGATCTGGGTAAGCGGCGGCGGCTCCTTATTTTCAGGTTCTGGGTTCTTAGGCGGAGATGAAACCTCAGGTTCCACCATCACGGCCTTACCCATCACCGCCCGCCAACGACCACTCGTACCAGACCCAGTTGATACCGTAGTACCTTCGTTTTCGTTAACCATTTCAGATTTCAGATCGAGATTTTCTGTAACTAAATTACCTGATGCTCGATCCTTCTAGCGCCAGCTGTTTTGGTGTGTTTTTGCTCTTTGTTGGGGATATTTGCTGGTAACAGAGGGTTTTGGCAACAACACCAAAATGCAAATTTGTTATAGGTAAGAAAGCAAAGGGTAATAGTTTATACAGAAATCGTAAGTAGAAAATGGATGCTCATGGCACCTCTTTATTCAAATATTCATACTTAGAATTCATTTTGAAATACAATGGTTTGCATGTCCCTTTTCTCTCCTCTAATACCCTATATTTATACTAACCCATGCATGGCTAGATTATGCCACCTAATGCCCACTTATCAGCTCCTGATTGGACCACAACTCCACTAATGTCTTGCATTAAAAACCCACTTAACTCTAAACAAAGACTTTATCCTCTGCTCCCGTCAAATGTCTTTTGACCACCTGTTGACTCTGACACCTCCCCCACGGATATTCCCGTGTAATAAGTCTGACACTACCGTGCGGTCGTTCCCGTCCAAGCTCTTTTCTGACTTCTGTTGGTTGCCTTTCTAGGTCTTTTTCCATAGATTAATTCTGACTTGCACATCTGATGACGTGGTTATCTCATTGTTGACACGTGTCGGTGACCGTTTTATCGGGTATAACAGGTTGTAGAAGGAACTTTACACTACGAATTCAACAAATTTACACAGGAAAAATTACAGAGAGAAAAGACTTCTTACCGATTTCTAGATCTGAAAATCGAAGAGAGTTGTGAAATTTGAAATTTGAAATGGGTTAATGTGTTTTGAAAAGTTAACCCTGCCTCATGAATTGATCGACGGTTGAGATCAAGGAAGGGGAAGAGAGAGCGGTTACCAATGAAAAGCGTACTCAAGTGTCCTCCCACTACCCCGTAAAACCTAGAATACTTGGCCAGGATAACGCCACGTGGCAAATATTTACTGACAAAAGCCAGGTTAAGAAGAAATCCTTTTTCTACATTCTTTTATTATTTATTTAATTATCAAATTCTTGATTTATTAAGAAGATAAGTTTTCTGATACTTATCACGATTTACAAATAAAAAGAGTCTTCCAAAAAACAACAACTCTTATTCATTTCACCGGGAAATAAAACCGGGGAAACATGATTTAACAGAGAAAATACAAATTTCCTATATTCTGGATAAATCTCACGGGGAAGAATATCCCCAGTCATCTTTTACAAGAAGATTTTCAGGCTCAATATTGATCGAGCTATCTTCAGAATCAGTTCCCAGATCAATGATCTCCTCTCCATCCCTCCCAAATACTCCAATATTAAAAGACTTCTGCCCACGCAACTCCAGGAAGATGGTAACGCCCACCGAGGCAAGATGGCGTTCACAGAACTTGTTCCAGCCCTCGCTCAGAGCAAGGCGTCGACCATCCTTCTCCACTTTAACTGTCCAGACCCGTTCAAAAGCATCTACCAAAGCAATATCCTGTCCATCAAGCTCCGGAAACTTCTGAGAAAAAGACAAAGGAAGAGGCAGCTTAGTTTTCATCGACCGATTCCTAATCCGAGAAGAAAAGCTGGTTATTTGATTCGGGTACACATCTCTGTTCCAAGTGAAAGCCATAATATGAAGTGGACTACAGTTTAGAAGAGCCTTTAAAGGCGTAAAATTCAGAATTAAATGAAGTCTCAACCACCAACAGAAAGTCAGAATGCTATTTCCAAGACAAGTCAACCGAGAAAGACCACCATAAACTTCAGGGAAATCAAAGTTGAAAACTCTAATTTTCCTGGGGGCCTATGTTGTACCCGAGAAAATGGTCACCGACACGTGTCACGAATCAAAGGGCCACGTCATCAAGAGAAAAGTCAGCCGGTATAGTCAAAGAGACCCTCAAAAGCAGATCTAAGAAGAAGATAAAGACCTTGGACAGTAAAGATTGCACGGTAGAATCAGACTCCCCTCTCAGGGGAATCGCCTGGGGAGGCTCCTGGGATGACAGTCAACAAGCTGGGACTTCACGGAGAAAGAGGCAGATTAAGCACTAAGGGAAATTAGTGGGTATTTAATGCTTCATATTAGTGGACTTGAGGTCCAATAAGAGGCCAATATGTGGGCATTAGGTGGCATAATTAAGCCATGCATAGAGTATTATAAATAGAGGGAGTGAGATAGAGAAAAAGGGACATGCAAACCTTGATTTTAATAAAGAATTCTAAGTATGAATATATGAATTAAGAGGTGCCTTGAGCATCCTTGTTCTTACTTATGATTTCTGCAGAAACTTAATCCTTTTGCTAGCTTACTTATAACAAATTTACCATTTTGTGTTGTTTAACAAAACCCTCAATTACCAGCAAATACTACCGACAAGTACAAAAACAACCAAAACAACTGCCATCATTTTGACATGAATTTATTAAGGATTTTGACATGGTTTTCACATGGTTTTGAAATGATTTTGACAGATGAAGCTTAATAACATCAAAACAGAACATATCACATTAGCTTCCTGCTCCTCATCAGTAGTATCATCACCTCTCACATCAGCTTCCTGCTCCTTATCAGTAGTATCATCAGCTCCCTTATCCACCACAGCTTCACTCTGCCCCTCTTCTTCTTCTGTTACGGGAGTTTTATCAATATCAATAAGACCATCACCCTCAGCTAAGTAACAAATTTCCTCAGGTTCAGTAGCCTCATGGTCAGTATACATTGAAATGGTAAGATCAATACTAATAGAAGCTTGAATCAGTGAGTTGGCTGTGTGTTCACCATCCACAAACTCTAAATGTGAACATTCATCCTCACCAATCAGATTGAAGAAAAAATTGACAGAATCAGAATCCTTCAACCCAACAGCAGAAGCCATTCTCCTCAATTCACTTGTAAATAATTTGGAACCTTTAACAAAGTCAATGTAATATGTACGTCCATTAAGATAGCACTTCTCACCTGATTTTCGCCTGAACACACCTGAATGATGGAAAATAAATGTGAAGACATCATCTCCAGACCCGAGACTTGTGTAATCTGGAGCGCGCCTTCCATCAGGGATAACATCAGATTCCGACCTCACCTTCCACTCCATGTTTGCAGCCATCGAGCTTCCAGTGTGTTTTCAATTGAAATCGAAAACGAGCTAGGGTTTCAGTAATCAGAAGGATAAACTATTGTGGGCTATGGATTACAAATGGATTTGGGGGGTTACGAATGAAGAAATTGAAATTGAAAACGAGCTACGAGTTTACAGAAATTAGGGTTCGAGTTCAATTTGGGGAAAGAGGTGAGGAGTTACGGGTTTTGATTCTGAATTTATATTCTTTAAAAATACATTTATGTTTTATATATAATGTGTAATACATGGATTTACGAAAAGACATAAATACCCTCCCTCAGCTCGGAAACAAAAAATTAAAGTCACGTGCCCGACACGTGTTGCCGGGTTCCGCCACTTTTGGGACTGAAATGGAATTATGCCTCAGGTCAGGTACTAATGAGTTAAAAAAAAAACTCGGGCACCAAAGTGATAAACGGACTTAAGGTCAGGTATTAAAGTATTTTTTTCCCTTAATATTTTGACTTGTTGAGGAGATGGGTCAAATCCCTCATTCTTGGTATGCTTCTATTGTTTGATTTATACGTTATAGACTATAATCTATTATCCCCAGCCTAATCGTGGTTACGTATGGCCGGCCTAATCGTGGTATCGTATGGCCTAACTCGGTTAATTGTGATTTCCGATTATGAGAGTTTATATGTGTGAAGTGATCTTATATAACCTCGTTTTGATATTTAGACTTGAATCTCGGTTGAGTATGGTCGAAGTTGATCCCGAGTTAGTGTAGTTCCACTTAGCATTGTTATTCATATATTGCATTGAACCCATTTCAATTACTACGACCTCATTCTCTAACGTTCCACTCACTTGATCATTTGCATTTTAAATAGTTTAGTATTTATAAGTCTTTCCATGCTACATTTTGTTTTAATTCACTCATTAGTTTTCACTCTTACAAAACACCCCCTATCGTTGCTTGTTTCTTTTTCTTACTTTCTTTTGCACTCGAGCAAGATAAATTCTCTTGAGACGACAAACAAGGCTGATAGTATTTCTCTTCTCGAGAACGACACATGGGTTACAAATCGAGATAACACGTTTTAGTTAAACAACATACCTTTTAATATGATGTTCTGCATATGAGTTGTAACATGAGTGTTCTTAATTATTCAAACTTCTGAAAAATTAACATTCCTAAAAAATAAAAAATAAATACGTTTAGATGCAAAAATAAAAAATACCTCACGGATCACATAGCTTATAGTAATAATACCTATAACTAAAAAATAACATAACTGCGTTTAATTTATTCAGGGTCTAATAGTAATTTAAGATTTATATATTACTCCCTCCCACCCAAAGCAATAGTCACATGTGGTTAACGTTGACTTTTTTTCGTCCGTTCAATACATATGATAATTAGTGTACAAAAATTATGAAAAAAATACTAAAATAAAATATAATAGTTATATTTTATTTTAGTATTTTTTTCATAATTTTTGTACACTATTTATCATATGTATTGAACGGACGAAAAAAGTCAACGTTGACCACATGTGACTATTGCTTTGGGTGGGATGGAGTATTAGATAGAGAAAAAGGAAAGAGAGAGGGCAAAGGGAGAGGGGGCAGTGTTTATAAAATATTTCCTTAAATGTATATATCACGTTTTTAAGTACGTAAACCAAATACACTTCAACCTATATTTCCGTTTTTTCAAGGCTGCTGCAGTTATTAAACATAATTTAAAATGCATAAACACCACGACTGACTGAATATATTATTGTTTGAATATGATGAGCTGAACTAAAGCACAAATTGATTTCATTAAAATAAAGTCTATAAACACAACATCAGCACACGATACTATCAAGTACTAAATTGAAATACCTAAAAGAACTATCCACAATAACAATAAATGGTATTATTTCAATTTTTTAAAAATATTTTAGTAATAGCAAATCATTTTATTGCTTTATTATTGAAAAGTCTAAATTCAGTAATTAATGAAATTGTAATTATACACCTAATTATAAAAAGTTTTTTTTATTATAATTCAATTAATAATTAACTTACATTTAAAAATCGTTATTCATTAATTAATTAGAAGCATTAAGAGATGATTCGCATGTTTAAATAGTGAAATTTATATTACATATGTGATACACACTTTATTTTTTAGAGTTGGTATATCTTACACCCAAGGTGTAAGAAGCCCATCTTACTCCGGCCCATTATATAAAAAAATCTGACTCAGCCTAATTACCCGCTGACGTCATCAAACAACACGATTCACCCCACTATGGATTCTGTAACTTCTCTCCATCGATTCAATCTCCGTCCTCCTACACCGCCACATATCTGCTTCTCCTCCACCGTCGAAAGCAACGATTATCGCCGCCGTCAAGCATCTATTCTCGGCGTCAACTCTCCCTGCCGCCTTCAACCATCGTTCCTTGAAGCATCGATTCTTCCTACAAATCTCGACGCCATCAATCATCGATTCTTCCTCCTCGCCTTGCCGCCTCCAAGTTACGCTGGAACCTACTCAATCGAAACCCTAGGTAAATTTTCAATTTCATTTTATGTTTGAGATTTTCCCCTTTCTTCAGTTTGAGTTTTGCATGTTTGAAATATTATGATCCTGCAGTTATCCTCCTAGCCTCTAACCCTAGGTAATTTAGTTTTATGATTTCTGATGAATTGGAACGGTTAATTTATCCTCCAATTGTAACTGTTAATTTATCCTCAAACCCTAACTAGTTCCTGATTTCTTATCTTCCGCTGTTTAGCTTCTTCTTGTCTGTGTTCATCTTGTTTCTGTTTGTGTGATTTATTTATTTCATCCATCAACATTGATTTCCACAGAGTATTTCATGTTCCCTGTATTTGTTCCCTTCAGTGTGTGTGTGTTTGTGTGTGTGTGTGTGATTTTGTGATTTCCCCTTCTTCAGTTTATGGACTGCATAATGGTATAAATCACAAATCACACATACACAAGTCAATATGATATCTGTAATTGTCAAAAGTGCAGTATGGACATGTCTTTAGTAAAACCTCAATAAAACCTGCACAAATGTGTGTGTATATGTTTATATGTGTGTGTATGCTGTCCTATGGTTCAGCCATCTTTGTATCTTTTTATGAGTGTATATGTTCCATAATATCACATTGAGATGTAGGATATATCTGTTCCAACATGAACTTTCATCTTGTTCATCTTGTTTCAGTTTCATGTATTTGAGTAGTATCTATTTGACTGATATATATTACATGTTCAATCACAGCAATTTTGTGCAATGGATCCATCAGAAGATCCAGAGATACATAATAGAAATCAAAAAGTAAGTTTCTATTACAAAATATTACGAGTTTTATTGATTGATTCTTATATTTCTGAAAATTTATTACTTATTCTTCAGGAATTGATTCATATGCTAGCCAAAGGAACCATAGTACAGCATGGTTCTCCACCAAAACAGGTAAAGTTCTTAAAATGTTTCACACTTCATATACATACTACTCATCTTTCATTTAAAAAACAGCTCATACCTCAGTTTAATATTGCATACTTCAGTTTAATATTGCATACTTAAACTGATTATATCTCATACTTCATCTGTATATTGCATCATCTTTCAAAATTAATAGACTTCATCTTTCATTTTCCAGCAGCCAGTACAATATCTTACAAAGAACACCATAATACAAAACATGAAACTGGGGCAAGGACAAAAAATCTCTAAAACTTTTATTCCTGATACACCACAGGTTACTTCCTCTTAGTCGTCAAAGTTTTTTTTATATTTTTTTTATATTCCAGAAAATGGTCTAAACTTTTTAATATGATTACACATGAGAAAGAGGTTGTGGAAACATTGAAAAATCTGAGTTCTGCTCCTAAAGAGAAAACAAGAGATATAAGTATCATACGTTTCTTATTTCATACTGCAATAGTAATAGATTTCATCATTTAATTTAATATTGTAACACATTTGACATCATTTAGGTAATAATAAAATATTTAGTTAAATATCTACATAATTCACATTTTATTTTATAATGTGAAATCAGAACAAAATTGTTACTCCATCTGAAGTTGTGATAATTAACAATCAGAAAATGAAGATAGGACTTGGGCAAAGTCGTCTGAAGGTTTAAATTTCAATAAAAATAAGTTTCATCCATTTTCATTTCAATAATTAAAATTTGTTATTTTGATTTTCATTTTTTTAGAAAATTGAAATTCTGAAGAGAACACAAAGACAGAAACCAACAATAACATCAAAGACCTCAGACACTGTTGTTCCTAACACACCGGAGGTAACTTCCTTTATTTTATTTTTATTTGTTTCATTTTGAAGTATTCTCAGCATTAATCCTTTTTTCGTGTGAAATGACAGGAAATCCAAGGGAAGAAAAACAACAGTCAGACGATAAAAGATGTTGTCAACACACGGAAGACACGGTCAAAGAAAACAGAACTTGCTTCTCAAGGAAGTGAAAAACAGCAGCAGAATGTTCATGAAAAACAACAGCAGCAGAATGTTCCAAAAGAGAAAAAAAAAGATGTAAGTTTTTTCTCATTAACAATTTCATGAAGTTTGTAGTAATATTAATTTCATGAAGTTTAATTAACAATATTAATTTTATGAAGTCTGAAACAATACTCAAAGCTGTTAAACATCTTGTTGCTGCTGTTATTGCTAAGGAAAAGGTACATCTATACTTTTTTTAAATATGTTTACTAAATATACTTTGCAGGTTTAATAATTTACTTAATAATTGGCAGGAAAAGGATTCAGAGGATGATGATTTTGAATCATCAAAGAAAGTGAAGCTGGCTTCTTCAATTGCAACTTCTCAGAAGGTCAAACAAACTGCACTTGAATCTACTGAGAAGGTTGATGATATTACACCTACAAAGAAGTAGAAGATAGCTGCACTTGGGAAACCTAAGAAGGTGGCTGCAATTGTAGATCAAAAGAAGAAGAGGAAGGTACTTTGATGATATTGTTATTTATTTTTTGTAAATATGATTAAACAAAAAATGCTTGTTAATTTAGTAAATCTCATCTACAGGGAATGAATTCAGAAGATGATGATTTTGAATCATCAAAGAAGGTGAAGCAGGCTGCAACTGCAAATTCTGAGAAGGTGAAGCCGGCTGCAAACATTAAAGATGAAAAGAAGAAGAAGAAGAAGTTGAAGGTACAACATACTTTTGTGTAGTAAAATGTAGTAGAAGTTGATGAATAAAAGTGTATAAACAAAAGTTGATGAATATTTTTGCAGGGTCCAGATTCTGAAGTTGTTGATGTTGTAGCTTCAAAGAAGCAAAAGACGACTACAAATCCCACTACTCAGAACGTTGAAGAAGAAGAGAAGAAGAAGATGAAGGTATAATTACTATTATTATTATTTTATACATTGAAAATAAGTAAGTGTGCTTACACAAGATGAATAATGTGGTGACAATAATGTGGTGACATTGCAGGGAAAAGTTTCTGAATCTCTGAAGAAAAAGATGAAAAAGTCGGAAAAAGTTAACAATGACAAAGAGAATGAGGTATATTTTTCTACTGTTAAATGATTGTACTCTAGTTGATGGTATATTAAATGATTGTAGTCTAGTTGATTGTAGTATTTACATTTTTTTGAAAAAGTAAAAAATCTGAAATTATATAATTATTGATTGTATTCAGGTCAAGAATGACGACAACACCGACAGACATCGCTTCCAAACTCGCATGAGTCCGTATCCTGTCGTAAAGCTGTGTGAATCACTTTCTGAAGAGCAAAAAGATGCAGTTAGAGAAATAGGATTTGGTGGGATCCTGGAACTGCAAATGAGATCAAACAACATGGAGCTTCTCCGATACATTGTTGATAACTTCGACTATGCTCGGGCTTCCATAAAACACTACAGGAAATTACACTTTTTATGACAAAAAAAAATTACGACGACACAAAATTCGTCATGATTTATCACTTAAAATGACGAATGATATTATTGTCACTTAATAACAATAAATCATGACAAAAATTTATTTTGTTGCCAATAATAGTTTTATTTATGACGAAAAATAATTTTGTCACTTAAACATTTATTTTTTTGTCACTAATGTTAAACTGGCATGATGAAATTAAAAAATTTGTCATAGAAAAATTTGTGACGATAGTTATACTAATAAATGACGATATTGAAAGTCATGAATTAAAATATTTTTAAGGACGAAGTTCTATTTTGTCATTAATTATTTTGAATAATCGATGACATAATTATTTTGTCACAATATTATTTGGTGACGATATTCATTATAATTAGTGACAAATTATTTGTTCGTGATAAAAATAAAATTTAATCACAAATTTATATTTCTCATAAATTAATTAATTTAATTGGTGACATTTATTTTGTCGCCAATAATTATTAATCATTTTTTATTTTTTTAAAATTAAAATGAGATATAAAATTGATTCATTAACTATTCAAATATATTGATCGATTAACTTAACATTTAAATTGTTTTATCAAACTAATTTGTTTATTTTGAAAAGACGAGGCAAAATTATATATTACAGTATTAATATATGATACATAATAAAAAAAATGTTTTAGTTAATTATATATAAAAGACTATTTGACGCTTATAAACACAACTCCGCAACCCTAATTCCTCGTTCTCCATTCCAACCCATTCTAGTGGAGAAACTTCTCCGACTTATCCCAATCGATTTTCGGCCGGATCGGATCCTGCGATTTCCAGCGGTGCACCTCCCTCAAAACTATCACGATACTCTTTTCATCACGATCCAGATACCTTCAAGCTAGCGCTCACTCCCTCGCGAGTGGATGCTCACCGACAGCGGCGAAATTATCTTTCCGGTGAGAACCTCTGGCAGATCGATAAAAAAGCGGAGCGAGGCGGAGGGGCCAGGTGTTGTCGTAGTGTCTCGGACTCTGGTATTCGGGTTAGCCATTTTTCATTTAAACCCAGGTACGCAGTCGGTTTTTTTTTTTTTATGTTTTCGGCCTCATCGTGCGGTGTAGTTCTACCAGAAGTAATTTAATTTTGTCATCTATACATTTGCTGCTTGTACCAATTAGATTTAAAGGTGAATTCTTACAATTTTTAATTTTTGTTTTCTAATTTTCTAATTTATTTCTCCTAATAGTATTTGATATTTTTTTGAATTTTGGTTGTTTGTCCCAGATGAGGAACTCTAGTTACACATTCTATGTTTGCATTACAGAAAAGTGAATCTCAACTACAAAACAAAAATAATGTTTGTTTTGAATTCCATGTCCAAGGATCCGGTTCCACATCAACAGTAACTTCCTACTCTTATTTTTTTGGCTTATTATTTTTGTGTACTTTATATGTTTATTTTTTTCAAATGCTATTTTTTCTCTTCCTCACATACATGACTTATATTCCGATGAGTTGTCAATTTTAATTTTATGAGTGTTCTATATAACATGTATCCCAAAATTATGTTTTATTCCTAAAATTATTGGCAATCAACTAAATTCTTATCTATAATTACCAGGTGACGAAAAAAAGGTCAAAGGATATATTGAGCTCGAAATTGAAAATATCGCACGTGAGATATTGGTTATGTTGTTGCTGTTGGATCAAAGATATGCAATCAATTACAAGAAGAATCAAAAGAGGAGGAAGATGCAAACTGAAGAAAATAAGAATTTATTTTTGTTTGATAAATTCAAAGATTTACAAGTTTTATGTTACGTTTTTGTAGATTTTCACCAAGTGAGATTTTGTTGTTGTTAAGTTTAACTTTCTAAATGATGTGTATAGAGTATCTCTGATAATCTAATCATTATTTTCATTAATTTCAATATTATTGTAATGTACTTTATTTTCTCACAATAAAGTAAACAATTTGTCATCAATTTGTAGCATTTAGTCATTGTAAAATTATTTTAACTAAAAAATAATATCATATTATTTATAAAATTTGTCATCTTATTATATAATTGAACATCAAACGACAAAAAACATTGTCACATAATATTGTTTCATTGCCACAAATATTTATAACATGACAAATTGTTAATTTATGCGACAAAAAATGACGTCATAAGAATTTGATAATCTTAGTCATAAAGCAAGAATCGTCACTAAAAAAAAATTCAGTGACAATATTTCAAGTTGTCATGGAAGCATCAACTTTTAGTGACAAAATACTATATTCAGTGACGAATTTTTGACGCAAAATGTGACGATTATTATGTCACTATAGATGAAATGATTAATGACGATAACTTTTATCGTCGTCAAATGATTATTTTTCATGACGAATTGCAATAACGTCACATTTTACCTAATGTGACGCACATACAATGACGATCTTTGTGACAACTTTTATTGTCACCAAACATCTATCATGACGAAAATTAATGTTTTTGTGACAATTTTATTCGTTGCGATTTCTCAAATTTCTTGTAGTGAAACTTGTTGAAGATGAGATTTTGATTGATGAAGAGGATGTTGAAGCTGTGTTTGGCCTACCAAGGGGCCTAGAAGTCGTTTTCGAGGAAGTCGGTAAGACATATCCTTTCAATAACTTTAACATCAATGCATTTCTTTTAATAAAATCTTATAATGGATATTATATAATTTGATGCAGGGAGGTATAGCAGAAATGAACAATCAGGCTATGTTTCATTTCTGAAGGCATGGAGGGATAGATGGCATGTGAAGAAGGGTGGACCAAGTGCCAAAGATATGTCGGCTGTCCTCTCAGGAAGAAAAGATTTTGGAAGAAACTTCAAGATAGATTTTGCTGCACTGGTTGGTAGGTCGTTGTTGTCTAGGATTCAAAAATACTTTATAAATTTCAAAATTCTACATTCACTGTGAAATGTAGATGAAATTGTAAATAAGAATTGGTGTAGGTACACCTACAAACATCTGATTTCTTCCATTACTGAATGGAAGAATTCAAGTAAAGCTTGGTTCACAGGATCTTGCTCTCTCTTAACTGTAAGAATAATCATTTAAATTTCTTTATTAATACTGTGGATTTTTTTAACATCTGTTTTTTGTTTTGTTTTTTTGCAGTTAATCTAGCTGGACAGGATGGTGTACAAGTTTCGAAGTGTGGAAAGGAGATTTCCCATCTGCTCGAACTGGACACAGGCAGCAATAACAGAGAGAATTGAAGAAGAGAAGTCAGAATTCGGAAGAGGAAAAGTAGAGCCAGCGTTTACCTTTTTCAAAAGATCAAATCAGTTGGGGAACGAAAAGGTATTAAAATTATTTGTACTTTTGAATTTGTGTAGATAAATAACATTATAATACATTAACTGTATAATATAGGATAAAACTGAAGAATATGAAGAACAAAAAGTGGACTGCCCTGCTGCACCACAGTGTGAGAAGGAAAAGGTATAAAAATGTCATACTTCATTTACATTTATGTCATACTTCATTTACATATCTGTCATACTTCATATATATGTGTCTCATACTTCATATATATCTGATTTAATGTGTATTTTTTTTTTAACTTAACAGCCTAGCTATGACAATGATTTTGCCATGAGAATGAGTATGGGGTTGAAAGACATCTCAACCGCCATAGAAAACTTTGGTAAAATAATGTTCGAGGGAGGGAAGGAGGATGCCACAGCAACCATCCTAAAACAAACCTTCCGGGAACCAGAAATGGTAGAAGCAATGGTGGAACCTTCTCTCAAACCCTCTCAGCCTATCAAAGAAAAATGGTACGGCTTAGAAGACGAGGTATTCGAGGAACCATCTTTCTTGGCAGCCATGGAAGAACTTGAGCGGACTTATCAAATAAATGCTAAGATCAAGAATGCAGAAGGCTTAACTCCAAGCTTCGATCTTGGAGTTTCCAGCCCATCTGATAATGAAGCAGCTAAAAATGAGGAGGCTCAAGAAGAGGTCGGAACCCCAATACCGGAGAAAGATTTCTATGAGTAAGTATCATTTAGTTTAATTAATGTTATGATATTGTTTATATAATTAACCTATGCATTGAAACAGAATTATTCAGTTACTTTATATGTATTTTTTAAACAAATATGGCATACTTCATTTTTCTGTATTATTTAGTTACTAATTTGTTTTTTTTTTAAACAGAATTATATACGAGCCTGATGATGTTAAAGATTACCAAATTCAAAAAAGACAGCCAAGAATGGTGAATAATTTGCCTCTGAATTTGAGGTCTTCTTTCTGGGTCTCAAATAAGAACAAGATGATGAGAGTGTCGAGAACGGAACAATTGATCTCAGATTATGCACTCATTCAGCATGATGAATCAAACAAGTGGTACTACTCATATTGCCTTTAATCTACTTTTCAATCTCATATTGCCTTTTTAATATTCATTTAGGGAGAGGCTGTTCCAATGTAGAGATTTGTTCGCAACCAGATATGACTTTGCAGCTTTAAATGAGGAACAGTGGTTGACGAATAATTTCATCCACATTTTATGTCACAAGTTGAACCTTGAGAATCTAAGAAGGGAAGTCGGGCAGCCAAAAAGGATATTCTTCTCAACACTCGTATACGTAAGTATTTCTATTCACATTGTGAATTCTAAATATTTTGATTCTACATTACTATAATAATTAGTTTCAATATTGTTGTGTAATATTTTCAGCTGCAAATGAAGCACAAGATTGATGAAGAATCCAAAAAGAAATGTTTTCATAGTTTCATTGATAATGAGCTCTCACGAGCAAACAATTCGAGTCTCAAAGATGTTGATTTGGTAAGTTAGCTCAACAAATATTTATTTGCTAATTCACATATTGAATCAATAACAGTGTGTGCATAATGATTGTTAAAATGCAGGTTTTCTTTGTCATCCTTGAAGATTCCCATTTCTGGCTGGTGTGTGTGAATTTCAAAGCACAAACGGTTGATATAATCGACAACAAACACGTGGAGCCACACAAATTGAGGTATACAGGCATATACACAAAAATTGCCTTAACAATGGTAAGAAAACTTTGAAAATATCACTGTATAATTTTCCAAATATTAACACCAGTGTTGTATTTTTCCTTATTAGGGAGAATTGCTTGGAGATTATATGTCAGAAAAGAACATAACCACAAAACACTCTGCTAATCTGTTTGAAAAAAGACTGTTGAAAATGTCGTGGAGATGCCCGGCAAATAATAATGATTGTGGGGTCTATGATATTAGGCATATGGAGACATACAAAGGGGATGGAGATGATTGGGACAGTGGATTCGAGAAAGACAAGGTATTCTTAATTAATTTCAGTAACTATAAATTGTATTGGTAATAACTATGGTTTGTGTTTTTTTTTTTTTTTGCAGGACAGTACTTTCTTGAAAGAGCTTAGAGCTAGATATGCAGCTTCTGTGATATTGATGGACATCAATGAAATCAAGACAGAAGTACTAGACAAAGCCAAAAGATTCACAACAGTATTGAAAATGAAGACTGATGGTAGAGATGACTGATGGTAGATGATAGTGGATGACTGATGGTAGATGAATTTTTTTTTAACGAATTGGAGATGAGTAAATGGTAGATACTTTGTCATACAAGAGTTTTGTATGTTAAAACTTATTTGTTATCATTTGGCAGATACTGATGTTTATCTTGCATTATTTCTGATTTAGTCTTGTAAAAATACATAAGTAGCATGTTTGTTCTAATCGAAATTGAAGGTTCATAATATGCAATTTGAAGTATCATATATTTAAAAAAAAAAGCATTATAAAAATTACTTAAGTAGTTGCATATTTGTAAAAATGAAGTATCCAAAAATGAAGATGCATGTTTATTGCAAACGAAAATGAAGGTTAATAATCTGCAATTTGAAGTATCAGGAACTTTAAAATGAAGCATTGTAAAAATTATTAAAAACCCTAAACCCTAAACCCTAAAATCAAAACCCTAAAAACCCTAAACCCTAAACCCTAAACTCTAAACCATAAACCCCAAACCCTAAACACTAAACCTTAAACCCTAAACCCTAAACCCTAAACCCTAAACCCAAAACCCTAAATCCTAAACCCTAACCCTAAACCCTAAACCCTAAACCCTAACCCTAAACCCTAACCCTAAACCCTAAACACTAAACCCTAAAAACCCTAAACCCTAAACCCTAAACCCTAAACCCTAAACAGTAATACAAAATGAAGGTTTATAATCACTTTAAAATGTAGTATAATTGTTTAAAAACTGAAGCATCATCACTTACAAATTGAAGTATGACACCTTTAAAAATGAATCATGAACATGGCCGAGTACAACAAACAATCTGATGGTGAAATGAATAAATTAGAAAGCAGCAAATTAAAAATACTGTAATTCAAATGTCTTACAATAACCAAAATACAAAATCTCAATAAACCAATATTTTTACAAATGACTAAAGTAGAAACCAACATTCCTCGTGACCCCGACAAATCTAAAGTCTTGTACTCCAACATCGTGTATAATTGATTGAAATCTTCAATCATCCATCTCAACAACCTGGCCTATTTATTTTCCAGTAAACAACACAAAAAAATGAAATTTAATTAGTAATCAATAACTGAAAAGTAAGAAACAGAAAGTGTCTGAAATGCTTACCTAGTAGACTCTCTCAAGGGAACAAACAATGAACTTGTTTCTTCCTGAACAACATGTAAGGTACCACTCCCTGAACTTCGGTGAACAATATATGCATCCTTCTGAACCTATAAAAATATAAGAAATATTTGCAATTTGAATGCATCCCTGTCTCCATAGTTAATAGTATATTCAAATATGAAGTACTATAATACCTGCATATTTTGAACAACTTTCTTACTTTGAACCTTTGCACTCTCAGCTCGTTTCCTCTTCCCCTGGGCTTTAATATTTACTTTCTCAATCATGGTTTTTGGCCTCTTCTCGCGTCAACCTTGAGAGCTCTTGCTTGGCGGATTCTGAATGACATTACTGGACACAGAAACTTCATCGTTATCGTCAAAGAAAATAGGTCCAATATCTGCATTGAGCCTATTCATAGCATATTCAAAAACTTCTTCACAAATCTGACGAGCAGAGGCATTATCTTCACTCGATGAAATCAACCTATAAAATTTCCTAGAAATCTGCATGGTCCAGAGAGAAGCCGCCATGGAATTTGAAGAACCACGACTAGTGTCAACCAACTCATTCCCCACAATGCGATTAGCAACAACATCCTTGCGCCACCTCCTCAAAATAAATGATTCTGGGATGGCAGAAACACAGTTAATGTCATATATACGAAGACAATGACAACACAATATACCCACCTCTTCAAACAGTTTGCAAGTACAAGTAATGTAATTTTGCTTTTCATCAAACCAAACCTCATGCCTTATCTGCTCACCGCCCTGAACCCACACATAATATTTCAACATTCCAGCATCACTCGGAACAAAGGACTGATGGCATTGGTTCCCTTTCAAGTACTGCTTCTCAAACGTAGAATACACCAAAGGAGTGTACACATTTCTAGCATGTATAAGAAGTCCAGCCTCAGTCAAAGCCATAGAAGGTTTACCTTCAATACTACGCACATCTTCACTAAACTCCTTGCTTCTCCACTCAGAAATCACAGACACAAAGCAATGGTAGAAATCACTAAGACCAGCTGTCTTAGATAACCTCCTGGAAATTGAGTGGTTCGTGCTCTCGCTCCTTTGAGATGACAATATACCTCCAGAAAACCACATTTTGTTATATGCAGGACACCACTTTTCCCTCAACTCATACAACTTCACAAGCCATTTCTCACTTTGACACTGAAACTTAGTAGTCATCCTGCAGGAAACATAATGATGTATGAAGCAGACTTAAAATGAAGCATGACACTGGAGTATAATGAAGCATGAAACACGAGGATAATGTAGGACAATGAAATAGAATGAAACAATACATAAATTAAACATGAAAATAGAATGATACTTACTCTCCCCAATATAGCTCGAATTCAGCAATTGTATCAACATCCTTGAGCACATAATTGAACAAGGATAGGAACTCGCTTTTTTCTCTCAAAGCCCTGATATGTTTCTTAGAATTTTGTATAATGTGCCAAATACAGAGACGATGTCGTGATGTAGGAAAGATCACATAAATCGCAGCAGACATGGAAGGACATTGATCAGTCATAATAGTCACAGGATGCTTATTATTCATCGACCTCAGAAAAGTAGAAAATAGCCACTCAAAGGACTCAACCTTCTCATTCACCATAAAGCCACAACCAAACATGATATTATTGCCATGGTGATTCATGCCGACAAAAGGGGCGCAAATCATGCCGTATTTGTTTGTTCGATACGTAGTGTCATGCACCACTAAATCACCAAAAGTCAGGTAATCCTACTTCATACGACCATCCCTCCAAAAGAAACTAGTCAATCTTCCTTCATTGTCAACTTCAAAATCAAAGAAGAAGTCCTTCTCATTAGATTGTCGGTTTCTGAAAATCTGAATCAAAGTGTTACAGTCCGTACCATCAACAGCCTTCGACTTGCCTAAAGCATTATACGCATCTCGAGGGCCAAAACCGAGAAGAGGTGACCCACCTGATTGGTTTTTCAAAACCCTCAAAGCATCAGCCACACCAATACCACTTTTCTGAAGCTCTCCAATAAGCAAGTTGGTTTTTAGAAACTCTCCTATGAGACCTAAGAAGATAACTGCCCGACGGTGGACATAGGTCAAGGTTGTGGCCTTTTACATGTTTACTAACAACCCACACTCCATTGATATCAACGTCATATTGAACTAGGGCTGGACATTCGCAACGCACAACCATTTTTGTATACAAAGGATCACCATCAGCTTTTTTCGGTTTAAGTCCAGCATGAGAACAGACATATCGTTTCATAGAAATACTTTTATCGACACGGAGCCTCTGTTTGCACTTTCGGACACTAAACCCGACATTAAATGCATAGTTGTTGTATACATGATATGCCTCACTCTCAGAATTCACAACAAGTCCTACCAAGTCAGTATCAGGACCATAAACAACTTCATCTAGGTTTCCATCATCAAGATCAACAACGGGATTCGACTCCAATGCATCTAACAGAAATGAAATTATAAATTAAGCTGAAGCATAGACAAAATCTAGAGTTTGATCATCAACATCAACAACACATAAAATCAGATCAACACATAAAAAACAAAACAGAAAATGAAATTAATTTTCAAAACAGAAGAACAAAACATGCAAATCAAACAGAAAATGAAATCAGAACAAAACACGCAATTCTAACAGAGAATGGATGAAATCGACATACCTTGGACCATAATAGATGACAAATCCAATAAATCATCCATGCTTATGATTCAATTTCAAATTTCGAAGAGGACAGAGACGGAGAACGGGGTCGATGTCAGGCGAACGACGAGGAATTGAGGATCGTGAACAACGACAAGGACTGGAACGGCGATAAATCGTGGAGGTGGAGGTAATCGGGGATGTTATTCACAGGAGGCACGAGTTGAATTGTAGACCGCACGGATGGAGCTGATGATGACGCCGACTGGAGCTGACAATGAGGGAGGCGATTGGAGCTGAAGATGACAGCGGCGAACGGCGCTAATGATGACGGTAGTGAACGGCGGAGAAGAAAATCGAGCTTTGTGGAATTCTGTTGCGTGAGAAGAGAGAGGGAGAATTCGCGAGCTGAGGGGAAAAAAGAGGGGAAAAAAATGTGGCCCAATTTTGACTGTTTCTTTTATTAGGTTGACTAGGTATAAGATGTGCATTATACACAAGGGAGCAAGATATAATTTGCCCATTTTTTAAATTTAATTTTTTAGATTAACTATTAATATTATTGCAATTTTTCAATATAAGAAACCAATAAGTAAATATTCATAATAAAAAATAGAACCGAACAATATTAGATACATATATAAACCGAAACTTGTTGAGAATTCGTGTCCAAATTCTTCCAAGAAACAGTACAATCAACTAGAATAATAAAAAAAATACGAAAAATATATATAAGAATAATCGAAACATGCTCGATCTCATTCGTATATTCATATAACATATTTGCATCGTACTATGAAAGTTATGGATGATATCAAGCATATAACATATTATCGTAACATATTTGTTACGAAAATTAGACTCGATTTCATAATAATCGCGATTATGGGTTGTTACCTTGGTTTTGTTTCGTTTGCAAGAAGCTGCCCACCATTTGGCGCCCGAGCCGTCGATAATCCCGCTGGCCTGGAGGGTGGTCTTGGTGATGTTGTAAAACCCGAGCCAGACTCTAGGGTTCTTGGGGTCCCACTTTTTTCGGATCAACTGGAGCTCACCAAGTAGTGGTTGTTTTGAGGTACCACGAGAGTCGAGTTAGATGTCGAACAAGCGCGTTTCCATGCATCCAAAAAGGCCTGACAAAACAACACGAAGACAATGTGAAATTTCCCGATTTTTTTGTAATTTTGTGTAAAACAATTATTTACCTGAGTATCGTCAGATATTCCATCGCCTTCGGCGCCAAAATCATCGACGCTCACAAGCTTATTCCCGTAATCAGCGTGTGTCGAATCCAAGACCTCAAAATCATCGTCTACTACTACGAGCCGATTATCCGAAGAATAACAATATTTGTCTGCACTTGTAAGTGGAACATATTGCAACACCAAAAACAAGAGAAAAGAAAGAGATACAAACTTGTTGTCCATTATTTATTTATGAATATTGTGTATGAATTGAATGTGGTAATTGTCTTTTGATCATGGTGGATATATATACTAGTTTGAAGTGAAATGATATTGAATTACACAAGACAAACATATGATGCATGCTTGAAAAAGTATGCTTTACTCTTTAAAATAGATGTCGGTGCGACGACAGTCAAATTAAATGAGTAACGGAATCAACGAAACAATGTGTAAGCTGACAGAAGATGATACAATATATTTTAAAAAAATGTTTTTGTATTCATTTTTTACAAAAATTATAATGCAAATGATTGGACAACACAAATATATATATATATATATATATTTGATTGATTGAATAATGTAAATGAAAAATACATATTACTACAAGCATTATCATGACGTACTAGGTCACATCATTGTCAACAAGACACGTAACAGATGAACAGATGACGTATTCATTTCTTATTGATATGATTTTTTAAGATGCTGGTGTTTTT
Source organism: Euphrasia confusa (assembly GCA_954870475.1). Lineage (NCBI taxonomy): Eukaryota > Viridiplantae > Streptophyta > Magnoliopsida > Lamiales > Orobanchaceae > Euphrasia > Euphrasia confusa. Next base: position 12,411,991 of record OX940968.1, on the reverse strand, counting down.
CAAATCATAGCTAGTGCTTCTTTTGGAAACGGCTCCACCCAATTTCATAATTTATACTAATTATATAGAGTAAGTACTTACACTAATAACAAAACATTAGAGTTGTATAGAAATTTTGTGAATAAAAGTAAAAAAGGAATATATGGCATGAAATCTTGCCCCATTCAAATTTTATTAAAATTTAAAATTCATAATATTTGATGCATGCTCGACTAATTACATGACATTACATTTTGAAAAATTGTGTTTTACTCTTAAAAATAGTTGTTTGACCAATGATAATCAAATTAAATAAGTAACATATTCTATGCAAAAAAAATTATGTAAAACAAAAGTGTAAGAAATAAATATTTGAAATATATTTAAAACATTTTAAAGACTTTTCAAATTGTTTTTAACTATTTTAAATTTGTTTTAAATCAAATTTGAATTGATTTGAATTACTTGTCAAATTGGTTTAAATAATTTTCAATATTTTTAAATTTGGCTTAAATAAAATTTGAATTGATTTGAATTATTTTTAAATACTTTAATGATTTAAATAATTTTAAAACATATTAAAGTATCTTAAAGAATTTTAAATAATTTTTAAACATTTTAAAAAACCTAAAAATAAATTTAAATTATTTGAAAATTTATTTAAATATATTAAATTATTTATCAGCTCTTCTTTTAAATAAGTTCTTCCAAACAGACTTTAAATGGAAGTATTTAAAATCACTTTACAATTATTTTTAGTCACTTTAAAATGTTTAAAAAATATTTTAAGTTATCTAAAAATTATTTTAAAAAATTTTAATTAGAAGATATATTTCAAATGACTTAATAAATTTTGTAGGACAATTTAAATCGTTTATGCATCTATGGAAGTGAGCCCACAACATCATTAATACAAAGATATATATTTCTTAAACAAGCTACCTATATTATGTATTCATATGATCATCACATATATAATGAAATAGTTACAATAGTACGTTTACTAAGAAATCTATGGAGTCGATCAGCGTAGGCTCCCGTTCGTATACCGTATATGTATGCATGAATGTACGTAAAATCCTTATATATATGCGTCAGTAATAATATCATAAGAATATGTGTCGTCTTCAAAATGGCGGCTTACAGCTCCGTGTGGATGATATGCTCGTTGCTATCTGTTAGTTGCGATGACATCATCATTATGTCTTTATCAAATGGTGACAAACAGTCTGCCGGAGGTTGAACATTCCCATCTTCTTCCCCGATAGCAGAGTTGCAAAAGGTATCCACAGTTCCTCCATTCACGCTCTGTAGGTTCACGTTGTAGAGTACTATGTTCGTACACGGGACCTCATCACTACATGAGAATATTATCGCATGCTAGCTATTGGTTGTCCCGGATATGTTACTATAAACGATTCCGCTTATTTCCACAGCCGAAGTCTAAGATCATATAACGAAACAAATTTTAATTTTTAGTCGAATGTGGCGAGTAATTATGCGACGATAATGTCAATCACCTGACATGATTTTTTGACGAGATTAGTCGATGATGATCGGGTTGGCGATCCGGTCCATTTTTACGTTTTGGAAGGTTATATCCTTTACGTGACCCTAACCTCCCTGTCAAGTTTTGATCCTAAGGCCGTTTATCGTGTTTTGGAGATAAGCGACGTCGAGCGTAACGCTTTCGACTATGCCGATCGAGTAGTCCTTCCCAAGACTGCCGATGCTGGTTGCATAATAATGAGGAGGAAGTAAGTTATAATTTTATGTTCTTTTGGACTGAAACCGAAAACTGAACTAAATTGAATTTAACGGATCTAATTTGAATTGAGCTGAATAAGTTTGAAGTGAACTAATTATAAATTGATTTTTCATAAAAATAATTATAATTCTTATATTCTGTTAAATATTGTTGAAAAATAATAAAAATATTTTAGCATTATTTAGACGGTATACTTAAAATTATTGATTCGAATGATTTTTTTATTTATCTTATTTTAGTTTATAACTAAATGAAACCTAAAAATTACGAGATGTGGAGGAAATCCAAAGTTTTCAAATATCCACCAAAAGCAAGTAGAAAATAACAAAAGTTTCAAATATCCACCAAAAGCAGGTAGAAAACAACAAAAGTTTTTAAATGGAATCCACAGCTAGCTAATTTCACATAACAGCAAAACAAAGTAAAACATCTAAGGTAAGAAGCTATAAGCCGAACGCTTAATAGAAAATGAAGGAAGGATTGCTTATGATTCCAAGACGAATCCTCAGAGGACCTGTTTTCCTTTCCAACGGGGATCCATCCTGTCTGTCACTTCAGAATTCAGATCAATCCCGTTGATCTCTTCAACATTCATATCAAAGCCAGTACTGGAAGTCCCAACACCAGCAATCAAGGAATCGACCATTTCAATCTTTTCCTCCAATAAGCAAAGCATCTCCTTGAGTTCGAGAGACTTGCTAGAAATTGGCTCTTCTCTCGCCACACACTTAGCCAAAACAAGTTCTTTTTCCAGAGTCTGAACCTTCCGAATCTCCTTGTCCACGTTCTTGGAGATCCTAGCAAGATTCTGCTTGAGAAACCCAACTTGATCCACTCTGCTGTTTGAGTGGGAAGAAGCAGAAGGCGGCAGAGTGATGAACTTTTCGATCGTCGGGAATGCTTCGTTCGGAGAAGGCCAGACTTCTGGCTGGGCCCCATTTCCAGTAACGATGACGCTACATATTTCGACATCGCATAGAGTTTTCAATTCGTTCAGTTTCTTAATTATTCCAGACTTCCTCTTCTTGAACGTCTCGCTCCTGGTACGCTCGTCAGCAATAAACTCGTACTTGATCTTTGATCGAACCATGTTGATAAAAATCTCTGCAACTACAAAATAAAACGGAGAAAGTCAATCGCTTATCTGATTCAAAACAAAACGCACAATACAAACATTAGCCAAATAACACAACCCCCTCCCTCGATAAAGCATCGAACTTTCTACAGTTCGATACCACCATCATCATAATTAACATCATATTTCTAATTCATGATATGTAAATAAACATTTAACTTAATTCAAGCTTTCGCAGGAACATCAACGGAACATCAAATGTGCAGGAATTCAATTTTTCCCCAAATTCAAAATCAAACCCCACAAAACAATAACTGCCATTGAAATAAAAAAATTAAAAAAAATAAGCTAAAAAAGGAAACTCACCTGATGGATCGAGAATGGCAGATGAAAACAGAAAACGACGCCGTCTATATGGAAATCTGACCTGAGATTTGGGAATCGGTAATTCAATTTGAATGCTGATGGTTTAGATTTGGGGATTATATTTATGGCAATCATAATGAATATACCGACGATTAATCGTCGGCCGGTTTTGGATTGTTGGTGAGCGAATATAAATCGCAGCGATGCGCTGCAGCTGGAGGCGCAAAGGTTCCAATTAAATGCAGTTACCAGTTTCGCATATAAGGACGAAAGGGATTTGCATTTTGGTCCCTCGATTTTTCATTATTTTTATTTTGTGGTAAACCCTTATTTTATTTAACCCTAATTTTGAGAAAAGTTTTTGAGATTTAAGCAAAGAATGTTCCGGTTCGGATTTCGGTTTCGATGGATGATCGCGGATCGACATTTTTAGAGTGTTAATATGGTAAATCGTCGAGGTTTGAATCAATGATGATGGTTTTTTAAGTGTTAATTTTTATGATATACGACGAACTAGATATTTGTATCGTCGAACGAGAACTGAGTAAATTTGATACAGACGAGGTTTGAATGAATGACGATGGTTTTATAAATGTTAATTTTGCGATATACGACGAATCAGATATTTGTATCGCCAAACGCAAAATGAGTAAATTTTATACAGAAAAAACGAGATAATAAGTCAAACCTGGAAGCTTCGATGATGTGAATTGGACGTGATACGGATGTTTGGCCTCTAAATGGTGTCGCTCTGAGTTTGTCGTCTTACTCCTGTGATATCTCTTTGAGAGTTTATCGTCTTACCCTGTCGAGTGATACAAAAAATGAATGATTTGTCTTCAGACGGTGACGTTTTATAGAGCAATATTTGTTAATTATTTTATTAAAAAAAATATAAGAAATTACATTTTTGTATTAATATACCAAGTTAATTAATGAAAATTTCCATATTATTATGAGTTTTTATTATTTTTCTTTTTTTACTTTGAGGTGGATCTTGAGAATAGTTGCTTTTTGAAGAGCAATTTGTAATAAATTATATTGTACAGACCCTTAATTTGAATTTAAGTTTCGCAGATTGACTTTTTCATTTCAGATGTTTATATTGGTTGGTGGGTGGGGTCCACTTGTTGACCAATGACCATTGTGGACTTAAATACACTTTTCCAGAAAAAGAAAAAAATAAGAATAAAAAAGATGATTGTAAAAAAAGATGAGAAATTACGTAAAAATTAGAATTAATATTGCATATTACACCACAATTATAAAAAATCACTTTTCTGGATTTTCAAAATCTTATTATTATATTCGATTAATAAAAATGTTTTAGTAATAGCAAATCATTTTATTACTTATTATTGAAAAATCTAAATATACTAATTATTAATTAATGAAACTGTAAACACCTAATTATATAAAGAAATATTATTATAATTCAATTAGTAATTACTTTACATTTAAGTTTTGGTTTTTCATTTATTAGAAGCATTAGGAATGAGATTTATATTAAAGCATGTGTGTGACTAATTCACACTTTTTTTTATATGAGCTATTTATTTTATTGTAATTTTTCAATATAAAAACCAACAAGTAAATAAATATTGGTAATAAAAATTGAACTGAACAATATTTGATACATAAACCGAAACTTGTTGAGAATTCATGTCCAAATTCTACACAAGAAACAATACAATCAAACTAGAATTATAAAAAACAACACCAAATACAAGAGTCCAAACATGCTCGATCTCATTCGTATAATTTGATTATTATTTTTGTACTTACATATAACTATATAAGAGGTGATATTTGGGATATATAGTTCCGCGACCTTAGTCACATTATCGAGACAAGATTTGGGTGAGTCGACATAGAATTGATTGATGATAATCGGTTTCATGACCCTTTCCATCTTCACGTTTAGAAAGCTTATATTCTTCACATGACCCGAACCTCCCTACGTATACAAAAAATTGTTCGTTTTTTGTTTTCATTTTCGTCGTTGGAATCAAAAGCATGCATATGTCGAATTACGTACCTGCCAAGTTTTGATCCTAAGCCCGTTTTTCGTGTTTTGAATATAAGCCTCGTCCAGCACAACATTCTCAACTATCCCTACCGAGTTGTCCTTCCCAAGACTACCGATGTTGCGCGCGTGGTTCCATATGATGTGAATCGGGAGTCTAATTATTATTATTATTATTTATTATTATAGAGTCAGTGACCTAGGGTTTTGTGGACTTTTTCTTATAAGTACGCTTTTAGTTTTAGCTAGAGTTATTTTTTGGGATCAATTGAAATTGAAGTCTTTAGACTTTGGACGAAAGAGTGCTTCCATTGGTTACTTATTTCTTCTCTTTTAATAAATTTATATTTTGTTTCGAGTGTTCATCTCTTTGCCTCTAACACCATTGTTAGCTTTTAGGATCGTAACTTGGCTCTAATACCACTTGTTCCCGTGTCGCGACTTCGAATTCCCCGAGTCGCTCCTTTTATCACGGTACTTATTTTGGACATAAAGTCCTTCACCCACATCGGGCACACCATCCTTGTTGAACTCCATCTTTTGTACGTTTTCCCTTGACGAGAGAGCCGAAGTTACGTCTTTAAACGTGAGACTATCTCGTCCATAGAGAAGCGTGTCCCGAAAAGCCGCCATGGAGGGGGGTAGCGAGCATAACATCCAAAACGCAAGATCATCATCTTCGATCTTCACGCTAATTTTCCCAAGGTCAGCTACACGCTCCTTGAATCTCGCTACATGGTCTTGAATCGACGACCCCTCCGCCATCTTGAGGAAGTAGAGAATTCTCTTAAAGTGATGCTTGCTGGACACAGTTTTCTCAACGCACATTGACTCCAACAACTCCCATAATTCCTTTGCGGTCTTCGCCTCCGTCGTTTCCTCGGTCAAAGAATCCGAAACATGAAGCCCTATGGTCGCCATAGCCATCTGATCGAGCTCCACCCACTCGTCATGCTTCATGTCTTTCGGCTTGTTGTCAACACCAAGTAGACAAATCTCTTGCTTAAGAGATCTGAGGACCAATCTCATCTTTTGTTGCCAAATAGGAAACCTCGTGTTGAGACTTAAATTCGGTAGATCGTACCTCACGCTCGCCATCGAAACCTTGCTCCGGAAGGTAGTAGAAACGTAGTTTGGCTCAGAAAGGTCACGGGATCGTTGCCTGGCTCTGATACCACTTGTTAGCTTTTAGGATCGTAACTTGGCTCTAATACCACTTGTTACGGGACAAAGCTCTGAACGCCACACGATCAAGACCGGTGCCACTAGATACTACTTGTTGCAGATCGACGATGTATAGTACGAATAATAATGCGGAACCCCGAAAATAACTCAACAATAAATAAAGGAGACAAGTAAAAAAGACAAGGAATTTACGTGGAAACCCAAATCGAGAAAAACCACGGGAGGAACGACGAGAACTTTCACTATAATATTGCCGACGATTACAAGGATTGATATCCACTCTAAAACCCTCTAATCTCACACGATATTATCTCTCTCTATGATGGTATTAACTCGTGTTTTCAGCTCTCTTAATTGTGTCAATGGAAATCCTAATTTATAGATGTAGAAATCCATAAATTAGGTAAACAATAGGATTAGGAAAATAATTATTTTCCTAATATAACTCAATATCTCCTAACCAAGGAAATAAATCATTGACTTGATCTCCAAGCCCAAAAACCGCAAATAGAGTCCAAAAACGGAACAAGGACCAAAATTTGGCCGAGCACCCAAAAAAACGACGACAAGCTCGGGCGAGCCCGTTTGGGCTCAGGTGAGCCAGGCTTCAGAGAGTTTGGGCTCGGGCGAGCCGGATTGGGCTCGAGCGAGCCGAGCTTCTGAACTGTAACCTCGTTTACTTTTTCCGTAAAACATCAACTCCCATCAAAGACCGGTTTTGAGTCATATTTCAACAACCACATATAATAGTCACGAAGAATTTTGTCGAAAGTTTAATTAGTTTGAATTTTCGACGTTGTTTACCTGATTCCATGACCTGGTCCTCATAGTATATTCTTCATCTATATGTTCGAGCTGCGCGCCAAGACCTGATCAAAGTCATCGTCTACTACTACTACAAGGCGATTATCCGAAGAACAATATTTGTCTGGACTTGTAAGTGGCACATATTGCAACACCAACAAACAAGAGAAAGGAAATACGAACTTGTTGTTCATTGTTAGCTTTTATGACAAAGCTCTGAACGCCACACGATCAAGATCGGTGCCACTAGATACTACTTGTTATAGATCGACGATGTATAATACGAATAATAATGCGGAACCCCAAAAATAACTCAACAATAAAAGAGAAGACAAGGATTTTACGTGGAAACCCAATTGGGAAAAACCACGGGAAGAACGTCGAGAACTTTCACTATAATATTGCTCACGATTACAAAGGATTGATATCCACTCTAAAACCCTCTAATCTAATACAATATTATCTCTCTAATTGATGGTGTTAACTCGTGTTACACAACTAATTGTGTATATGGAGATCTCTATTTATAGGTGTAGAAAACATATCAAATTGGAAACAATTAAAATTATAAATAGATTATTTTCCTAATATATGACTCCTAAATCCATAAGAAATATAATTACAGTATATTCAATATAATTCTAATTTTCCTAAATAAGGAAACAAAAGTCCTACGAATTCGAGTCATATTTTAACATTCATGATTTATTTATGAATATTGTGTATAAATTGAATGTGGTATTTGCGTCTTGATCTTTGTGGATATATATAATAGTTTGATGAAGTGAAATGATATTGAATCACACGAGACAGACATATGATGCATGCTTGAAAACGTGCTTTACTCTATAAAAATAGACTGATGCGATGACAGTCAAATTAACGTAATCAACACGAAAGAATAGAGTAAGATAAAAGTTAATATATTTAAAAAAAATTGTATTCATTTTTCAAATATTATAATGCAAATGATTGGACAACACAAGAATATATTTTTGCTATCGATTTGATAATGTAATTAGCACATGAAAAATACATATTCCTACAAGAATAGATAAAAGCATTTTTATCATTACGGACTAGGTGACATCGTGGTCAACAAGCCAAGTAATAGATGATCCCTCATTTGCCTTAAATAATATTTTCTATTAATTTTAAGCGTGTTTCAATAATTTTCAAATGATTATAAAATTAATTTTGAAGTGATTTGAAATACTTTTAAATGTGTTAAAATAATTTTTAAATATTTTAAAGTATCCGTAAATAATTTTTAAATAATTCAAAATACAATTAAAATATTTTTAAATAATTTTTAAACGATTTGAAAAAATAATTAAGCCACTTTAAAATGTTTAAAAATTAGTTTAAATCACTTAAAAAGTTAAATGTATTTTAATTTACTGAAATATTGTTTTAACAAACTTAAATATATTTAAACATGAAGTCAAATAACTTAAAAATTGTTTTAAGACATTAAAAAAAAAGTATTTTAAAATTTTGAAAATATTTATACACTTTAAAATGTTTTAAATGTATTCCATCAAATCATTTAAAAGTAATTTTAAAGCACTTTAAAAGTTTGGAAACATATTTTATATCTCATAAAATTATTTTTATAACACGTCTAAATGGTGGAGTGTTTAAAATCACTTAACAATTATTATAAGTCACTTCAAAATGTTTTAAAAATTATTTTAATTTATCTAAAAATTATTTTTAAAAAGTTTATTTAGAAGATATATTTCAAACGACCTAATATTTTTTTAAAATTAAATCGATTGATATGTCCTAGTCATATAAAAGATAGCCAACAACATAATTCTAGAAGATATTTGGTAAAAGTTCAACAAGATATACCTAAATATATTATGTATTCATATGATCATCACATATATACTCAAATGTCTACTACGAAATCTATGGAGTCGATCAGCGTAGGCTCCCGTTCGTATGCCATATATGTATGTATCGAATTTACAATCCTTATGTATATATGCATCAGTAATAATCGTACAAATGCCATCTTCCGAATGGCGGCTTACAGCTCCGTATGGATGATATGCTCGTTCCCGATTTCTGTTTTCTGCGATGACATCATCATCACATCTTTCTCAAACGGTGACAGTCTGCCGGAGGTTGAACATTCCCATCTTCTTCCCCGAAAGTAGAGTTACAATACGTATCAACCGTGCCTCCATTCACGCTCCATAGGTTCACGTTGTATAGAACTATGTTCTTGCACGGGACCTGGTCACTACACGAAAATATCATCGCATGCTTGGTATTGATTGTCCCAGATATGTTACTATAAACGATTCTGCTTATTTCCACAGCCGAAGTCTAAGATAATATAACGAAACAAATTTTAATTTTTAGTCGAATGTCGTGAGTAAATATTCGATGATAATATCAATCACCTGATTGTGACATGATTTTGACGAGTCGCAGTAGAATTGGTCGATGATAATCGAGTTGGCGACTAGGTCCATCTTCACGTTTTGGAAGGTTATATCCTTTACGTGATCCGAACCTCCCTACCATGTTTTGATCCTGAGGCTGTTTGTCGTGTTTTGGAGATAAGTGACGTCCAGCGTTTTCGGCTATGCCGATCGAGTGATCCTTCCCAAGACTGCCAATGCGGGTTGCATAATAATGAGGAGGAAGTAAGTTACATTTTAAATTTATTTTAGACTGAAACCTAAAACTGAACTAAATTGAATTTAACGGATTTGATTTGAATTTAGCTGAATAAGTTTGAAGTGAACTGATTAGAAATTGAATTTTCATAAAAATAATTATAAATTTTTATATATTGTTAAATATTTTTAAGTAGAATTAGTATTTGCATATTACAAAAGAGACGACCTTTAGCAAGTGCATGTTGTGCACTTGCACAAGACCCCCAAAATTGTTTTACCACTAATAAAGTTTTGTTGTGTTAATGTTTTTTTTTTTTGTTATTATTTGTTTTATGGGATATTTTAAAATTTTTGTTTAAAAAAATTAAAATAAAAATTGTTTTAGTGCAAATATAGTTTTTATGCAAATTTTGTCGCTAATAAAGTTTGTTTTAGCACTAATAAAGTTTGGTTGTGTTAATGTTTTTTTTTTTTTGCTATTATTTGTTTTATGGGATATTTTAAAATTTTTGTTTAAAAAATTAAAATAAAAATTGTTTTAGCGCAAATAAAGTTTTTTATGCAAATTTTGTTGTGCGCTAATAAAGTTTTTTTGTTCTATTAAAATAAATTGTTTTAACGCTAATAAAGTAATCCTAATTTTGGTTTTATGGGATAATTAAAAAAAATGTTTAAAAACTATTTAAAAGAAATTGTTTTAGCACTGATAATGTCACGCCCCGTTTTATTCTATTAAATAAAAGAAATACAAGTAATAATTTATAAAGATCTCAAGGGCGCGAGATACAATTTTTTCAAATTCCACGTCGGCATAATCAATTTTCAACGGTAAAAAGCTTTTAAATAAGTAAATTCAGCGGAAAATAAATATAGTTTTGAGCAAGTGCGACACGCACTAAAATAATTTAACTTATTAATTACATGTACGAGCGCAGCATCCTCGACTACAATAATTTAACTTATTAATTACATGTACGAATCACGGCGCAGCATCCTCGACTACTCCGGTTAAACATAATATCACCTGAAAACATTTATTTTAATAAGGGGGTCAGTCCACTAACTGGCAAGCAAGCATGCATCCTATATGCTTTAATCTTTTCACTTGTCGTCTTAATCGTATTTTAGACGTTGAACTTTAACGCAATGCAGCTCCTGGACTTAACTTATGACATAAACTTAACTTGAAACCTTAAGTAAATTTCTTTCACGTTAACCTTTGAAACGTGACTTCAACATTTAGACGTTTATCACGTTAACCTCCGAAACGTGACTTACGTTTTATACTCACGTTAACCTCCGAAACGTGACTTAACATTTAGACGTTTATCACGTTAACCTCCGAAACGTGACTTACGTTTTATACTCACGTTAACCTCCGAAACGTGCCTTAACATTTAGACGTTTATCACGTTAACCTCCGAAACGTGACTTAACATTTAGACGTTTATCACGTTAACCTCTGAAACGTGACTTACGTTTTATACTCACGTTAACCTCCGAAACGTGACGTACGTTTTATACTCACGTTAACCTCCCAAACGTGACTTAACAATTAACTTATCACGTTAACCTTCGAAACGTGACTCTTGACATTTACTTTCGTTCTTTAACATTTTGACCGTGACATGGACTTCTAATGCAAATGCATTCTTATATGTGTGCATAAACTAATGATATGCACAAATTCACATAATAGACAAATAAGAATTTCAATGGATCTAAATATAAGCATAAGAAAATACGATCGACAATAGAACAAACATAAAATCATTAAGCAAAAGATCACAAATGCGCACGCACTGAACACAACAAATAACATTCCAGCAAACAACTAAACTTTTCAAATTATACCAATTGATACACTTAGGGACGTACCCACTTGGTCCCGAAAGGGTGCGATCGCACCCCCTCAATTTTTAAAAAAATATATTTTTATACCCTAATTCTTATATATTAATGTAAATAATTAGAATTTAATTAAAAAATATTTAGAATTTAATTAAAATTTTGTTGAAATATTGACATGCCTTATTAAAAAAGATAATTAATTATTTATTAATAAAATATTACTTCTAAAATACTAATTTATCACGCTTTAAAAAAAATTAAAAATTTTTTTTTTGGTCTATGTCAATTGCAGTGTCTTGGGATTCGAACCAAGACCTCAAGTCCCTAATTCAAGTGTTCAACCAACTGAGCTAACAACCCTTGACAAAAAAAAAAAAAAAATTAAATATTGATCAATTATTTTTATCACTCTTCACAAAAAAATAATTAGAATATCGATCAATTAGCCTATTTTATAGATTAAAATTAAGCCAATAAAATTATGATTTAATTTTACAATTTGACAGTTCTCTCTCAAAAGTTCTCATTTAATTTGATATTTATATCTAAATCTTTACAAATATTCTTATTTTCTGATTTTAAAATACAATTTTTTACCTCTAACTTATCTCATACTTTTTTAAATTTACTCACAATTACTTTAATTTTTAACATAAAAAATAAATTTATACTATTCACTTTTTGCTAAAAAAAACAAAAAAGTAACATTTTTCTTAATTTTTATCTCTTACTTTTCAAATTTACTAACAATTAATTTACTTTTTAACTTAAAAAATACATTTATACTTTACATTTTTTACTAAAAAATCAAAAAATAATATTTTTCTTAATATACGGAAAAAGTGTCTATATTTATGAAATGGAGAGTAATTTTTTTTTTCAAATTCGCACCTCCTGACTAGTATTTCTGGGTACGTCACTGGATACACTTACTTTAAACAATTAAAGGTATGGTAATATATACATACATACATAAAGGTAGGTACTGATATTAGATATTTACATGTATGGTTGTTTACTGCAACCATTTACTCACCACCTCTCACAAACATTTAGATATATACATAGGTGGGCACATTCGTATGTGTTACTATTATATATGTATTATATCATATAGTACTTGCTGTGGCTTCATATAATTATAAGTACAGGTTATATATGTGTATACAACTACACATACATACGTATAGATCGTTATTTATGTACTGTACTAGTTGTTTTCAATTAGCATCGACCCCCCTTGTATATTTTAATTCGTTTCTCCTTGTGTTTACTAACAGTTAAATCTAACACATATAAATTACACTATAGCCAATACTAATTCTTCAACAACAAACACATAGATGATTTACCAAACACTAAGACATATATTCATATAATCAGCATAGTTATTGATCATTAGCTCCAACAATCACCATTCAAATAAGAATCACATAACTTAAAGTGATCACAAGAACCCTAGATTCGTATATAACCTAATATTTACATGATTCTTAAACTTACTTGCCTTGATTGTTTTACGAGATAGAGGTTGCAGGGTTAAGTTCGTCGTGAACACGTTGAGAGTCTCGTTCTTGTTCTCCTTCTTTTCCTCCTTTCCGATCGGCGTTCGTCTCCCTCTCTCTCTCTCTCTTTGCCTTCACGCTACGCGGTTGTCCCCCTCTGAAAGTGCGCACCCTCTCTTTTTTTTCTTTCTCGTTTGTTTATAATTTCTTTTTGAGTATCCGTAATTAGGGTTGTTTATCTTATCTAATTTTATAAGGTTTAGTAGTAGCCCATAAAGTAAAATGTCTCAATTATTAATTCAGCCCGTTAAAACTAATTACATTTTATAAAGTCGATTAAATTACAAGCCCAAGTTATAAAATGTTTAAGCCCACTTAAAATAATATTGAACCCGATTAACACGTGGATAAAAATCTATTTTAATTAACTAATTTTTATTTTAAAAATTCGGGTTATTACAGATAAAGTCTTCTTTTGATAATCTTTCTTTTATAAGATATTTAAAAAAAAAATTAAATTAGCACTAATAAAGTCTTCTTGTGCTAATCTTTGTTTTATAAGATCTTTTTACAAAAATTGTTTAAAAAAAATATTTTTTAGTGCTAATAAAGTCTTTATTTTAACACTAATAAAAAAATTTATTTTAGCGCTAAGAATAAGGAAGAGTCCATAGATGTAAATGCTATTTTAAAATCCATTATTCCGTCCATAGATGTAAATGCTATTTTAAAATTTCATTATTCCTCCAAGTGTAGCGTAGATAAAACCTAAGAAATAGGACAAGGATTGAAATCCCAAAGTTTTCAAATATCCACCAAAAGCACAGGTAGAAAACAACAAAAGTTTCAAATATCCACCAAAACAAGGTAGAAAATAACAAAATGTTTTTGAATAGAATCATAACTAATTCCATATAACAGCAAAACAAAATAAAACAACAAAAGTAAGAAGCTATGAGAACAAAAATGAGCGTTATTCAGTATCAGTAGGGACGTACCTACATGGTCCCGAAGTGGTGCGATGGCACCCCTCAACTTTTATTTTAAAACTATTTTTTATATTTTTTATAATAATATAAAAAAAAAAGAATATTAGTTTTTTTTTCTAAAATTCTATCAATTTCAATAAATTATTATAAAAATTATTTAAATTTTCAATAAAACTATAATTTATTATTCTCAAATTAATTTTTTAACAACATTTGTGTTTAAATTTATATTTCTTATATCTTATAAAATTATTTAAATATTTAGAAATGTTCCATAATATTAATAACATATTTTAAAATAAAACATTCTGTTAATTTTTTTTAATATACAATTTTACCTTACACTTTTTACTAATTTTTTGAATTCTATTCAAAAATATTTTAACTTTTGACTTAAAATGCATATTAATTTTATTTTTTGATGAAAAAAAATCATTTTTTTTTGTTAACTTTTTGGTTAAAAGGTTATAAAACAACAGCAGAAGTAATGATTGCTTATAATTTCAAAACGAATCATCAAAGGACCTGTTTTCTTTTCCAACGGGGATCCATCCTGTTAGGCGCTTCAGTATTCATATCATCCCCGTTTGCCTCTTCAGAAATCAGATCAATCTTGTTGGTCTTTTCAGCATTCATATCAAAGCGAAGTTCCAATACCAGCAATCAAGGAATCAACCATTTCAATCTTTTCCTCCACTAAGCGAAGCATCTCCTGGAGTTCGGGAGAGTTAATTGAAATTGGCTCTTCTCTCGCTACACGCTTAGCCAAGTCAAGTTCTGTTGGAAATCGACTACCCGGGACGAGTCCGTTCGACCATTCGAACATCCGGACACGCCCTGTCGACCTCCAGCGTGCCTACTGTGCTCACGACGAAGCCCCTGACCCGAATTGCACCCAGCCATCGCACCCGAGGCACGACTGCGCAAAATGAGGGGCTGCTGACCTCTCTGCCGTCCGACACCATCTGGTGTCGTCCGACAAGTCCATGTCGGCCGACATGAAACGCCGTCGGCCGACAGCGTTGCGAACAGCAGCGCGACGCTGCTGTTCCAGGCCCGTTTCTGGCCGTTTTTCTTGATTCCGACCACTGCTCCGGCGGCCAGAGACCGCCCAATGATCTGAGAACATCAACCACGGTCCTTGGAAGCCGATCGTGGTTTGTTGTATGATTACGTACGAGAAGAATCAAAGAAGATGCGGAATAGGGTTTTCGATTCTTTACCTTTGATGCGTGATTCGGAGGAGCCGAATTGTTGAGACCTTAGACGTTTCTAGCGTATGCCTCTTCCCCGATTCCAGCCGTTGTGTGGGCAACGATCTGCTAGATTCTCCTTTCCTGCTCTCTCTTCTCAAACCAGCGTTAATTTAATTATTCTCAGTGTGAGAAAAATAATTGCGTTAACCTTTTATTTTTAACCGAGAAAATTATAATTGCGTGAACTATTAATTTCTCTGAGAAAAATAATTGTTGCGGCGTAGCGTAGGTTTAAGAGAGGCAAGGGGGTATATATAGAGTTACACTAGGGACCTCTTAGGTAAATAAATCCCGGGCTGAATTGCAATTTAATTAAACCGGTGTCCTTAAAAGAAAACCTTTAATTAAATTCCACAATTTTAATTATAATTAATTCCACTATAAAATTATAATTGAATCCCCGAAATTAATTTAATATTATTTCAACCATAATAATTCCGCCGAAATTACATATATGATTTTCCCCGTGTTTAAGATATCGCATGTCCATGAATTAATTAATTACTGCTAGTACCACTCATCCTTATTATCCTTATTATCATGTGGAACGAATCCACCTGCTGGGTTTACATGATAAACTTTATGAGCTCATCTCGGGGACATCATCAACCCAATAAATGGGACACGGTTTCCTGTCTATAATCTACAGCATGCCGTGTGTACAATTCCGATTCCCAATATACCGAGGATCTCGACTAATCAATTAGTCTCACTCATTGGCACATTAAAGAATCGAGCATTGGACACACGCACCTATAATTATATAGGGATTAGGAACTCATATATCCGTAATATCTGAGATCTAGTTCGATTACTCCGATTAGTATAAATCGAACGCCCTCCCGTGGTCCTGCTCAATACACCAAGTGTACGAGTGTAACATGATAGTCAAGACCGACTATCTACCAGTCACACTACGACGTACCGATGGATTGTCCCTGTCCATCTAAGTCGTGAGCTACTGTTCGATAGTATACGAGTAACCGATAGTATGATCTTCCGCGTGTCTCCTCACGCCATACTATCTACAACGTATACATCAAGGACTATTGCATTAAATGCAATCATGTTTGAATTATGTATAGACTAAGGCATAGATAAGGAGTTCCGTATTTCCACTAAACTAGACATTTAGAATACAACTCCATCAAGTTCCTTCTCCAGTGTGTTAACTTTCCTGATCTGCTTGTCCACGTTCTTGGAGATCCTAGCCAGATTCTGCTTGGGAAACCCATCTTGATCCACTCTGTTGTTTTAGTGGGGAGAAGCAGAAGGCGGCAGAGTGACGAACTTTTGGTCGGGAATGTTTTTTCTGGGGAAGGCCAGAATTCTGGCTGGGCCCCGTCCCCAGTAACAATGACGCTACAAATTTCGATATTGCAGAGTGTTTTCAATTCGTTCAGTTTCTTGAATATTCCCGACTTCCTCTTCTTGAACGTCTACCGCCTGGTGCCTTCGTCAGCAATAAACTCGTACTTGATCTTTGATCGAACCATGTTGACAAAAATCTCTGCAGCTACAAAATACAACGAAGAAAGTCAATTTCTTATTTCTTATCTGAATCAAGATATGCATATAAACATTTAGTACCACCATCATCATCATTAACATCATATGCATATACCCCCTCCCTCGAAAAAGCATCGAACTTTAATTTTAGGGCTAATAAAGTCTTGTTGTGCAAATTTTGTAATGCATTTTATTAAAAATTGTTTTAGCATTAAATACTTTGTTATGCTAATTTTTGTTTTATGGGATACTTAAAAAAAGTTGTTTAAAAACTATTTAAAAGAAATTGTTGTAGTACTAATAAAGTCTTGTTGTGCTAATCTTTGTTTTATGAAATATGTTAAAAAATTGTTTAAAAAAATATTTTTTAGTGCTAATAAAATATTTATTTTAGCGCTAAGAAAAAAAAGGTATATTTAGGGTATCGGGCCCTTTACGTTTACAAATTATAAAAAACAACCTAAGATTTTTAATATAATAAACAAAGGCTTGTATTTTACAATTTGTTACATATTAGGAGATTGACATGTTTTTTTATTATATTCAAGGGCGTTCTTTGAAATATAGAAAGTCTATAATACCGTTAAAACAATTTTAGCATTATTATTTATACATTTATTTAATTATTATAATTAAACATAAACGGTTGTGTTGTGTCGATATTAATGGGATTCTTGACACAGACAACGAAAACCCACAGCCCACGTTCAGAGATGGAATTATTCGATATGAGAGTTGTTTACCGCGGAGAAGGAGCATTGGTTTCTTTTGGCCTGACTTTGAGTTTTGCAACCAACTTATTATAGCTTCCGCGTGGGACGGGTGATGAGGACCCCGGTCGATCAAACAGGTCCTTACACCAAACACCTTACCAGCCAAGTTTGTTGAGGCGCTCGCGCGGTCTACAAGACTTGTTTGGCTCGAGAGTACAATGAGTTCTTCACGGTACCGCACGCCTCGGGTAGAGTAGATCGACCTTTACTCGAGTTGTTTGCTACGTTGGCTCCTTGGGTGGATGAATCGAGAGGTTCTTGGCCTTCCTCTAACCGTGAAGTATGTACGTTCGATTAGCACTACGCCTCTCGATACGCTTGGAAAAGCTGGGGATTATTACGATCGCCCACTAGTCCTCGTATAAACTATGCACTACGCACGTTTACTACGCCCAAGTAATAATTTAGAGTCTTATAATCGAGTATAAGGGGTGGAAGTATTATAACTTCACGCAATAGCTCAAAGGCTTTTTGATTCAACTCGAATGAATAATTACAATGATATGGGGCTCCTTATATAGGAGAAGTTACTTGACTACCAAGTAATCTAAACTAATAAAATAATAGAGAATCCCAAACATATGGAAACTTTATCAAACGCCTATCTAATAGTTTCCTAAGTCCTATTAGACTACTATTTTCCTAATTACTTAATTAAATAAATAATAATAAAATACTAATTAATTAAATAAATAAACTAAGAAAATAAGGATAGGTCGGACGCAATGCACTCGGCCGTCCGCTGCCGTCGCCGTCGATCGCCATCGCCGGCCGCCGTCAATCGCTCCCCGCCGCCGTGCCCTGGTGGTTGGTCGAGACCATCGCCGGGGAATTCATAGGCCATACGGGCTCTATGCGAGATGACGTTGGGCTGCTCGTGAATTCCTCGTAGCATGCTACGGGTCCATAAGCCTCGTGTGACGCGCTACGGGCCTCTACGGGAACGCTACAAGTCACTACGGGAAAACTCGTAGTACTCAGTTCCAGTGGTGACTCGCCACGGGTCGCTACGGGTGACTCGAGAGGTGACTCGAGCGGTGACTCGGGATCACTAGTACGATCCGTATCACTCCCCCCTCCTTTAAGAATACCCTTGCCCTCAAGGGTGCCTTCAGATTCGTGACTCCTTCTCGATAGTGCGTCAGCTACTTTGTTCTCTTTCCCCGGTTGATAGAGGATATCATACTCGAACCCTAGTAACTTGACCAAGAACTTTTGTTGCTCCGGTGTCACAATCTTTTGTTGGAGTAGATGTCGTAATGCTTGCTGGTCAGTGATGATGGTAAATTTGCGTCCAAGCAAATATGGCCTCCATACTTTAACTGCATGAACCACAGCTAGCATTTCCCTTGCGTACGTACTCCACGCCTTCTTCATAGGCCCCAAGGCCTTGGATATGTAGGCTATTGGCTGTCGTCCTTGTGAAAGTACGGCCCCAATACCCTCGGCACTAGCATCCGTGTGAACCACAAATGGTTCATCAAAGTTTGGCAACGCCAACACGGGTGTTTGTGTCATCGCCTTTTTCAACTTCTCGAAGGCTTCTCTCGCCGCATGACTCCATTCGAATGCATCTTTCCTCAGCATGCTAGTCAAGGGCTTTGCTATGATACCATAGCCTTCGACGAAACGTCGGTAGTAGCCGGTCAATCCCAGGAATCCACGAAGTGCGGTAATGTCTTTTGGCAGTGGCCAATCCAACATTGCCTCGATCTTCCTTTCATCAACTTGAACCCCTCGTCCCGAGATGATGTGACCCAGATACTCCAGTCTTTCCTGCATGAAATCACATTTAGAGGGCTTGATATAGAAATGGTTAGCCTCCAATATGACCATGACTTGCTCCAGTTGTGCTATGTGGTCTTCCTTTGTCTTCGAGTACACTAGTATGTCATCAAAGAAGACTAGCACAAACTTTCTCAAGTATGGCTTGAACATGGCGTTCATAGCAGCTTGAAAGGTGGAGGGTGCGTTGCACAACCCAAAGGGCATCACAAGGTACTCATAGTGACCAGTGTGAGTCCGGAACGCGGTCTTGTGCACATCAGCTTCCTTCATCCTTATTTGATGATAGCCTGCCCTCAAGTCCAACTTGGTAAAGATAGTTGCCCCATGCAACTCATCTAACATCTCGTCCACTGTGGGTATAGGGAAGCGATCCTTAACCGTGGCCTCATTGAGGGCTCGGTAATCCGTGCAAAAGCGCCAGCTTCCATCCTTCTTTTTCACCAAGAGTACGGGTGATGAGAAGGGACTCGTACTATAACGAATCAACCCACTCCCAAGCATCTCCTCGACTTGCTTCTCGATCTCCCCCTTTTGGAAATGCGCGTACCGGTATGGTGGCACATTGATAGGCCCACTGCCTTCCTTCAGGGTGATTCGATGGTCGAACTCTCTCGAGGGTGGTAGAGTCTTAGGCTCTTGTAGCACCCCCTGATGCTTGACTAGGACCTCACGTATCTCAGCCGGTATCTCATCGAGCTCACTGGTAGGTGACTCGGTATCAGTGGTTGCTTCGAACAGTATGGCGAAGCACTCGGCTCCTCCTCGATACAACCTCTCGAACATGTTCACCTCACAAGGCTTGACTTCCTTGTTGGATACCGCTGTCCAGGTTCTCCTCTTTCCGGCCATGGAAAAGCTCATAGTCATGTTCTCATAGTCCGTGACTACCTTTCCAATGCTTCTCAACCATGCGCCTCCAAGTACAACATCCATTCCCGATAGTGTGAGCACATGTAAGTTCACCATGACGCGTACACCTTGGATGTTGAGCTTCACATCACGAATGAGTGCTCCGCACTTAAGCCTTTCTCCATTGGCAACTCGTACCTCGAAGGGCTCTACGGTTTCACTCCCTGTGCCAACTCGTGCCAACGTCTGCTCGTTGATAAAGTTGTGGGTGGACCCACTGTCAACGAGGATTGACACCTCATGCTTACCTAGCCATCCATTGAGTCTCATAGTTGAGGGTCTCGTGACTCCAGTCATCGCATTGAGACTTAGCTCGGCCTCACTTTCAGTAGTGTCCTCGGATTGGCTTGACTCATCCTCACTTGCGGTCTCGATCATGAGCATGATCTTTCCGCCCTTGCACTTGTGATCCTTGTCCCATGGAGCTCCACACTTGAAGCATAAGCTCTTCTTGATCATGTCATTGAGTGACGCACGGCTTATCTTCTTCGTCTCAGTGTCTCGTGGTTTGGGATCACTCCTTGCCACGGGCCTTGGTACTTCGACCGTACGTACCTCGGTTCGTACCCTATCGACCCTTCTCTCGGATGCGAGGCTCTCTTCATATATCTCTGCCATACGCATCGCCTCTTGCAACCTCGCTGGTTGCCTTAGCTTAAGTTCCCGTGCAATCCCTGGCTTCAAGCCATCGACAAAGGTGCCGATGAGAGCCTCTTCGGACCAACCTCTAACTTGCGTTTGAAGTTGTCGAAACTCCTCTATGTAGGCATGCACGCGCCCTTCTTGCTTTAGCTTCGCCAATTGCCCATGTGGATTGGCGATTGGGGATGGACCGAACTAAGCCAATAACTCACGTTCAAAATCCCTCCAGCCCAGGATTCGATCCGAATCCTCGTACTGACCCCGAATCCATCGCCACCACTTACTTGCCTTTTGATGGAGTTATATTCTAAATGTCTAGTTTAGTGACAATATGGAACTCCTTATCTGTGTTTTATTATCTATTAATCAAACAGTCTGCATTTTTGTTTATTATAACTCTGTGCTCTATAGTCCTAGATATATACGTTGTAGACAGTATGGCGTGAGGAGACACGCAGAAGATCATACTGTCGGTTACTCGTATATTATCGAACAGTGGCTCACGACTTAGATGGACAGGGACAATCCATCGGTACGTCGTTGTGTGACTGGTAGATAGTCGGTCTTGACTATCATGTTACACTCGTACACTTGGTGTATTGAGCAGGACCACGGGAGGGCGTTCGATTTATACTAATCGACGAAATCGAACTAGACCTCAGAATTACGGATATACGAATTCTTAATCCCTATATAATTATAGGTGCGTATGTCCAATTCTCGGTTCTTTAACTTGCCAATGAGTGAGACTATTTGATTAGTCGAGATACTCGGTAAATTGGGAATCGGAATTGTACACACGGCATGCTATAGATTATAGACAGGAAACCGTGTCCCGTTTATCGGGTTGATGACGTCCCCGAGATGAGCTCATAAAGTTTATCATGTAAACCCTGCAGGTGGATTTGTTCCACATGATAATAAGGATGAGTGGTACTAGTCTCGGATAATAAGAAACGAATTAATTTAATTATTAGTAATTAAATAAATTCGTGGACGTTCGATATCTTAAACACGGGGAAAGTCGTATATGTAATTTCGGCGGATTTATTATTGTTGAAATAATATTAAAATTAATTTCGGGAATTCAATTATTATTTTATAGTGGAGTTAATAATAATTAAAATTGAAATCGATTAATTAAGGAATTGCTTTTACGTATTCCAAGTTAATTAATATTTCAATTTAGCTCTTAATTAATTTATCCTTAGGTCCCTAACGTAGCTCTATTTAAACCCCCTCCCTTACCCTCTCTAAACCTAACATTCGCCGCAATTCTCATTTTTCATCTGAGAATAATTATTTTGCTTAGCGCAAAAATATTTTTCTCTGTGTGAAAAATAGAGTTAACGCAATTATAATTTTATTCTCTCATTGAGAATAATTATACCGTGGTTGAGAAAGAGAGAGTATAGACGGGAGAACTCCAGCGGATCGTTGCCCACACAGCGGTTGGAGACGAGGTCAGAGAATACGTTAGAAGCTCTAAGGTCTCAACAATCGACCGATAAGGTATGAGATCGGAACTTTCAATTCCGCATTTATTCGATCTCAATTTCCTCGTTGAACATACATGAACGTAGATCGGTTCCCGTGGCTTGGATGTGATATTCTCGGACTGCTGGGAGGTTTCTGACCTCCGGCGTGGCAGTCGGATCGAGAAAATCGCGTCGGAACAGCCGGAACGGGCGAACGGGGTCGCTGTTCGCAGCGACGAGGCGCCCGCCTGAGGGGCAAGCGCCCGCTCGCGACAGGCAGCAGGCGCTCGCTTGGGCAGCAGGCGCTCGCTTGCCCTGCTGCGCGAGCGCTCGCTTGGTAGGCAAGCGGCCGCTTGCTCCGGGCAGATCGCGAGCCGCGGCTTCGGCTGCGGCGGACGCGCGATCTCTTGGGCGGGCGGCCATGGCTGTCTAAGGGTGACCTCCAGAAGTCGATTGGGGACGTCCGGATGTTCGATGGTTCGAACGGACGTGTCCCGGGTAGTCGATTTCCATCAAATGGTATCAGAGCCGGTTTTGTTCGTTCTTTGTATTGTTTGCGAGTTTTGCCTTGCAGGTTGAACCCGATTATTATGGCCAATTTAATTTTATATTTTGTGCTGTATGTATGTGGTTTTGATTAAACTCTCGGGCTTGTCGAGATCGGTTTATTTTTGGAAAGTTGCTTGTTTGTAATAAATAAAAACGACGGGTTGAGTCGTTAGGTTTATTTAATTTTTCGTTGCATCCGGGACTTGTAAAGGGTCGATCAAATGTATAGGATCGATACCGGACTTAGTAGAATAATTTTGTAATTATTTTCTGCTATTGGATCGAGACGAGATCGAAGCCCGGAGGAACGAGAATCGAAGTTGAGACGAGCAACGAGTTCGAGTTCCAAGAGACGTGCATTCAAGATTTTAAGGCCATAATAATCGGGCCACGTTAATTGCCTTTTGTGTGATTTACGTGTTTATTATGCTTATTATTTTATGCATGTATATCCCTAAATCGTAAAATACTAAGTGGGAGAGGGATTGGAAACAATCCCGCGGTCTCCATTCTCTGTTTCGAGAGTGATGTGTATTGACTTACGAGTTGGCTTTAGTGTCATCCTCCCTATCGGATAAAGTCGATACACGGAAATCACTTTGATCGAAATTCGAATTCAATTCCATTTATAGAATTGAACACTTAAGTTTTTCAAAGCAAATGCCTAATCTGTTTTTCAAAGACTAAGTTCAACTCGACTCATTCTCACCCCGGGGAGTGGAATGGAGCCAAAGCGCTTGCTTATGTCGATGACACTGATTAGAGACATTCGAGTCATTCGATGACTAGATCGATTGTCTGGTTGGCTCCCTCACTTAGTGAGAGATAGGGCTCAATTGCATGATTGATCGCTGGTTAGAAACTTCGAGTTTCACTTACGAGATATCAAGCTTTGATTAACGAAATTGTGAAATTTATTAAATGGAATTCAATTAAGAAAGTTGTTTGTTTAGTAAACGTCCACACTATCGTGGCTTACTAGACGGAAACGGAACTTTGGGTTAATTGAGGCTCGACAGTTATAGGAAATCGTAAAGGGACCGCATGTCAACGTAAACGTCCACACTAACGTGGCTTGCGGTGGATATGTAGTTCCCGAGCGGTTAACTTAGTACTGAGAAATGGTATACACTTAGGTACGCTTTACAGTATCCTCCCCATCGGAGTCACTGCTGTAATGATGTACGACCGAAGTAAAAGTCCAATTATAAAATCGTTTGGACTAGTATACGTCCACATGAACGTGGCATGCTGGTCTGATGGGATTTTAGGATTGATTGGTAAATTTAATGATATTAATTAAGGGAGTTAATATCGAATTAAATTTGACGGTTTGATTTGTCTCTTTTATAGATATGGCACTCAACCCGCTGTCTGTGATACTAAAAGAAAACAAACTCACTGGTCCAAATTATGTTGATTGGAAACGAAACTTGGACATTGTCCTAACTGCTGAGGAGTACAAGTATGTACTCCAGGTCGAATGTCCTGTTGCACCTACTGAAACATCCTCTCCTGAGGAAAAGGAAGCTCATCGGAAGTGGGTCAAGGCTGATCAGATGGCGCGGTGCTACATTTTGGCATCTATGTCAAATGTGCTGCAACATCAGCATGAAGCCATGGACACTGCCTATGATATGATGCTTAACCTCAAGGAGATGTTTGGTAGTCAGGACAGGGCAGCCAGACAAGATGCTATGAGGCAACTCATGACAGCCACTATGTCCGAAGGAACGCCCGTGAGGGATCACGTTCTTAGGATGATAGGCTATCTGAATGAGATAGAGATTATGGGAGGAGCTATCGATGGGGAAACCCAGATCGATATAGTGCTCCAGTCTCTGCCTAGGAGTTTTGAGCAGTTCCGCCTGAACTATAACATGAACAAGAGGTTATATACGTTGGCGGAACTCCTGACTGAACTCCAGGCGGCAGAGGGTATCTTTAAGAACTCTCAAGCACTTGTGGCTGTGAAATCGACTCTTCCTCGCCCTTCGGGGATTAAGAAGAAGAAAAAGCAAGGACGGAAACCCAGTGGGCCCAGAGTTGGTGGACCACAGAATGGAGTGAACAGGCCTAAGGGCAAGTGTTTCCGTTGCAAGCAGTCTGGACATTGGAAGTCAAATTGTCCTCTCAGACAAGGAGGTACGAACTTTTCCTTAGTCACTGAAACATGTTTAGCGGTGTTATCCACCGGTACCTGGTGTGTGGATACGGGAGCCACTGATCATGTCTGCAATTCTTTGCAGGGGTTCCAGGAAACCCGGCGGCTTAGAGAGGGAGAGATCACTATCTACATGGGCAACGCGACGAAAGTGGCGGCTGTTGCAGTGGGAGATATTTATTTATCTTTTAATAATAAAGTTTTAGTATTGAATAATTGTCTTTATGTACCGAATTTTAGAAAGAACCTTGTTTCGGTTTCTAAATTGGTTTTGAATAAATATTCTGTTTCTTTTGATAGTTCTGTTATTATCAAAAAGAATGGTGAGTATATATGTTCTGGTACATTGATAGGCAACTTATATATACTGAATCCTGATTATTCCACGATGCAACGAGTAGAGTCAAATAATACATCTAGTACCAATAAGAGAAAGGAGCCTTCTAGAATGAATCAAAAGTACTTATGGCATCTTAGGCTAGGTCATATTAACTTGGGTAGGATTCAAAGGTTGATAACTGATGGAATACTCAGTGGTGTGAAAGATGAGGACTTTCCAACCTGCGAATCATGCCTGGAAGGAAAAATGACCAAGCGACCCTTTAGTGATAAGGGGTATAGATCCAAGGAAGTACTGGAATTGATTCACTCTGACTTGTGCGGGCCTTTATCTGTCCAAGCGAGAGGAGGTTATGAATATTTCGTAACCTTCACTGATGATTACTCAAGGTATGGTTTTATATACCTGATGCGCCGCAAGAGCGAGTGCTTTGACAAGTTCAAGGAGTACAAAGCTCTTGTGGAGAACCTTCATGGTAAGACCATAAAGACTCTACGATCTGATCGTGGAGGAGAGTACCTCTCGGGAGAGTTTAAAGCGTACTTATTAGAGAATGGGATTGACTCCCAGATGACTGCACCATACACGCCCCAGCAGAATGGTGTAGCAGAAAGAAGGAATAGGACTATTATGGAAATGGTAAGATCTATGATAAGTTATTCAGAACTACCAGTTTCGTTCTGGGGATATGCCTTGGAAACAGCGGCTTATATCTTGAACTTAGTTCCTTCCAAATCAGTCCCTAAGACACCCTCGGAATTGTGGACCGGGCGTAAGCCAAACTTGAAACACATTCGGATCTGGGGTTGTCCAGCACATGTGCTGAAGCACGGGGCTGATAAGTTGGAGTCACGTTCAGATATTCGGTTGTTTATAGGATATCCTAGAGGAACGAAAGGTGGTCTATTTTATAGTCCTAAGGACCAGAAGATCGTTGTTAGCACCAACGCTCGGTTCTTGGAAGAGGATTATATAATGGACCACAAGCCCAATAGTGAGATAATACTTAACGAACTGAGAGGGAACGATCAAGGCTTAGATCCAACCCAACCGGGTGATACGCCACCACAGTCTGCACCTGTAGTTACTGAGGTTACACCGGAGCGTCGTCGTAGTGGGAGGGTTGTTCGACAACCCGACAGGTTCATGTTTATAGGTGAGTCTTCGGACTTGTTACCTGGAGAACATGAAGCCGATCCCTGGACCTACGGCGAGGCGCTTAAAGATCAAGATGCTCAGTCTTGGCAAAAGGCGATGAAATCTGAGATTGAATCTATGGATTCAAATCAGGTCTGGGATCTTGTAACACCGCCCAAAGGTGTAAAAGCCATTGGTTGCAAGTGGGTGTACAAGAGGAAAAGAGGGTCTGACGGGAAGGTGGAAACCTTCAAAGCTAGGCTTGTT
The DNA here is from genome assembly GCA_954870475.1 of Euphrasia confusa. NCBI lineage: Eukaryota > Viridiplantae > Streptophyta > Magnoliopsida > Lamiales > Orobanchaceae > Euphrasia > Euphrasia confusa. Next base: position 12,384,992 of record OX940968.1, on the reverse strand, counting down.
GCGAAAGGGTACACTCAGAAAGAAGGGATCGATTATGAGGAAACCTTTTCGCCGGTAGCTATGCTAAAGTCGATCCGGATTCTTTTGTCTATAGCATCTCATATGGATTATGAGGTGTGGCAAATGGACGTCAAGACAGCATTCTTGAATGGGAATCTTGACGAGACCATTTATATGAGACAGCCAGAGGGTTTCATCGAGAAAGGCCAAGAGCATCTAGTGTGTAAGCTAAAGCGATCCATTTATGGATTGAAGCAAGCTTCTAGATCTTGGAACATGCGGTTTTATGAGGTTATCCAGTCTTATGGATTCATTCAAAGCATGGACGAGTCGTGTGTATACCGGAGAAGTGACGGAAACAGCGTGGCGTTTCTCGTGCTTTATGTAGACGACATTCTTCTAATTGGCAACAATGTGAAGATGTTGTCTGACATAAAGGGATAGTTGTCCAAGCAATTCGATATGAAAGACTTAGGACAAGTAGGGCATGTTCTTGGGATCAAGGTTATACGAGATCGCCAGAAAAGGACATTGAGCTTGTCCCAGGCTTCATACATTGATACGATTCTAGCTCGTTTCAACATGCAGAATTCCAAGAGAGGTTCTCAACCTTTCTGCCATGGAATTCATCTATCTAAGGATATGTGTCCCAAAACACAGAAGGAGATAGATTACATGAAGACAGTTCCTTATGCTTCGGCAGTGGGTAGTCTCATGTATGCTATGTTGTGCACGAGACCTGATATCTGCTATGCCGTAGGCATGGTAGCTAGATATCAGAGTAACCCTGGACAGGGTCACTGGACTGCTGTAAAGAACATACTTAAGTACCTGCGAAGGACTAGGAATTATGTTCTGAGATACAAAGCGTCTGAATTGATTCCTGTGGGTTACACAGATTCGGATTTCCAATCTGATAAGGAACAGCGAAAGTCTACATCAGGCTATGTGTTCACATTGGGAGGTGGAGCAGTTTCATGGAGGAGTGTTAAGCAGAAATGCATTTCGGACTCCACCATGGAAGCCGAATATGTAGCAGCCTCTGAGGCAGCTAAAGAATCGGTCTGGCTCCGGAACTTCATAATGGACTTGGATGTGATTCCTGATTTGCCCAGAGCTATCACAATTTATTGTGACAATAGCGGTGCAGTGGCAAATGCGAAGGAACCACGAGCCCACAATGCGAGTAAACACATAGATCGCAAGTACCACCTGATTAGAGACATCGTCAAGAGAGGCGATGCAGTTGTCACCAAGATTGCATCAGCGGATAACCTGGCAGACCCCTTTACGAAGGCACTTCAAGCGGAAGCGTTCAAGAGACACGTGAAGGGGATGGGTATCGGATGTATGGGAGAGGGCAACTAGACTTTTAGTATAAGTGGGAGATTGATGGAGTTATATTCTAAATGTCTAGTTTAGTGACAATATGGAACTCCTTATCTGTGTTTTATTATCTATTAATCAAACAGTCTGCATTTTTGTTTATTATAACTCTGTGCTCTATAGTCCTAGATATATACGTTGTAGACAGTATGGCGTGAGGAGACACGCAGAAGATCATACTGTCGGTTACTCGTATATTATCGAACAGTGGCTCACGACTTAGATGGACAGGGACAATCCATCGGTACGTCGTTGTGTGACTGGTAGATAGTCGGTCTTGACTATCATGTTACACTCGTACACTTGGTGTATTGAGCAGGACCACGGGAGGGCGTTCGATTTATACTAATCGACGAAATCGAACTAGACCTCAGAATTACGGATATACGAATTCTTAATCCCTATATAATTATAGGTGCGTATGTCCAATTCTCGGTTCTTTAACTTGCCAATGAGTGAGACTATTTGATTAGTCGAGATACTCGGTAAATTGGGAATCGGAATTGTACACACGGCATGCTATAGATTATAGACAGGAAACCGTGTCCCGTTTATCGGGTTGATGACGTCCCCGAGATGAGCTCATAAAGTTTATCATGTAAACCCTGCAGGTGGATTTGTTCCACATGATAATAAGGATGAGTGGTACTAGTCTCGGATAATAAGAAACGAATTAATTTAATTATTAGTAATTAAATAAATTCGTGGACGTTCGATATCTTAAACACGGGGAAAGTCGTATATGTAATTTCGGCGGATTTATTATTGTTGAAATAATATTAAAATTAATTTCGGGAATTCAATTATTATTTTATAGTGGAGTTAATAATAATTAAAATTGAAATCGATTAATTAAGGAATTGCTTTTACGTATTCCAAGTTAATTAATATTTCAATTTAGCCCTTAATTAATTTATCCTTAGGTCCCTAACGTAGCTCTATTTAAACCCCCTCCCTTACCCTCTCTAAACCTAACATTCGCCGCAATTCTCATTTTTCATCTGAGAATAATTATTTTGCTTAGCGCAAAAATATTTTTCTCTGTGTGAAAAATAGAGTTAACGCAATTATAATTTTATTCTCTCATTGAGAATAATTATACCGTGGTTGAGAAAGAGAGAGTATAGACGGGAGAACTCCAGCGGATCGTTGCCCACACAGCGGTTGGAGACGAGGTCAGAGAATACGTTAGAAGCTCTAAGGTCTCAACAATCGACCGATAAGGTATGAGATCGGAACTTTCAATTCCGCATTTATTCGATCTCAATTTCCTCGTTGAACATACATGAACGTAGATCGGTTCCCGTGGCTTGGATGTGATATTCTCGGACTGCTGGGAGGTTTCTGACCTCCGGCGTGGCAGTCGGATCGAGAAAATCGCGTCGGAACAGCCGGAACGGGCGAACGGGGTCGCTGTTCGCAGCGACGAGGCGCCCGCCTGAGGGGCAAGCGCCCGCTCGCGACAGGCAGCAGGCGCTCGCTTGGGCAGCAGGAGCTCGCTTGCCCTGCTGCGCGAGCGCTCGCTTGGTAGGCAAGCGGCCGCTTGCTCCGGGCAGATCGCGAGCCGCGGCTTCGGCTGCGGCGGACGCGCGATCTCTTGGGCGGGCGGCCATGGCTGTCTAAGGGTGACCTCCAGAAGTCGATTGGGGACGTCCGGATGTTCGATGGTTCGAACGGACGTGTCCCGGGTAGTCGATTTCCATCACCTTTCCCTCTAGGAAGAAACAAGCCGTTAAAACTTTTTCACCTCTAGGTACTTCGTATAGGCTAAAGTAATGGTCTGCTTTGTCCAGCCATTCGATTGGGTCGCCTCCACTGAACCTTGGAAACTCGATCCTTGGCTTTTGAATTCCACGGATCCCATGGTTCATCACCTCTCCACGTCGATGGTGCCTCGGCTCACGCTCCTCTCTATGGGCTCGGTGGTGATCACGTTGCCTCCTATGGTCGCCGCGTGGCTCGTCCTCTTGGCTCGACACGTAGATTGGTGTCCCCTCTTCATCGCCTCCACGCACGGGTGACTTGCGTCTCTCGCGTCCATGTGGCCGATGCTCACGGTTCTCCCGGTGCTCGCCTCGCCTAGCGTTGTCACTGGTAACCTCACGGTTCCCACGCGTCCTCGAGTGCTCCAGCTCGTCCCGCTCCTCTCCCCTTCGTGCACGTCTCGTCCTCGCCTCGGATCCTTCATGGTCCTCGTGCGCTTGGCTTCGACGCTCCTCACGGGCCTTTTGATTGAGTTGATCCAATATGGCTCCCAATTGGTCCCTCAATCCTTCCATCGTCTCCATGTTGGCCTCGGTTGCCACCGTTACAGCGTCCACCGATTCCTTCAAGTGCTCAAAGTCCAGCCTCACGGCCTCCGCGGCATCCTCGAGGGTTGCTAGCCTCTCGCGATTGCTCCGACTGCCTTTGTTAGGACTTGTGGCCATCGATCCCTATGCAAAGAATCGAACACTCGTACTTACCTAGAGATCCTTCGAATTGCTTCGTTGAACCTCTTTCAATGAGAGCACCAGTTTTGATGCGAGCCCCGGTCGTCGACTCGTCAATCAAAAGTCCCTTACGTTGACAAAGCGCTTTACGCGGCTTTACCTTCGTTTGGTCCGGTAGGTGTACTTGAGTTCCCTCGTTTTCGTGCACCGCGCGCCTCGTCTCTTGCCTTTACGACCGTCCACGAGTGGTTCGATAGTGGTTTTGCGGGTGGAAAGAGAGGTTTATTTAACCTTCCTCTAACCGTGAAGTATGTACGTTCGATTAGCACTACGCCTCTCGATACGCTTGGAAAAGCTGTGGATTATTACGATCGCCCACTAGTCCTCGTATAAACTATGCACTACGCACGTTTAATACGCCCAAGTAATAATTTAGAGTCTTATAATCGACTATAAGGGGTGGAAGTATTATAACTTCACGCAATAGCTCAAAGGCTTTTTGATTCAACTCGAATGAATAATTACAATGATATGGGGCTCCTTATATAGGAGAAGTTACTTGGCTACCAAGTAATCTAAACTAATAAAATAATAGAGAATCCCAAACATATGGAAACTCTATCAAACGCCTATCTAATAGAATCCTAAGTCCTATTAGACTACTATTTTCCTAATTACTTAATTAAATAAATAATAATAAAATACTAATTAATTAAATAAATAAACTAAGAAAATAAGGATAGGTCGGACGCAATGCACTCGGCCGTCCGCTGCCGTCGCCTTCGATCGCCATCGCCGGCCGCCGTCAATCGCTCCCCGCCGCCGTGCCCTGATGGTTGGTCGAGACCATCGCCGGGGAATTCATGGGCAATACGAGCTCTATGCGAGATGACGCTGGGCTGCTCGTGAATTCCTCGTAGCATGCTACGGGTCCATAAGCCTCGCGTGACGCGCTATGGGCCTCTACGGGAACGCTACAAGTCACTACGGGAAAACTCGTAGTACTCGGTTCCAGTGGTGACTCGCCACGGGTCGCTACGGGTGACTCGAGCGGTGACTCGGGATCACTAGTACGATCCGTATCAACGGGCGCTTCGAAGCAGTTGTCCATCTGTACGTCTAGATGCTAGATACCCTTTCGTGCTCAAGGCTTGCACAACGTGAAGGCCGGCGCGAGGATTAACGGGCATGTGAAGATGGACAATCTCGATAGTGATGTGTATGTGTGTACCGCGTTGATTGATTTTTCTACGTGAAATTGAGCACATTCTAAAGGTCAAGTGTTCGATGAAATGCCCGAAAAAAACGTTGTGTGGAACACGATGATTTTTTGGTTTTAATTGCACGTGATTCATTCGTATGCTCTGCCTTTGTTGTTGTTTGTTTGTGTTGAATTTTTATTGAGAGGGACGATGGAATTTTGAAAGCAATTATGCCGATCATTCATAGCGTTTTCTTTAGAACAAGCATGTACCAAAGCGTCATCGGTACACTGATGGTTTGGAATCCCAAGTCTCCAATTTCGATTAAATCCCTCGAGTCTGCGGCATTATCCTAGCAGTCTACGAGCTCGACTGTCGATGCCTCAAGTTCGACTCTGCCCCTGCCACCAAGTTTGTAAACTCAAACGTATCTAACATAGTTATGTTGATATATACTGTAGTTTGTAAACTCAAACTTATCTAACATAGTTTTTGTATTCTCGAAGGATAGTTATTTCATTTGTTCACATTGTTATGTATTTCTTTCGATTCTTGGTCATTGAATTGATATATATCATAGTTATTTATTATCTTTCATTATTTTTATGAAAATATGTTATCAAGTTCAATACTGTATATTTGTTGAATGCAGCTGGAAAAATAAAGTATTATTTATTCTTTTACGGGAGACCAAAAATTAATCGCACAAGAGCAAGAATAAAGTTAAAAGGTTATTGAAGCTTGAGAGGTGTAAAAAACTTGTTGGTCATAATAAGAACATGTAAAATAATAATTTATTTAGATTTTATTGTTTCAATTTGTTCAGTTTGAACTTGTGCACTGATTTAGATGATTATGACTTTAGTGTACTAGTTGTGTTATATGACTTATAATAATTTCAGAGTTAGTTATTTTATATATTGAAAACAGATTTTATAACTAAGATAGCTAAATCATAGTTAGAAATATTGCATTTTAATTCCCAAACTAAGATAGATAATTCTTATTTATAACTAAGATTTTATAACTAAGATAGCTAAATCATAGCTAAATTATATATGCATTTTCATTCACAAACTACGATAGATTCAGTTTACATAATTCTTATTTAAAAGTATATGAAGTATTCATCAATATATTCAATTTATAACAAACATGAAATTTCATATGGTATCCAAAATATTATATATTCTGTAATAATCTAGAAATTAGTAGGCTAAGATAGATATTTCATAGTTTTACCGCATATTAAATTATACAAAACTAAGATAGTTAATGCACAACATGGAAACTATACAAAACTAAGATAGTTAATGCACAGCATGGAGAGTTTGTCATGCTTGCAAACCATATATTCAGTTCAGAGAATTGTTTCCATCTCTCCTACTATAAGTTGGCAAATATAATTTTGAAGTATTGTTGCTCTGAACTCGATTGGTAGCTTCATTTTATTCAATTTTATAATATTGATAATCTCTTCGGTGATAAGATTGTGGGCACATGTTGTACATAAGAACTCCAAACTGCATCAAAAATCTCAATTTAATATTTTTCGAAACAAATAACTACTCCGTATTTTATGAATAACTATGATAGTTACACATGCTAATAAACCATTTCTATAGAATAACTATGTTAGTTACATGTGTTAATAAACCAATGAGGCAATCTCTGAATACTTAATACACATGTAACTAAAAGCCTCAACTCCAAACATCAGCACCTAAACCTACTATTCATCAAGCGGTGAACAAAGAAAATTTCCAATAGCCTATCTAGAGTCTAAACAATATCTATACAATAAGTAATAAAGCTTTAATTACAATTTTAAAGCTAATTTCGACCGTCTAATTTGAAGGACGAATTTTTATTGGCAGGCCCAAACGAGTAGCTAACGTAGGGATTACGAGATATGCAAAACCATCACCAATTCCTTGCTCCACCGCACCAATCTCCTTATGTCCTTACATTCAAACTTTTCTGAAACATTATGTTCAATTTCTCATAACAAAAATCAAAATTTATCTAATTCAGATATTGAAACAAAAATCGACTCACTTTTGGGAACAATTTTGTGTAACTTATCTTCGATTTTGTAGGGTGAAATTCGCCGTTGTCAATTCGATGAATTGTGAGTTTCTTGGAAGACAGATCTGCTTTGAGAGGTTTTGCAAAACGGTGCTATATTTTTGAGAATATTAGTATTATAATGAGATGATAAAAAAAAATTAATAATTAGATTTCAATAGAATTCGTAGAATTGAAAAAGGTTAGAATGGGAAGATGGCCATATTATATAATTAGCTAAAACATTGGGTAAAATTTATAATATAAATTTTAGAAGTGCCTCAATATATAAATTCCCCCAAAAAAAAATTAGCGCTAAGAATAAGGAGGAGTCAATAAATGTAAATGCTATTTGAAAATTCGAGTATTCCTAAGTGTAGCCGTAGATAAAACCTAAGAAATACGGACAAACATTGAAATTCGTAAGTTTTCAAATATTCACCAAAAGCGTAGAAAACAACAAAAATTTCAAATGTCCACCAAAACAAGGTTGTTAACAACAAAAAGTTTTTCAATGGAATTCACAACTAATCACACAGCAAAACAAAATAAAACAGCTAAGGTAAAAAGCTGTGAGAACAAAAATGAGCGTTATTGAGTATCAGTCAAGGTAAAGATTGCTAATAATTCAAGACGAATCATCAAAGGACCTGTTTTCCTTTCCAACGGGGATCTATCCTGTTAGGCGCTTCAGCATTCATATCATCCCCGTTCGCCTCTTCAGAAATCAGATCAATTATGTTGGTTTTTTCAGCATTCATATCAAAGTGAAGTCCCAATACTAGCAATGAAGGAATCGACCATTTCAATCTTTTCCTCCAGTAAGCGAAGCATCTCCTGGAATTCGAGAGAGTTAATCGAAATTGGCTCTTCCCTCGCTACACACTTAGCCAAGTCAAGTTCCTTCTCCAGTGTGTTAACTTTCCTGATCTGCTTGTCCACGTTCTTGGAGATCCTAGCCAGATTCTGCTTGGGAAACCCATCTTGATCCACTCTGTTGTTTGAGTGGGAAGAAGCAGAAGGCGGCAGAGTGACGAACTTTTCGTCGGGATTGCTTTGTCTGGTGAAGGCCAGACTTCTGGATGGGCCCCGTCCCCTGTAATGACGCTACACATTTCGACATCGCAGAGTGTTTTCAATTCGTTCATGAAAGTGCGTGGGCAGGGGTATTTATGAAGAAAATACGCTGCCTTGCTTAAGGCAGTGCGATGCGCTACTTCAGTATGCCGCACCACGAAGCCTTATAATTTAGTTTGTTCGTTTTTCGTGATTTAATTTATTTACGTATTTTAATATGTTTATTATAATATCAGATTAATATAAATATATGTGATATATGTATATTGGCAGCGGAAGAATTAAAATAAATTAAACGAACGAACGCACACACACTCACACGAAAGCAAAATGAAAGAACACAAGGAATTAATCTTTGTATGGGTATTTAAATTAAATTTAAATTACCCATACGAATGTGCCTTACGGAAAAAATATATTATTAAAGAAACGAGTCTTTACAATGAGTAATCTCGGATTTACAATCGATTAAACTCAAGGCAATGCGAAGGCATTCCTTAACGTTTATCGAATCCGGAGATTAATGAACAATCAACACGAAACAAAAGCTACTGTAATAAACCTATTCTAAGCTATTGATAATCAGCGTATCTACAAAATCACTCTCACATGCGAGAGGATGAACGGCACGAAGAACTTCACAAGCGAAGTCTTCGGCACAACAAGCTAGATGATCTATCTAGGTGAAAATGTGTTTTTGGATGTGTTAATTGATGATCTAAGTGAGCTGAGGACGTCTGGTATTTATAGGAGAAGCCTCTTAACCGAATTCCCTAGAAAAGCTAGGCTTGAATTGGTTGAGAGATTCAAGGAACCGCCTTTGACCACTGCTGCAGGGCTTGCCGCAGAGTGAACAGTCCTGCCGGCAGAGCGAACCTTCAACATCAGTTTGGACTACATTGCCTCCTGTCAATGCCTTCCATTCTTCTTGGTTTTCAGGTTCTCTATGCTCAACTTGCCTCGAGCCTTTGCTCTTGTTCGTCCTGCGGCATGCCGAAGCTTCGTCCTACCGCAAGGTCTTCCGTATGTATTCAAAGTCACTATCTTCAGCTTGCCTTCTTGAGTCCTTAGCACTTGGTCATCTTGCGGCATTGCGAGTCTTCGTCATGCCTTGTGAGTCTTTGTCATGCCGCAAGGTCTGGTTCAGTAATCCAAAGTATTGATTGTTCGTACAAGCACGGATCAAATGATACATCATGCTAAAATACATCACACATAGAATGAGTGACAACAACAATATACAAGTGTGAAGAAAGGAGAAAAACATGTAAATATGCTCAAGGCATTGTTATGCCCAGTAACTCTGCGGCATTGCTCTGCCTAACATATTTACACTAACAAACTCCCCCCTTTTATCTTTCTTCACAAAACATGAGGAAGAGCATAAGAACAACTCTCCCTCAATGAAAACTCTCTTAACATAGAAGTTTAAAATTTAATCTTAGTATATCACTAAGGAAAACAAAACTCACCCTTAGTGAATTACCTCTAAGCTAAGAAATAGAAAAAAAAGGAACATGTAGATAAAGCTTATCTATAAAAGAGAATCACACCAATTTCCATTTAATATGACAAAAAATAAATTAACTAAGTTAAAAACTAAACTATGCTAAAATAAATTTTCCTTCTTCTCTTTATATCTCTGCTCTGTCTCTTCTTCTGCTCTTGCCCTTGTTCTTCCCAACGGCTCTCCCTTACTCATGCCCTTGCCCTTGCTCTTCCAAAACTGATACTCCCCCTTTTTGTGACGAAATGTGCTCCAAGAAAAAAATGCAAGTCATTAGAAAGAGCTTTTGTGTCAAAGGCATAGAGGTCCATCCAAGGTAGGCAATGAAAAGAAAAACGTCTTGATATCAAATCCTTGATCGATTTCTATTGCGAAAGGGCTAAGACATCGATTTCTCATGGCACTATAAAGAAACACTACGGTCAAAGCAGATCATGTTGGCTTCAAATTGGTAACACAATGCATTTAAAACTAGAAAATCAATTTTTCCCTATGCAGCAGTAAGAGATTTTTTTTTTTTTTAACAATAAAAAATATTTTTGGGGTGTGATAACTTCTAGGATAAACTAGGCAATTAATATCCAAAAATAAAAAAATAGGAAGTGTGTAAAGAAAAGGCACACTCCGGTTGGGCAACACGCTGCGTATGGAATAAGCTGCATACTTCTCTTCATGGATGCCAAAATTCAGAAAGTGAATGTATTGAATATCTTAGGCACTTAGTACATTGAATCAAAACCCTTTGTATATATTGTTTTTTTTTTGTTTTTTTTTTGTTTTTTTTTTGTTTTTTTTTTACAAGTATTTGGGTTTGTCTATGTTGCCTAAGAGCTTTGGATATTCTCTCTGCCTTCGGAAGATTTTACATTCTTTATTATGGCATTCTGAAGTGGCAAACTTGAAAGAGAAGTTGAAGCTGCCATGTCAATGCGGCAGCGAGTTGCATTAGTGCATCTAGGGCACGCTGCACATACTCAATGGTTTGTTTATGTCAATTTGTCTATTTCCTGCCTTCTTGTCTTCAGGTGATGCGGCAGCAACAACAACAATTGAGGCATCATCAGCAGCATCGGTTGAGGCAGCAGCAACATTAGTTGAGGCAGCACGATCAGCTGAGGCAAAAACACTGATTTTTGTTTTGGGAATCCAAACTTGATTCACTTTCTTCTTCATCGGCTTAGTAGGAGACCTTGATTTGTTGAGATATTTGTTGGGATTCCAAGGTCCTACATTTGAGGATAGAAAACGACCGTTTTCGATGTCTTGTTCACGTCTCCAACAATAGGGTCGAATATGACCAGGAACGAGGCAATAGTGACATACATATCGTCGTTTCGATTTGTTCTTCAGTTTAGACAGGGGTTGCCTTGTTCTCGTCTTGCTTGATTCTGCATGCCCTTGCCTCTGCCTTCTGCCTTTGTTGGGGGCAGGGGCAGAAACCTTGCCTTCGGTTGGTGTGAATTCTTGTGAACTTGAGGGCTTAGAAGCATCATTTGAAACACCTTTTGATGTTTTCACAAATGTAATTCCCGTGGATATCTTCTTTGGAGGGAACATGATTTAGGTCGTGTGTGTGCGTTTTTCGATTATGTTTTTGTGTCGTTTGATAGTCGTGTTTAGTTGTGTCGTGTCGTTTTAGCTTTATTTCGTGTTTAGTTGTGATTTGATCTCACAGGGGTGTGTTGGAGGTTTTTGAGTTTATTTTGTAGGTCGTTTGCCGAGAAAAGTCGAGAAATCGAACAAGAGTTGGAAAAGGAGAAGTGACTACCGCCGAATTCATTTTGGCGGTCGCAGGAAAGAAAACGGCGGTCGCCGGATCAGAAATGACGACCGCCGAAGAAGAGAAAATGTGGGCAAGGTTTTTAGCCAAGGCGTTTGGGAAAAACGACGGTCGTCGAAGTGAAAACGGCGGTCGCCGAAAACATTCTGGCGAGCGCAGAAGTAGAAACGACGGTCGCCATTTTGGAGCGGTTTCATGGCGGTTCTCCAGCCATCCTTTGACGCATTTAGGCGAGGAAAAGAGGATTTTTGGATAACTTTTCGTCTGGGATTGAATCGGGGAGCACGGGAGACCATTTCGGAGCCGACAACTCCGAGAGAAGATCGATCAAGTCCAAGCCATTTCAATAATCGTAATCTTGTTGTAATTTCATTTTCTAGAATTCTAGTTTATGTCTTTTCATGTTTTGTTCATCTTCTGCAAAACTATTTGAATGCTTAGAATCGAGATTGCTAGTATGTTTCGTTAAATGAATTTCCGTTGGTTTATAAAAAATTGTTTAAAGCTTTCTCTTTGCTTTGTCCTTTTGTTTAATTTCTTGTTTGTCTTTGAGTGCATTTTAAAATCTATGTTTTCAATTGTTGTTATTATTGTTATTAGATCGATTATGAAAATGATGAACTAAATTATTCCGCTCGGATAATCATATGAAAAATGAGATGGATAAATTATAGTAACCGGAAGATCTTATATACTCGGCATTGACTTGGAATCGTAACCCGACCGGGAGCGATTATTCAAGGGAATTAAACGTTTGAACACGAGTTAAGCAACCCGACCGGGAACTTGACTTTCTAATGTCGTTTATATAGATTGATAAAGGTGAAGAAATTTTGAAGTCGAGTTTGGATTATTATTATCCGAGTGCTTTCATATTCTTAAGTTTACGAGTTTTATATTTTTATCGAGTATCAAAATGAATCTAGGATTTAGTACAATGAACTACGTTTCTATTACTTTTCAAACACTAGAACATATCTCATTCGTTTCCTTGGATTGATACCGAGTCAACTACAATTGACCTCGGATTTTGACGAGAGACGCACACAAAAACGTCTAATCAAAATTGGCGCCGTTGCCGGGGAGACGGATAGTTTTGTTTAAGTGTTTGTTTATTTTTAGTTTCGTATTTCCTTTAGTTAATTTAGTTTAATTGTCTTGTTATTACTAATCTTCTACTTTGAGTGTGCATGGTCACTACAAGAAGTAAGGCGGCTAGTGAGCAACAAGGTTCATCTACCGAAGGAATGGAGAAGAATAAAGAAAGGGTTGAGGTTGAAGATGAAACCGGACAAGAAGCGTCGGGATTAAAGAAAGGTCAACCTTCCCAAGGACATGTTCTATCTCCTAATACTCAAGGACCTCTTCTACCTTTGGGAGCTCATCAAAATGACAACAATCAAGCGGGAGGAAGTAATTTACAGATACAAATTCCCCAATTCAATGTTCAAGCACAACTTACTCCTCCAACACCTCTAAATCCACAAGAAGAAGATCATCATTCTACTCCTCATACCGTGATGAGTCCTAATGTTGGATATCATCCAAATATGATGAATCCTCAGATGATGAACCAACCACCGATGATGAATCCGAACATGATGAATAATATGGCTTATCAACCAAACTACGGGTATCCATTTCAGCAACCCGGAGTTCAAGTTAACCAAAACATGCAAGGACAATTCCAACAACAATGGCCAAACATGGTGCCTAATATGATGCCGTATGGGGGTTATGGGATGCAACCAAATCAGTGGAATCAATATGGAAATCCAGCAGCACGACGAGTTCAACAAGGTGACATTACAAGGCCTATTATTGGAGCAACTCCGGCATGTGTGGATTTACCGGAAGTGGTGAAGAATTATAAGGTTAATCCGATGGATTTCAATCAACTACCGGAGTATCATGGAAATAACAACGAGGATGTGTTGAGTTTTATACGAGACTTCTACAACACCATTCATACCTTTCCGTTGAATGGACTTCAAGAAGATGAGTTGAGATGTCGGTTCTTTCCGATGACATTGAAAGACAAGGCCAAGTCGTGGTGGATAGCATTGCCACCAAACTCTCTACAAAATTGGAACGATATCTATGACGAGTTTGATGAGCCGTATTTTTTTGGCTCATTTTTAGGTTTTTAGAGTCAAGTATATCGAGTCCTTAGTTTGTTTTTACTTTATTTGTGTCTGGGAGGGCACGTTTGGGTACTTGGGCAAGTTTTGCAGGTGGGCAGGTAAAGGAGTGAAAAGAGGAGCGCACTGTGTGAAAGAGGCAAGGAAATCACCTTCCATGGTCAAGAGCACTAGTTGAGCAAGCCAGACTGACGAAAAGGGTCCAGCAGAGTTGAGCAAGCAACCAGGACGTCAGCAGGTGGAGCAAGACTTGAGCTCGACCAAGTACCGCACATGGTCCGCTACCTCAGTCAGTCAGAGAAGGAATTACATGGGCAAGTGCTAACATTGACGGAGGCGGAACGTTGGGCATTCGGTGTACCCATAATCCTGAAAATCTTGGACTCTTCAAAGATGACCAGATTCAGAGACAAGGATAAAGAAGGACTCTCGTCCAACCCTAGAGGTATTCCCCCACACGTCTCCCATCAGCTGAAGCCCGTCTATATAAATGGAGTGACTGAAGAAAGAGACGTACGACGTATGAGCAGCGAGCAATCCGGATCGGAACCCTACCTGACCAGCGACGAAGAAGGCGGCCGCGTGAGCAACACCACTCGCCGGCGTTTATTTTCTGTTAAGCCCTCGGGCTAAAAACAATTTACTTTATGTTTTTATGTTTTTGAATTCGTACTTAGTTTATTTTCCTTGTTGAACAATTTCCCGTTTTCAATGCATAGTTCAGTTCGTCATAACTTCTTTATTTTATTTTCTGTTTTAATCATGTCAAGTAGCTAATCTGTTTGTATCTGGGCAAAGACAGAACCTGACCAACCCTAAGACGTGATCGTGCCGGGAGGCTTATTGATGACAGCAACTAGCTGAGTTTTGTTCCCGATTCAACAGGGTAGTAACTTAAGCATGTTAGGGACTTGGGCAATCCTACAATGACCAGTGGGAACCCCGACTTGCCTAACACAGGAGTACGTGGATCAACGCGACCGGGAGACTGGGCGTCCGCGAAGTACAACATGTTGCTGGAGATGTGGTCGTATGACTTGGGTGTGTCCAGGCATGCTATTGGCCATTCCGGGTTTGCTTGGAGGATGAAGGCGACTTGACCAACTTAGACTCATGCGGTCACATAGTGTCGAATTGGTCAACGTCAGGAGACCTGTCGAGAGAGATCTGGCAGGACTTAAACATAAGAGCGAATAAGGGTTCGGGGTATTAATATGCGTGACATCATAGGGATGTTAATACTTGGGATCTATAACTGGAAGACAAAACTGTTAGCAAAATGATATACGTACCGATGATCGGCAGCACATAGGTCAAGGGGGAAGTCAGGGGAGTCGATGCCTGGATACTTTAGTCTTTATTGTTTCATTTTCTCTGCTTAGTCGAGTCTGTTAATTGCTCAATCATTTAATTAGGTTGCATGCTAGTTTTATTTTTGTTTAAGTTATTTGTTATTTTTCAGTCAAGTAAACACGGTGACCACGGTTCGGCAGTGCCCAACTGCTCTCCAAAACAAAACCTTTTCAAACGTGACAACCCAATTGAGCATTCAAAGCCGGGAAAACTATAAGCTAAATCGCCTCCTCGTGGGATCGACCCTATACTTGCTACTAGTACTTGTGCTAGTAAATAGTTTAGGCTTATAAATATTATTTTGCGCTACTCCACGACGGTAGCGTCAAAATTGGCGCCGTTGCCGGGGAGGCAATATTCCAAGCCAATAGTTTTCCGTGCTAACGCTTGACCTATTTTTGTATGCAGGACTCTAAATCATCGGGAAGCAAGGATACAGGGCCACTACTATTTGATCCTGAAATCGAGCGAACCGCGAGGAAGAATCGAAAAGCAACAAAGCAAAAGCAAGCATTAGCACGTGCCGCTCAAGTAACTCAGTTGACCATAACTGAGACAGGAGAGTCAATCTCGGACACATCGAGAGAAGATTCACCGAACACATCCAGGTCACCTACGCGATCAAGGATGGGAGAAGAGAGAGCCAAAACGTTGCGGGACACGATGTTCCCAGAGAACTTGAATCTAAAACCGCTGGGTATCACCTTGCCCACGGTTGAAAACAATACTTGGGAGATGAGGCACGGCTTCATCCAGATCTTGCCCAAGTTCAGTGACATGCCATTGGAGGATCCCCAGAGACATCTCCAAGACTTTGAATTGGCATGTGGCACCATCCGAGCAAGTGAAGCGCTAGGGGAATACATCAGGCTCCTAGCCTTTCCTTTCTCACTGGCCGAAGGTGCCCGAGAGTGGCTGTACACTCTACCCGCTGGAGAAGTGACCACCTGGAGTCAGCTTCAACAGAAGTTCCTTGAGAAGTACTTCCCAGCTGCACGCATCCAGCAGATGAGGAAGAAGATCAACAGCATCAAGATGGGAGGAGGAGAGAACTTCCATGACTACTGGGTCAGGTTCAAACAGATGTTGGCCAAGTGCCCACAACATCAGATCCTTGACCATGACTTGGTCCAGTACTTCATCTCTGGACTAAGGGAGACGGAGAGGACATGGGTCAACGCAGCTTGTGGAGGATCCATTCTGAACAAGAGGGCCGACGAAGCATTCAAAATCTTCAAGGAAATGGCCGAAGAAACAAGGGAGGATGGCAGTGACCTACCCAGGAACAACTTGCCCGTACCATCTGCAACTGAAGTCAAGTTGGACAAACTGTGCAACATAGTTGAGCAACTGGTGCTCAACCAAAACCCAGGGCTAAAGAGAGGAGTCAAGGCGTGCCAAATCTGCAAGGAAAGTAACCATGCCACTGACGAGTGCCCTGAGCTTTTTGACGAAGAGGTCAAGGTGATAATGCAGAACAATGGGAACGGACAAAGACCCAATGGGAACACGTACAACTCGAACAACCGGTACGGAAACAACAACTACCAAGGTGGAGGAAACCAAGGCAATCAAGGCCAGCAATATCACGGCCAGAACCATCATCAGAGGAATAACTACCAAAACCAGGGCAACAACCAGCAGAACCAGAACAATGGCCCAACTTTGGCAGACATGATGCAGACCTTGGTCAATGAAAATATCAAAGCCGAGCAGGAGAATGACCGGTACAAACAGGACAACGAGAAGTACAAAGTTGAGACTCGAGGTCAACTGCAGAATATCAATGCTCAAATGCTTGAGTCGCGCGGGCAATTCCAGAACATCAATGCCCAACTGGCGCACTTGACCCAGGCAATGACTGAAATGAAGAAGAAGACCAACGGTCTACCTCCCCAAATTGAACTAAACAACGCCCAACTGAATGCTATCCATCTCAAAAATGGAAAGGTCCTAGCTGAAGCACCCAAGAAGCCCACTCCACCATCTCAAGTGGAAGGAACTGTTGAAGAGGTCAACGAGGAAGAAGAGTCAGAGGAAGAGCTCGAGCTGACACCACCCAAACAGAAGGAAACATCAGTATCTGCTCAAGCAGTGACACCACCAAAAATCTACCCTCCTTTCCCAGGCAGATTGAGCAAGAAGAAAGAGAAGGAAGACACTAATGAGATGTTCCAGATGTTCAAAAAGGTGGAAATCAACATGCCTCTGTTGACCATCCTGAAATCCATGCCCAGGTGCGCCAAATTCCTCAAGGAGCTGTGCACCAAAAAAGTGAAATACCAAGATGATGCCAAGTTCGAAGTAGGAGAGAATGTTTCAGCGGTGCTCCAGAGGAATGTACCAAGGAAGTGTGCAGACCCTGGAATGTTCTATATTCCCTGCATAATCGGCAACATGAACATAGAAAAAGCCATGCTCGACTTGGGAGCATCGATCAATGTTATGCCTAAGTCAATGTACGAAGACTTGGGTATAGGGCCGATGAAACCAACAAGGGTTGTAATCCAGTTGGCAGACAGATCAAATGTGTACCCCGAGGGAATTCTGGAAGATGTATTGGTCAAGGTGGAGGAGCTCATCTTTCCTGCCGATTTCTATGTCCTGGACATGGGGAGATCAAGCAAACAACCAGTAATGATCTTGGGCAGACCATTCTTGAAGACAGCAAGGACACACATTGACTGCGAGACTGGAAAGCTAACCTGCAAGTTTGAAGGAGAAACGGTCACATTCGAATTGTTCAAGTCAATGAAGCACCCAGAAGACACCGAGCAAGTGCATTATGTTGATCAGATTGATGAATTGATCGAGGAGCAAGCTCTAGGATATGGAGTTTCTGACAAAGTAAATCTGGTGATACAAAGAGGATTGACCAGAGAAGAGGCAGAGGATGAGCAACTTGAAGTTCAACAGATAGTTGAGCAACTGGGAGCTCTGGAGAATCATCCCATGGGAATGAGCAAGTTGCCACCCCATGAAGTCACGATCATGGTACCATCTCTGGAGAAACCACCAGAGTTAGAATTGAAGAAACTCCCTGCACACCTCAAGTACATGTTCCTTGGGCAGAATGATACATTACCCGTGATCATTAGTTCGAAACTAAAAAAAGAGGAAGAAAGTAAGCTAAAGAACATCCTTGACCAGTACAAGCAAGCCATTGGATGGACCTTAGCAGATATACGAGGAATCAGCCCCACCATATGCCAACACCACATATTGCTCGAGGAAGAGTCGAATCCAGTGCGCGATCCACAGAGAAAACTGAACCCCGCTATGAAAGAAGTAGTGCTCAAGGAGATACTCAAGCTACTCAACTTGGGCATTATCTACCCTGTTTCAGACAGCAAATGGGTAAGTCCAGTTCATGTGGTACCCAAGAAGTCAGGAATTCAAGTGATCGAGAACGAGAAAAAGGAGCAGATAGCCACTCGACTTCAAACTGGATGGAGAGTGTGCATAGACTACAGAAAGTTGAACAAGGTAACGAAGAAAGACCACTTTCCCCTACCCTTCATTGACGAGATGCTCGAGAGGCTGGCTGGGAAGACCCATTTCTGCTTCCTTGACGGGTACTCGGGCTACATGCAAATTTGGGTAGCCCCGGAAGACCAGGACAAGACGACCTTCACTTGCCCATACGGTACCTTTGCATATCGACGCATGCCATTTGGTCTATGCAACGCCCCAGGGACTTTCCAGAGTTGCATGATGAGCATCTTTGCCGATCTGCTCGAGCAAGGAATAGAAGTCTTCATGGATGACTTTACTGTATATGGCAGCTCGTTTGAGACTTGCTTGAACAACCTGGAGTTGGCCCTCAGTAGATGTGTGGAGAAAAGTTTGGTACTTAACTACGAGAAATGTCACTTTATGGTAGAGGAAGGGATAGTTCTTGGGCACGTAGTCTCTGCCAAGGGAATCGAAGTTGACCGAGCCAAAATAGAGACCATATCGAAGCTGCCTTATCCAAGGAATGTCAAGCAAGTGAGAGGCTTCCTTGGGCACGCTGGGTTCTACAGGAGGTTCGTGAGAGACTTTGCAAAGATTGCCCAACCTCTGACCAGGCTGTTGCAAAATGAGGTTGACTGGAACTTTGATGATGACTGTCAAGCTGCCTTCAACCACCTCAAGGAAAGGTTAGTCACTGCCCCCATCATCCAACCACCAGAATGGGGAATGCCATTTGAGCTTATGTGCGACGCGAGCGGGTATGCTGTTGGAGCTGTACTTGGGCAGATGAAGGGCAAGGAACGACATGTAATCTACTATGCATCCAAGACTTTGAACCCTGCCCAATGCAACTACGCGACCACAGAGAAAGAACTACTGGCTGTGGTGTTTGCATTCGAGAAGTTCAGATCTTACTTGCTCGGGAGCAAAACCATAGTTTACACTGACCATGCCGCGCTGAAGTACTTGATGGCCAAAAAGGAGACCAAGCCACGACTGATAAGATGGATCTTGTTGCTGCAAGAGTTCGACATCGAAATCAGAGACAAATCAGGTAACCAAAATTTAGTGGCTGACCACTTGAGCAGGATAATCCAGCGAGAAGAAGGCATGCCCATCACGGAGACTTTTCCAGATGAGTACTTGTATCAGATTTCAACCAAGTCAGAAGAGCCATGGTACGCAGACTTGGCCAACTACATAGTCACAGGAGATATACAAGAAGACATGACCCTCTACGGTAAGAACAAGCTCAAGCGGGAGAGCAAGAAGTACATTTGGGATGATCCCTACATGTGGAAAAGGGGAGAAGACCAAGTGCTGAGACGTTGCATCCCTGAAGTTGAGCAAGCAGACATCCTGAAGCACTGCCATGAGCAAGCCTGCGGAGGACATTTTGGCCACCGACGCACAGCAAGGAAGGTACTTGACTGTGGTTTTTATTGGACAACTCTTTTGAGGGATTGTTTTGAGTGGTGCAGGAGCTGTGACAAGTGCCAAAGAGAGGGGAACGTGACCAAGAGGGATGAGATGCCCATGATGCCCATCATGCATGTAGAAGTCTTCGACGTATGGGGCATCGACTTTATGGGACCCTTGCCCAACTCCAGAGGAAAGGAGTACATACTCTTGGCAGTTGACTATGTATCTAAATGGGTCGAGGCCAAGGCTACAACAACCAATGATTCAAGAGTGGTAGCCACCTTCCTCAAGGGCGACATATTCAGCAGATTTGGTGTACCCCGCGCATTGATCAGCGACCAAGGTACACACTTTTGCAATTATATAATTGAAAGGTTGCTCAGGAAGTATGGAGTGCACCACAGGATCTCCACAGCTTATCACCCCCAGGCCAATGGGCAAGCCGAGCTATCCAATCGCATCATTAAAACCATCTTGAGGAAGACGGTCAAGCCAGAAGGTAAGGATTGGAGTGACAAGCTCGATGATGCACTTTGGGCCTACAGAACCGCCTACAAAACACCCTCAGGGATCTCTCCCTACCGCATGGTGTTTGGCAAGTCATGCCACTT
Source organism: Euphrasia confusa (assembly GCA_954870475.1). Lineage (NCBI taxonomy): Eukaryota > Viridiplantae > Streptophyta > Magnoliopsida > Lamiales > Orobanchaceae > Euphrasia > Euphrasia confusa. Next base: position 12,364,558 of record OX940968.1, on the reverse strand, counting down.
GCCCGTGGAAATCGAACACAAGGCGCATTGGGCAGTGAACAAGGTCAATTTCGACTGGGATGCGGCCAGCGAAGGACGTAAACTTGACCTAACTGAGCTGTAGGAGATAAGGATTGAAGCGTATGATAACGCGGTCAATTACAAGGAACGGACAAAGAGAGCCCATGACAAAATCATCAAGAAAAAGAAGATCGAACCTGGTCAACTGGTTCTGGTTTACCAAACCAAGTTCAAATTCAAGGCTAAAAAGCTATCAACCAAATGGGCAGGACCATTCATAGTCCATGTTGTTTGCCCAAATGGTTCGGTTGAGCTATTTAAGCCAGGTGACGACCATATCTTTAAAGTGAATGGGCAGAGAGTCAAGGCTTACTATGGGAATGAGGACCTCAAGGGGATGATACCCCCTGAGCCAGCCGCTTGACCAAGCAAAGCAAGAAAAATAAGTCAGGCCCATGACAATAAATAGAGGCAAATACCGAAGGCGAACTCGGTATGTATATTATGTTTTCCCTTATTTCATTTTCTATTAATAAATTCACCACGCCAAGTAGTAGCCTTGGGCAGGAAAGGGTTTTGGTCTGTTTTTGTCTGCAGGAAACAGGAAAATTGAGTGGCAACTGCGGTAGTTGAGCAACGAGTAGGGGTGGTCAGTTGTGATGATTGCGGAATTATCGGGAATCCGCAAAAGAGTCCAATCAGTTCTGAATTTGCAGAGTCCTATCAAATTCAAAATCCTAATCAATCTACACCACTACCCCCACCTCTATTTCAAAAACCGCACAACTCCTCAACTTCCCCACCATCACCACTACCCCCATAACCCTAACTCCGAAGATTATGGTATCCACCCGCCCCAAAAACACCAAGTTAAACAAAATCCCTCACGGTACCAAAATCGATCTCACAAGCCCTCAATCACAACCGTCGAAGAAGATGGGCGGAGGAAAATCATCGAAAGCCGCCGCCGCCGCATCTGTGCCCGCGAAGGAAAAAACGCCACCACCACCACCAACCACGGAAAAGGAAACCACCCCTTCACCGGCCAAACAGAGCCCGACGCGCGAGGCAAGCCCGGCCCCAATCAACACCATACTGGTAGACCAACTGACGGCAGAAATTGAAGCCCCGAAACTTTCTGACCTCGACACGACCCCAAAGCCATCAGAGGAGTCAAACCCGGCGAGCCACAGCGCTGAGCCGAGTGAGGACGTCGTGAAAAAGAGGAAGTTTACGGCGGAGGAGAAAGGTAAGTTCAAGAAGCCCCGCGAAGCTTCGCCGGCCGCCACCATGGAGTCGTCATCTGACGAGAAGGCCGACGACATGTCAACCGCTGGCGACGAAGAGGGAGAAAAAGACGGCGAAGAAGAAACCGAAGTGAAAGAGGAATCGGAGCACTCTGTCCCGGTCACCCCATCTGAGAAGTTCAAAACTCCGGCGTCGACCCGAGTCACCCGTGGCAAGGGCAAGCAGTCAGTACCCCCACCCTCGAACATCCAGAAAAGGGCAGTTGTCGTGCCCAAGACGGTATGTTTCGAAACCCTTAAAGATTTGAATATACTTAATCAAGTTAAGAGTTATTTTGCAGCTATAGGGTGGGAAGACTTCTTGACCTGGCCAGGGCAAGTCTCTGAGAAATTGGTCAAGGAGTTCTATGAGGAGTTAGAGGTGAGAACGAGCAAGGATGGCGGGCCGTTGGGCATTTCTTTCAAATTTATGGGATCGTATAATGAAGCGAGCATCTTCGAGATCAACATGGCCATGGGAGCGGCCAGTTTCAAAGACAAGTTTTCAAAGGAGTACCAGGACAGGTTGACCACGCCGCCAGAGCGCACGCAGAAGGAGAGAAACGAGATCTGGAGGGCCTTGAGCAAGGAGAAAGTTTTCAAGTCACAGGAGGCCAAAAATCACCAGCTCAAGGACAATGCGTTGCGTATCTGCCACCGTATACTGGCGTATAATTTTTATGGAAAAAAGGACAACAGCAATACTATCTCCCTGACCGAGCTTGATCTACTGTGGTGCATGACCAAGAAGATCAAGGTCAACTTTGGAGCTTTCCTGTGCGCACAACTGAAGAACATCTTGAGCAAGCCAGCACAGAGGTTGTCCCTTGCCCACTTTCCAGGAATTTATGCCCAGAGGATGGAGTTGAAGCTTGATTTTGAGTTGATGGAGATGATGCCCGAGGAAAAGTTTGACCATGCGTGTTTGAATAGGATGGCTGATATCAGAGTTGTAGGAGAGGATTGGGTGTTCAAAAACCCAGAAGAAGTGAAGGCCTTGGCGACGGCAGCCAAGGCGAAAGTGAAGACCGAGCCTGTGAGTCGACCAAGTGAGAGGGTCGAGTTGCAGAAGGAGGAGATCCTTGAGCAATTGGATGTCCTCGAGGAGAAGCAGGACCGGATTGGAGAAAGGCAGGACGAGCTGCACGCTGCCCTCATGGCATACTTCGTCCATGTTGGATTCAGGTACCCACCTGAACCCAAAACTTAAATGTACCCTCCCTTTGTTTTAGTAGTTTAGGTTTTTATTTTTATTTTTTTATTTGGTCTTGAGTCTGCCCGACTCATGTCTGATGGGGTCGATCTCCTTATTTGCACACTTTGCCCAAGGCAAAGTGTGTATGTGGGAAGGTGCGCCAACATCGTTGGAGTCGGAGTCAGGGGGGATGCTTGCCCAACTTATTACTGTTTGCACACTTTGCCAGAGGCAAAGTGTGTGAGTGGGGGAAGGTCAAGAGCAACCCCATAGTTTGATCGAGTCGCATGCTTGATAAATACCTTGATCAATTTGAACAGTTTTCAAAATTAATAGTCTATGCATGAAAAATATTAGGGACGATGGAATTGCAACTAGGTAAGCTGTGAGGATTTGAGCCTACATCTGTGTGATATAATTCTTTCATGAGAGTAGCTGTTTAAAAAGTTTGTAATGCTGAAGCTTGCCCAAGTTCTGACCATTGTGATTATTTGAAAATTGAGTTGAGTAATAAATGATTTAGGCATTTTCTTTCTGTACTGCAAATAAAAAGAAGACCCTTGTTAGCCCCTTGAGCCGAGCCATTATTTCTTGATCACCTGGGGGAAAACCCTTACTGCCCTGACCCAACCTGCATATATGCTCAAGTTCATAAAAAGAGCAAGTCAGGGCAAAGTCTTCTCTGAAAAAAAAAAAAAAAAAAAAAAAAAAAAAAAAAAAAAAAAGAGAAAAACAAAGAAAAAAAGAAAAAATAGATCCATGAATAAAAGGGTGTGCTAAGGCCCGTAAGAGAGAAGAAATTAGGAGGAAATTTGCTAAGTAAAATGCATGTCCTACCTAAGATCAATTCTGGGCATTGCCCAAGTTAGCCTATACAGTCACCCTAGAAAGCCCTAATGATATTGCCCAACCCAATTGAAAATGTCACAGGATAGAACTTGGTCAAGCCCAAAGCAGAACTTCTTTTAAAAACAGCATTGAGCGAAACACTACCCATCCACTACATAGAGAGAAACACTTAGTGAGAATCCCAAAATCCTGTTGCAAACTCTTGACCGTTTTTTATGCATTCCATTGACTATGATTTTGACTATCTGTTCACTTGATCAACTCTCTGTATTTTGATAAGCATGCTGTCCTTGAGTCTTCTGTTTTCTTTCTCCCTCTACCCCCTGTTTGTTTTCTGCTTGAGCAGGCAAGTCACCGTACACGCTTGAGGACAAGCGAAGTAAAGTGTGTGCGTGTGATGAGCCGTATTTTTTTGGCTCATTTTTAGGTTTTTAGAGTCAAGTATATCGAGTCCTTAGTTTGTTTTTACTTTATTTGTGTCTGGGAGGGCACGTTTGGGTACTTGGGCAAGTTTTGCAGGTGGGCAGGTAAAGGAGTGAAAAGAGGAGCGCACTGTGTGAAAGAGGCAAGGAAATCACCTTCCATGGTCAAGAGCACTAGTTGAGCAAGCCAGACTGACGAAAAGGGTCCAGCAGAGTTGAGCAAGCAACCAGGACGTCAGCAGGTGGAGCAAGACTTGAGCTCGACCAAGTACCGCACATGGTCCGCTACCTCAGTCAGTCAGAGAAGGAATTACATGGGCAAGTGCTAACATTGACGGAGGCGGAACGTTGGGCATTCGGTGTACCCAGAATCCTGAAAATCTTGGACTCTTCAAAGATGACCAGATTCAGAGACAAGGATAAAGAAGGACTCTCGTCCAACCCTAGAGGTATTCCCCCACACGTCTCCCATCAGCTGAAGCCCGTCTATATAAATGGAGTGACTGAAGAAAGAGACGTACGACGTATGAGCAGCGAGCAATCCGGATCGGAACCCTACCTGACCAGCGACGAAGAAGGCGGCCGCGTGAGCAACACCACTCGCCGGCGTTTATTTTCTGTTAAGCCCTCGGGCTAAAAACAATTTACTTTATGTTTTTATGTTTTTGAATTCGTACTTAGTTTATTTTCCTTGTTGAACAATTTCCCGTTTTCAATGCATAGTTCAGTTCGTCATAACTTCTTTATTTTATTTTCTGTTTTAATCATGTCAAGTAGCTAATCTGTTTGTATCTGGGCAAAGACAGAACCTGACCAACCCTAAGACGTGATCGTGCCGGGAGGCTTATTGATGACAGCAACTAGCTGAGTTTTGTTCCCGATTCAACAGGGTAGTAACTTAAGCATGTTAGGGACTTGGGCAATCCTACAATGACCAGTGGGAACCCCGACTTGCCTAACACAGGAGTACGTGGATCAACGCGACCGGGAGACTGGGCGTCCGCGAAGTACAACATGTTGCTGGAGATGTGGTCGTATGACTTGGGTGTGTCCAGGCATGCTATTGGCCATTCCGGGTTTGCTTGGAGGATGAAGGCGACTTGACCAACTTAGACTCATGCGGTCACATAGTGTCGAATTGGTCAACGTCAGGAGACCTGTCGAGAGAGATCTGGCAGGACTTAAACATAAGAGCGAATAAGGGTTCGGGGTATTAATATGCGTGACATCATAGGGATGTTAATACTTGGGATCTATAACTGGAAGACAAAACTGTTAGCAAAATGATATACGTACCGATGATCGGCAGCACATAGGTCAAGGGGGAAGTCAGGGGAGTCGATGCCTGGATACTTTAGTCTTTATTGTTTCATTTTCTCTGCTTAGTCGAGTCTGTTAATTGCTCAATCATTTAATTAGGTTGCATGCTAGTTTTATTTTTGTTTAAGTTATTTGTTATTTTTCAGTCAAGTAAACACGGTGACCACGGTTCGGCAGTGCCCAACTGCTCTCCAAAACAAAACCTTTTCAAACGTGACAACCCAATTGAGCATTCAAAGCCGGGAAAACTATAAGCTAAATCGCCTCCTCGTGGGATCGACCCTATACTTGCTACTAGTACTTGTGCTAGTAAATAGTTTAGGCTTATAAATATTATTTTGCGCTACTCCACGACGGTAGCGTCAGAGTTCATGAGTCAATTTTTCCCACATCACAAGACGACGGACTTTAGGAATCAAATTTGTGGTTTTACGAGTCGTCCGGGAGAATTTTTTCATGAAACTTGGGATCGTTTTCAAGACTTACTTCTTAAATGTCCACATCATACTTTTACTCAAGTCTTACTTAATCAAATTTTCTATGACTCTTTGACAGATTCTTTGCAAGGGTCGGTAGATAATCAAGCCGGAGGCGACATCACTTATCGATAACCGGAAGAGATGGTTACTATCTACAAGACCATGGCTGGGAATTCAAGAAGGAAAAGTTCGAGAAAGAGAGTTGTGAATGATGTGAAAGAAGTGGAAGCGAGTAACCTTGACTTGAAAATTGAGGAGATGTCAAAAGAAATCAAAGAGTTAAAGATGGACGATGGGAACCGGAAAACACAACTCCTATTGAACCAAATGGAGGTGTGTACGATGTGTGGTTATCAAGGGCATGGACCAGCTACACGTCCAATGCCTCAAATGCAAGCTCCTTTGATGATTGAAGGGCAGCCCATGGTTGGAGAGCAAGGGAACATGACATGCGTTCCGTACCAACCACAACAACAAGGAGAAATGGTGATTTCGGAAGTACAAGCTTTAGTGGTACAACCGTATAACCAACAAGGAGGCTACTACAACAATCAACAAGGAGGAAATCAAAGGCCTAATTATTCTTATCAACCAAGGCAACAACCTCAACAATGGCAACCGAGGCAAAATTTTCAGCAAGGTCAATCATCGAGCACACCGTACCGAGCTCCTTATCAAGCACCGAATCAACAATACCGAGCTCCGTATCAAGCTCCTACTCAACAACAACAGCCTCTAAGACCTCCTCAACAACCCTCGAGTAATAATTTCGAAGAGTGGATGAAGAAATATGCCGAGAAGAATGATTTGAGGATGGACAACTTAGAAGTGAAAGTAGGAGGATATGATGCGGTGCTTAATAGCATCAACACCCAAATGGGACAAATGGCTACTACACTTGGAAAAATGCAAGCTAAGGAAGAGTCGGGAAGACTTCCAAGTCAACCATCCCATGCAAAAGCTCTTACGGTATTGAGATCGGGAAAGATAATAGACAATAAAGTAAAGATGCCGGGTGAAGTGGTTGAAAAAGAAAAAGATGCAGCGGTTTTTGATGAAGAAAATGAGGAAGAAATCGAGGAGATTGTTTGTGAGGAGAAGGAGGAGGAAAAAGAAAAGGAAAAAGAAAAGGAAAAAGAAGAGGAGGACGAACACAAAGAGAAAGAAGAAGAAAGGAAGAAGAGAAAGAGGGTAGAAGCCGAGGCCGGAAGTGAAAGGGTAGTTCTTCATAAAGCAAAGAACCCATACAAGCCTCCCGTTCCTTATCCGAGCAATCTTAGGAACAAAAAGAAGGATCAACAATTTCAGCAACTATACGATCTTCTAGCAAAGGTTGAGGTAAATGTCCCTTTGCTCGATATGATTTCGAATATTCCCTCTTATGTGAAAGTTTTTAAGGAATTGGCTTCTAACAAGAGAAAGTTCGAGGAGAACGAGAAAGTTTTGTTGTTTGCAGGTGCAAGTGCTGTGATGCAACATCAAGTACCACCAAAAGAGAGTGATCCGGGAAGCTTTGTGATAAAAATTGTGATCGGGTCTGGAAATGAGGTGTCCGGTATGCTAGACTTGGGAGCCGGAATTAACTTGATGCCGTCGGCGATTTTTGACCAATTAAATCTTGATAACTTGAAGCCGACGAGGATTTGTCTACAACTTGCCGACCGATCGGTGAGGTATCCAAGAGGAATTGTGGAGGACATTCTTGTCGAAGTTGGAGGATTAATTGTGCCGGTTGATTTCGTCGTGCTAGATGTTGGTGAAATACCGGAGAATTCCCAAGACCACTCCATATTATTGGGACGTCCTTTTATGGCTACAACCAATACTCTCATCGACGTGAAGAAGGGACAACTCCAAATGTCGGTACTTGGAGAAACGGTGTCGATTTCGGTGAGAAAGAAGAATATGGCTCCAGCTGCAACTTTGATGGAAGAATGTTCATTTGTTGATGTTATCGATACATTGACCATGCAAGCTTTGGAGATAAAGGAAGAGAATGAAGTGGAGCTCGGAGATGAAGATTTGGGAGAGTTAGAAGTTAATGAACAAGCTCCACGGTTTGTCGACTTGAGCGTGGGGGGGGGGGGGGGGGGGGGGGAGGAGGACCAAAAGAAAGATGTTTCATTGCCAACGAAGAGTGTGAAGTTGGTTTTGAAGGATTTGCCTCCTAACCTCAAGTACGTGTTTTTGGAAGAAGGTGAAAACAATCCGGCCATTATTTCTTCGAAGTTGACCGTTGAAGAAGAGGTGAGATTGGTCGAAGTTTTACAAGAGAACAAGGCGGCTATTGGATGGAGTATCGAGGATTTGAAAGGAATCAGCCCTTCTATGTGCATGCATCGTATTAATTTGATCGAGAATGCAACTCCGAAGAGGCAGCCCCAAAGACGACTTAATCCACTTCTTAGTGATGTTGTGAAGAAGGAGATTATCAAGCTACATGGAGGTGGTTTGATTATACCGGCAGCGGATAGTGAATGGGTATCACCGATTCATATGGTAACTAAGAAAGGCGGAATCACGGTAGAGGAGAACGAAGCGGGAAAACTTATAGCTACTCGGGAGAGGACCGGGTGGAGAATGTGCATGGATTATCGGGAGTTGAATGCCGCTACGAAAAAGGATCATTTTCCCTTACCTTTTATTGACCAAATGCTTGATAAACTTGCCGGTAATTTCTTATATCATTATCTTGATGGACTTTCAGGTTATTACCAAATATTCATAGCACCGGAGGATCAATCAAAAACGACCTTTACGAGTCCTTTCGGAACCTTTTCATGGAAGAGGATGCCATTTGGGCTTTGCAATGCCCCAGGTACGTTTCAACGTTGCATGCTTTCCATATTTTCCGAGATGGTAGGGGATTTTGTTGAAGTGTTTATGGATGATTTTTCCGTGTTTGGTTCATCATTTGATGATGCTTTGAAAAAGATTGATACGGTTTTGAAAAGATGCATAGAGTGTAACCTTACTTTGAGTTGGGAAAAATCGAATTTCATGGTTACACAAGGGGTTGTACTTGGGCATGTTGTTTCTAGGAGAGGGATAGAAGTTGATCCCTCGAAAATTGAAGTGATTAAAAATTTGCCACCCCCGGTCAATGTGAAAGGAGTTAGGAGTTTTCTTGGGCATGCGGGATTTTATCGTCGTTTCATTAAGGACTTTTCAAAAATTGCACAACCTTTGTGTCATTTACTTGGTCAAGATTTTGAGTTTGTCTTTGATAATTCATGTTTGAATGCCTTTAACACTTTGAAAGAAAAGCTTGTGAGTGCACCTATCTTAGTGTCGCCGAATTGGAATTTGGAATTTGAAATCATGTGTGATGCTTCGAATTTTGCTGTGGGTGCGGTGTTGGGTCAAAGAATAGATAAGATGTTGCATGTGATTTATTATGCTAGTATGACTTTGAATGATGCTCAAGTAAATTACACGACTACGGAAAAAGAGATGTTAGCGGTTGTATTCTCGTTAGACAAATTTAGGTCGTATTTGCTTGGTACTAAAGTGATTGTTCATAGTGATCATGCGGCTCTTAGGTATTTGATGACTAAAGCACAAGCTAAACCGAGAATCATAAGATGGATACTTTTGTTGCAAGAGTTTGATGTGGAAATTAGAGATAGAAAAGGTTGTGAAAATGCGGTAGCCGATCACTTATCGAGACTTGAATCGTGTGATAATAATGTGATTGCTAATGTGCCTATCTCTGAAACGTTTCCATATGAACAATCCATGCTTGTGAATGCTATTGATGAAAAAGTTCCATGGTATGCCGATATTGCTAACTATTTGGCAAGTGGAGAGATGCGTGAGGGAATTACTTCCCAAGAACGCAAATGTTTGTTGCATGTGTGTAGGTACTACTATTGGGACGATCCGTTGTTGTTCAAGCTTGGGAAGGACAACTTGTTGAGAAGATGTGTACCGGAAGGAGAGCAAAGGGCTATAATCTCAAAATGCCATGAGGATGCATCGGGTGGACATTTTGCAAGTAGGAAGACCGGAGCTAAGATATTACAATCGGGTTTTTTCTGGCCTACTTTGTTTAAAGATGTTCATTTCTTTATTATTTCATGTGATCGATGTCAACGTATTGGTAACATAGGTAAGAGGAATGAAATGCCCATGCAAGTTAATCTCGTGTGTGAAATTTTTGATGTGTGGGGTATAGATTTCATGGGTCCTTTTATTAATGCTAACAAGTATGAGTACATCTTATTAGCCGTTGATTATGTTTCGAAGTGGGTTGAGGCAATCCCCACTCGAACTTGTGGAGCTGATGTTGTTTTAAAGTTTGTGCAGGAGAACATCATTTCTCGATTTGGTTTTCCAAAAGCTATCATTAGTGATGGAGGATCACACTTTTGCAACAAACTTTTCAAGAGGTTAATGAGGTTGAATGGGATTGATCACCGAGTTGCTACTCCGTACCATCCTCAAACTTCCGGTCAAGCAGAGACGAGCAACAACCAAATCAAGATGATCATAGCCAAGACCGTGAAGCCATCGAGGAAATATTGGCCGGAAAAACTTAGAGACGCACTTTGGGCTTACCGGACGGCTTTCAAGACGATCCTTAATGCAACTCCGTTCCAAATTGTGTATGGGAAGTCTTGCCATTTACCGGTTGAGATTGAACACAAAGCTTTTTGGGCTATTAAGAAGGTAAACTTGGAAATGACAAAGGCCGGAAAGGAACGAGCTTTGCAAATTGAGGAGCTTGAGGAGTTGAGAAATGAAGCCTATGAGAATGCCATGATTTCGAAGGCCAAGATGAAGAAAGCACATGATCGGAAATTGATTGAGAAGGACTTACAACCGGGTATGAAAGCTCTTTTATTCAATTCTCGGCTTCGGTTATTTCCGGGAAAGCTAAAATCGAGGTGGGTTGGTCCGCATGAGGTGGTGACTGTACACGACAATGGGTCAGTTACATTGAGGAAAGAAGGTGATGAGCATGAGTTTAAGGTCAACGGGCATTTGGTAAAACGTTATTATGAAGGCGAGTCGAAAAACGAGAAAGTCGAGGTTCTTCGACTTGAGGAAGTTGACATTTAAACTCCGATAAATGGAATAAGTCCAGCTCTGGACATTAAACTGAGCATGAATAAAAGATTCTGGACTTGGACGGGCGCGGAAGTGGTTGTAATCGAAGAAAAAGGGTCGGAAATGGAAAGTCGAGAATTCTGGAATTCAGAGCCCGCCGAAACCAAAACGGCGGTCGTCAGAGGAAAACGGCGCTCACCAAATTCAAAACGGCGGTCGCCGAAAGAGAGGAAACTTGAAAAAAATATATGTCCTGTTCTGGAACGAAATGACGGTCGTCATTTAGCATTCGGCGATCGCCGAACCAATTCTGCGACCGTCAAAGTCAAAACGACGGTCGCCATTTTTAAAAAAATCTGGGAAGTAAAAGGAACGGGCTAGGGCAGAATATCATTACACAAAAACTATCTTTTCACTCTTTCTCTTGCGAAATTTTTCTCTCTCGATTATTGATCGAATTCATCCAAATTTCTTACCCCAAAACACTTACCTAAATCTTGAGTTAATTGATTTGCAGGTTTTGGGGATTTTCATCGGTTCAATTGCAAGATTTTCAAGGGTTTTTTAGGAGCACACAAAGTGTTCGACAAAAGTTCCGAACCAAAAGTTCAACCTTCTCCAACCAATTCAATGACGCAAACTCGACGTAAGCCAGGAACTCGTGGTTCTTCACCACCACCACCAAGGAAAAGAGGACGAGGAGCCGCTACTACTTCCGCTTCGACTGGGTCAAGAGATATATCCGCTCGTTATGGAGCACCGTTTCCGGTTTTCACCGATGAGGAAGGAAGAGCGTACGAGATGTTAATTTCAAAAGGTGAACACATCCTACCTCGTCCGATTGATTGGAATCTCATGGAAAAATTGAAGGTTACGGAAAGGCTTCAAGAGCTTCTTGATTTTATGAGCTTGAAGGAGTTTGCGGAGATGGATTTCAAATACTCCGTTAAGCTTGGATTGGAGATGTTAAGCACGTTCAAGCAAATTCGTGAGAGGAATAAAGATACGTATGCTACATGTCGACTCAATGGAGAGGAGGTGGAGATTACGGAGAGTGTAATGTACCGAGTGTTTGGGTTTTACAATGGAGATGGAAGACTTACCGAAGAGCGAGAGAGTGGAACCGTGAAGACCACACATTGGCAAGAGTTGGCCGGACCGAATGAAAAATGGAGGGATCATGGTAGATCAATTGCATTTATCGATCCTCTACTTTGTATTGGCCACAAGTTCTTGACCTACAATATCTTCGGAAAGGTGGAGGGCAACAAGGTTAATTCTTTGGAGTTTTCGTTCATAAATGCGGCCGTGAATGGACAAGAATCGAATCCATTTAAGAAAGTGTGGGGTTTGATGGATCAAGCGGCTAAAGGGATTAGTGATGGAGTTGTATTCTAAATGTCTAGTTTAGTGCAAATACGGAACTCCTTATCTATACCTCAGTTCGAGATATGATTCAAACATGATTGCATTTAATGCAATAGTCCTTGATGTATACGTTGTAGACAGTATGGCGTGAGGAGACACGCGGAAGATCATACTGTCGGTTACTCGTATACTATCGAACAGTAGCTCACGACTTAGATGGACAGGGACAATCCATCGGTACGTCGTAGTGTGACTGGTAGATAGTCGGTCTTGACTATCATGTTACACTCGTACACTTGGTGTATTGAGCAGGACCACGGGAGGGCGTTCGATTTATACTAATCGCAGTAATCGAACTAGACCTCAGATATTACGGATATACGAATTCCTAATCCCTATATAATTATAGGTGCGTGTGTCCAATTCTCGGTTCTTTAACTTGCCAATGAGTGAGACTAAATGATTAGTCGAGATTCTCGGTAAATTGGGAATCGTAATTGTACGCACGGCATGCTATAGATTATAGACAGGAAACCGTGTCCCGTTTATCGGGTTGATGACGTCCCCGAGATGAGCTCATAAAGTTTATCATGTAAACCCTGCAGGTGGATTCGTTCCACATGATAATAAGGATGAGTGGTACTAGTCTCGGATAATAAGAAACGAATTAATTTAATTGTTAGTAATTAAATAAATTCGTGGACGTTCGATATCTTAAACACGGGGAAAGTCGTATATGTAATTTCGGCGGAAATATTATTGGTAAAATAATATAGATTAATTAATTGGGAATTCAATTATAATTTTATAGTGGAATTAATTATAATTAAAATTGGATTTAATTAAAGGTTTTCTTTTAAGGACACCGGTTTAATTAAATTACAATTTAGCCTAATTAATTAATTGTCCTAAGGTCCCTAGTGTGGCCTATATAAACCCCTCCATCTCTCTTCTCCTAACCTAAGTTTCGCCGCAATAATTAATTCTGTGGAGAAAAATAATTGTTAGCGCAATTAATCTTTTTCTCTACTTAATTAATTTAGTTTGCGCAATAACTTTTTCTGTAGAAAATAATTTGCTAGCGCAAATATATTTCTGGAGACAGAAAAACATCTCACGGTGGGTTTGAGGGAGAAGAAGAAGAGAAGACTCCGGTGGATCGTTGCCCACACAACGTCCGGCGTCGAGGGCTAGGATACACACTAGAAGATCTCAGGGTGTTCGCCTATTCGGCTTCTCCGAATCACGCATCAAAGGTAAAGAATCGAAAACCCTTTTCCGCATCGTTTCGATTCTTCTCGTACGTAATAATACAACGGACCATCGATTGGTTTCCGAGGCTTGGGATCGATGTTCTCAGACCACTGGGAAGTCGCTGACTTCCGGTGTGGTGGTCGGATTGAGAAAAATGAGCCGGAACAGCCCGAACAGCAGCAATCCGTTGCTGGAATCGCGACGCCGTCGGCCGACAGGTATATGCCGTCGGCCTCCACTGCCCCGTCGGCCGACAGCTATATGCCGTCGGCCTCCACTGCCCTGTCGGGCGACAGCCTTATGGCGTCGGCCGACAGACAGGGCAGAAGCCCCGTTTTCGCGCGGTCGTGCCTCGGGTGCGATGGCTGGGCGTGATTACGGTCTGGGACTTCGTCGTGAGTGCAATAGGGATGCTAGGGGTCGACTGGACTTGTCCGGATGTTCGAGTAGTCGAACGGACACGTCCCGGGTAGTCGATTTCCAACAATTGGTATCAGAGCCGGTTTATCGGTTTGTTGTATTGTTCGTACGTTTTGTGATGCAGGATGAACCCGATTATTATGGCCAATGTTGTGATGGATGTTGTGCTTTAATTTTGTGGTTTGATTAAACTCTCGGACTTGTCGAGATTGTTTTGTTTTTTGGAATAACGTTGCTTGTTTGTAATAGATAAAAACGACGGGTTGAGTCGTTAGGTTTATTTATTTATTTCGTCGTTTCCGGGCATGTATAGGGTCGATCACCTTGTATAGGATCGATGCCGGATTTAGTAGATTTATTCTTGTAATTTTTCTTACTAATTTTGGTGGATCGAGACGAGACCAAAACCCGGAGAAACGAGGATCGAGGAGGGCGAACCGGCAACGGGCAGCCATCGAACACACCCCGTGTTCGCGACGGGCAGCAGCGGGGCTGGGGTTCGTTCGACCCCACGGACGACTCAACGAGGCTCGAGACGAGGCTCCAGTGGGAGGAGTTCGTCTCTTGACCCTCGAGCGAGTCGGTGGTGGACCGAGATCGAGACGAGCAACGAGATGAAGTTCCAAGAGACGTGCATTGGAGAATACTTAAGGCCATAATAATCGGGGCCACGTTAATTGCTTTTTATGTGATTTACGTGCCTTTTATTATGCTTAATTATTTTATGCATGTTATCCCTCAATCGTAAAATACTAAGTGGGAGAGGGATTGGAAACAATCCCGCGGTCTCCATTCTCTGTTTTGATGGTGATGTGTGTCGCTTACGAGTTGGCTTTAGTGTCATCCTCCCTATCGGATAAAGTCGATACACGGATATCACTGGATCAAAATTCGAATTCAATTCCACTTATAAAATCGAACAATTATATTTTTCAAAAGCAAGTGCCTAATCTGTTTTTCAAAGACTAAGTTCAACTCGACTCATTCTCACCCCGGGGAGTGGAATAGAGCCAAAGCGCTTGCTTATGTCGATGACACAGATTAGAGACATTCGAGTCATTCGATGACTAGATCGATTGTCTGGTTGGCTCCCTCACCTAGTGAGAGATAGGGCTCAATTGCATGATTGATCGCTGGTTAGAAACTTCGAGTTTCACTTACGAGATATCAAGCTTTGAATAATAAAATTCTGGTATTTAATAAATGTAAGAGTCAATTAACGAAGTTGTTTGTTTTAGTAAACGTCCACACTATCGTGGCTTGCTAAATGGAAACGGTACTTTGGGTTAATTGAGACTCTATGACATTTAAATAAATGGGATTCAATTAATAAAGTTGTTTGTTTTAGTAAACGTCCACACTAACGTGGCTTGCTAGATGGAAACGGAACTTTAGGATTAATTGAGGCTCGACAGTTATAGAAAGTCGTGGAGGACCGCATGTCAACGTAAACGTCCACATGAACGTGGCTTGCGGTGGGCATGTAGTTCCCGAGCGGTGGACTTAGTACTGAGAAATGGTATACACTTAGGTACGCTTTATAGTATCCTCCCCATCGGAGTCACTGCTATAATGATGTACGACCGAAGTAAAAATCCAATTATAAAATCGTTTGGATTAGTATACGTCCACAAGAACGTGGCATGCTAGTCTGATGGGATTTTGGAAATGATTGGTAGTTTAATGATATTATTTGAGGGAAATGATATCGAATTAAACTCATTGGTTGTTTTATATGGTATTATTCCCATTAAAAGTCAACAAACTCACTGAACCTATTTTGTATGGATTAAAGAAGAAACTTGGACATTAACCTAACTGCAGAGGAGTACAATTATGTACTCCAAGTCAATTGACCTGCTGAACCAAATGATGTTTCCACTCCTGAGGAAAGGAAGCTCATGGAAATGGATCAAGGCTCTGAGATGACGCGGAGCTACATTATGGCTTTCATGTCAAATGTACTGCAACATCGGGATCAAGTCATGACCATTACCTATGATATGATGCTTAAACCTCAAGAAGCTTTTTGGTTATCAGGACAGGACAGCCGGGCAAAATGCAATGAGGCAACTCATGACGGCCATCGCATCCGAAGGAACGCCCGTGGGGAATCACGTTCTTAGGATGATGTGCTATCTGAATGAGATAGAGATTCTAGGATCAGTTATCGATGGGGTAACCCAAGTCGATATTGTGCTCCAGTCTCTGCCGAGAAGTTTTGAGCAGTTCCGCCTGAACTATAACATGAATAAGGGGTCTTACTCATTGGCGGAACTCCTGATTGAACTTCAAGCGGCTGAGGGAATCTTTAAGGGCTCTCAAGCACTTGTGGTTGAGAAATTGGCTCTTCCTAGGCCTCCGGGCGGCAAAAGGAAGAAGAAGCAAATACGGAAACCCAGTGGGCCTAATATATCTGGACCACGGAATGGGACAAGCAAGCCCAAGGGGCAAGTGCTTCCGTTGTAAGCAGTCTGGATACTGGTAGTTTTAATCTTCTTCTAAAGCAACAAGAAGTTGACTCTTCCTTAGTCACCGAAACATGTTTAGTGGTAGTATCTGCCAGTACCTGGTGTGTGGATACGGGAACCACTTATCATGTCTGCACCTAAATGCAGGGGTTCCAGGAAACCCGGAGACTTAGAAAGGAAGAAGTCATAACCTACATGGGCAATACTGTTAAGGTAACAGCCGTTGCAGTGGGAGATGTTAAATGTTTTAACGGTAGGATTTTAGTTCTAACAAATTGTCTTTATGTGCCAGCATTTAGAAAGAAATTTCATTTCGGATTTCTAAATTGGCTTAGAATGGATATTCCGTTTCTTTGGATGGTTTCATACCTATCAGAGTAGGAAACGGGGATATTATCTATTCTGTTACATTGATAGACAATTTAATACTAAATCCGTGTTCTTCCACGATGCAACACACCGGAGCTAATAACACATTGTCAAAACCCAATAAGAGTAAAGATCCTTCTAGGATGAATCAAATGTACTTATGGAATCTTAGGCTAGATCATTTTAACTTGAGTACGATTCAAAGGGTGAAAGCTGATGGACTACTCAGCTAGGTTGAAGGAAAGGACTTTCCAACCTTCGAATCATACTTGGAAGTTTAAATGACCAAGCAACCCTTTACGGTTAAAGGGAAAAGATCCAAGAAAGTACTAGAGTTGATTCGCTCTGATATATGCAGACCTCTTTGAGGAGTAAGGCATACTTATCAGAAAATGGGATTAACTCCCGACAGAATACATAATGTGTTGTAAAGAAGGAATAGGACTCTTATAGATATGGGAAAGTAGACAATGAGTTATTCGGAGTTACCTAATTCGTTTTTGGGATATGGCTTGGAAACAGCGGCGTTTATCCTGAACTTGATTCCTTTGGAAACTTGTACAGATATTCGGCTGTTTATAGGATACCCTAAGAAACTGAATTGAGATATGTAATATAGTCCAAAGGACCAGATGTTCGTTGATTGCATCAATGTTCGGTTCTTAGACATGGACTATATATATGCAAGATCACAAGCCCAAGAGTAGAGTAATACTTAATGTGCTTAGAGGGACTGATCAAGACTTAGAACCAGCCTAACTGAGTAGTTCACTACTATAATCTTTAGTCACTAAAGATACACCGGAGCGTCGACGTAGTGGGAGGGTTGTTAGACAACCCGACAGGTTCATGTTTATAGGAGAGTCTTCGGACTTGTTACCTGGAGAACATGAAGCCGACCCCTAGATCTATGACGAGACGCTGGAAGATCAAGATGCTCAGTCTTGGAAAAAGACGATCCGGATTCTTTTGTCTTCACATGGAAGATGGAAGTCAAGACGGATTTCTAAATCGAAGTCTTGACGGGACCATCTATGTGGGACAGCCAGAGGGATTCATCGAAAAGAGCCAAGAGCATTCGGTAAGCAAGCTTAATCAATCTTAGGATTGAAGGAAGCTTCAAGATCTTGGACACATGCGGACCTATGAGAAAATCCATTTCATGGATTCATTCAAGGCATGTTTAGGTCCTGTGTGTAATAAAGATGTGACAGAAAAGATGTGGTGTTTTCTCATTATTTATGTAGACGACATCCTTCTAAATTGGCAACAATATGAAGGATGTTGTCGGACATGAAGGGATGGTTGTCCGAGTAATTCAATGTAAGAGACTTAGGAGAAGTCGAGAATGTTCTTGGGATCAAAGTTACAAATGATCGCCAGAAAAGAACATAGAACTTATCTCGAGTCTCATACATAAATACAATTCTTACTCGTTGCAGCATACAGAATTCCAAGAAAGGTCTTCACCTTTAAGATATGGAATTCATCTATCTAAAGTTTTGTGTCCGACACAATAAAGGAGATAGATGAAGATTAAGCAGTTCCCTACACCTTAATGGTGGGAAGCTTAATGTATGTAATGCTATGCACGAGATTGATATCTACTATGCCGTGGGCATGGTGGTGAGATATCATAGTAATCCTGGAAAGGATCACTCGACTGATGTAAAGAACATGTTTAGGCTCCTGCAGAGGACCAGAAATTATGTTCTGAGTTACAAAGCAGTCAAGTTGTTTCCTTTGGATTACATAGAATTAGATTTCCAAATCAAACAGGGACAGTCGAAAGTCGAAGTCAGGCTATGTGTTCTCACTGTGAAGTGGAGCAGTCACATGGAAGAATGTAAAGCAGCGATGCATTACGGACTCTACCATGGAAACTGAAAGGATAACGGCCTCTGAGGCAGTTAAAAGGTCAGTGTGGCTCCAGAACTTCCTAAGGGACTTAGATGTGGTTTCTAGTTCACCCAAAGCTATTTTGAATAGTGGTATTGGCAAACTTGAAATGCCACGAGTCCACAGTGGGAGATAACGCGTAGAGCGCAAGTACCACCTGATTCGAGAGATCGTCTAGTAAGACGATGCAGTTGTCACCTAGATAGCATCGAGACGATTGCCTGGTAAAACCCGTTCACAGAGGCACTTCCAGCGAAAGCGTTGGGTAGGCGTGATGAGGTTATGGGAATCTGATGTTTGGGAGAGGGCGACTAGACTTTTAGTATAAGTGGGAGATTGATGGAGTTGTATTCTAAATGTCTAGTTTAGTGCAAATACGGAACTCCTTATCTATACCTCAGTTCGAGATATGATTCAAACATGATTGCATTTAATGCAATAGTCCTTGATGTATACGTTGTAGACAGTATGGCGTGAGGAGACACGCGGAAGATCATACTGTCGGTTACTCGTATACTATCGAACAGTAGCTCACGACTTAGATGGACAGGGACAATCCATCGGTACGTCGTAGTGTGACTGGTAGATAGTCGGTCTTGACTATCATGTTACACTCGTACACTTGGTGTATTGAGCAGGACCACGGGAGGGCGTTCGATTTATACTAATCGCAGTAATCGAACTAGACCTCAGATATTACGGATATACGAATTCCTAATCCCTATATAATTATAGGTGCGTGTGTCCAATTCTCGGTTCTTTAACTTGCCAATGAGTGAGACTAAATGATTAGTCGAGATTCTCGGTAAATTGGGAATCGTAATTGTACGCACGGCATGCTATAGATTATAGACAGGAAACCGTGTCCCGTTTATCGGGTTGATGACGTCCCCGAGATGAGCTCATAAAGTTTATCATGTAAACCCTGCAGGTGGATTCGTTCCACATGATAATAAGGATGAGTGGTACTAGTCTCGGATAATAAGAAACGAATTAATTTAATTGTTAGTAATTAAATAAATTCGTGGACGTTCGATATCTTAAACACGGGGAAAGTCGTATATGTAATTTCGGCGGAAATATTATTGGTAAAATAATATAGATTAATTAATTGGGAATTCAATTATAATTTTATAGTGGAATTAATTATAATTAAAATTGGATTTAATTAAAGGTTTTCTTTTAAGGACACCGGTTTAATTAAATTACAATTTAGCCTAATTAATTAATTGTCCTAAGGTCCCTAGTGTGGCCTATATAAACCCCTCCATCTCTCTTCTCCTAACCTAAGTTTCGCCGCAATAATTAATTCTGTGGAGAAAAATAATTGTTAGCGCAATTAATATTTTTCTCTACTTAATTAATTTAGTTTGCGCAATAACTTTTTCTGTAGAAAATAATTTGCTAGCGCAAATATATTTCTGGAGACAGAAAAACATCTCACGGTGGGTTTGAGGGAGAAGAAGAAGAGAAGACTCCGGTGGATCGTTGCCCACACAACGTCCGGCGTCGAGGGCTAGGATACACACTAGAAGATCTCAGGGTGTTCGCCTATTCGGCTTCTCCGAATCACGCATCAAAGGTAAAGAATCGAAAACCCTTTTCCGCATCGTTTCGATTCTTCTCGTACGTAATAATACAACGGACCATCGATTGGTTTCCGAGGCTTGGGATCGATGTTCTCAGACCACTGGGAAGTCGCTGACTTCCGGTGTGGTGGTCGGATTGAGAAAAATGAGCCGGAACAGCCCGAACAGCAGCAATCCGTTGCTGGAATCGCGACGCCGTCGGCCGACAGGTATATGCCGTCGGCCTCCACTGCCCCGTCGGCCGACAGCTATATGCCGTCGGCCTCCACTGCCCTGTCGGGCGACAGCCTTATGGCGTCGGCCGACAGACAGGGCAGAAGCCCCGTTTTCGCGCGGTCGTGCCTCGGGTGCGATGGCTGGGCGTGATTAGGGTCTGGGACTTCGTCGTGAGTGCAATAGGGATGCTAGGGGTCGACTGGACTTGTCCGGATGTTCGAGTAGTCGAACGGACACGTCCCGGGTAGTCGATTTCCAACAATTGGTATCAGAGCCGGTTTATCGGTTTTTTGTATTGTTCGTACGTTTTGTGATGCAGGATGAACCCGATTATTATGGCCAATGTTGTGATGGATGTTGTGCTTTAATTTTGTGGTTTGATTAAACTCTCGGACTTGTCGAGATTGTTTTGTTTTTTGGAATAACGTTGCTTGTTTGTAATAGATAAAAACGACGGGTTGAGTCGTTAGGTTTATTTATTTATTTCGTCGTTTCCGGGCATGTATAGGGTCGATCACCTTGTATAGGATCGATGCCGGATTTAGTAGATTTATTCTTGTAATTTTTCTTACTAATTTTGGTGGATCGAGACGAGACCAAAACCCGGAGAAACGAGGATCGAGGAGGGCGAACCGGCAACGGGCAGCCATCGAACACACCCCGTGTTCGCGACGGGCAGCAGCGGGGCTGGGGTTCGTTCGACCCCACGGACGACTCAACGAGGCTCGAGACGAGGCTCCAGTGGGAGGAGTTCGTCTCTTGACCCTCGAGCGAGTCGGTGGTGGACCGAGATCGAGACGAGCAACGAGATGAAGTTCCAAGAGACGTGCATTGGAGAATACTTAAGGCCATAATAATCGGGGCCACGTTAATTGCTTTTTATGTGATTTACGTGCCTTTTATTATGCTTAATTATTTTATGCATGTTATCCCTCAATCGTAAAATACTAAGTGGGAGAGGGATTGGAAACAATCCCGCGATCTCCATTCTCTGTTTTGATGGTGATGTGTGTCGCTTACGAGTTGGCTTTAGTGTCATCCTCCCTATCGGATAAAGTCGATACACGGATATCACTGGATCAAAATTCGAATTCAATTCCACTTATAAAATCGAACAATTATATTTTTCAAAAGCAAGTGCCTAATCTGTTTTTCAAAGACTAAGTTCAACTCGACTCATTCTCACCCCGGGGAGTGGAATAGAGCCAAAGCGCTTGCTTATGTCGATGACACAGATTAGAGACATTCGAGTCATTCGATGACTAGATCGATTGTCTGGTTGGCTCCCTCACCTAGTGAGAGATAGGGCTCAATTGCATGATTGATCGCTGGTTAGAAACTTCGAGTTTCACTTACGAGATATCAAGCTTTGAATAATAAAATTCTGGTATTTAATAAATGTAAGAGTCAATTAACGAAGTTGTTTGTTTTAGTAAACGTCCACACTATCGTGGCTTGCTAAATGGAAACGGTACTTTGGGTTAATTGAGACTCTATGACATTTAAATAAATGGGATTCAATTAATAAAGTTGTTTGTTTTAGTAAACGTCCACACTAACGTGGCTTGCTAGATGGAAACGGAACTTTAGGATTAATTGAGGCTCGACAGTTATAGAAAGTCGTGGAGGACCGCATGTCAACGTAAACGTCCACATGAACGTGGCTTGCGGTGGGCATGTAGTTCCCGAGCGGTGGACTTAGTACTGAGAAATGGTATACACTTAGGTACGCTTTATAGTATCCTCCCCATCGGAGTCACTGCTATAATGATGTACGACCGAAGTAAAAATCCAATTATAAAATCGTTTGGATTAGTATACGTCCACAAGAACGTGGCATGCTAGTCTGATGGGATTTTGGAAATGATTGGTAGTTTAATGATATTATTTGAGGGAAATGATATCGAATTAAACTCATTGGTTGTTTTATATGGTATTATTCCCATTAAAAGTCAACAAACTCACTGAACCTATTTTGTATGGATTAAAGAAGAAACTTGGACATTAACCTAACTGCAGAGGAGTACAATTATGTACTCCAAGTCAATTGACCTGCTGAACCAAATGATGTTTCCACTCCTGAGGAAAGGAAGCTCATGGAAATGGATCAAGGCTCTGAGATGACGCGGAGCTACATTATGGCTTTCATGTCAAATGTACTGCAACATCGGGATCAAGTCATGACCATTACCTATGATATGATGCTTAAACCTCAAGAAGCTTTTTGGTTATCAGGACAGGACAGCCGGGCAAAATGCAATGAGGCAACTCATGACGGCCATCGCATCCGAAGGAACGCCCGTGGGGAATCACGTTCTTAGGATGATGTGCTATCTGAATGAGATAGAGATTCTAGGATCAGTTATCGATGGGGTAACCCAAGTCGATATTGTGCTCCAGTCTCTGCCGAGAAGTTTTGAGCAGTTCCGCCTGAACTATAACATGAATAAGGGGTCTTACTCATTGGCGGAACTCCTGATTGAACTTCAAGCGGCTGAGGGAATCTTTAAGGGCTCTCAAGCACTTGTGGTTGAGAAATTGGCTCTTCCTAGGCCTCCGGGCGGCAAAAGGAAGAAGAAGCAAATACGGAAACCCAGTGGGCCTAATATATCTGGACCACGGAATGGGACAAGCAAGCCCAAGGGGCAAGTGCTTCCGTTGTAAGCAGTCTGGATACTGGTGATAGAGTAGTATACTTAATGTCTAGATTTGAGTATTCTGAACTCTGTATGCACTTTCATTTACCTATCTATTACAGACATTCATTTGCTTTTAATTATTGTTAATTAAATACATGCAAATTATAGTCCTAGATTTTATACGTTGTAGTTAGTATGGTGTGTCGGGCCCGCACAGAAGATCATACTATCGGTTACTCGTATTTAATCAAACAGTTGCTCACGACCTAGATGGACACGGACTAATCCATCGGTATAGTCGTTGTGTGAGAGAGAAGATAATTTGTCTTGATTATCTTATCACACTTGTACACTTGGTGTATTGAGCGGATCGATTGAGACTCATCAATTAGGATTGCTCGGCGATAATTGATTTGAGACTCAGTGTATTTTATTCTTAATCCCCGATACAATTGCGGGTGTGTATATTTAATATATGTGACTTTGATTTTCCAAAGGAATTGACCGATTTAATTATTGGGTCAATTACCGGTTAAGTTGGGTCACTATATTTTATATATGGCATGCCGTGAATTATTGACGGGACAGTGTATCCCGGAAGGGTTGATAATATCCCCGAGATGAGCTCATAAGGATTTATTATGTAAACCTCGCGAGTGGATTTGTTCCGCATAATAAATAAGGTTGAGTGGTACTAGTCTCGGATAAAAGAGATGAATAAATTTATTAAGCAATAAATAAATTTTATTCATGGATATTTATATCTTAAATACACGGAATAAATAATACTACCGGAGAAATATTATATGGATATAATATGGTTTAATATTGGGAGTGCAATTAATTTATATAGTGGAAAATAAATTAATTAATATTGATAAGGATTAATGGACTTGAGCATTGGGCTCAATTTAATCTTCAATATTAGAAGCCCAATATTCCACCTCCTTTAGATCC
The DNA here is from genome assembly GCA_954870475.1 of Euphrasia confusa. Taxonomy (NCBI): domain Eukaryota; kingdom Viridiplantae; phylum Streptophyta; class Magnoliopsida; order Lamiales; family Orobanchaceae; genus Euphrasia; species Euphrasia confusa. The sequence continues at coordinate 12,340,773 of OX940968.1, read as the reverse complement.
CCTACGTAGCCTATAAAAGTACTACATGGCCTTCATAAATCATAAGACAAGATTATCACACTTGATATTCTAGAGAGTTGAAGGAGATCCATAGGAGTTCGATAGATCGTCGCCCACCCGACGTTCGAACGGAGTGCGAGGAATACGTGGGAAGATTCAAAGGTCATCTTGATTTCGTTTCTCCGAACAACGAATCGAAGGTAAAATCTAAACGCGTTTTATGATTTGTTTTGATTCGATTATTGAGAATACCGTAGAGCGCAAGATCCGAAAAGTCGAACCCGGATTAGACGAACGATCACGCGGTGGTGGCGAAGCCACCGGACCGCGCGATCGCCGCCTAGGGTTTCGGCGGTGGGCGCATGGGACGATCCCCGGCTGGACGCCGGGGCGCGATCGATCACATGATCGATCGCGGGCAGCTGCTGGGCACGACGGCCCAGCTGGACGCGGGCCACCCCAGGCGGCGGCGGGTCGCCGGACCCGCCGCGGGGGCTGCTGGGCAGCCCCACCTCGATCGATCGCTCCATGCGATCGGTCCCCTCGATTGCGCGGTGGCGCGATCCTTCGATCTCATGGACCCCGGCTCGCGGGGGTTCGGGTGGGGGCGGGCTGTGCGCCTTCGGGTGCGTGGTCTCCAAAGCCCGGACTCCGGCGGATGAGTCGGCGTTCGTGCGATCTCCGGCGAAGGGTTCGTTTGGGTTATCGGTTCCGCAATTTTGATAACCCGGGATATCGAATTCCAACAATTGGTATCAGAGCGTGGTTTACGTTCGCGGTATTTTCGATAAAATTGTTCTACCTTGCAGGGATTCCGACTATTATGGCTTAATTAATTTTTGTTAATTTTGTCATGTATGTTGGATTGATTAAACTCTCGGACATGTCGAGATTCGTTTTTTTTGTGGTGAATGCTTGTAATAGTAAAAATTCGGGGGTTGACCGAATTTAGGATTTATTATTACGTTCTACGTTTTTCCGGAAATTGTATAGGGTCGATTTCATGTATAGAATCGATACCGGATAGTGTAAAATTTATTTTGTAATTTATTTTGCGTTGGATCGATGCCGAAACGACCGCCGGAAAAGACGCGTGACGAAGGAGATGATCGAGAAGGAAAAGGGCTCGGATCGACCATCCCCATGGTCGATCCCATGAGGACGATCGACCCACGCCCTAAGGGGCTGCCCGCGGGAGCTCCGGCCACGCCGGCCACCAAGGGAGGTGGCGCGTGGGCTGGACGGCGGCGGCTCGGTGGCGGCGGTCGATGGGTGGCGCGGGGATCCCCACCCCGTGCTATCCCCGTCCGGATAATTCTCTTTCCTAATTGGTTCGGGTTTTTCCTATTTGAGAATTCCTATTTTTTGGAAATCTCATGGATTAGGAAAAGAATCAATTTGGAATTAATTAGGATTCCTAATTGATTATTTCTATTTTATGGGAATATTCATGGATTAGGAAACTAATTAATAGGGAAAGTAGAAGAGTCCTAATTATTTTATTTCTTTATTTCATTATGGATATCATCTAGAATATTCCAAGAATATCTTGGATGGATTATTCTAGAGATTTAATGAAGTGGAAAAAGAAAATAAAATAAATAAAATATTAATAATATTTAATTTTATTTTTGATATATTCAATTGACTTAATTTTGAATTAAGTAACTTTTGGATTAATTGAAAATAAATAGATTTAAATATTGGATATTAATATTCTCGTCACATGGAGCATTCAAGAAACGAAGACTAAAGACTAGAAGAAGCGTACGGAGATGTGATGAAGCCATAATAGTCGGAAAATAATATTCTAGTAATTATTTTGACTATGTGATAATATTATGTGCTTTATTACATGTATGCATGCTATATGTGTTTATTTTATGCACTAGATAGCGTATCCCTTTATTGTAAAAAGCTAAGTGGGAGAGGGTATGGAAACATACCCATGGTCTCCATTGCTGCTCTCTTGGTGACTTTTATAAACTTTTGGAGTTTGTATAGATAAGTCATTGGAGGAGAGTTCTTGTAATTCCTCTTACGAGAAACATTGATTAAGTTTATCAAACAATGCCTAATTTGTCTTTCCGAAGCTGATTTCAAGTCGACTCATTCTCACCCCGGGGAGTGGAATGGAGCCAGAGCCACTTGGTCATGTAGAGGACACAAATTAGAGACCTTCGTACCATTCTTTGATAGATGGATCGATTGTCTGCTCGGCTCCCTCATTTATGAGAGATAGGGTTGTTCGCATGGTGAATCACTGGTTAGAAACTTCGAGTTTCACTTATGATTCTCCACGTCTTGATTTACGAGATTGAATGAATCAAGTAGTTGGATTTCAATCGTATAAGTCTTTTGGTATAGTAAACGTCCACACTATCGTGGCTTGCTATATTGAATGGGACTTTAGATCGATTGATGTAGACAGTTATAGAAGGGAGTGGGGATCCGTGTGTCAACGTAAACGTCCACACTATCGTGGCTTGCGGGGATATGCGAATCTCAAACAAACTTCTTAGTACTGAGCAATGGTTAACACTTAGGTACGCTCCATAGTATTCCTCCCATCGAGGTAACGCTATTGATGATGTACGACCGAAGGAAATCTAATTACTAAATCATTTGGGTGGGTAAACGTCCACACTATCGTGGCTTGCCTTACCCGATGGGATTTTAGATGTGATTAGTGATTTAATGATATTATTTAAGGGAGATAATATCGGATATTAAATTGTTTGTTTGTTTTATGTGCTTATAGGTTAGGAATGACTGTGACCCCATTTTGTGATATACTTAAGGATGAAAACTCACTGGTTCCATATAGTACTGATTGGAAAAATAATCTGGACACTGTCCAGACTGTTGAGCTTTCCGAATCCACTGTTGTCCCAACTGATGAGGACATTCGAAATGACCTCAGGATGATGTTGAGACATAGCGTGGAAGCCGGGCAAGAGGTGATTAACATACTCACAGATTTCTCCCTCAATGAGTCCCTTAAAAAGGAATCGGAGAGAGCGGAGTTTGTGCGTAGGTTAAGGAAATCACAAGCTTTTGTGGCAAGGCTAAAGGAAAAGCGTGCAAAGAAACCCAGTGGTTCTAAACCACGGATTGGGAAGAGCAAGCCGCGAGGCAAGTGCTATCGATGCGAGCAGTTTGGGCACTGGAGGTCTGATTGTCCTCTCATCAAAGGTACGAAATTTTCCTTAGTCACTGAAACATTATCAGTGGTGTTATCTACCAGCACCTGGTGTGTAGATACGGGGGCCACTGATCATGTCTGCAATTCATTGCAGGGGTTCCAGGAAACCCGGAGACTTAGAGAGGGAGAGATCGTGGTCTACATGGGCAATGCTGCAAGGGTGGCGGCTGTTGCAGTGGGAGACGTTCACTTACGCTTCAGTAGTGATAGGGTTTTAGTTTTACAAAATTGTCTTTATGTACCCAACTTTAGAAAGAATTTAATTTCGGTTTCTAAACTTATTATGAATGGATATTCTGTTTCTTTTGATCACTCTGTGGTCATAAGAAGAAATAGTAAGATTATCTGTTCTGGTACATTGGTGGACGATTTGTATGTTCTAAATCCTGAGTCTAACACGATGCAACTAACCGAGAGTAATAACACATCTACGAACACCAATAAGAGAAAGGAACCTTCTAAAATGAATCAATTATACTTGTGGCATCTAAGGCTAGGTCATATTAATTCGAATAGAATTCAAAGGTTGAAAGCTGATGGTCTCATTAGCGGCATAGAAGGAGAGGACCTTCCAACCTGCGAATCCTGTTTGGAGGGTAAAATGACCAAGCGTTCTTTTTCTGGTAAAGGACATAGAGCTGGACAAGTATTGGATTTGATTCACTCTGATGTATGCGGACCTATGTCTACTCAGGCAAGGGGAGGGTACGAGTACTTCATCACTTTCACTGATGATTACTCAAGGTATGGATTTGTGTACCTGATGCGCCGCAAGAGCGAATCTTTTGACAAGTTCAAGGAATTCAAGGCTCTTGTGGAGAACCTTCAAGGTAAATCCATTAAATGCCTGCGATCTGATCGCGGAGGTGAGTACCTGTCTGGAGAATTCAAGGCATACTTGGCAGAGAATGGGATTGATTCCCAAATGACATCACCATATACTCCCCAGCAGAATGGTGTGTCGGAAAGAAGGAATAGGACTCTTATGGAAATGGTGCGATCAATGATGAGTTACTCGGACTTACCTATCATGTTCTGGGGATATGCCTTAGAAACAGCGGCGCACATTCTAAACTTGGTTCCTTCAAAAACGGTTCCTTCAACACCCATGGAACGATGGAGCGGGCGCAAGCCTAGCTTAAGACACGTTCGGATCTGGGGGTGCCCTGCACATGTGTTGAAGGTAGGTGCCGATAAACTAGAACCTCGTACTGAAGTGCGGTTGTTTATAGGATATCCTAGAGGAACTAAGGGTGGCATGTTCTATAGTCCTACGGACCAGAAGATCGTTATAAGTACTAACGCTCGGTTCTTAGAGGAAGACTATGTCATGGACCACAAGCCCATGAGTGACATTGTACTTGATGAGTTGAGAGGAAACAAGGAAGACCTAGATACAGCTGAACCGAGTAGTAATACACCACTAGAACCTGCACCTACTGTCACTGTTAATACACCGGAACGCCGTCGTAGTGGGAGGGTTGTTAAGCAACCAGACCGATGGATTGGACTGGGTGAGTCTTCGGACTCTGGACCTGGAGTTCATGAAGTCGATCCCTGGACCTATGATGAGGCGGTACAAGATATAGATGCGCCTTCTTGGAAGAAAGCGATGAAATCCGAAATAGAATCTATGGATTCTAATAAAGTCTGGGATCTTGTAGAACCACCAAGCGGCGTAAAGCCAATTGGGTGTAAATGGGTCTACAAGAGAAAGAGAGGATCTGACGGAAAGGTTGAAACCTTTAAAGCTCGGCTTGTTGCGAAAGGATATACTCAGAAAGAGGGAATCGATTATGAGGAGACCTTCTCGCCGGTAGCCAAGATAAAGTCGATCCGGATTCTCTTATCCATAGCAGCTCATATGGATTATGAGGTGTGGCAAATGGATGTCAAGACAGCTTTCCTTAATGGAAGTCTTGACGAGACGATTTATATGAAACAACCAGAAGGATTCATCGCTAAGGGGCGAGATCATCTAGTGTGCAAGCTAAATCGATCCATTTATGGATTGAAACAAGCCTCGAGATCGTGGAACCTGCGGTTTGACGAAGTAGTCCAATCTTTTGGATTCCGTCAAAGCATGGACGAATCGTGTGTGTATTGGAAACGTGATGGGAAGAAGGTGGTGTTTCTCGTGCTTTATGTAGACGACATTCTTCTCATTGGCAACAGTGTGAAAATGTTATCAGACATAAAGGGATGGTTGTCTAGACAATTCGATATGAAAGATTTGGGAGAGGTCGGGCATGTTCTAGGGATCAAGGTTATAAGGGATCGCCGGAATAGAACATTGTACCTATCCCAGCAATCTTACATAGACACGATTCTGGCTCGTTTTAACATGCAAAATTCCAAGAAGGGTGATCTACCCTTCAGCAAAGGAACTTATCTTTCTAAGGAGATGTGTCCTCAGACACAAAAGGAGAAAGATGAAATGAAAGCAGTTCCCTACGCTTCGGCCGTGGGAAGCTTGATGTATGCAATGTTATGCACGAGGCCTGATATCTGCTATGCAGTTGGCGTAGTAGCGAGATATCAGAGTAACCCTGGAAGGGCTCATTGGACTGCCGTAAAGAGCATTTTCAAGTATTTGCGAAATACTAGGGATTATGTTCTGAGTTACGGGGCAGACAATCTGATTCCCTTGGGTTATACGGATTCGGATTTCCAAGCTGATAAGGACCGGCGAAAGTCGACATCAGGCTATGTGTACACTTTGGGAGGTGGAGCCGTATCATGGAGGAGTGTTAAGCAAAAGTGCATTTCAGACTCTACCATGGAAGCTGAATATGTTGCAGCCTCAGAGGCAGCGAAAGAGTCAGTATGGTTCCTTAATTTCCTCCAGGACTTAGATGTGATTCCGAGTTTGCCCAAAGCTATGAAAATTTATTGTGACAATAGCGGTGCAGTGGCAAACAGTAAGGAACCACGGTCCCATAGTGCTACGAAACACATAGAGCGCAAGTACCACCTGATTCGAGACATCGTCAAGAGGGGCGATGCGATAGTCACCAAGATAGCTTCGGAAGACAACCTAGCGGACCCTTTCACCAAGATACTTCCTAAGGAAGTATACTACAAGCACTTGGAGGGTTTGGGAGTCAGAAGTTTGGAGGATAAGACTAGACCTTAGTATAAGTGGGAGATTGATAGAGTAGTATACTTAATGTCTAGATTTGAGTATTCTGAACTCTGTATGCACTTTCATTTACCTATCTATTACAGACATTCATTTGCTTTTAATTATTGTTAATTAAATACATGCAAATTATAGTCCTAGATTTTATACGTTGTAGTTAGTATGGTGTGTCGGGCCCGCACAGAAGATCATACTATCGGTTACTCGTATTTAATCAAACAGTTGCTCACGACCTAGATGGACACGGACTAATCCATCGGTATAGTCGTTGTGTGAGAGAGAAGATAATTTGTCTTGATTATCTTATCACACTTGTACACTTGGTGTATTGAGCGGATCGATTGAGACTCATCAATTAGGATTGCTCGGCGATAATTGATTTGAGACTCAGTGTATTTTATTCTTAATCCCCGATACAATTGCGGGTGTGTATATTTAATATATGTGACTTTGATTTTCCAAAGGAATTGACCGATTTAATTATTGGGTCAATTACCGGTTAAGTTGGGTCACTATATTTTATATATGGCATGCCGTGAATTATTGACGGGACAGTGTATCCCGGAAGGGTTGATAATATCCCCGAGATGAGCTCATAAGGATTTATTATGTAAACCTCGCGAGTGGATTTGTTCCGCATAATAAATAAGGTTGAGTGGTACTAGTCTCGGATAAAAGAGATGAATAAATTTATTAAGCAATAAATAAATTTTATTCATGGATATTTATATCTTAAATACACGGAATAAATAATACTACCGGAGAAATATTATATGGATATAATATGGTTTAATATTGGGAGTGCAATTAATTTATATAGTGGAAAATAAATTAATTAATATTGATAAGGATTAATGGACTTGAGCATTGGGCTCAATTTAATCTTCAATATTAGAAGCCCAATATTCCACCTCCTTTAGATCCCCTACGTAGCCTATAAAAGTACTACATGGCCTTCATAAATCATAAGACAAGATTATCACACTTGATATTCTAGAGAGTTGAAGGAGATCCATAGGAGTTCGATAGATCGTCGCCCACCCGACGTTCGAACGGAGTGCGAGGAATACGTGGGAAGATTCAAAGGTCATCTTGATTTCGTTTCTCCGAACAACGAATCGAAGGTAAAATCTAAACGCGTTTTATGATTTGTTTTGATTCGATTATTGAGAATACCGTAGAGCGCAAGATCCGAAAAGTCGAACCCGGATTAGACGAACGATCACGCGGTGGTGGCGAAGCCACCGGACCGCGCGATCGCCGCCTAGGGTTTCGGCGGTGGGCGCATGGGACGATCCCCGGCTGGACGCCGGGGCGCGATCGATCACATGATCGATCGCGGGCAGCTGCTGGGCACGACGGCCCAGCTGGACGCGGGCCACCCCAGGCGGCGGCGGGTCGCCGGACCCGCCGCGGGGGCTGCTGGGCAGCCCCACCTCGATCGATCGCTCCATGCGATCGGTCCCCTCGATCGCGCGGTGGCGCGATCCTTCGATCTCATGGACCCCGGCTCGCGGGGGTTCGGGTGGGGGCGGGCTGTGCGCCTTCGGGTGCGTGGTCTCCAAAGCCCGGACTCCGGCGGATGAGTCGGCGTTCGTGCGATCTCCGGCGAAGGGTTCGTTTGGGTTATCGGTTCCGCAATTTTGATAACCCGGGATATCGAATTCCAACAACTGGTAGTTTTAATCTTCTTCTAAAGCAACAAGAAGTTGACTCTTCCTTAGTCACCGAAACATGTTTAGTGGTAGTATCTGCCAGTACCTGGTGTGTGGATACGGGAACCACTTATCATGTCTGCACCTAAATGCAGGGGTTCCAGGAAACCCGGAGACTTAGAAAGGAAGAAGTCATAACCTACATGGGCAATACTGTTAAGGTAACAGCCGTTGCAGTGGGAGATGTTAAATGTTTTAACGGTAGGATTTTAGTTCTAACAAATTGTCTTTATGTGCCAGCATTTAGAAAGAAATTTCATTTCGGATTTCTAAATTGGCTTAGAATGGATATTCCGTTTCTTTGGATGGTTTCATACCTATCAGAGTAGGAAACGGGGATATTATCTATTCTGTTACATTGATAGACAATTTAATACTAAATCCGTGTTCTTCCACGATGCAACACACCGGAGCTAATAACACATTGTCAAAACCCAATAAGAGTAAAGATCCTTCTAGGATGAATCAAATGTACTTATGGAATCTTAGGCTAGATCATTTTAACTTGAATACGATTCAAAGGGTGAAAGCTGATGGACTACTCAGCTAGGTTGAAGGAAAGGACTTTCCAACCTTCGAATCATACTTGGAAGTTTAAATGACCAAGCAACCCTTTACGGTTAAAGGGAAAAGATCCAAGAAAGTACTAGAGTTGATTCGCTCTGATATATGCAGACCTCTTTGAGGAGTAAGGCATACTTATCAGAAAATGGGATTAACTCCCGACAGAATACATAATGTGTTGTAAAGAAGGAATAGGACTCTTATAGATATGGGAAAGTAGACAATGAGTTATTCGGAGTTACCTAATTCGTTTTTGGGATATGGCTTGGAAACAACGGCGTTTATCCTGAACTTGATTCCTTTGGAAACTTGTACAGATATTCGGCTGTTTATAGGATACCCTAAGAAAACGAATTGAGATATGTAATATAGTCCAAAGGACCAGATGTTCGTTGATTGAATCAATGTTCGGTTCTTAGACATGGACTATATATATGCAAGATCACAAGCCCAAGAGTAGAGTAATACTTAATGTGCTTAGAGGGACTGATCAAGACTTAGAACCAGCCTAACTGAGTAGTTCACTACTATAATCTTTAGTCACTAAAGATACACCGGAGCGTCGTCGTAGTGGGAGGGTTGTTAGACAACCCGACAGGTTCATGTTTATAGGAGAGTCTTCGGACTTGTTACCTGGAGAACATGAAGCCGACCCCTAGATCTATGACGAGACGCTGGAAGATCAAGATGCTCAGTCTTGGCAAAAGACGATCCGGATTCTTTTGTCTTCACATGGAAGATGGAAGTCAAGAAGGATTTCTAAATCGAAGTCTTGACGGGACCATCTATGTGGGACAGCCAGAGGGATTCATCGAAAAGAGCCAAGAGCATTCGGTAAGCAAGCTTAATCAATCTTAGGATTGAAGGAAGCTTCAAGATCTTGGACACATGCGGACCTATGAGAAAATCCATTTCATGGATTCATTCAAGGCATGTTTAGGTCCTGTGTGTAATAAAGATGTGACAGAAAAGATGTGGTGTTTTCTCATTATTTATGTAGACGACATCCTTCTAAATTGGCAACAATATGAAGGATGTTGTCGGACATGAAGGGATGGTTGTCCGAGTAATTCAATGTAAGAGACTTAGGAGAAGTCGAGAATGTTCTTGGGATCAAAGTTACAAATGATCGCCAGAAAAGAACATAGAACTTATCTCGAGTCTCATACATAAATACAATTCTTACTCGTTGCAGCATACAGAATTCCAAGAAAGGTCTTCACCTTTTAGATATGGAATTCATCTATCTAAAGTTTTGTGTCCGACACAATAAAGGAGATAGATGAAGATTAAGCAGTTCCCTACACCTTAATGGTGGGAAGCTTAATGTATGTAATGCTATTCACGAGATTGATATCTACTATGCCGTGGGCATGGTGGTGAGATATCATAGTAATCCTGGAAAGGATCACTCGACTGATGTAAAGAACATGTTTAGGCTCCTGCAGAGGACCAGAAATTATGTTCTGAGTTACAAAGCAGTCAAGTTGTTTCCTTTGGATTACATAGAATTAGATTTCCAAATCAAACAGGGACAGTCGAAAGTCGAAGTCAGGCTATGTGTTCTCACTGTGAAGTGGAGCAGTCACATGGAAGAATGTAAAGCAGCGATGCATTACGGACTCTACCATGGAAACTGAAAGGATAACGGCCTCTGAGGTAGTTAAAAGGTCAGTGTGGCTCCAGAACTTCCTAAGGGACTTAGATGTGGTTTCTAGTTCACCCAAAGCTATTTTGAATAGCGGTATTGGCAAACTTGAAATGCCACGAGTCCACAGTGGGAGATAACGCGTAGAGCGCAAGTACCACCTGATTCGAGAGATCGTCTAGTAAGACGATGCAGTTGTCACCTAGATAGCATCGAGACGATTGCCTGGTAAAACCCGTTCACAGAGGCACTTCCAGCGAAAGCGTTGGGTAGGCGTGATGAGGTTATGGGAATCTGATGTTTGGGAGAGGGCGACTAGACTTTTAGTATAAGTGGGAGATTGATGGAGTTGTATTCTAAATGTCTAGTTTAGTGCAAATACGGAACTCCTTATCTATACCTCAGTTCGAGATATGATTCAAACATGATTGCATTTAATGCAATAGTCCTTGATGTATACGTTGTAGACAGTATGGCGTGAGGAGACACGCGGAAGATCATACTGTCGGTTACTCGTATACTATCGAACAGTAGCTCACGACTTAGATGGACAGGGACAATCCATCGGTACGTCGTAGTGTGACTGGTAGATAGTCGGTCTTGACTATCATGTTACACTCGTACACTTGGTGTATTGAGCAGGACCACGGGAGGGCGTTCGATTTATACTAATCGCAGTAATCGAACTAGATCTCAGATATTACGGATATACGAATTCCTAATCCCTATATAATTATAGGTGCGTGTGTCCAATTCTCGGTTCTTTAACTTGCCAATGAGTGAGACTAAATGATTAGTCGAGATTCTCGGTAAATTGGGAATCGTAATTGTACGCACGGCATGCTATAGATTATAGACAGGAAACCGTGTCCCGTTTATCGGGTTGATTACGTCCCCGAGATGAGCTCATAAAGTTTATCATGTAAACCCTGCAGGTGGATTCGTTCCACATGATAATAAGGATGAGTGGTACTAGTCTCGGATAATAAGAAACGAATTAATTTAATTGTTAGTAATTAAATAAATTCGTGGACGTTCGATATCTTAAACACGGGGAAAGTCGTATATGTAATTTCGGCGGAAATATTATTGGTAAAATAATATAGATTAATTAATTGGGAATTCAATTATAATTTTATAGTGGAATTAATTATAATTAAAATTGGATTTAATTAAAGGTTTTCTTTTAAGGACACCGGTTTAATTAAATTACAATTTAGCCTAATTAATTAATTGTCCTAAGGTCCCTAGTGTGGCCTATATAAACCCCTCCATCTCTCTTCTCCTAACCTAAGTTTCGCCGCAATAATTAATTCTGTGGAGAAAAATAATTGTTAGCGCAATTAATCTTTTTCTCTACTTAATTAATTTAGTTTGCGCAATAACTTTTTCTGTAGAAAATAATTTGCTAGCGCAAATATATTTCTGGAGACAGAAAAACATCTCACGGTGGGTTTGAGGGAGAAGAAGAAGAGAAGACTCCGGTGGATCGTTGCCCACACAACGTCCGGCGTCGAGGGCTAGGATACACACTAGAAGATCTCAGGGTGTTCGCCTATTCGGCTTCTCCGAATCACGCATCAAAGGTAAAGAATCGAAAACCCTTTTCCGCATCGTTTCGATTCTTCTCGTACGTAATAATACAACGGACCATCGATTGGTTTCCGAGGCTTGGGATCGATGTTCTCAGACCACTGGGAAGTCCCTGACTTCCGGTGTGGTGGTCGGATTGAGAAAAATGAGCCGGAACAGCCCGAACAGCAGCAATCCGTTGCTGGAATCGCGACGCCGTCGGCCGACAGGTATATGCCGTCGGCCTCCACTGCCCCGTCGGCCGACAGCTATATGCCGTCGGCCTCCACTGCCCTGTCGGGCGACAGCCTTATGGCGTCGGCCGACAGACAGGGCAGAAGCCCCGTTTTCGCGCGGTCGTGCCTCGGGTGCGATGGCTGGGCGTGATTAGGGTCTGGGACTTCGTCGTGAGTGCAATAGGGATGCTAGGGGTCGACTGGACTTGTCCGGATGTTCGAGTAGTCGAACGGACACGTCCCGGGTAGTCGATTTCCAACAATTAGAAGTCGAGGGTTCTTATTCCAATTTGCACGCCTACTTGCTATTCACTTTGACATTGTGGGAAAAGATGATGTTTCTTATGATGGAGAGCCGTGGGTAGTACCTCGAGCTTTGGATGTGGAGGAGTTGGAAGCGAGCGGTTTGATTTTGGCCGGAGAGTTTGTACCGCATGAAATCCGGACCGACAAGGGTACACAAGCCATGGTGGACTATCGACAAAAGAACTCGGCTCGCATACAAAAGTGGAAGTTGGAGTTGGCGAAAAAAAGTGAGTTCGTCGATTTTGAGAGCGGCTCAACTTGAGGAGGAGAATCTTTTCCGAGAGCGAGCCGGTTCATCGGCGGGAGGAGGTCCAAATGTTGATGATGGGACGACGAGGGATCCGGTTTGGGACCAAGCGTACTCGGGCTACGGAGCACAAGGAAATCAAGGCTCTGGGTGGACCGATTTAGGGATGAATTGGAATTCTTCATACGAGGTTCCTCAAACCGGAAACTACTACCCGGATTCGGGAAGGATGCATCCCGACGATCTCCATGCTATCATGAATGCAAATGCAATGGCATTTGAGAGGATGAATGCTAGAATGGACCAGATGGTGCTAGATGATGCTACATGGAATAATCGGATGGCGGTCGAGAGAAGCTACTACGAGGAAACCAACCGCCGGATTGTAAGGGAAGCATTGGAGGAGAATGACCAACGTTGGACGACTCGACTAGAGGCCTATGCGAGAGGAGGAGGCCATTTTCCACCACCCCATATGTGAGAGAGGTCGTGTTTGGCACGACCTAGGTATGTTTTTCTTTTCTTTTTCTTTTATGTTTTTGTATATATGTGTTAGTGTGTTATTGTTTCATTTTGGTTAGTAGTTGTTTTAAGTTGGTGTGTTCTTTATTTTTTGTGAAAGTTAATTCCTTACGCTCAAAGAATTGTTTTGTCCCGAATGTGGTAGTGTTTGCATGGGATATGGTTAAGTTGTTACTTGAACTCACTTGGTTGTAGGTTGTACTACTTGTCATGAGTCGAGAAAATGAGTATATGATATTCATGAGTTTCTTTCCTTGATATATACATGTCAGTTTTTTAGCTTAATTTCCTTGGAGCGTATGTATGATTTTTCTTGAGTGTGAGCATGAGATTCCATTGGTTTGTTTCGAGAATGGATGATTGGACTTTGTTGTGACATTGCATGAATATAAAGTTACTTTGACTTGGTTGAGAATGGGAAAATGACGTTTTGAGATTGCTAGGATTTAACTCCACATATATAAAATTTCTCAAAAATGACCGTGCCCGTCGAGGGACTCCCTAGTTAACCTTTTGAGCCTACATGGTGACTTTTTCCTGTAACCGAGTTTTCCACGAGCGATGTGAGATTATGAGGGATTACGATATTGTTGTTTAAAGGTTTTTCCGGGGTTGGGATATATTGTAAACATGTTTCTCGTTTAATGGCTAAATATAAGAAGAAAAAAGCTTACCCCTTAAAAAAAAAAAAAACGAATACTCGTTGATTGTGGATACGATTGACGAGGGATGACATAAAAAAAAAGCAAGAAAAGAAAAAAGAAAAAAAAAGAGAAAATAAAAAAAATAAAAACAATAAGTAAAAAGCGGGGGTACTAAAATGATAAAGCCTATTGAGAACATGTATTCTTTGATGAGTTCGTGGTTATGAGAGAAGATGGGGAGATGTGTACATTTGGTGTAGGAGGGTGAATTGTGAGTTCATTCGGTGGAGGAGGGTGTCGAGAGCGATTTAACTTGTATTATTATTATTTCGATTCTTACCTATAACCGAGCCCACCTAAATTGCAATCTCATTCCGATTCTTGTTCTCCTTTGTCAAAGTATGCGTATTTTCTTGTGAGGTGTTTATTTATATATTCTCGATGTACTTGATGAGTGATGATACCATGTTATTGTTCGAGGGATACATTAGAGATATGCGAGTTTGAGTGACATGTATCATTTACTCTTATTTTTCTCGTTCTTGACAAGTGGTTGGTTGTGGTTTGTTAGTGAGTTCAAAGTACGTGATTTGTGCAAACACATGTTGGTTGATTTACCTTGCTCGGGACTAGCAAGGATTTGAGCGTGGGGGGGGGGGGGGGTGATTTAGGTCCTGTGTGTGCGTTTTTCGATTATGTTTTTGTGTCGTTTGATAGTCGTGTTTAGTTGTGTCGTGTCGTTTTAGCTTTATTTCGTGTTTAGTTGTGATTTGATCTCACAGGGGTGTGTTGGAGGTTTTTGAGTTTATTTTGTAGGTCGTTTGCCGAGAAAAGTCGAGAAATCGAACAAAAGTTGGAAAAGGAGAAGTGACTACCGCCGAATTCATTTTGGCGGTCGCAGGAAAGAAAACGGCGGTCGCCGGATCAGAAATGACGACTGCCGAAGAAGAGAAAATGTGGGCAGGGTTTTTAGCCAAGGCGTTTGGGAAAAACGGCGATCGTCGAAGTGAAAACGGCGGTCGCCGAAAACATTCTGGCGAGCGCAGAAGTAGAAACGACGGTCGCCGTTTTGGAGCGGTTTCATGGCGGTTCTCCAGCCATCCTTTGACGCATTTAGGCGAGGAAAAGAGGATTTTTGGATAACTTTTCGTCTGGGATTGAATCGGGGAGCACGGGAGACCATTTCGGAGCCGACAACTCCGAGAGAAGTGATGTTCTTGTTTTTGTGCCGCTTTTCCGTGACATTTTTGTGTGTTTATTGTGTCGTGTTTAGTTGGTTATTGGTTTATTCTTCGTGGCTTTGGTACGTTTGATGTGTTTGTCGAGTGTGTAGGTAGACGAGCACGCATGTTTCGAAAAGGGACGAAGAAAGGAGCTAAAACGTGTCGAGTCGAGGCGAAGCCGGTGCAGCCAGGATCAGGCGATCGCCCGAGCTCCCCAAGCGATCGCATGGCCAGATTCCAGGGAGCCTGTAGAAGACACCAGGCGATCGCTCGCCTCCCTGAGCGATCGCCTCCTCGCCGCCGCAGGCGATCGCCCCCCCTGCCAGGCGATCGCTTGCTCACAATTCCAGGAAGTCTGCCCTCCTGGCCAGGCGATCGCTCACCAGCCCAAGCGATCGCCTCCTGCCTGACGCGGGCGATCGCCCCCCTGATCTCGAGCTACCGAACTTGCACCCGTGATCGAGAATATCAACCTGTTGGAAATCGACTACCCGGGACACGTCCGTTCGAACACTCGAACATCCGGACGTCCCCAATCGACTTCTGGAAGTCACCCTCGGACAGCCATGGCCGCCCACCCAAGAGATCGCGCGTCCGCCGCAGCCGAAGCCGCGGCTCGCGATCTGCCCGGAGCAGGCGACCGCCTGCCTACCAGGCGACCGCTCGCGCAGCAAGGCAAGCGAGCGCTTGCTGCCCAGGCGATCGCCCGCGCCCTATCGCTAGCGGGCGCTTGCCTCCTCTGGCGGTCGCCTGGCTGCTGCGGACAGCAGCGCGATCCGCCCGTTCCGGCTGTTCCGATGAGGTTTTCTCGATCCGACTGCCACGCCGGAGGTCAGAAACCTCCCAGCAGTCCGAGAACATCTCATCCAAGCCACGGAACCCGATCTTTGGTTCGTTGTATGATTAACGCAAAAACAGAGATCGAATAAATAGCGGAATAAGAATCGATCTCATACCTCTCGGTCGATTGTTGAGACCTTAGACGCTTCTAGTGTATGACTCTGCCCGACTCCAGCCGTTGTGTGGGCAACGATCCGCTGGGTTCGTCCTTGTCTGCACTCTCCTTTCCAAGACCACCGTATGAATTATTCTCTGAGAATAATTTAATTGCGTTAACTGTTTTTATTTTAACAGAGAAAAAAACTTTAATTGCGCTAACACAATTATTTTTTCTCTGCTGAAATAAATTGTTGCGGCGAATGTTAGGTCTTAGGAGAGGGCAAGGGGGGGGGGGGGGGGGTTAAATAGAGCTACACTAGGGACCCAAGGTTAAATTAATTAAGGGCTAAAATGCAATATTAATTAACTTGGAGTCTTTAAAAAGAAAACCTTAATTAATTACATTTTTAATTATTATTAATTTCACTAAATAATAATAATTGATTTCCCGAAATTAATTTAATATTATTTCAACAATAATATTTCCGCCGAAATTACATATACGACTTTCCCCGTGTTTAAGATATCGAACGTCCACGAATTTATTTAATTACTAATAATTAAATTAATTCGTTTCTTATTATCCGAGACTAGTACCACTCATCCTTATTATCATGTGGAACAAATCCACCTGCAGGGTTTACATGATAAACTTTATGAGCTCATCTCGGGGACGTAATCAACCCAAAAAACGGGACACGGTTTCCTGTCTATAATCTATAGCATGCCGTGCGCACAATTACGATTCCCAATTTACCGAGGATCTCGACTAATCAATTAGTCTCACTCATTGGCAAGTTAAAGAACCGAGAATTGGACACACGCACCTATAATTATATAGGGATTAGGAATTCGTATATCCGTAATATCTGAGGTCTAGTTCGATTACTGCGATTAGTATAAATCGAACGCCCTCCCGTGGTCCTGCTCAATACACCAAGTGTACGAGTGTAACATGATAGTCAAGACCGACTATCTACCATTCACACAACGACGTACCGATGGATTGTACCTGTCCATCTAAGTCGTGAGCCACTGTTCGATAATATACGAGTAACCGACAGTATGATCTTCCGCGTGTCTCCTCACGCCATACTGTCTACAACGTATATATCTAGGACTATAGAGCACAGAGTTATAATAAACAAAATGCAGACTGTTTGATTAATAGATAATAAAACACAGATAAGGAGTTCCATATTGTCACTAAACTAGACATTTAGAATATAACTCCATCAATCTCCCACTTATACTAAAAGTCTAGTTGCCCTCTCCCATAGATCCGATACCCATCCCCTTCACGTGTCTCTTGAACGCTTCCGCTGGAAGTGCCTTCGTAAAGGGGTCTGCCAGGTTATCCGCTGATGCAATCTTGGTGACAACCGCATCGCCTCTCTTGACGATGTCTCTAATCAGGTGGTACTTGCGATCTATGTGTTTACTCGCATTGTGGGCTCGTGGTTCCTTCGCATTTGCCACTGCACCGCTATTGTCACAATAAATTGTGATAGCTCTGGGCAAATCAGGAATCACATCCAAGTCCATTATGAAGTTCCGGAGCCACACCGATTCTTTAGCTGCCTCAGAGGCTGCTACATATTCGGCTTCCATGGTGGAGTCCGAAATGCATTTCTGCTTAACACTCCTCCATGAAACTGCTCCACCTCCTAATGTGAACACATAGCCTGATGTAGACTTTCGCTGTTCCTTATCAGATTGGAAATCCGAATCTGTGTAACCCACAGGAATCAATTCAGACGCTTTGTAACTCAGAACATAATTCCTAGTCCTTCGCAGGTACTTAAGTATGTTCTTTACAGCAGTCCAGTGACCCTGTCCAGGGTTACTCTGATATCTAGCTACCATGCCTACGGCATAGCAGATATCAGGTCTCGTGCACAACATAGCATACATTAGACTACCCACTGCCGAAGCATAAGGAATTGTCTTCATGTAATCTATCTCCTTTTTTTGTCTTGGGACACATATCCTTAGATAGATGAATTCCATGGCAGAAAGGTTGAGAACCTCTCTTGGAATTCTGCATGTTGAAACGAGCTAGAATCGTATCAATGTATGAAGCCTGGGACAAGCTCAATGTTCTTTTCTGGCGATCTCGTATAACCTTGATCCCAAGAACATGCCCTACTTGTCCTAAGTCTTTCATATCGAATTGCTTGGACAACCATCCCTTTATGTCCGACAACATCTTCACATTGTTGCCAATTAGAAGAATGTCGTCTACATAAAGCACGAGAAACGCCACGCTGTTTCCGTCACTTCTCCGGTATACACACGACTCGTCCATGCTTTGAATGAATCCATAAGACTGGATAACCTCATCAAACCGCATGTTCCAAGATCTAGAAGCTTGCTTCAATCCATAGATGGATCGCTTTAGCTTACACACTAGATGCTCTTGGCCTTTCTCGATGAAACCCTCTGGCTGTCTCATATAAATGGTCTCGTCAAGATTCCCATTCAAGAATGCTGTCTTGACGTCCATTTGCCACACCTCATAATCCATATGAGATGCTATAGACAAAAGAATCCGGATCGACTTTAGCATAGCTACCGGCGAAAAGGTTTCCTCATAATCGATCCCTTCTTTCTGAGTGTACCCTTTCGCAACAAGCCTAGCTTTGAAGGTTTCCACCTTCCCGTCAGACCCTCTTTTCCTCTTGTACACCCACTTGCAACCAATGGCTTTTACACCTTTGGGCGGTGTTACAAGATCCCAGACCTGATTTGAATCCATAGATTCAATCTCAGACTTCATCGCCTTTTGCCAAGACTGAGCATCTTGATCTTTAAGCGCCTCGCCGTAGGTCCAGGGATCGGCTTCATGTTCTCCAGGTAACAATTCCGAAGACTCACCTATAAACATGAACCTGTCGGGTTGTCGAACAACCCTCCCACTACGACGACGCTCCGGTGTAACCTCAGTAACTACAGGTGCAGACTGTGGTGGCGTATCACCCGGTTGGGTTGGGTCTAAGCCTTGATCGTTCCCTCTCAGTTCGTTAAGTATTATCTCACTATTGGGCTTGTGGTCCATTATATAATCCTCTTCCAAGAACCGAGCGTTGGTGCTAACAACGATCTTCCGGTCCTTAGGACTATAAAATAGACCACCTTTCGTTCCTCTAGGATATCCTATAAACAACCGAATATCTGAACGTGACTCCAACTTATCAGCTCCGTGCTTCAGCACATGTGCTGGACAACCCCAGATCCGAATGTGTTTCAAGTTTGGCTTACGCCCGGTCCACAATTCTGAGGGTGTCTTAGGGACTGATTTGGAAGGAACTAAGTTCAAGATATAAGCTGCTGTTTCCAAGGCATATCCCCAGAACGAAACTGGTAGTTCTGAGTAACTCATCATAGATCTTACCATTTCCATAAGAGTCCTATTCCTTCTTTCTGCTACACCATTCTGCTGGGGCGTGTATGGTGCAGTCATCTGGGAATCAATCCCATTCTCTAATAAGTACGCCTTAAACTCTCCCGAGAGGTACTCTCCTCCACGATCAGATCGTAGAGTCTGTATGGTCTTACCATGAAGGTTCTCCACAAGAGCTTTGTACTCCTTGAACTTGTCAAAGCACTCGCTCTTGCGGCGCATCAGGTATATAAAACCGTACCTTGAGTAATCATCAGTGAAGGTTACAAAATATTCGTAACCTCCTCTCGCTTGGACAGATAAAGGCCCGCACAAATCAGAGTGAATCAATTCCAGTACTTCCTTGGATCTATACCCCTTATCACTAAAGGGTCGCTTGGTCATTTTTCCTTCCAGGCATGATTCGCAGGTTGGAAAGTCCTCATCTTTCACATCACTGAGTATCCCATTAGTTATCAACCTTTGAATCCTGCCCAAGTTAATATGACCTAGCCTAAGATGCCATAAGTACTTTTGATTCATCCTAGAAGGCTCCTTTCTCTTATTGGTACTAGATGTGTTATACGACTCTACTCGTTGCATCGTGGAATAATTAGGATTCAGTATATATAAGTTGCCTATCAATGTACCAGAACAGATATAATCACCATTCTTTTTGACAATAACAGAATCATCAAAAGAAACTGAATATCCATTCAAAACCAATTTAGAAACCGAAACAAGGTTCTTTCTAAAATCCGGTACATAAAGACAATTATTCAATACCAAAACATTATTATTAAAAGATAAATGAACATCTCCCACTGCAACCGCCGCCACTTTCGTAGCGTTGCCCATGTAGATGGTGATCTCTCCCTCTCTAAGCCGCCGGGTTTCCTGGAACTCCTGCAAAGAATTGCAGACATGATCAGTGGCTCCCGTATCCACACACCAGGTACTGGTGGATAACACCGCTAAACATGTTTCAGTGACTAAGGAAAAATTCATACCTCCTTGTCTGAGAGGACAATTAGACTTCCAATGTCCAGACTGCTTGCAACGGAAACACTTGCCCTTAGGCCTGTTCACTCCATTCTGTGGTCCACCAACTCTGGGCCCACTGGGTTTCCGTCCTTGCTTTTTCTTCTTCTTAATCCCCGAAGGGCGAGGAAGAGTCGATTTCACAGCCACAAGTGCTTGAGAGTTCTTAAAGATACCCTCTGCCGCCTGGAGTTCAGTCAGGAGTTCCGCCAACGTATATAACCTCTTGTTCATGTTATAGTTCAGGCGGAATTGCTCAAAACTCCTAGGCAGAGACTGGAGCACTATATCGATCTGGGTTTCCCCATCGATAGCTCCTCCCATAATCTCTATCTCATTCAGATAGCCTATCATCCTAAGAACGTGATCCCTCACGGGCGTTCCTTCGGACATAGTGGCCGTCATGAGTTGCCTCATAGCATCTTGTCTGGCTGCCCTGTCCTGACTACCAAACATCTCCTTGAGGTTAAGCATCATATCATAGGCAGTGTCCATGGCTTCATGCTGATGTTGCAGCACATTTGACATAGATGCCAAAATGTAGCACCGCGCCATCTGATCAGCCTTGACCCACTTCCGATGAGCTTCCTTTTCCTCAGGAGAGGATGTTTCAGTAGGTGCAACAGGACATTCGACCTGGAGTACATACTTGTACTCCTCAGCAATTAGGACAATGTCCAAGTTTCGTTTCCAATCAACATAATTTGGACCAGTGAGTTTGTTTTCTTTTAGTATCACAGACAGCGGGTTGAGTGCCATATCTATAAAAGAGACAAATCAAACCGTCAAATTTAATTCGATATTAACTCCCTCAATTAATATCATTAAATTTACCAATCAATCCTAAAATCCCATCAGACCAGCATGCCACGTTCATGTGGACGTATACTAGTCCAAACGATTTTATAACTGGACTTTTACTTCGGTCGTACATCATTACAGCAGTGACTCCGATGGGGAGGATACTGTAAAGCGTACCTAAGTGTATACCATTTCTCAGTACTAAGTTAACCACTCGGTAACTACATATCCACCGCAAGCCACGTTAGTGTGGACGTTTACGTTGACATGCGGTCCCTTTACGATTTCCTATAACTATCGAGCCTCAATTAACCCAAAGTTCCGTTTCCGTCTAGTAAGCCACGATAGTGTGGACGTTTACTAAACAAACAACTTTGTTAATTGAATTCCATTTAATAAATTTCACAATTTCATTAATCAAAGCTTGATATCTCGTAAGTGAAACTCGAATTTCTAACCAGCGATCAATCATGCAATTGAGCCCTATCTCTCACTAAGTGAGGGAGCCAACCAGACAATCGATCTAGTCATCGAATGACTCGAATGTCTCTAATCAGTGTCATCGACATAAGCAAGCGCTTTGGCTCCATTCCACTCCCCGGGGTGAGAATGAGTCGAGTTGAACTTAGTCTTTGAAAAACAGATTAGGCATTTGCTTTGAAAAACTTAAGTGTTCAATTCTATAAATGGAATTGAATTCGAATTTCGATCAAAGTGATTTCCGTGTATCGACTTTATCCGATAGGGAGGATGACACTAAAGCCAACTCGTAAGTCAATACACATCACTCTCGAAACAGAGAATGGAGACCGCGGGATTGTTTCCAATCCCTCTCCCACTTAGTATTTTACGATTTAGGGATATACATGCATAAAATAATAAGCATAATAAAACACGTAAATCACACAATAAGCAATTAACGTGGCCCGATTATTATGGCCTTAAAATCTTGAATGCACGTCTCTTGGAACTCGAACTCGTTGCTCGTCTCAACTTCGATTCTCGTTCCTCCGGGCTTCGATCTCGTCTCGATCCAATAGCAGAAATTAATTACAAAAAAAATCTACTAAGTCCGGTATCGATCCTATACACTTTGATCGATCCTATACAAGTCCCGGATGCAACGAAAAAATAAATAAACCTAACGACTCAACCCGTCGTTTTTATCTATTACAAACAAGCAACTTTCCAAAAATAAAACGATCTCGACAAGCCCGAGAGTTTAATCAAAACCACATACATACAGCACAAAATATCAAAAATAAATTGGCCATAATAATCGGGTTCAACCTGCAAGGTAACCGATAACCGGCTCTGATACCAATTGTTGGAAATCGACTACCCGGGACACGTCCGTTCGAACACTCGAACATCCGGACGTCCCCAATCGACTTCTGGAAGTCACCCTCGGACAGCCATGGCCGCCCACCCAAGAGATCGCGCGTCCGCCGCAGCCGAAGCCGCGGCTCGCGATCTGCCCGGAGCAGGCGACCGCCTGCCTACCAGGCGACCGCTCGCGCAGCAAGGCAAGCGAGCGCTTGCTGCCCAGGCGATCGCCCGCGACCTGTCGCGAGCGGGCGCTTGCCTCCTCTGGCGGTCGCCTGGCTGCTGCGGACAGTAGCGCGATCCGCCCGTTCCGGCTGTTCCGATGAGGTTTTCTCGATCCGACTGCCACGCCGGAGGTCAGAAACCTCCCAGCAGTCCGAGAACATCTCATCCAAGCCACGGAACCCGATCTTTGGTTCGTTGTATGATTAACGCAAAAACAGAGATCGAATAAATAGCGGAATAAGAATCGATCTCATACCTCTCGGTCGATTGTTGAGACCTTAGACGCTTCTAGTGTATGACTCTGCCCGACTCCAGCCGTTGTGTGGGCAACGATCCGCTGGGTTCGTCCTTGTCTGCACTCTCCTTTCCAAGACCACCGTATGAATTATTCTCTGAGAATAATTTAATTGCGTTAACTGTTTTTATTTTAACAGAGAAAAAAACTTTAATTGCGCTAACACAATTATTTTTTCTCTGCTGAAATAAATTGTTGCGGCGAATGTTAGGTCTTAGGAGAGGGCAAGGGGGGGGTTTAAATAGAGCTACACTAGGGACCCAAGGTTAAATTAATTAAGGGCTAAAATGCAATATTAATTAACTTGGAGTCTTTAAAAAGAAAACCTTAATTAATTACATTTTTAATTATTATTAATTCCACTAAATAATAATAATTGAATTCCCGAAATTAATTTAATATTATTTCAACAATAATATTTCCGCCGAAATTACATATACGACTTTCCCCGTGTTTAAGATATCGAACGTCCACGAATTTATTTAATTACTAATAATTAAATTAATTCGTTTCTTATTATCCGAGAGTAGTACCACTCATCCTTATTATCATGTGGAACAAATCCACCTGCAGGGTTTACATGATAAACTTTATGAGCTCATCTCGGGGACGTAATCAACCCAATAAACGGGACACGGTTTCCTGTCTATAATCTATAGCATGCCGTGCGCACAATTACGATTCCCAATTTACCGAGGATCTCGACTAATCAATTAGTCTCACTCATTGGCAAGTTAAAGAACCGAGAATTGGACACACACACCTATAATTATATAGGGATTAGGAATTCGTATATCCGTAATATCTGAGGTCTAGTTCGATTACTGCGATTAGTATAAATCGAACGCCCTCCCGTGGTCCTGCTCAATACACCAAGTGTACGAGTGTAACATGATAGTCAAGACCGACTATCTACCAGTCACACAACGACGTACCGATGGATTGTACCTGTCCATCTAAGTCGTGAGCCACTGTTCGATAATATACGAGTAACCGAAAGTATGATCTTCCGCGTGTCTCCTCACGCCATACTGTCTACAACGTATATATCTAGGACTATAGAGCACAGAGTTATAATAAACAAAATGCAGACTGTTTGATTAATAGATAATAAAACACAGATAAGGAGTTCCATATTGTCACTAAACTAGACATTTAGAATATAACTCCATCACAACCGACGCAAGAGCATCAGTCGGTGCGCGAAGTTAGGCGACGACACCTCGTCCGATTCTTCCATCACCGATTCCGAACCCGAGACCGAAATCTCAGCCATGGACGGGGCTATACCCAACAATGGCAACAATGGGAACAATGGGAACAATGGCAACAACGGAAACAACGGGAACAATGGAAACAACGGGAACAACGGAAACCGTGCCCCACCACCCCTCTTTGGAGATCTGACACATCCGCATATCGACGGAGCTAGCTCATGCATCGTCCTGAGTGATGCCGCCCGGAGATACGACCTCAAGGCACACCATCTTGCTCAACTTCCTCAGTTCTCCGGAACCACTAACGAGGATGCCCTCAACTTCATCAGGGAGTTCTACACAGCCTTGCAGGCCTTCCCCATCGGAGCACTCGATGATGATCAGCTCCGGTTGAAATGTGTCCCGTATGCCTTGAGAGATAGGGCGAAGAACTGGCTACTATCCTTGGAGCCGGACTCGATCACTACCTGGACGGACATATACCAGGAGTTTATTACTCGGTTCTATCCTCAGCAGAAGACCTTCGACTTGAGAGGTCAGATATGCACCTTCGAGCAGGAACCGGGGGAGTTCTTTCATGAGGCTTGGGAGCGATTCCGGAGCTTATTAAGGCAATGCCCACACCACGACCTCACACCCACCTCGGTCATCCAATTCTTCTACAAGGGTTTGAGCAGAGAGGACCAGAGAGAGGTGAAAACCGCAGCTGGCGGAAATATCAGTGGTCGGAACAGTGATGAGATGACGGAGATCTTCAAGTCACTATCAGCTGAGTCGAGGCAAACGAGCTCGAGGGGAAGCAGTAGCTACGCTAGACTCGAGGGGAGTGTGAATGCCCAGTTGGCGAAACAGGTTGCCGACCTGACAAAGAAAGTCCAGATGTTGGAGATGACTGAGGAGCAACCTAAGAGGCAGATCTATCACGTGGAGTCGTGCAGCTTATGTGGGGTGATTGGCCATTTCTCCAGCTCTTGCGGACAGGGCATGCCGTCGCCACCCTAAATGATGGACCCGAACTATGGTCCAGAGGTGCAGGTGAATGCGATGCAGGGGTACAATCAGCAGGGCAACCAGAGGAATGACCCCTACTCTAACACTTACAACCCGGGCTGGAGGAACCATCCTAACTTCTCGTGGAAACAAGATCAGCCACAGACTCAGGGGCAAGGTTCTCAGACGAACTTCAATAACCAGAACCAACCTCAGAATCAGGGATACCAGAATGCCGGGAATCAGAATTGGCATAATAATCAGAACTATCAGAGGCCTCAGTACCAGCAGCAGCAAAATCAGCCGTACTACCCGCCACCACCTCAGCCTCAACAGGTGCCACCGAAGACTTCAGACTTAGACGAGAAGTTTGCATCCTTCATGGCTTCGACCCAGGCTATCCTGAATCATAACCAGCAGAAGATAGATGGGGTGGAGTCTAATATGACTAACCAGAATGCGGCGATTAAGAGGATCGAGACGCAGGTTGGGCAGATGGCCAGCCGAATGAATGAGATGGCACAGGCTAATCAGAAGGATCGGATTCCGAGCCAACCGTATCAGGCTAAAGCGGTCACAGTGCTTAGGAGCGGACGTGTCATTGATAATCACGTCGAAATGCCAACCGAGGAAGTAGAAGAGGATATTCCGACTCCTGAAGAAGCCGAGCAAAGAGTCCCGATCGAGGAACCGACGGAGAAACCGGTAGAAAATCCGATGCCAGCACCCGAGACGAGTCGGGCAGCCTTACACAAGGCTGATAATCCTTATAGACCTCCCGTGCCACCTTACCCGCATCGGTTGAGGAATGAGAAGCAAGATCAGCAGTTCTCGGAGATTTATCAGCTTTTGTCTAAGGTGAATGTGAATCTCCCTCTCCTCGACATCATTCGAAACATCCCGTCCTATGTCAAGTTCTTCAAGGACCTCGCTTCGAGGAAGAGAAAGTTCATCGACAACGAGAAGGTTGTAGTTTCCGAGGTGGCAAGTGCGATACTTCAGCACCAGCTCCCCGAGAAACAAAGAGACCCCGGGAGTTTCAACATAATGATTGCCGTTGGGAATGGCAAGGAAGTGTCCGGGATGCTCGACTTGGGAGCGGGTATAAATCTGATGCCGTACGCCGTGTACGAGAAGTTGGAGTTGGGCGATCTCAAGCCCACTCGTATGTGCCTCCAGCTCGCCGACCGATCGATTCGATACCCCAAGGGGATTGTGGAAGACATATTGGTACAGGTCGGAGGATTGATAGTACCCGTGGATTTCGTGGTACTCGACGTTGGAGAAGTTCCCGAGAATGGGCGAGATCACGCCATTCTTTTGGGAAGACCGTTCATGGCCACCACTAATACTGTGATCGATGTGAAGAACGGTGCGCTTGAGATGACCGTTCTTGGTGAGAAAGTCTCGTTCTCCGTTGTAACGCCCCGGCCCGTTGCGGGGTCGAAGCCCGACCCTAATGGGCCGGCTCGGTTACCAATGACTGCTTGCGGGAGTGATATCCTGGCCCCACTGTACCAACACTTGTCTTTTCCATCGTACTTTGTCCTCACTCGTGCGCACCCGGGAGACTTCCCAGGGGGTCACCCATCCTAGAATTACTCCAGAGTCAGCACGCTTAACTTTGGAGTTCTTATAGGAGGATGCCCAGAAAAGAAGATGCATCTTGTTGGTATGAGTAGCATATTCAATCCTTTTAAGCCTTTGAATTTTCTGGGGCGTTACAATCACCCCACCTTTTTCTGCGCAACGTCCTCGTTGCGTGCCTTACTTGCCCAGGACCAACCATCCGTGCAGGAATGCCCCTTACGGGTACTCTCACCAACTTCTGGGTGGAGCACTTGGCCCCGCAAGACACTTAGTTCCCACAATTCCGGTCGGCACCTGCTCTGATACCATTTGTAACGCCCCGGCCCGTTGCGGGGTCGAAGCCCGACCCTAATGGGCCGGCTCGGTTACCAATGACTGCTTGCGGGAGTGATATCCTGGCCCCACTGTACCAACACTTGTCTTTTCCATCATACTTTGTCCTCACTCGTGCGCACCCGGGAGACTTCCCAGGGGGTCACCCATCCTAGAATTACTCCAGAGTCAGCACGCTTAACTTTGGAGTTCTTATAGGAGGATGCCCAGAAAAGAAGATGCATCTTGTTGGTATGAGTAGCATATTCAATCCTTTTAAGCCTTTGAATTTTCTGGGGCGTTACATCCGTCCGAACGGGGAAAGCCATTCCCGCTGCCCTTTACGTGGAGAATTGCTCCTTCGTCGACCACGTTGATGACGAAGTGGAAGCCGCTTTCGTAGAGGAGAGCAACCCCGAGATCCTTGAAGGCGAGGAGGAAAAATTAATGGATCCCACCTTTGTGCGGCCTAGCTCACAAGAAGCCGAGATCGAGGCTCCGAAAAATAAGGTGGAGTTGAAACCGTTACCGAGCCACCTCAAATATGTTTTCTTGGAAGACGGGGAACAAAAACCCGTGATCATCTCAGCCACTTTGAGAGCCGAGGATGAAGAAGCGCTCGTGGCGATACTAAAGCAGAACAAGAAAGCGTTTGGGTGGAGTCTTGGAGACATCCGTGGCATCGACCCCTCGGTGTGTATGCACCGGATCATTTTAGAGGAGGGATCGATCCCTAAGAGAGATGGGCAGAGGCGACTCAACCCGGTTCTGATGGAAGTCGTGAGGACGGATATCTACAAGCTCCTGGACGAGGGGCTGATCTATGCCATTGCCGATAGCCGATGGGTGAGTCCGGTTCATGTGGTCCCAAAGAAAGGAGGCATCACCGTCGTGGAGAACCAGAAAGGGGAGCTCCTTCCTACTCGTATTACTACGGGGTGGCGGATGTGCATTGACTATCGGAAGTTAAATGCCGCCACCCGAAAGGACCATTTTCCTCTCCCTTTTATTGATCAGCTACTTGATAAATTATCAGGACATGCATTTTATTGTTTTCTTGATGGTTTGTCAGGTTATTACCAGGTGGCAATAGCACCGGAGGACCAGGAGATAACGACTTTCACGTGCCCCATTGGTACCTATGCATGGAGGATGATGCCTTTCGGCTTATGCAATGCACCGGGAACTTTCAAGAGGTGTATGATGTCCATCTTCTCCGAGATGATAGGTAACTTCATGGAAGTCTTTATGGACGATTTTTCTGTTTTTGGCTCTTCCTTTGATGATTGTCTAGGTAAGCTCGATAGAGTCCTTACGAGGTGCATTGAGAGTAGTCTTACCTTGAGTTGGGAGAAGAGTCATTTCATGGTGACGAGTGGGATAGTACTAGGACATATGGTGTCTAGTCGGGGGATAGAGGTTGATAGAGCCAAGATAGAGGTTATTGAGCGACTACCCCCTCCCATTAATGTTAAGGGCATCCGTAGCTTCCTTGGGCACGCCGGGTTTTATAGGAGGTTCATTAAGGATTTCTCTAAGATTAGCCAACCTTTGTGTCATTTACTAGGGCAAGATGTTGAGTTTAAGTTCGACGAGTCGTGTCTAATAGCTTTTCATACACTTGAGGAGAAGCTTACCTCAGCCCCGGTAGTCGTAGCACCTAATTAGGAGTTGCCCTTTGAGATTATGTGTGATGCGTCTAACTCAGCGGTAGGAGCGGTTCTTGGTCAGAAAGTGGATAAGTTGCTTAGGGTTATTTATTATGCTAGTGTGACGTTAAATAGCGCCCAAACCAACTATACCACCACCGAGAAAGAGTTGTTAGCCGTAGTGTTTTCCTTGGATAAGTTTAGGTCCTATATCATAGGTTCTAAAGTCATCGTCCATAGCGATCACCAAGCCCTACGACACTTGCTAGCTAAAGCTCAAGCCAAACCGAGGTTGATTAGGTGGATCCTATTACTCCAAGAGTTCGATGTAGAGATTAAGGATAGGAAGGGGTGTGAGAACGTAGTAGCCGACCACTTATCTAGGCTAGAGTCACCCCCCGAGATTTCAGGTGATAGCATTGATGGTTCGATCCCCGATTCTTTTCCCTATGAGCTTGCTATGGCTATGACCCCGGTACCTTGGTATGTGAATATTGTGAACTTTTTGGTTGCAGGGGCTCTAAGAGAAGGGATGACCTCTCAAGAAAGGGCGAGGTTCGAGCATTTGTCCCGGGAGTACTTCTGGTCGGACCCCTACCTTTACAAGTTCGGGAAAGATGAGGTGATTCGCCGTTGCCTTCCGGAGGAGGAACAAGCTGACGTGCTCAAGTGTTGCCACCATGACGAGAGTGGAGGTCACTTTGGGGGCCATAAAACAGCCCACAAGGTGCTTCAATCAGGTTTGTATTGGCCTTCTCTTTTCAAAGATGCAATCGATTATTGCAAGTCTTGTGACCGGTGTCAACGCATGGGGAATATTGGTAAGCGAGATGAAATGCCTTTAAATATCAACTTAGCGGTTGAAATTTTTGATGTTTGGGGTATTGATTTCATGGGACCTTTCCCCGTTTCTTTTGGTTTTGAGTATATTTTGTTGGGTGTTGATTATTTGTCCAAGTGGGTTGAAGCTATCCCCACTAGGACGTGCGATGCTAATGTGGTTCTCAAGTTTGTGCAGGAGAATATTCTTTCTAGGTTCGGATTCCCGAAGGCCATTATTAGCGATGGCGGGAAGCACTTTTGCAACAAACTTTTCGAGAAGTTGATGGTCAAGAATGGCATCAATCACAAAATAGCCACGGCTTATCACCCACAAACTTCCGGGCAAGCCGAGACTAGTAACCGTCAAGTGAAGGAGATACTCGAGAAGACCGTGAAAACCTCCCGCAAGGATTGGTCGGAGAGGCTTAACTCGGCTCTATGGGCTTACCGGACCGCGTACAAAACGGTGATCGGAATGAGTCCCTACCGCCTCGTCTTTGGAAAACATTGCCACTTGCTGGTGGAAATCGAGCATCGAGCCTATTGGGCGATCAAGGCTACAAACATGGATTTAATGGAGGGCGGAGGAGCCCGAGCTTTGGAGTTGTCCGAGCTTGATGAGATGCGCAATGAGGCCTACGAGAACTCTCGTATCTATAAGGAAAAGGTGAAGGCGACTCACGACAAGAGGATCAAGAACAAGGAGCTAACCGCAGGGATGAAGGTACTTTTATTCAACTCGAGGCTCCGGTTGTTCCCCGGTAAACTCAAGTCAAGGTGGAGTGGCCCATACGAAATTATGGAGGTATTCCCGTATGGAGTGGTCAAGCTCTACAACCCAAAAACTAGAGGAGCAATGCTAGTCAACGGGGACCGAATCAAGCCATATATCGAGCCTTACATGGAGGGAGACAAAATTAAGTTCGGAGTAGAGTCGATTCTACTCGGGGACGTCTCTTATGAATAAAGCGCTTTAGTCGGGCTCGAGACTCTAAACGAGCGTCGCGTGGAGACTAGTCCACGGACCGTGTCGCTCTTTCGGTTTTAAAAATGAGTGCCACGTGGGGGCCTACCACGAACGTCAAGCTCACGACGTAAATTGAGCCAACTTGTGGTTTTGTATTGCAGGGGAACGAGTTCGAGAGGATCGTACGACAACCGGGAAGAGCTCGGACCTATCAGCTTACCAGGCACCCGCTGAAGTGCCAGGCGCCCGCCTGACCCCTTTTGCGAGCGCTCGCCGGCTTTGGAAGCGATCGCGTCAACGCAAAATCAGAGAAGA
Organism: Euphrasia confusa; assembly: GCA_954870475.1. Lineage (NCBI taxonomy): Eukaryota > Viridiplantae > Streptophyta > Magnoliopsida > Lamiales > Orobanchaceae > Euphrasia > Euphrasia confusa. Next base: position 12,309,878 of record OX940968.1, on the reverse strand, counting down.
AAAAAATCGAGCAGGCGCTCGCCTGCCTGGCAAGCAATCGCTTGCCGGCTTTCGCGAGCGAGCGCCCCGTCACGAAGCGGTCGCTTGGTGATGATTTCAGAGAGCTGAAATTTCGGGCAGGCGCCCGCCTGCCCAGGAAGCGCTCGCTTCCCTCTTTTAAAAAAAAAAAAAAATTTTTATATTATTTTGGAGATTGAAAAGGGGGATGCCCTAATTTTCGTTAGCCGCCATCTCACTTAAGATTTTCGTTTTCCTTGTGCTCTGCAGCTCCAAACTCCATACCCTCTCCGATCGTCCGCCGCCCTCCTCGCCGCCGTTCAGTTGCCAGACCCGACTGCCGACAGCCGAGCCACCACCGCACCTCACCACTGAACCGCCGACCCACCTGCTCCGAGCCCGGCCTCCCAAACCATCGCCGTCGCCATCTCTCATAACCAGTGCAAGCTCGCCGCCTCCAGTCACCACATCCAGCCATCGCCGTCGCCATCTCCGACCACCATCCACCCAACTCCGGCGGACCAGATCTCCGCCCTTCGATTCGATTCACGGCAGTCCCGTGGACATCGATTCTTCTTTCGGCAGCTTGTCCCCCAAGCTCGACTAATTTCACGGCATTCCCGTGATCTGCTTCCATGCTCGATTCATAATTCCAAGTTCAAGTTCGACGACCCGTAGACCGTTCCGAGACTAATTCACGGCAGTCCCGTGAGTACTCGACAGCCCCGTTCCGTCTCTCGGCAGCCCCGTTTGTCTTTTTCCGGTAATCCCGGTAACTCCTCGACCTTTGGACATTATGGTAAACACTCGTAGTAGGAAGAAAGCCCCGGCATCCAAGAGGCCACGGACTGACGAGGGCCCCTCCAACGAGTCCCCGGACCACGACGACGAGGAGAGACAGCCAACCCCTCCTTGGGCACCACAGCAGCCCCCTGCTAATCGCCGGACTGACCTTCGGGATACTTACGGTGCCGACTTCCCCATCTATAGCCACAAGGAAGGTAAACGGCTCCTCGCCTTTCGCAAACACACATTTGAGTATCCCCGTCCCTTTGATTGGTCTCTAGTTAGGAAGTTAGGGGTGTACGACGATGTGAAGAAATATTTGAAATTGTTGGGTATGTGGACTATCGCACAAGAAGATTTCGGATATTCGACTTCTCTTGGCCTAGAGATGCTGTGTACTTTTGAGCAACACTCGAATGGGCGTTTCTACACGTGTCGGCTTTTGGGCAGAGAAGCTCGGATCAACGCAGAATCTTTTGAAGTGTGCTTTGAATTCCCCATTGATGGTGCTCAGAGGGAAATCCCCGACAAGATAGACAAGGATGCGGCATGGCGGACCATTACCTCGGTCCCCACTTATACCGGAAAGAGTGTCCAAATTGCCGAACCGGCCCTGCTCCTCGTGCATCGCTTCATCGCCTACAATATCTCCGGAAAAGATGAAGCCAACAAAGTGAACAAATCGGAGCTTTTCCTTCTCGAGCGCTCCTACAAGGGATACCCTTCCTCTCCCACCGACTACATGTTAGGGCAGATGAAGAGGACAGTCGAGCGAGGAGCCCATCATGCATCCTTCTTCTACATTGCGACTGCCTTGGCCCATTCCTTTACTTGGATTGACCTGGACGACCCCGACACACTTCCAGATGACTACAACTCGGAACCCCGGCCGATTGATTTGCAGGAGCTTCACGGTTCTCATCTCCTCGACCAGGACGGCCAGTTTCGCCCTCATTCTGCACGTATCGCGCAAGGGGCTCCGAGGAATGCCGCTTCGACCAGCACCGTACCTCCGGTTCAGCCCCCGTCTCAGCTACCGCAGCCAGGATATGCCTCGGGGTATGGAGATCCGATTCCCTACCCGCGGTACCCGTCATATACCGCCGGTTTCCATGACATGATCAACCAATTCCAAGATATGCGTACTAGTTTCGAGGACGCGGAGACTAGTAGGAGGGAGATCGAGTATGATATGCGGGAGGACTTTCGGACGACCTCGGGAGCTACTCGGACCTACATTGATGAACGGTTCAACCGGATGGAGGCCCAAGCCACTCTTCAGTACGACCATTTTAATGGTCGGCTCGACCGGATCGAGGCCCAGCAGTCCACTCATTACGACTACTATGTGGCCGAGAATGCCCGTCGGCAGACCCGTGAGGACGCAGAGCACGCCTACCACGCCTCCCAGTACGCTCAGATGATGGCCATGTTCCGAGGGCCACAGTATCCACCACCCGAGCCGTGAGGATCGACCGTACTTTCGTACGGTCGCGGTATGTATATAGTTTCTTCTTTATTTTTCCTATTCCGTGAGTCGTGTTTTCTTTCTTGTTTCCTTTCTATTACTTGGTTGTTTTTGTGGTTTTTCTTTGAGTTGTTGGTGTGTAGGTCGTTCACCCCGTCACTTTTGGACATCCGAGACTTTCGTGGGACACGTGCTTTTCTAGGAGGGTACTACATCCACGAGGACATGGATTAGCCCAAGTGTGGGGGGGGGGGGGGGGGGGGGTTGCCTCTTGTTTCTCCTTTCTTTTCCCTTTCTATGTGATTTCTTGTGTTTTGTCATTTTTATTTTACTTGATTGTGTTGGCATGTGATAGCTCCCCCTTGTTGAGATATGATTTTCATAAAAGTGTAGTTGTTGTGTCCCCCGTGCATGTTAGTTGCTTTATTTCAATTCTTGAGGTGCGATAGATTTTTGATGCTAGAGGTCGGTATGTTAATGACTTTTGACTCCGTGTTTAGATGCCGTAGAGTGACCTTGAGATAATTGCATGTCACCGTTTCACTTTCCAAATAACCTTGTGAGAATTTGAGCCATTTTAGCTTTCTTCTTTGAGTGATATTTCTCGTTGATTGATTCTTGAGCTTCGTATTTTCTTTGTTCTACATCATATGCACCCGTATGGACTAGAGATAGCTAAAACATGCTTAGGTTGTTACTCGAGGCTAGTATATCATGACTTATTTGATTGCGGAAATGATTGGGTGTTGATCGACTAGGATAGCCACTTTAGCCGCTTTTCGAACTTTTGACCCCGAGCCCGTCGTGGGACACCCTAGTAGCCCCTTTTGAGCCTACATTTAGCCTTTTCCTTCTTGTCCTATATTCCGTGGAGGGTAGAAGGGAGGTATGTACTTGGGGATATAAGGTGATGATACGATGTGTATTTGTAATAAGTCGAGACATGATATTAGTCTCCAAAAAAAAAAAAAAAAAAAAAAAGGTGAAAATAACAAAAATGAGACGAGTCTAGTCTCCCAAAAAAAATAGAAAAGAGTCGAGACATGCTATTAGTCTCCAAAAAAAAAAAAAGAGAGAAAAAGAGAAAATAACAAAAAGAGTCGAACAATGATGCTTGATGTGGCTTTGATGAGTTTGATTGTTGAGTTTGGAATTGTAGGGGCTGTTATGAGTTGTAGTTGTTTGGTTGTGTTGGAGGAACGTGCTTGAACGATGTATAGTCCACTTATCCCAAATATTCCCGAATACCCCTAGCCGAGCCCCGTTACACCTGTTTTGTCGACTACCCATGATCCTTAAGATGGTAGACCTTGATTAGTGGAGAGTGCAACTTGAGTATGTGTTTAGTCGATGACCTTAGGTGCATTTGATGTTATTCGAAGCTCGTCCTTGTTCCTTATATGCTTATTTTTCTTGAGTACACAAGTTTCTTAATTTCTATCTTTCACTTGTGTACACCCATGAGTGGAACCAATTCTCGAGAGAAAAAGAAGAAAGAGTGAACCCCGTGAGGGAACTTGGAAATGTGATATGCAATGATTCTTGTGTGATCTTTATTGTATCTAATTCATCGTGGGTCGATAGTTGTTTACTTCACTTTTTCCGTACGCATCGAGGGTCTACGTGTGGTTTTGAGAATGTGAGTATGTGATTGGCATGAATGTGGGACGTACGACTTGCTTTTATGATTGCTTGCTTGAGGACAAGCAAGAAGCCAAGTGTGGGGGAGTTGATGTTCTTGTTTTTGTGCCGCTTTTCCGTGACATTTTGTGTGTTTATTGTGTCGTGTTTAGTTGGTTATTGGTTTATTCTTCGTGGCTTTGGTACGTTTGATGTGTTTGTCGAGTGTGTAGGTAGACGAGCACGCATGTTTCGAAAAGGGACAAAGAAAGGAGCTAAAACGTGTCGAGTCGAGGCGAAGCCGGTGCAGCCAGGATCAGGCGATCGCCCGAGCTCCCCAAGCGATCGCATGGCCAGATTCCAGGGAGCCTGCAGAAGACACCAGACGATCGCTCGCCTCCCTGAGCGATCGCCTCCTCGCCGCCGCAGGCGATCGCCCCCCCTGCCAGGCGATCGCTTGCTCACAATTCCAGGAAGTCTGCCCTCCTGGCCAGGCGATCGCTCACAAGCCCAAGCGATCGCCTCCTGCCTGACGCGGGCGATCGCCCCCCTACCCCAGGCGATCGCTTGCCCTCTTTTTCCAGCCTTGACCGCGATTTGACCTTCGAGTTCCGAGACTATTTAAGAGGCTTTTGAACCTAGGGTTTACGGACTTTTTTCCAGACTTTTATTTTCGGTACTTGAGAGAATTTTGAACTCGTTCACTTAGCTTTGATTTCCGCTTTTCTTTTTCTTGGATTGGATTGGAATTCGGTAAAAGTCGGAGATTACGCCGACGGGTACTTTTGTTCGATTTCGAATTTTAATCTAGTAAGTTTTCTTTGTTTTCAATTTCCGTGTTCTTCAATTCCGTGTTAGATTATTGCTTCGTTATTTTTACTTCTCAAAAATTTGTTTCATGAATTCTACTTTGCAAAAACCCATTAATCTTTCGTTTAGAAATATGAGTAGCTAAACCCTTTTTCTAGGGCTAGGGATGATCGATTTTCCACCTAGGGTTTGAATCTAAATTTCGTTATCGAATTAACATCAACCGGTAACGGACGTGTTAGTACTATTTTATGAAATTGAACTTTAACTCGATTAAGAAAATCACCCGAAACCCTAGATTTTTCCCAATTTATTCAAAAAACATTATTTCTCGCTTTTTACTTGTTTTATCGTCTTTCAAATCCCTTATTTAATTTTAGATTAATTTCAAAAACCAAAAATCAACTCATGCATTATGCTATTTCTCTTCTTCTCTTAGTTGCAAACGAATAAACGCTTTTACGCCGATAGTAGTGTTCCTCGAGAGATCGACTCGGGCGAGTTGCTTTAGCAACTAGTTCGATTATTTTATTTGATTTGTGGCACTAAAACGATTTTAGGCACAAGTATTAGTGTTTGAGTGTTTGCAATTTTTTTTTTCTTTTTTCTTTTTATTTATGATTATTATTTCTCCCACCGATGCGTTTAATGTTTTTGTCAAGTATTTTTGTTAGCAGTGATGAATACATTTAATAACTATACGTGGGTGAACACATGGCCTCAGACGAGCACTTACTACGAGCCTTCCCAATATGACACGACAACACATTTTGGCTCTCAGTCTCAAGCATACAATCCGGAGTGGCATTCTCATCAGAGTTATTATGCTGATCCACCTCAACAACAATGGGATCCACAACAATGGCCTCAACAACAATGGCCTCCTCAGAACATGGAGTACCCTCCACATTATTCTATGCAACCTAAGCCTCCATACAAGCCGTCGCTGGATGACGTTTTTCAAGATTTCATGCAAACGGCCAACCAGATAATGAAATCAAATGAAGCGTCGATCAAAGCGAATGAAATGACGATGACCAGTAATGCTCAAGCAAATTTGGCATACCCTCCACCGTATTCGATGCAACCAAAGCCGTCATATAAGCCATCTTTGGAGGACACTTTCCAGGATTTCATGCAGATGGCCGAACGAGTCATGAAAGCAAACGAAGCATCAATAAAGGCGAATGAAGTTAGATTGGCAGAGAGTATCGAAGCGGAAGCGAGGTCTAAGGTCATAGGAGATATGATCGATAAGATGTGCAATCAAAGCGAGTGGGTACACGAGAAAGAGAATCTCCAAAGTGACTACGACTATGATGAAGTTGCACCGAATGAGGTCGAGACCAAAGTGGAGCATATGTACGACAATGACCTGAATTTGGAGGAAGATGATGAGGAAGAGACGATTGAGAGTATGGTGTTGGAGGTGATTACACCAAAAGTGTCGCATCGAGATGAAAACCCATACAAGTTGTCCTTTTCACCCCCTATAGAACTAGAGGAAGAGATATTGAGTATCAATACAGTAGTCGACAATCACGAGGGGGTGAATTTGCAAGAGGAGTCATTGATGCTAGATATCGCTCTTGAGTCTCAAAGCTCAAATATCGATGAAACGAGAGACGGGGGCAAGGAGGTTGAGGATATGTTTCCTGAGCATGAATGTATGACCGAATCACCTCATTCCTCTCCGAGTGATTTGGTGGATAAGGATTCCGGACACCCTCCTCCCTCACTTGACATGAATTATCTTATGGTTGTTGAGGAGTCAAATATGATATGTGATCATCACCCACCCAGGCCGCATGATCCAGGTGCGGTGGCGCTCTTGGAGTTTAAAAACAAAAATAAGCCACTCCCACAACAATTAGAGCGTAAAGGTTTATCAAAACAATGGAAATACGTATACATAGAAGAGATGACACATGAGATGATGAGCCTCATTGAGGCTCCACATTGTTGAAAGATGAGTCAAGCTTGGGACGTTAAACAAGCGCCGCGTGGAGGCTAATCCACGGACCGTGCTGCTCTTTCGGGTACCAAAATGAGCGCCACGTGGGGGCCTTCCCACGATTTCATACGAGCTGGATCGAGAAGACTGAAGGAGTCCACATCACTGTTTGCACCTTCTTACCCTTCCTCTTTTTAAGCTTGTTCTATATATTATGTTTCTTTAGTTTGTTCTTTTTCGTTTGGACATGTTTTGTACTTCCTTGCCTGAGATTTGTCTGATTATGTGTTTTACATTGAGGACAATGTGTATTTCAAGTGTGGGGGGTAGCTTTGCATGTTCTTAGGGTAACCCGTTGTTTCACGAGGTTTGTTGGGGTTATAGTAGTCTTCAAACGTCGCTTATGTTGTGTGTTTTTTTGTATGTTTTGTCGTGTTGATCACCCTCCCCATTTTGCACAATTGCGGTATAGTTGTTAGAAGCATGTTCTAGGCAATGTAGGCTTCAGTTTACACATAATTGAATTCAGGGCTTCATCAGGATGATAATGACGAGTTGATTAATTGTGGGTCCTACACTTAGGATTTGCTACATAGGGAGAGCTGTGTTTTTCATGACATCGGTTAGGCACGAGTATTAAGTGGATCGAGTTCATTGATTGTTTGGGCGGGTTATACACGAGGATTCTACTTTGATCGTCTCTCTTATTAGTATTGTGGCTTAGCTATATATAGTTATTATTCGCAACCGGACGCAAAAACAGAAGACGTTCGAAAATTTTAGTTGCGTATGTGAAAAAAAAGGGTCGGCGGCCGAACTAATAAGAAAAAAATAAATGGTTCGAAAAATCCCGTTGCCGAGAGAGAAAAAAAAACAAAAAAAAAAAAGAGAAAAAAAATATTATAAAAAAAAGAAAAAAAATACTAGTATAAGTATTAATATTAGTAGAGCAGCCACACTGCTTGTACGAGAACGATGAGTATGGGAAACCACGCTAGGATACTCGAGTGACCCTCGACTGTTTACACCTAGTGAATATTGCCTCACTTGATTGACTCGGCTAGACATTTCGATGGTTTTGTTTACTTGTGCTCGTTGTTGAAATTGGTGGAGTGGAGTCATGATTCGAACTGTGGGGATTTGAATATTTGAGGGACACTCGTTAGTTGATTTTGATTTCCAGGCGACCGCCTGGGCCCCAAGCGACCGCTTGCTCCTGTTTACAGCATTGACCGCGTGTTGACTTCGTTTTTGACGACTTATGAATAGGTTTTTGAACCTAGGTTTCTGTACGCACCTTTTTTTTCAGACTTTATTTCTCGGCACTTTGGAGAGAACGTTGGAACTCATAGTTTCTAGGTTTTGAATTCACGCTTTGCATCTTGGATTTTTCTTGTAATCGAATCTCGGCAAAAGTTGGATTAGCCTCCGACGGGTGCCTATGCTTGTTCTTGGATATTAATTCTAGTAAGCTTTTATTTCTTCTTTCGATTTGTTTGTTCTTCGTTTTCTAGTTTGATCAATCGCTTAGTTATTTTTACTTTTCAAAACTCGTCATGAATTCCTATTTTCAAAATTTTAATTTCTTTTCAACCAAAATAATGAGTAGCTAATTTAATACCTAGGGTTAGGGTTGAAAGATTCTCTAACTAGGGCTCGATTTAGAGTTTCGATATTACGTTGAAGCCAACCGGTAACGGACGCGTTAACACAATATAGTAAATTCTAATTCTAGTTCGAAGTATGGAATCGCGATTCCCGAAACCCTAGTTCTTTCCCAATTCATTTAAAAATTACTTTTCTCGCTTTTACTTGCTTATTCGTCTTTTCAATACTTTAGTTAATTTTTAGATTTAATCAAAAACCAAAAACCAACTCGAGCATTATGCTATTTCTCTTCTTTACTTAGTTGCAAACGAATAAACGCTTTTACGCCGATAGTAGTGTTCCTCGAGAGATCGACTCGGGCGAGTTGCTTTAGCAACTAGTTCGATTATTTTATTTGATTTGTGACGCTACAAAAACGACTTAATCAAGAAGATCGATCAAGTCCAAGCCATTTCAATAATCGTAATCTTGTTGTAATTTCATTTTCTAGAATTCTAGTTTATTTCTTTTCATGTTTTGTTCATCTTCTGCAAAACTATTTGAATGCTTAGAATCGAGATTGCTAGTATGTTTCGTTAAATGAATTTCCGTTGGTTTATAAAAAATTGTTTAAAGCTTTCTCTTTGCTTTGTCCTTTTGTTTAATTTCTTGTTTGTCTTTGAGTGCATTTTAAAATCTATGTTTTCAATTGTTGTTATTATTGTTATTAGATCGATTATGAAAATGATGAACTAAATTATTCCGCTCGGATAATCATATGAAAAATGAGATGGATAAATTATAGTAACCGGAAGATCTTATATACTCGGCATTGACTTGGAATCGTAACCCGACCGGGAGCGATTATTCAAGGGAATTAAACGTTTGAACACGAGTTAAGCAACCCGACCGGGAACTTGACTTTCTAATGTCGTTTATATAGATTGATAAAGGTGAAGAAATTTTGAAGTCGAGTTTGGATTATTATTATCCGAGTGCTTTCATATTCTTAAGTTTACGAGTTTTATATTTTTATCGAGTATCAAAATGAATCTAGGATTTAGTACAATGAACTACGTTTCTATTACTTTTCAAACACTAGAACATATCTCTTTCGTTTCCTTGGATTGATACCGAGTCAACTACAATTGACCTCGGATTTTGACGAGAGACGCACACAAAAACGTCTAATCAGAACACGGCATCGATAGTCTTTTGGTAACCGAGGCCTTGCCTTTCAACATTTGATATGCTCATCACGGCATCCAATTTGGAAGTGCCTGTGTTGAGCTTCTCAAAAGTATTATTGGCAGCCTCCAACTTTCCATTTGATCGCTCGAGGTCGATCTTGAGTCTGCCCATTTCCATATCCTTCCTCGTCAGCTCCACATCAAGCTTCTTTAATCGTTCTTCGTAATTTCCTTTGCCGGCGATCAAGCTCTCCACCACCTTGGATTGATTCCTGTATCGTTCTTCGATTGAGGCTTCGGCGATCAATCTTTCATCATTGTGGATTGCTTCTTTAAATCCATTTGGAGGTCATCAAATTTGTCTTTTAGTTCCATCAAAAGTTCAAGGGAGATTGAAACTTTTTTAGATTCATCGTCATCAATGGAGGCAGTGAGACACATGAAACTCCCTGCCTTGGTTGCAGCAGCTGTATGGCATACTTTTGGGTATGCTGTGGCAGGGTCTGCGGCAGAGGTTGCGGCAGAGTTATCATCTTCATCATCTGATAAGCACCTGCCTTCAAAGCGAGCTGCAAAGGCAGTGTTAGTACAAAAATTCTCAGCCTCAGTTTGATTAAAGAGATCTAAGTCCTGAAATTCTATCATGTTAACAAAATTTTCAAATTTTCTATTTTTAGATGGGCATTCGGTAGCATAATGTCCAATTCCATGGCATGAGTGACACTCAATTTTGGACCAGTCCTTCTATTGGCTTGAATTGGAATTTAAGTTTGATCGTTGAGGCACAAATCTTCTTTCTTGACTCGTTGCGGCCTTTGATGGATTCCTCCTTCGTCGTGGATCGAACTTACCTTTGAGAGATCGTACAAGAATAACATCGAGCTTCCTTGAGAGTAGATCAAACTTATCATCACCATCGTCGTATCCAAGTAACTCATAAATTTCGTCATCAGTTAGGGCATTGGCTGCGGCAGGGTTAGCAAAGGCAGCATGATTGTTGCCTTTCGAGCTGCCTTCCTCCTTGCCGTCAGGTTCTGCCACAAAGTATATCAGGTTTTCGTCACTATTTTTCTCACGTGACTGACCATGAGTTGCACGATCTTGCATATTTAGCTCATAGGTCTTGAAGACTGCCATTAAAGAGACGAAGTCTTCAGAGGAACCTAAAGGGCCATCTTCAATTGCCGTAACTTTTGCTTGAAATTTTAAATTCAAGGATCTCATTACTTTGCTACAAACAGCCACATTGCTTATGGGAGATCCAAGATCAGCACATTCATTGACGATATACATGATTTCGCCAAAGTACTGTCTTGCCGACTCATCATCATGCATGCGCAAATTCTCAAAACGAGACATGAGCATGCGGAGCTTTGTCTTCTTCAATGTGGTATTTCCTTCACAATGAAGAGAGAGTTGATCCCATATGTCTTTAGCAGATGCGCATTGCTTGACAATTTTATACATATCACAATCGATAGACTCAAGGATGACACACCTTTCCCTATCGTTGGCAGTACTTATGGCGACCTCATCGGTAGATCATTTTTCAGGTGCTTTTTCAAGCTTACTACCTTCCGGTAACTCCTCAATGGGAGGTTTCCATCCTCTAAGGACTGAAATCCAAGCATTGCGGTCAATGTATTTGATCCTTGCCTCAATACGAGTTTTCCAAAATCCATAATTATCACCATCAAGAACAACCAGTGTTCTTATGATGTACGAGGCATCTGACATTGTGAGTGTGTAAAATCAGAGGGACCGTTAGCACTAAGTGAGTCTAGTGTCGGCTCTGATACCACTTGAAAGTGCGTGGGCAGGGGTATTTATGAAGAAAATACGCTGCCTTGCTTAAGGCAGTGCGATTCGCTACTTCAGTATGCCGCACCACGAAGCCTTATATTTTAGTTTGTTCGTTTTTCGTGATTTAATTTATTTACGTATTTTAATATGTTTATTATAATATCAGATTAATATAAATATATGTGATATATGTATATTGGCAGCGGAAGAATTAAAATAAATTAAACGAACGAACGAACGCACACTCACACGAAAGCAAAATGAAAGAACACAAGAATTAATCTATATATGGGTATTTAAATTAAAATTAAATTACGTTTCTAATACACCCTTCTCGTCTATGCCCTTTGATGAATCCATCAAATGGACTATCTCATCAATTCGCAAGTTCCACGATTCATGGCTTTGTAACAATCTATAGACGGATTAACTAAGCTTGTACTCTAAATGATCTTGCCTCTTAACAATAATACTTATTGCTTTCCAAGCAGGCACATTTAGATTTAGTACTGCCCCTGTGCAGAACTAGGGATCGATTTCATCTTTACTAGATCCAGAGTTCGAAACTCTTCTAGTCTTATGAAGATTTCCGGTTGTCTAACAACCTCCCACTGCAATGGCATTCCGGTGTATAAACAGTAATAACATTAGGTGCAGTTAGTGGTTGTTTCGCACGTTTTTGTGCGATATTTTCTATTGTTTTGTGTGACTTTCTTGTATTGTTTTTGTGCTAATATTCATCTTATTAATGTGATTATGTGTTTATGTTATCATGGTTTTGGTTTGGTAGAGTTTGGACGAGAATCGAGCGAAAACGAGAAGAAATGCACGAATCGGCTCATACCGGTTTCCAGCCTTGCGCAGCATTGGGAGAATCGTCATCCCCGACAATTCCACCGTTGGGTCGTCTTCAAATTTTCCAGACCTGTAGAAGACTTCTAGAGCTACAATATCAACGGTGGGTTTAACTAAATAACAATCAGAGACGAAGATATAATGCACAGACCGAAGGACAGAGAAAATGAAGGTGATGTCGGCCGACACCTCAGACCTGTCGGCCGACACCTTTAGTAAAAGAGTTTGTTCAGGCTGTTCAACCTTCGTTCGAAGGAAATCCCGTCTGACGAAGGAAGGGTGGAGGCCGACAGCCGACACCTGTCGCCCGACGGTGGCCTGGAGGGCGACACACTTTCTCCGTCGGCCGACGACAACATTCCAGCACTGCGCGACTTTGGGAGAATTGAATTTTCCGCTTCGTTAACCGTTGGATCGGCCTGAAATTTGGACATCATGTTCTCAACTTAGACATCTAAATCTTCAACGGTTGGATCGACGATAGGACGTACGAGCTATTTCCAGTTACTCCCAGAACGCACCAGCACTTTCCATGGACGAATTTGAGAAGGAATAAAGTCTTGACTTATGTTTGACTTGTTTTAAGGGCTTTTTGGTATTTTTGGTTAGTCTTGTGGATAAACTATAAATAGTTGTGTGTAGTTTGGAGAGAGTAGACCCCAATTCACAACTTTCATTCTACAACTTTCCATCTTCCATTTTTTTAGATTTCTTTCCAAGCAACATTGTAATTCACTTGTTCTTCATTTAATCCAATCATAAATTCTAGATCTACTTTTGATACGTTTGGAATCCGACAAAATCTCATTCACAAACGTTGTTCACCTCATCGAGACGGACGTTTCCATTGGATTAGTTTCTTCGTGTGACAAGTTGAAGCTCGGTCCCGATTTTGGAAGCTCTTTTCGATCGTCTCCTTCATCCATCGATTCCATTACTCCCGTGGTGAGATTCTCTTCGTTTCCTCTCGATTATGGCGTATTTGATTATGGATTGTGATTTTGAGTGCTTGATAATGGCTAGCTAAACTTGTGTGAGGGTGTTTGATGAAATTCCTCAATGAATTAGAGTTGATCTTTTAAAGTAGCTCGATTTCTATTAATTGGACGATTACACCTCTCGATTTGTGGTCTTGTGTCGAACAACTTCGTAGTATATCGCTAGTGGACCATATGGTCGATGTGTAATTGGACGATCAATGGTGAGGGAGAACGTGACAACACCGTGATCTCTATAGTCCGATTATTAGTTAATTGAGAGTTTATAAATCTAATTCAACTCTAGTTCGTTAGGAAGAGTAATCGGAACACCATTGCTTTTCCAACTCATTTGTTACAACTTGACCTTTAATTACTTGCTTTTAATTACTCGTTCTTAGGTGTTAATCAATCACTCATTGCAACCCCCTTAGTTTATAATGATTTTCTTCTCCCTCTTGGAACTATTACTTAGCATATACAAAGTGATATTCACAAGCCGATAGCATTGCTCCTCGAGAGATCGACTCGGGGGATTTACGTAGTAAATCTTTCGGGTTTTATAAATTAGTTTTTGAGCAATCAGTGGTGTATCTCTACTCGGTTTGGCTGGTTCCCAGTCTTTACTTCTCTCATTCCAAAGTATTACGTCACTTCGGGCTTTGTAGTTCATCTAATAGTCTTCCTCTAAGAACCGGGCGATAGGACGTCCTTCTAGTTCATAGTACTATTGAACATACAACATTTTGTTCTCCTAGGATATCTTGCAACCACATTTGAATGTGCTTTTGTTTTTCTAGAAATATCCTTAGAACATAGGTAGTTCCGAATAACTTATCCTTTTACTATTAAAATTCCATTTCTTATTTCCTGACACACCATTTCTACACAAGAGTGTATGGTGTAATCATTTGGGATCCAATCCCTTTTTCTGATTATGCTATGCATTACTTAGATAGGTGGTAACCCCTGCATTAAAATGCACATACCGTCAGTGGTTCGAGATAAAAACATATACATATCTATTCTATACATGAAATCGACCCTATACAATTTCCGAAAAATAAAAACAATAATAATAAAACCTAAATTCGGTCAACACCCAAAATTTTACTATTGCAAGCATTCACCACACAAAACGAATATCGACATGTCCGAGAGTTTAATCAAAACATATTATGACAATAATTAACGAATAATTAAACACTAGCCATAATAGACGGAAAACCTGCAAGTTAGAACAATATATCGTACATACACATGAACTAGAACCAACGCTCTGATACCAATTGTTGGAAATCGATATCCCGGGTTATCAAAAATTCTGGAACCGACAACCCGACCGAAATCCCTTCTCCGGAGAACCAACTGCGAACCCCGCACGAGGTGGAGCCCGACCAAAGCACCCGCCGTGGGATAAACCCGTGGCTAGCCCTAGCCGAGCCCCCTTCGGGGCTCGCGATCGCATGGGGCTGCTCCGGCAGCCCCCGGGGCGGTGAGTCTGGCGACTAACCGCCATCGCCGTCGGGAGGGGCAGTCAGCCCAGCTGACCACCGCGGCTCGCCGAGCGATCGAGCCTAGCTCGATCGCTCGCCCCGGCGTCCACCCGGGGCCTCCCTTCGCGCGCACTGGCGATCGAAACCCTAGGGTTTGATCGCCACCCCTCGGCTCCCAGCCGAGGGTTCTCTCGATCCCCACCGAGGATCTCGACCTCGCGGTCTATCCCCGTCCGCGGATTTCGTTCGTCCCGGATCTTGGTTCATGTGTATATAACGATATTTAATTAAAATCATAAAGGGGTTATGATTTCTACCTTTGTTCTCGTTGTACGGAGAAACGAGATCTTGTTGAAGACCTTTAAACCTTCCTGTTGTGCTCTTTACGATCTCTGACACCACTTGTTGCGATATTGAATACTAAATCTCTCACGACTCTCGAAATATATATAAGATGCGAAGAAAAAGATAAACGAAAAGAACGAACACACAAATTTACGTGGAAACCCAAAACACGGGAAAAAACCACGGGAAGAAAGAACCAATTGACTACATCGTTGAGGCTTACAATAATTCACGCTATGATCTTCGTCTACCGGAGAACCACAATTTATAGGTGTCACTACAAAAAATTCGCGGATTCCCTACGGCCATTCCCGTAGGGAAATCCCCAAAAATCCGTAGGGAACAGGGTTCCCTACGGCATCCCCTACGGGAATCACGCCGTAGGGGTTCCCTTGTAGGGAACAGATTCCCTACGGGCTTTTTAGAGCCGTAGGGGAGATCCCTACGGGCGGGCCGTAGGGGATTCCCTTGGGAAGCACGTCTCCGCCTCCCCTTCTCCCCGTAGGGGTTCCCTACGGCATCCCCGTAGGTTGGCCCGTAGGGGTATTCCCTACGGCTAAGCCCGTAGGGAATACGTTTTTGAATAAAAACGTGGGCCATATGTTACTCGGGCCATCGGCCCGACCCACAACCAATGGCCCGACAATGTCTATACCACCCAAGGCCCGACCCAAGCCCAGCCCTCTTCATATTAATTAATAATGTGTATTGCATAGCCCAGGGTTTGAACTTTGGACCAGTGAAGAGGAGGAAGATAACCGCTGGGCTATCTGAGTTATATGTACAATTTTTAAAAGATAATATATATGTATTCATTAATCTATATTAGTTATGTAGTATAATGTAATAATAAGATAAAATACAATATATATATATATATATATATATATATATATCAAATTATAAATATAAATAGTAGTTTAACAAAAGTTAATTTTAAATAAAATACCATTTAAATATATTAAATTTCGAAATTTTTGTAATTGTTTATTTTTATAAAATTGCGTAATTTTTTGGGTAATTGTATATTTTTTTTTTATTAATTATTTTTATAAAATTGCGTAATTTTTTCCGTAATTGTATAATTTTTGTAATTAATTATTTTTATAAAATTATAATTGTTTAGTTGTATAATTGCGTAGTGCTTAAAAAAACTTGTCAAAATGTTGAACCAACATTGTATAATTTTTGTTATTAATTATTTTTATAAAATTGCGTAATTTTTTGCGTAATTGTATAATTTTTGTAATTAATTATTTTTATAAAATTATAATTGCGTAGTTGTATAATTGCGTAAAGTTAAAAAAAAACTTTAATTGTAATTTATTATTTACTGAAATATTGATTTAAAAAAAAATTCAAATAATTTAGCATAATTTTATAATAATATTTAATTTATTTATTATTATATAAAAAAAAAAAA
Source organism: Euphrasia confusa (assembly GCA_954870475.1). Lineage (NCBI taxonomy): Eukaryota > Viridiplantae > Streptophyta > Magnoliopsida > Lamiales > Orobanchaceae > Euphrasia > Euphrasia confusa. The sequence continues at coordinate 12,293,567 of OX940968.1, read as the reverse complement.
AAAAAAAAAAAAAAAAAAAAAAAAAAAAAAAACAATTCCACGGCAAATGCCGTAGGGAATATTTTTAAATATTCCCCTACGAGAAATAGCCGTAGGGGACCCCTACGGGAAAAATTCCCGTAGGGAATTTATTATTCCCCTACGGCTGAGGTCGTAGGGACAATGGAGGGAAGCTATGCGCGCGCATTCGCGCGCAGTTCCCTACGGGAGTCACCCCTACGGCTGAGGCCGTAGGGACAATGGAGGGAAGCTATGCGCGCGCATTCGCGCGCAGTTCCCTACGGGAATCCCCTACGGGAGTCACCCCTACGGCTGAGGCCGTAGGGAATGCCGTAGGGGAACTCTGAATATGATTCCCGTAGGGAATCCTATGGGAAAATTGCCGTAGGGAATCCCCGTAGGGATTCCCTGGTTTTTTTGTAGTGTGTAGCAAACCTATCAAATTTGTAACAATTAGAATTAGGAATAAATCATTTTCCTAATTTATGACTCCTAAATTAATAAAGAATAGAATTATAATCCATATAATTCTAATTCCCTAATTAAATAAACTCACGCAAAAATCCCAGTGCAAAAAAGTCACGCAAAAAAGACTCAGCGCAAACATGCGCAGAAATCCCGCTGGGACAGAAAATGGCGAACGCCATTTCCATTCTGCGATCGCGGAAAAACTTTGGCGGGCGCCGAAGCACATTCGGCGGGCGCCAAAAACCCCGAAAATTCCCAGCCCCGATTTCGACCTTTTCGGCGGTCGCCGAAACCTCTCCGGTGCCCGCCGAAACCTCCTTCGGCGATTTTGACCTCTTTTGCGTTCCGATTCGAGTCATAAACAACACTTCCCGCGTATTCCTTGCACTCGTTCGAACGTCGTGTGGACGACGATCCTCCGAACTCTATGGATCTACTTCAAAAACTCTCTAGAATATCAAGTATGATAATCTTGTCTTGAAATTGTTATGAATTGTGAAGACCATGTATTGCTTTTATAGGCTACGTAGGGGATAGGAGGTGGAATATTGGGCTTCCAAATTCCAATAGAATTAATTAAATTGAGCCCAATCTCAAGTCTATTAATTAATCTTATTAATTATATTTGTTTTCCACTATATAAATATAATTCCACTCCCAATATTATATCAAATAATATTTTCTCTGGTAGTATTATTTATTCCGTGTGTTTAAGATAGAAATGTCCATTAATAAATTATATTTATTACTAATTAATTTATTCATGTATTGTATCCTAGTACCATTCAACTTTAATTATTATGCTAGAAGAGACACTTTCTCGTCAAGAATTCACAGCATGTCATATATAAAATACCGTGACCCAACTTCGCCGGTAATCGACTTGTTATTCTAATCGGTCAATTCCTTTGGAAAATCAAAGTCACTAATTAAATGCACACACCCGCAATAATATCAGGGACGCAATAATATCATGGATTAAGAATAAAATAAACTAAGACTGAAATCGATTATCTAAGTCAATCCTAATCGATAAATCTCAAGCGATCCACCCAATACACCAAGTGTACAAGTATGATAAAATAAGTAAGACAAATTATTCTCTCTTTCATACAACGACTATACCGATGGATTGATCCTTGTCCATCTAGGTCGTGAGCTACTGTTTGATCAATATACGAGTAACCGATAGTATCATCTTCCGTGTGACGTCGCACACCATATATACTAACTAAAACGTATATAATCTAGGATTATAATTTGTATAAATTTAATTCTCAATGATTAAAAGCAAATGATTGTTTATTTATTTAAATAGATTAAATGTCATGTACCGGGAGTTTACGTTATTTAAATCTAGACATTAAGTATACAACTCCATCAATATTTAGTCGAACCAAACCCTTATTTCCAAATGCATTTCTCTAACAAATGGCACGGTACTGTTGCTCCATTGCGTATGGATATGAGCCCAAACACATTATAAAATGAAGAAAAAAAATGAATTGATAAATTATACTGGATGAGACGAAAAAATATATAAATCCGACAATAAACTATATAAATCCCAAACACGGCGATTGGATTTAAACGAATCCGACAATCGGTTGTGGCAGCGGGCCGACAGTCTTTGATGTTAGGTGTTTGTGAGTGTTTGAATACGTTTATGTGTGGTTTTATGTTGTTTTTGTGTGGTGTGTATGTGTTCATCGTGTTTTTATGTTGGTTTGTGTCTCGATCTCAAGAAGTTTGGAGTTGGAGTTCTGTTGAGTTGGAAGTCGCATTATGACTAGTGAAAACAAAAGCTTTCACAACAGAAAAAAAAACTGTCAAAAGCCCGGCGTTCGCTACTTAGGTCGCTCCTCATCCGCTACCGAAGTTCATAAATTAAAAACTGATTTTGAAGGGGTTCAAGTAGTAACTCTGACTCAGGCGACGGGCGCAACTCGAAGCAACTAAGGGAATCTATTTTCGAAGCCAACTACTTCCGAAGAAAATCTAGTTCGACGACCATTTAGCTTACTTAGTTTATTGAATGTATTTGTGTATTCCGTTTTTAGTTTGAAGTTTTATTTTCTTGTATAAGAACTTTTATTTTCCTCTACTTATTTTTGTTTGCATGTAATCCTCTATTTAATTTTAAGATGCAGGTTGGAATTTATGCATTCTTGATTAAAATTATTGTTAGTAGATCATTCATCAAGGTAAACAAAAAGGACAAATTAGAATTACTCGATGATCTATACAATGAACATAATCATAGAACAAGTTAAAAATAACACACCTTATAATGACAACCGAAATTCAAATATGACTTAAAATGTAACAGACATTGCTAAGAACCACTTAAAATGTAAGAGACATTTTGAAATAAACTCCTGAGGTCACAAGTTCATCATCTGCAGTGCTTATGAATTTCAGAGAACAGACATTGCTAATAACCACTTAAAATGTAAGAGATACAGAAATAAACTCCTCAGGTCACAAGTTTATCAGCTGTACTGCTTTTGAATCAGAGAACAATATCGACAAACGGGGTCCTTGATAAACTGCAGAATGATGGCTATAGAACCAACCAATGTGAAAACAACAACACCGCTGTTTCGAAAGCAAATCAATGCTGCATCGATCATTATAATCAAGCAGCAATCCTTAATCCCGATGTTCGCGAAACACCACCAAAGATTCAGCAACGGAATAACGTTAAACATATATCCAAGCCCTAGAATGATTGCAAGAACGTTGACATCCCTGGCATAATATGTCCAACACGAACAAGCAATCACAAATGCAGACTCGAAGATTTTTTTCACAGAACGCCCTAGAATGTAGGGCAAGGGAAAGCGTCCATACGATACGACAATAAGTGCAATACAATACACAACCGCTAATGCCAAGGATAACATCTTAAAAAAGTTATCCTTTGGTTTTTCAAAACATAGTAATAATGGCACTGTGGTCATGTATGCAGCCCTAGAAATTGCCATCCAAACCGCTCTACGACGAGTATGAGGAAGACGACTTCGCTCTTGCCACGTTGTTGCCTTCACGGACTGCGCTTCTATTTCTGGTTTATCCGCCACAGAAGGCGTCAGTTCGATTTCTGGTATCTCCACCACAGTAAATTCGATTTCTGGTATATCAGCCACAGGAACTCCGTATTCTATATCTACCATCGTTCCGATTTCTGGTTGTAGAAACGCAGCACCTCCTGATTTTTTAGTCGTTCCGATTTCTGGTATTTCGGCCACAGGAACTCTGTATTCTCGATCTAGTATCGTTCCACTTACTTCCGCCATAGGAACTCCGTATTCGATTCCTGGTGGTAGAAACGCAGCCCCTCTCGAGTTTTTCGCCGTTCCAATTTCGGGTGGTAGAAACGTAGCCCCTCCTGATTTTTTCGTCGTTCCGATTTCTGGTATTTCGGCCACAGGAACTCTGTATTCTCGATCTAGTATCGTTCCACTTACTTCCGCCACAGGAACTCCGTATACGATTTCTGGTAGTTCGGTCACAGGAAATCCGTATTCTATATCTACCATCGTTCCGATTACTTCCGCCACAGGAACTCCGTATTCTAGATCTACCATCGTTCCGATTTCTGGTGGTAGAAACGAAGCCCCTCTTGATTTTTCGTCGTTCCGATTTCTGATATTTCCGCCACAGCAACTCCGTATTCTAGATATTCTGGTGGTAGTAATGCAGCCCCTCTTGATTTTTTCGTCGTTCTGAATTCGAGATCTGCTGATATATTCAACTGAAGGCAGGAATTGAGAAGGGAACGTAAATCCTAATTTATGTATATACTGGGTCGACTAGGTGGGCCGAATGTTGGGCTTTAAATCGATTTATTTTATCCAAATTAATAAGGGAGAGAAAAATAAACTCGGTGTCGATTATTTTTAGGAAAAATGGCAATAAGGCCAATTTTCAACATTTTTTGCCCAATAAGGTCAAATTCCAATTTATGTGTCAATTAGGTCTTTTTGTTCCAATTGGGCCAAAAAAATATATATGGAAAGGCAAAAATACCCTTACTCTATTTATACTCAACCCACCCCACCTCTACCCCACCCCACCTCTACCCCAAACACTGAATACCATAAAAAAACACTGAACGTCAGATTTTTTCTTTTACTCAATTCACCTCACCCCAAAAGACACTGAATGTTAGACACTGAATACCATGAAAAGACACTGAATGACACTGAATAACACTGAATAACATTAAAAGACACTGAATAACATTAAAAGACACTTAATAACACTGAATACCATTAATAGACACTGAATAACATTAATAGACACTGAATAACATTAATAGACACTGAATAACACTGAAGGACACTGTATAACATTAAAAGACACTGAATAACATTAAAAGACACTGAATAACACTGAATAACATTAAAAGACACTGAATAACACTGAATACCATAAATAGACACTGAATACCATTAATAGACACTGAATAACATTAAAAGACACTGAATAACACTAAAAGACACTGAATAACATCAAAAGACACTGAATAACATTAAAAGACACTGCATAACACTGAATAACACTGAATAACACTAAAAGACACTGAATAACATTAAAAGACACTGAATAACACTGAATAACATTAAAAGACACTGAATAACACTGAATAACATTAAAAGACACTGAATAATACTGAATAACACTAAAAGACACTAAATAACACTGAAAGACACTGAATAACACTGAATAAACATTAAAAGACATTGAATAACATTAAAAGACATTGAATAACATTAAAAGAAACTGAATAACACTGAATAATACTGAAAGACACTGAATAACACTGAAAGACATTGAATAACATTAAAAGACACTAAATAACACTGAATAACATTAAAATACACTGAATGACATTAAAAAACACGGAATAACACTAAAAGACACTGAATAACATTAAAAAACACTGAATAACACTGAATACCATTAAAAGACACTGAATGCCAGATTTTTTTTTCTACTCAACCCATCCCACCTCCTCCCGACACTGAATACCATTAAAAGACACTGAATATTATAAGAACATTGAATGTCATTAAAAATACTGAATTTGATAAAAAAACACTGAATGTTTTGATAAAAAAACACTGAATGTCAGATTTTTACACTGAATATTATAAGAACACTGAATGCGATTAAAAAACATTGAATGTGACTAAAAAACACTTAATGTGAATGATTTACACTAGAATATTAATGTCAGATTTAATATCATTAAAAAACACTGAATATCTTTAAAAAACACTTAATATTATAAAAACACTGAATCTAATTAAAAAACACTGAATGTCATAATATTATAAAAACACTGAATCTCGTAAAAATACACTGAAATAAAATAAATATTACTAAAAATATTAATCTCATAAAAATACAAAGAATGTCATAAAAATACACCGAAAATAAAATAAAAATCTAAAAAAATACTGAATATGACAACAAGCATGATAAAAAATGCGACCTCTCGGGCGCCTTGAAACTCGAGAAGAAGTGGTTGTTCCCTCTCGTCTGGATGCTTCTACTAGTTTGTTTGTGGTTGAAATTAAGAAAGAAGATAAAAAAAACAACCTGTAAGAGCTTCTTGTCAATCACAAGATGCATACATGCATACACGAGTTCCTTTTCCAACCTGCACAACTTTCACTTCTCAACCACTTTATGCGATTATTAATAGACAAAAAATGTAGGTAATAAAAAGACTAAAAATAGTAATATACAAAATATATGGACTTTTATTTGGTAACAAAAAAACAGCAGCATAGTAGACGACATTAGTGTTGCTCGCTCGATTGTCGAAAAGAGAAAATGATTTAATTAAGGAACATAACTTACAGCAAAAATGACGACACAGAAGAAGCATTGTAGCCGTAGGGAATTCGAAGCATACTTTACATGCATGAGAATTTGCATCTCCATGAACAGTGAACTTATATTATTTCTCCTTCATCTCCTGCATTCGAGCCTACAAGAATTCAACATGAACAATTAGACCACACATATACATGCGCACTTGCACTTGTCATAAGATTTTCAAGACAGCAAAACTCGAACAGACAGAAAGAATTGAAACATATTATTTGAATGATTAGTATATTTCATTATATATCCATCCAAAAGCATAAAAACTAAAGCACCTGCAAGTGTACAAAATAAGAAATATTTTAGGATCTATATTATAGAGAGTATTTTAATATCACAGAATTTTAATATCACAGGATCTAAATCTTAGGCTCAAAGATTTAGCAATACTAAGCAAACTGCCCTTCGATAAGGTCGTCGCAAGCGTGGTGCTGGCGAGGGTGGAAATAGAATTTCAATTCGAAAGTAGAAACATCAGTCCATGTGCAAGGAGAAGTTGAAACCCAAAGCTCGTCCCCAGGAAGCACTTCGACCACTACCACAAGCTCGGGCAACACGCATTTGGCGAGAAGCTCGGGTTCTACATCAATACAGTTCCTGTTGGGATATGTCCTTCGATCCTACTGATGGAGTTATATTCTAAATGTCTAGTTTAGTGACAATATGGAACTCCTTATCTGTGTTTTTATTATCTATTAATCAAACAGTCTGCATTTTGTTTATTATAACTCTGTGCTCTATAGTCCTAGATATATACGTTGTAGACAGTATGGCGTGAGGAGACACGCGGAAGATCATACTGTCGGTTACTCGTATATTATCGAACAGTGGCTCACGACTTAGATGGACAGGGACAATCCATCGGTACGTCGTTGTGTGACTGGTAGATAGTCGGTCTTGACTATCATGTTACACTCGTACACTTGGTGTATTGAGCAGGACCACGGGAGGGCGTTCGATTTATACTAATCGCAGTAATCGAACTAGACCTCAGATATTACGGATATACGAATTCCTAATCCCTATATAATTATAGGTGCGTGCGTCCAATTCTCGGTTCTTTAATTTGCAAATGAGTGAGACTAATTGATTAGTCGAGATCCTCGGTAAATTAGGAATCGTAATTGTACGCACGACATGCTGTAGATTATAGACAGGAAACCGTGTCCCGTTTATTGGGTTGATTACGTCCCCGAGATGAGCTCATAAAGTTTATCATGTAAACCCTGCAGGTGGATTTGTTCCACATGATAATAAGGATGAGTGGTACTAGTCTCGGAAAATAAGAAACGAATTAATTTAATTATTAGTAATTAAATAAATTCGTGGACGTTCGATATCTTAAACACGGGGAAAGTCGTATATGTAATTTCGGCAGAATTATTATTGTTGAAATAATATTAAAATTAATTTCGGGAATTCAATTATTATTTTATAGTGGAGTTAATAATAATTAAAATTGAAATCGATTAATTAAGGAATTGCTTTTACGTATTCCAAGTTAATTAATATTTCAATTTAGCCCTTAATTAATTTATCCTAAGGTCCCTAACGTAACTCTATAAATATCCTACCTTGCCTATCCTAAACCTACATTCCGCAGTTTTTTATTTTTCTGAGAAAACATTATTGCGTTAGCGCAATTAAGTTTTTCTCTGCAAAAATAAATCAGTGTAGCGCAATTATTTTTCTCTCATCAGAGAATAGAAAATATAACGCTGGTAGAAAAAGGAGAAAGCAGAAAAGGAGACCCAACGGATCGTTGCCCACACAACGGTTGGAGTCAAAGGATCTGAGGCATACGTTAGAAGCATCTAAGGTCTCAACAATCGACCGAGAAGGTATGAGATCGATTCTCTTTTCCGCAATTTATTCGATCTCATATTTCGTTAATCATATTTTGAACGTAGATCGGATCCCGTGGCTTGGATGTGACATTCTCGGACTGCTGGGAGGTTTCTGACCTCCGGCATGGCAGTCGGATCGAGAAAATCACATCGGAACAGCCAGAACGGGCGAATCCCGCCGCTGTTCGCGACGGGTGTCGGACGACAGGTTCTACTGTCGGCCGACAGGCTTGTCGGACTACACCTTCTGGTGTCGGAAGACATTGGACGGTCTTGTCGGACGACACCTTCTGGTGTCGGACGACAGAGAGGCCAGAATCCTCTCGTTTTGCGCGGTCGTGCCTCGGGTGCGATGGCTGGGTGCATTTCGGGTCAGGGGCTTCGTCGTGAACACCTTGGGCAGACCGGAGGTCGACTGGGCTTGTCCGGAAGTTCGAGTAGTCGAATGGACTTGTCCCGGGTAGTCGATTTCCAACAAATGGTATCAGAGCCAGGTTTTGTGCGTTCTTTGTATGTTTTGCGAAATTGGTTTTGCAGGTTGAACCCGATTATTATGGCCAATTTATTTTGATATTTTGTGCTGTATGTATGTGGTTTTGATTAAACTCTCGGGCTTGTCGAGATCGTTTTATTTTTGGAAAGTTGCTTGTTTGTAATAGATAAAAACGACGGGTTGAGTCGTTAGGTTTATTTATTTTTTCGTTGCATCCGGGACTTGTATAGGATCGATCAAAATGTATAGGATCGATACCGGACTTAGTAGAATAATTTTGTAATTAATTTCTGCTATTGGATCGAGACGAGATCGAAGCCCGGAGGAACGAGAATCGAAGTTGAGACGAGCAACGAGTTCGAGTTCCAAGAGACGTGCATTCAAGATTTTAAGGCCATAATAATCGGGCCACGTTAATTGCTTATTGTGTGATTTACGTGTTTATTATGCTTATTATTTTATGCATGTATATCCCTAAATCGTAAAATACTAAGTGGGAGAGGGATTGGAAACAATCCCGCGGTCTCCATTCTCTGTTTCGAGAGTGATGTGTATTGACTTACGAGTTGGCTTTAGTGTCATCCTCCCTATCGGATAAAGTCGATACACGGAAATCATTTTGATCGAAATTCGAATTCAATTCCATTTATAGAATTGAACACTTAAGTTTTTCAAAGCAAATGCCTAATCTGTTTTTCAAAGACTAAGTTCAACTCGACTCATTCTCACCCCGGGGAGTGGAATGGAGCCAAAGCGCTTGCTTATGTCAATGACACTGATTAGAGACATTCGAGTCATTCGATGACTAGATCGATTGTCTGGTTGGCTCCCTCACTTAGTGAGAGATAGGGCTCAATTGCATGATTGATCGCTGGTTAGAAACTTCGAGTTTCACTTACGAGATATCAAGCTTTGATTAACGAAATTGTGAAATTTATTAAATGGAATTCAATTAACAAAGTTGTTTGTTTAGTAAACGTCCACACTATCGTGGCTTACTAGACGGAAACGGAACTTTGGGTTAATTGAGGCTCGACAGTTATAGGAAATCGTAAAGGGGCCGCATGTCAACGTAAACGTCCACACTAACGTGGCTTGCGGTGGATATGTAGTTCCCGAGCGGTTAACTTAGTACTGAGAAATGGTACACACTTAGGTACGCTTTACAGTATCCTCCCCATCGGAGTCACTGCTGTAATGATGTACGACCGAAGTAAAAGTCCAGTTATAAAATCATTTGGACTAGTATACGTCCACATGAACGTGGCATGCTGGTCTGATGGGATTTTAGGATTGATTGGTAAATTTAATGATATTAATTAAGGGAGTTAATATCGAATTAAATTTGACGGTTTGATTTGTCTCTTTTATAGATATGGCACTCAACCCGCTGTCTGTGATACTAAAAGAAAACAAACTCACTGGTCCAAATTATGTTGATTGGAAACGAAACTTGGACATTGTCCTAACTGCTGAGGAGTACAAGTATGTACTCCAGGTCGAATGTCCTGTTGCACCTACTGAAACATCCTCTCCTGAGGAAAAGGAAGCTCATCGGAAGTGGGTCAAGGCTGATCAGATGGCGCGGTGCTACATTTTGGCATCTATGTCAAATGTGCTGCAACATCAGCATGAAGCCATGGACACTGCCTATGATATGATGCTTAACCTTAAGGAGATGTTTGGTAGTCAGGACAGGGCAGCCAGACAAGATGCTATGAGGAAACTCATGACGGCCACTATGTCCGAAGGAACGCCCGTGAGGGATCACGTTCTTAGGATGATAGGCTATCTGAATGAGATAGAGATTATGGGAGGAGCTATCGATGGGGAAACCAAGATCGATATAGTGCTCCAATCTCTGCCTAGGAGTTTTGAGCAGTTCCGCCTGAACTATAACATGAACAAGAGGTTGTATACGTTGGCGGAACTCCTGACTGAACTCCAGGCGGCAGAGGGTATCTTTAAGAACTCTCATGCACTTGTGGCTGTGAAATCGACTCTTCCTCGCCCTTCGGGGATTAAGAAGAAGAAAAAGCAAGGACGGAAACCCAGTGGGCCCAGAGTTGGTGGACCACAGAATGGAGTGAACAGGCCTAAGGGCAAGTGTTTCCGTTGCAAGCAGTCTGGACATTGGAAGTCTAATTGTCCTCTCAGACAAGGAGGTATGAACTTTTCCTTAGTCACTGAAACATGTTTAGCGGTGTTATCCACCGGTACCTGGTGTGTGGATACGGGAGCCACTGATCATGTCTGCAATTCTTTGCAGGGGTTCCAGGAAACCCGGCGGCTTAGAGAGGGAGAGATCACCATCTACATGGGCAACGCTACGAAAGTGGCGGCGGTTGCAGTGGGAGATGTTCATTTATCTTTTAATAATAATGTTTTGGTATTGAATAATTGTCTTTATGTACCGGATTTTAGAAAGAACCTTGTTTCGGTTTCTAAGTTGGTTTTGAATGGATATTCAGTTTCTTTTGATAACTCTGTTATTGTCAAAAAGAATGGTGATTATATCTGTTCTGGTGCATTGATAGGCAACTTATATATACTGAATCCTAGTTATTCCACGATGCAACGAGTAGAGTCGTATAACACATCTAGTACCAATAAGAGAAAGGAGCCTTCTAGGATGAATCAAAAGTACTTATGGCATCTTAGGCTAGGTCATATTAACTTGGGCAGGATTCAAAGGTTGATAACTGATGGAATAATCAGTGATGTGAAAGATGAGGACTTTCCAACCTGCGAATCATGCCTGGAAGGAAAAATGACCAAGCGACCCTTTAGTGATAAGGGGTATAGATCCAAGGAAGTACTGGAATTGATTCACTCTGATTTGTGCGGGCCTTTATCTGTCCAAGCGAGAGGAGGTTACGAATATTTTGTAACCTTCACTGATGATTACTCAAGGTATGGTTTTATATACCTGATGCGCCGCAAGAGCGAGTGCTTTGACAAGTTCAAGGAGTACAAAGCTCTTGTGGAGAACCTTCATGGTAAGACCATAAAGACTCTACGATCTGATCGTGGAGGAGAGTACCTCTCGGGAGAGTTTAAAGCGTACTTATTAGAGAATGGGATTGACTCCCAGATGACTGCACCATACACGCCCCAGCAGAATGGTGTAGCAGAAAGAAGGAATAGGACTCTTATGGAAATGGTAAGATCTATGATGAGTTATTCAGAACTACCGGTTTCGTTCTGGGGATATGCCTTGGAAACAGCGGATTATATCTTGAACTTAGTTCCTTCCAAATCAGTCCCTAAGACACCCTCGGAATTGTGGACCGGGCGTAAGCCAAACTTGAGACACATTCGGATCTGGGGTTGTCCAGCACATGTGCTGAAGCACGGGGCTGATAGGTTGGAGTCACGTTCAGATATTCGGTTGTTTATAGGATATCCTAGAGGAACGAAAGGTGGTCTATTTTATAGTCCTAAGGACCAGAAGATCGTTGTTAGCACCAACGCTCGGTTCTTGGAAGAGGATTATATAATGGACCACAAGCCCAATAGTGAGATAATACTCAACGAACTGAGAGGGAACGATCAAGGCTTAGATCCAACCCAACCGGGTGATACGCCACCACAGTCTGCACCTGTAGTTACTGAGGTTACACCGGAGCGTCGTCGTAGTGGGAGGGTTGTTCGACAACCCGATAGGTTCATGTTTATAGGTGAGTCTTCGGACTTGTTACCTGGAGAACATGAAGCCGATCCCTGGACCTACGGCGAGGCGCTTAAAGATCAAGATGCTCAGTCTTGGCAAAAGGCGATGAAATCTGAGATTGAATCTATGGATTCAAATCAGGTCTGGGATCTTGTAGCACCGCCCAAAGGTGTAAAAGCCATTGGTTGCAAGTGGGTGTACAAGAGGAAAAGAGGATCTGACGGGAAGGTGGAAACCTTCAAAGCTAGGCTTGTTGCGAAAGGGTACACTCAGAAAGAAGGGATCGATTATGAGGAAACCTTTTCGCCGGTAGCTATGCTAAAGTCGATCCGGATTCTTTTGTCCATAGCATCTCATATGGATTATGAGGTGTGGCAAATGGACGTCAAGACAGCATTCTTGAATGGGAATCTTGACGAGACCATTTATATGAGACAGCCAGAGGGTTTCATCGAGAAAGGCCAAGAGCATCTAGTGTGTAAGCTAAAGCGATCCATTTATGGATTGAAGCAAGCTTCTAGATCTTGGAACATGCGGTTTGATGAGGTTATCCAGTCGTATGGATTCATTCAAAGCATGGACGAGTCGTGTGTATATCGGAGAAGTGACGGAAACAGCGTGGCGTTTCTCGTGCTTTATGTAGACGACATTCTTCTAATTGGCAACAATGTGAAGATGTTGTCGGACATAAAAGGGTGGTTGTCCAAGCAATTCGATATGAAAGACTTAGGACAAGTAGGGCATGTCAAGGTTATACGAGATCGCCAGAAAAGAACATTGAGCTTGTCCCAGGCTTCATATATTGATACGATTCTAGCTCGTTTCAACATGCAGAATTCCAAGAGAGGTTCTCAACCTTTCTGCCATGGAATTCATCTATCTAAGGATATGTGTCCCAAGACACAAAAGGAGATAGATTACATGAAGACAGTTCCTTATGCTTCGGCAGTGGGTAGTCTAATGTATGCTATGTTGTGCACGAGACCTGATATCTGCTATGCCGTAGGCATGGTAGCTAGATATCAGAGTAATCCTGGACAGGGTCACTGGACTGCTGTAAAGAACATACTTAAGTACCTGCGAAGGACTAGGAATTATGTTCTGAGTTACAAAGCGTCCGAGCTGATTCCTATTGGTTACACAGACTCGGATTTCCAATCTGATAAGGAACAACGAAAGTCTACATCAGGCTATGTGTTCACATTGGGAGGTGGAGCAGTTTCATGGAGGAGTGTTAAGCAGAAATGCATTTCGGACTCCACCATGGAAGCCGAATATGTAGCAGCCTCTGAGGCAGCTAAAGAATCGGTGTGGCTCCGGAACTTCATAATGGACTTGGATGTGATTCCTGATTTGCCCAGAGCTATCACAATTTATTGTGACAATAGCGGTGCAGTGGCAAATGCGAAGGAACCACGAGCCCACAATGCGAGTAAACACATAGATCGCAAGTACCACCTGATTAGAGACATCGTCAAGAGAGGCGATGCGGTTGTCACCAAGATTGCATCAGCGGATAACCTGGCAGACCCCTTTACGAAGGCACTTCCAGCGGAAGCGTTCAAGAGACACGTGAAGGGGATGGGTATCGGATGTATGGGAGAGGGCAACTAGACTTTTAGTATAAGTGGGAGATTGATGGAGTTATATTCTAAATGTCTAGTTTAGTGACAATATGGAACTCCTTATCTGTGTTTTTATTATCTATTAATCAAACAGTCTGCATTTTGTTTATTATAACTCTGTGCTCTATAGTCCTAGATATATACGTTGTAGACAGTATGGCGTGAGGAGACACGCGGAAGATCATACTGTCGGTTACTCGTATATTATCGAACAGTGGCTCACGACTTAGATGGACAGGGACAATCCATCGGTACGTCATTGTGTGACTGGTAGATAGTCGGTCTTGACTATCATGTTACACTCGTACACTTGGTGTATTGAGCAGGACCACGGGAGGGCGTTCGATTTATACTAATCGCAGTAATCGAACTAGACCTCAGATATTACGGATATACGAATTCCTAATCCCTATATAATTATAGGTGCGTGCGTCCAATTCTCGGTTCTTTAATTTGCAAATGAGTGAGACTAATTGATTAGTCGAGATCCTCGGTAAATTGGGAATCGTAATTGTACGCACGGCATGCTGTAGATTATAGACAGGAAACCGTGTCCCGTTTATTGGGTTGATTACGTCCCCGAGATGAGCTCATAAAGTTTATCATGTAAACCCTGCAGGTGGATTTGTTCCACATGATAATAAGGATGAGTGGTACTAGTCTCGGAAAATAAGAAACAAATTAATTTAATTATTAGTAATTAAATAAATTCGTGGACGTTCGATATCTTAAACACGGGGAAAGTCGTATATGTAATTTCGGCGGAATTATTATTGTTGAAATAATATTAAAATTAATTTCGGGAATTCAATTATTATTTTATAGTGGAGTTAATAATAATTAAAATTGAAATCGATTAATTAAGGAATTGCTTTTACGTATTCCAAGTTAATTAATATTTCAATTTAGCTCTTAATTAATTTAACCTAAGGTCCCTAACGTAACTCTATAAATATCCTACATTGCCTATCCTAAACCTACATTCCGCAGTTTTTTATTTTTCTGAGAAAACATTATTGCGTTAGCGCAATTAAGTTTTTCTCTGCAAAAATAAATCAGTGTAGCGCAATTATTTTTCTCTCATCAGAGAATAGAAAATATAACGCTGGTAGAAAAAGGAGAAAGCAGAAAAGGATCGTTGCCCACACAACGGTTGGAGTCAAAGGATCTGAGGCATACGTTAGAAGCATCTAAGGTCTCAACAATCGACCGAGAAGGTATGAGATCGATTCTCTTTTCCGCAATTTATTCGATCTCATATTTCGTTAATCATATTTTGAACGTAGATCGGATCCCGTGGCTTGGATGTGACATTCTCGGACTGCTGGGAGGTTTCTGACCTCCGGCATGGCAGTCGGATCGAGAAAATCACATCGGAACAGCCAGAACGGGCGAATCCCGCCGCTGTTCGCGACGGGTGTCGGACGACAGGTTCTACTGTCGGCCGACAGGCTTGTCGGACGACACCTTCTGGTGTCGGACGACATTGGACGGTCTTGTCGGACGACACCTTCTGGTGTCGGACGACAGAGAGGCCAGAATCCTCTCGTTTTGCGCGGTCGTGCCTCGGGTGCGATGGCTGGGTGCATTTCGGGTCAGGGGCTTCGTCGTGAACACCTTGGGCAGACCGGAGGTCGACTGGGCTTGTCCGGAAGTTCGAGTAGTCGAATGGACTTGTCCCGGGTAGTCGATTTCCAACACCTACGTGTGCAATCGATAAAGTCATAAGGTTGTCTATGGATGTTAAATGATTAGTCGATAATATTAATTGTTGGGAACTATATAATATTGATCGATAATCAAACCTACAGGGTCACACACGGACTCGATATTGATATACGTTGCTTGATAATAATATTGATTTAGAATCAATATTTACGTGGATTTTCACATGCATGGGATGCATGGCTTGCATGGAATGCATGTCACATAGTGTGACATGGCATGCCACACAAGCCAATGGGACCACATATCATGATTTGGCATGATTATGTGGAGGTGACCTTTGAACTTCACCATAACACCCCATTATGTGTGGTGGTTATGACACACACATTATGGTGGGGGTTACATGTGAAGTAAAAGAGGTATAATGAGCATGAAAATCAGATTTTCATGTCTCATTCTAACATCATCATCATCAGCCACGAAATTCACACCAAAAGGAGAGAATAGAGAGTGTTCTTGGAGAACCACTTCAAGCAAGCAAGGTATTCATCATCCGGGTTCGTGTGCAACACGTAGAGGCCGGGCCATTTGTGCGGCTTAAACATCCGGACGATCCAAAGGCGTGACGAGGTCATTCACAAGGAGAGCATCTAATGGCTGATCCATTAAGGTGGTTCAATCGACTCAACACCACCTTAATCAACATCAACGAGGCACGCTACACCGGTTGTAAGTGTTCTCGTTAATCCTTATATATACATATATATTGGATGTATATATATATAAATATGTGTCTATACATATATATATGTGTGCACTAGATCTTGATGTTCGTGTTTACTCGTTTTACACGCTTCCGCACACACGAACGAGGTAATCATGCGATTGGATCGGCATAGAAAACCTTCAATTGGTATCAGAGCCTAGGGCTCGTGCACACTTTTGTGTTGGACACAATATGTTCAAATCAACATAAATGGATTAATTGTGATTATGTTATTATGTGATTAGATATAAGGCCGACCACCGTTAGTGGTCGGGTGAATGATTTCGTCGTTTTTTACGTTTCGATTGGCCGTAGTATTTCAGGGCT
The DNA here is from genome assembly GCA_954870475.1 of Euphrasia confusa. Taxonomy (NCBI): domain Eukaryota; kingdom Viridiplantae; phylum Streptophyta; class Magnoliopsida; order Lamiales; family Orobanchaceae; genus Euphrasia; species Euphrasia confusa. The sequence goes on along the minus strand of OX940968.1, from coordinate 12,276,799 downwards.
GCGTCCCTTGGAATCATTTGTAATAGATAGGTTTTTCTATTATATATGTATTGTACTACTTGTAAGCGATGGACTTGGTCCATGGTTCGATGGAGGATCTCAGCTCTCCGGCGAAAACGAGAAGAAACGAAGCAAAACGAAGTAAAACGGGCGAAACCGGGGCTGTCAGAGAAAAACGACGACCGTCGTTTTGGAAACGACGACCGTCGAAATGCTGATTTTGGGTCAGATTTTTTTCAAACCCTTTCGGCGGGCGCCGTTTTGGAAACGGCGACCGCCGGTGGTGTTCGGCGACCGCTGATTGTGAAACGGCGGGCGCCGTTCGTGGTTTTTTGGGTACGGAATAGATTTGACCAAAATCGGAGGGCGCGGAACTGAAACGGCGGGCGTGGACCAGTCCAGAAGATGTTCAAGGCCTATTTTGTTGCTTTTAATCTTTTCATTTGAGAGTTGTGAGGTTCTAGGGGCCTTTCGATTACGTATTTAATTGCTTTGCTAGTTATAGGATGTTTTATGTTATAAATGTTCAACTTACATATAAACACCTATGCATGCAAGTTCCCAAAATAATGAGTATAATGTCTTGTCCAAAAACAACACACTCATGAAGCCCTCGATCATAAGTTGGTAGGTCCGCCTCAGCGGGGTACTACTTGTTATCTTGGGATAAGTGGGAGTAAAGGTTAGACCTTTACACGTGAGTTTGGTTTTCTCATCGATAGATCCACTGCAGGCGTGGCTATCGAGACATGAGATGAGAATGAGATTCTCATCGACCGAGAGTGATATTAGATATCATTGACATGGGTATGTCTACCTATCTTGAAATACTTAAGTGCGGACTCAGTCGGCTTAAAGATTTGCAAGATGAGGATCTCGGGATCGTTTTGTTCTAAGGGACAATGATATTGGATATCAATTGAACAAAATGAAATAAATAAGTACAATTGTTAGACAACCTTATTTGTTTACCGCTTTGTGGATGTTTACATACTTTAGTTATCTTTCTTTTATAGTTTATCATGTCAACTCAATTCAAGTTTGGTTCAATTCTTGATTATGAAAAATTGAACAAATTTTCTTGATTCACAACGTAATTTGAGGATGGTCCTCAAACACGTAGACAAGGAAAATGTGTTAGATAACCACATCCTAAGATATCATTGAACAACTCAATAGCATGTTCGGGGAATATGCTAAGATTGAGCAGTTCTGAATGACCAGGGTCATCGCTTCAGCTAGGCTGAATAAGAGAAATCTATAAGGACCACATGTACAGCAAATGATTGGATTATTTGCTTTAAGTGATCTCCTAAATTTTTCTAAGATGATTAGTCGTCAATTAAAAATGGACCCTAAGAGGGATATTCTTGTGATAAAGGATGAGGTATTCAAAAGAGCATGGACAAGAAGGCTACTAGGGTTCCTAGGGAATCTCAATGCGTCTACTGCAAAAGTGTTGGACACTACTTGCAAACGTATAAAAAATTCATATTTTATTCAATTTCAAAACAAATGCCTAATTTGTCTTTCATTTGATGGATTATAAGGTTAGGATTATTTACACCTCGGGGAGTGATTTAATCCAAAACACTTAAGTTCATCAATGACACAAATTAGAGACTTTCGAGCCATTGGATGGCGTGAAACGATTGTCTGGTTGGCTCCCTCATATTTTATGAGAGATAGGGCTTCAATTGCATGATAATATCGCTGGTTAGAAAACTTCGATTTTTCACTTACGATTTATCACGTTTTGACATTGTATTAATTTTGAATGGGAAATTTGAATGAGACTCAATTATTGGGAATAATTGAATTTGCCCAAAGTTCAAAGAAGATGTGAAGAACGGGGTTGCTTCATCTTCAAGTATTAATGATATAGACATTAAACTTCACAAATTCTACTTCTTGGGTATTGGATGCCAAATGTGGTTCTCACATTTTTATGTGGAGGAACTACATAGAAGTATAAGTTTGGTGAATAGAGATGTCGATCTACGGGCAAGAAATGGAGCGAAGGTCGCTGCATTAGCCGTATGATCATATGATGTTGTTTTGCCTTAGGGCCTTGTTTTAGTATTATAACAATGTAATTTCGTACCTTCAATAAACAATGAATATTGGTTCAGTATTAGATACTGATGGATTAGTTTTTTCACTATTAAATAGTTTGGTAACTATTTTAATTGTGAATTATTCTTTGTTTTGGTACGATTATTATATTGTTTATGTATACTTTTAACTTGACAAATCATATATATCACTAAGACCAAAGGCCAAATCGAATAAGTATCGATGAGACATAACTGAAACATTGTTGATTAGATCAAATTAAAATCTAAACATGTAACGAAGCTTCTTTTAGAAGGAATTTTAGAATCATTTGACTTGGAGTCATTTGATACATGTGAATGATGTGTGATTGAAAAGATAACAATGTCATCTTTCTTGGAGAAAGGAGAACATGTGAGTAATTAGGGATGATCCATACTGATGTATGTGGAACCTAGTAGTTCACAAGCACATGAAGGTTATGTTTCGGAAAAGAGAAAACAAACTATATTAGATAGAGTTCGACCATTCGATGAGAGGTCTAAATGAACTACTGGTCTCTTTTGGGAACACACAATTCTAGACTTCAACTTATACACTGAATAGGACGCTGTCAAAAGCTGTTGATAAGAAACCATACTAGGTATGGAAAGGGAGGGTCCCTAAATTGTTTTCATCAAGATTTGAGGTTCTAAAAGCTTCTCTGACGAGATTTATCTCTATAGAGCTTGAACTCAAATGGGATAAAAGTTTCCTTATGGTATGTCCATAAGAAACTCGAGGGTACAACTTCTACGATCTATTTGAGAACAATATTTTGTTACTCGAGATAGTGATTTTCTTGAAAAGAGTTATCTTTCCTAGAAATTCAGTGGGAGCTCGGTTGTCTTGAACGAGGTTCAAGTGAAACAATCAATGATGAATACTCAAGTCTGGGTTGAGAGTATTCTTATGGTTTTGGAAGCCATACCAACCCTCGTAGGTCCGGAAGGCATAGATCTATCTCTATTATTCAAATACTTAGATATTGTGACCAATGAGAGATATGAATCCATGCTTTTGGAAAGCGATGAATCTTCGACCTATATTCAAGCTATGACGAGTCCAGCTACTTAAAATTGGCATGGTACCATGAAATCTGAGATGATATCAATATCTGATAATCAAGTTTTGAACTTGATATATTTGCATCACGGGGTTAGACCCAATGAATGCTAATAGATCTTTAAGATCTAAACAGACAGATGGAAAACCTAGGGTTTTCAAAGCAAGGTTGATGGTAAAAGTTTTATTCACGAGGTGGATTATGGAAAAACTTTCACCAGTTGCTTTGATTAAATCATTCAGATTATCTTAGCCATTGCTACTCATCTTGATAATGAGTTATGGTAATATTGGATGCTAAAACTAACTTCTTGAATTGGATTCTAGAAGAGAATGTGTTTTGACACATCCAAAGAGTTTTATCGATCCTAATAAGGCTGAGAAATTATGCAATCTTATAATTCCATTTATGGAATAAAGCAAAGCATATCGGAGTAGCAGTCTTCAGTTCAATGAATCCATACTGGGTTTTGGATTTCAGAGGAACTCGTAAGAATCTTGTTTTACAAGAAGAACAGTGGGAGTTACGTTGTATACATTGTGTTGTATGTCGATGACATACTCCTTATTGGAAACAATGTTTCTATGCTTAATTCTATTAAAGAATGGCTTAGAAATTGTTTTCAATAAAGGATCTTGGAGATGCACAGTACATATTGGGCATCAAGATCTGTCGGAACAGATCGAAAATGATGTTTGGACTTAGTCAAGTGACCTATATTGATAAGGTACTTGATAAGTTCAGAATGAAAGACGCCAAAAGGGTCTCATTCCAATAAGTCATGGCACATCTCTTAGCAAGATGCAAGGCCCTACGGGACTTGATGAGCAAAAGAGGATAGAAAACATTCCTTATGCTTCGGCAATAGGGTCTATAATGTACGCCATGATATGTACACGACCGGACGTATCGTATGCTTTGAGCATGTCGAGTCAGTTTCAAGGAAATCCAGGTGAGGCGCATTAGACTGCGGCCAATAATATTCTTATGTACCTTAGATGGACTAAAGAATATTTTGTTGTCTTTGGAAGACAAAAAGAGTTGATATTAACAAGCTGTTTGAATGATAACTTCAAAACAGACTAAGATAATTTCCGATTTTAATCTGGTTATATCTTTTGTCTGGTTAGAGGTGAAATTTGCTGGAATAGTTCCATGCAATGCAATATAGCTGATTAAACTACAGAAGCTGAGCACAGTATTGCATTGGATGCAATAATGTTGGCAGTTAAGATTTGAAAGTTCTTGAATGAACTAGGTGGCGTAACTAGCTCAGCCCATCCGATAGTTCTCTATTTATAGTAGAGTTATCGCGCAAGCCAATGAGCTAGGAAGCACCACAAGTCTAAAATTGGTGCTCAGGAAGTTCCACATTATCTGGGAGATAGTTTTGTGGAGACATCAAGATAATAAAGTTGCAACTTTTGGTAAGGTTGCAAACCCGTTTTCTAAACCTCTCTAGCAGTTTAAGCTTGAGGCTTTCACGACTGCAATAGAGATCAGACATCTTAGAGATGGGTTGTGATTTCTATTACTGTATTAGATACTTTTGGAGATTTGGTAAACATTCACTCATATGTATAATACATATTTCTTCATATAAATATGGTTTAATTTATATGAATTGTCCAAATGATTAAGTGATATCAATTGGGTTATGAGGTCGACTTACCGCATAATGAAGTCCCAATAGTTGAACTGATATACTTGAATCATATGATTGTTCCTGGTTCGTATCATCGAGTACGGACAAACCGATAATACAATGAACTAGATTGCAATGTGTACTATAGCGCCACTTCATGGGCTAGTGACGTGGGACGTCAAGTACAGTTGCATAGATATTAGTTGGGAGCTAATGATCGAACAGACCCGACTGAAATAGTATTTGAGATTTCGAGTCATAATACTATTTCATTGACTGTCGAGCAATTTCCTCTGACCTGAGTAGTCCAGAGTGATTCCATTGTGAAATGGTGTACTTTGATACAAGTAAACGCCTTTCGTAAAAGGAGGTTATAAAACTTGTTATTAGGTATATCAGGAAACAAGTGGGAGAGCTTGGATTGACAAGATGGGATTGTCCTCCATTTTATAATGGGATACATGTCTTACCGGCCACTTGGAGATTCGAGACTGTGGAAAATACGTGGCCACGTCCAGATTCGTATCATAGTGATAAATCTGGTTTTACAGTCTGACTCATAGTCCAAGAAAGGTTTGAACCGATTGAGGATGACTCAAGTCTTGCCTCAAGTTCAAACTTAGACATAAAGTGACAACAGGAAATTGGCAGCACACTGGCTCTGAAGGCCAAGTGGGAGATTGTTGGGATATGTCCTTCGATCCTACGTGTGCAATCGATAAAGTCATAAGGTCGTCTATGGATGTTAAATGATTAGTCGATAATATTAATTGTTGGGAACTATATAATATTGATCGATAATCAAACCTACAGGGTCACACACAGACTCGATATTGATATACGTTGCTTGATAATAATATTGATTTAGAATCAATATTTACGTGGATTTTCACATGCATGGGATGCATGGCTTGCATGGAATGCATGTCACATAGTGTGACATGGCATGCCACACAAGCCAATGGGACCACATATCATGATTTGGCATGATTATGTGGAGGTGACCTTTGAACTTCACCATAACACCCCATTATGTGTGGTTATGACACACACATTATGGTGGGGGTTACATGTGAAGTAAAAGAGGTATAATGAGCATGAAAATCAGATTTTCATGTCTCATTCTAACATCATCATCATCAGCCACGAAATTCACACCAAAAGGAGAGAATAGAGAGTGTTCTTGGAGAACCACTTCAAGCAAGCAAGGTATTCATCATCCGGGTTCGTGTGCAACACGTAGAGGCCGGGCCATTTGTGCGGCTTAAACATCCGGACGATCCAAAGGCGTGACGAGGTCATTCACAAGGAGAGCATCTAATGGCTGATCCATTAAGGTGGTTCAATCGACTCAACACCACCTTAATCAACATCAACGAGGCACGCTACACCGGTTGTAAGTGTTCTCGTTAATCCTTATATATACATATATATTGGATGTATATATATATATATATAAATATGTGTCTATACATATATATATGTGTGCACTAGATCTTGATGTTCGTGTTTACTCGTTTTACACGCTTCCGCACACACGAACGAGGTAATCATGCGATTGGATCGGCATAGAAAACCTTCAGTTCCATGAAAGATAGAACACACTAACTTGATTACTTTGACATGATAAATGTAACTGGAAAAAAGAAAATTCAAGCGGAAACGTGTCCAACAACAAAAAAAGCTCCAAACACTTTAATCGTTATCTTGTTTATTTCTAAGTTAACATCCAAAGCTGGAAAGAGATTGGACGGATCTAAGTATACCTCGCAACGGAACGGAGCCACCCGAATTTATGCATCTGAGCCAGGCACATTCCTCGCAGAAACACTGATCACCCAACGACACTGGCCCTTAGCCCGATTCGAGAGAAAAGTGCATCACAGTAAAAAGACCAAACAAGGAACTTAAGTTCACCATTCCTTTTCACCATACTAAAATCACAACAATAAAAGTTGGAATGAATCTATATACAGTAAAAGAATTTGGAGCGTAACCTTTTTTTGAGCATTTCGTCGAACACCTTCAAGGCGTTCTCGGCCGAGTCTTCAGATTGAAATTGATATTCCCATTCTTTTCCCTCTCGCCGTTGATCACTTCAGACACCCGTCTCTCCACGAAGCTCCCCGTCGTAGCGAAATTCGCACCCACCGATGTGGTTGAGGGCGCACCCGATGAAGACGCCGTCGGTGAGCTCCATGACCTGGACGACGAGAATCAGGCCGAAGTGTCCCTCGTAGCTGACCTTGGCGTCGAGCGCGAAGCCGAGCTTCACCTGGTCGGATTCGTAGCCGTCGATGCCCCCGAGTAGATCGGTGATGCGGGGGTGGAGTCGTCGGCGTGGATGTGATAAGATGAATTGATTTCACGAACTGACTTTTCACGTCGACTACCGTCGATCTCGTATGATGATTCTCGATCGTCGGAGGCTGGAGAGGAGGGGAGGCGATTTCTGGAAGCGGGAAGAGAAAGGGGGTGGAAGACACGAGCGTAGAATTGGGTGGGAAAAGGGTAAGGGGTAATAGTGTATTTACACATTTTAAGCGGCCTAATTGACACGTGTAATTTCTCGAAAGCCTTATTGCCGAAAAAATGTTGAAAATTGGCCTTATTGCCATTTTTCCCATTATTTTTTGTGTCTGCAAAAATGAGATAATTTTTTTTTCCATAAATAAGTTTTTTTCGATTAAATTACAAGTACATTCGTTTTTTTAATTTAGTTCAAAATATGCAGAATTTGGTTTCGATTTAGTCCGTTTTTAACGAAGTGCTCAGGAATGTTGACTCAGCGCCACATGTCAGCATACCATTGGTCAACGACTTTAACAAAAAAAGTTGTGGCGCTGACTCAGCATCTATGAGAACATTTCGACGAAAATTAAAATTTGCGTACAAAAAAGACTAAATTCAAACCAAATTCAACATACTTAGGACTAAATTGAGAAAACGAACGTACGTGGAACTAAAAAAAAAACTACATTATTTATGAGACCAAAAAAAATTTATCTTCGGCAAAAATATAGTAATATAATCAGCAACTAGTAAGATTCCTTTAAATCGTATAATTCCAATTGAACAAACGACATTGGTTTATCGAGACCTTATATTAGTTTCTATAATATGCGTATGTTGATAGTATTATAAATCAAAATCATGTCGTGATCCGTCTTATAGAGCGCATTTCTCTAATGGTCGAGCTATTAATGACCAAAGATTTTATAAATTAAGATTCTGCATGTAGAAAAGTGCACGTATTAAGAAAATATAATTGTTTGTGTCTTTAATAATATAAATTAAGGTATAAGTATTAATTTTTAAGTATTAAAGTAGTTAGTTTGAAACGTAATGATATAATAATATTTAAAAATTTATAAGAATTATTATTATTTTTATAAAAAAAATCAATTCATATCTGTTCAGATCTTAAATTTAGTTCAATTTAGTTAATCGCCTGAGTTCAGTTCAGATCAGTTGATTTCAGTCCAAAAGAACGAATTCTATGTTTTACATATGGACAAGTGTACCTAGGCATCACACCAAGCACGTTGCCTTTATAGGGGGTAGGTAAGGTGACTAGCCAACAACTTCTATTAATATAAACTATTCCTTTGAACATTATTATTAGAGCATCAAATGGTAAACAATTAATATCTAATAATTGCATCGCATGATTTGACAAATAATTAAAAATCCACATAAACATTGTGGACATAATAAATTACAATTTAAAAGCAGATCTACCTATTTAATCACAATTAATTATAATAATATTAGTTAGTTTGAAACGTAATGATATAATAATATTGTACGTATATTAAGAAAATATGATTTTTTGTGGTTTTAATAATACTTTATCACTCCCACAATACATGATAGACTTTTTTGGTATGGAGATTAATAAATATATATATATATATATATATATATTTTACTTTTTGGCCAAAAATTAAAGATTAAAAATGTATTTTTTAAGTTGAAAAATAAAGTAATTGTGAATAGAATTTATGCTGGATGTGGTGCCCCCAAACCGAAGAAAGAAAAAGAAGAGGGCCATGTCGGCCGACAACTTTGAGTGTCGGTCGACACCATGTGCTTTTTCAACCCGTTTGCGCCAATCTTCAGAGAAGAATTGCGCGTTCGCGTCAGGGACTGTCGGCCGACACCGACATATTGTCGGCCGACGTCGATGCTTTGGTTCACGGGATTTTTGGAATTGTTTCCAAATTGATGAGGATTGTTTCCTACTCCTTTTAGGACTCTTTATGGGCGAAAAATATTGTTTTCATACAATAATTAGGACCTCCTCCTATATAAAGAGAGCTACTCCATTGACACAAACAACACCTGAAAATTAGGATATAATTATTGTGTGAGATTAGAGGGTTTTATATCGCATATTTATCCTTGTAATCGTATTATAGTAAAAGTTCTCGTCGTTCCTCCCGTGGGTTTTTCCCGATTTGGGTTTCCACGTAAATTCTTTGTCTTCTTTTATTGTCTCCTACTTTTATTGTTGAGTTATTTTTCGGTTCTTGTTATTATCGTACAATACCTCGTTGAATCTACAACAAGTAGTATCGAGTGGCATCGAGAGCTTTGTCAAAAAGCTAACAAGTGTTATCAGAGCCAGGAAACAATCCTGTGGCCTATCAGAGCCAGGATACGATCCTACGACCTTCCGGAGCAAGGTTTTGATGGCAAGCGTCATGTACGATCTACCGAACATAAGTCTCAACACAAGGTTTCCTATTTCGCAACACAAGATGAGGTTAGTCCTCAGATCTCTTTAAGCAAGAGATTATTCTACTTGGTGTTGACGACATGCCGAAAGACATGAAGTGTGACGAGTGGGAGATGCTCGATCAGATGGATATGGCGACCATATGACTTCATGTTTCTGTTGGAATAGGTGACCGATGAACCAACGGTTGGCCGAGCGATTAACCGTATTCCGTTATATAACGGTTTATTTCGTTAATTAATGAAACCTATATTAATGGCATATACTATATCTACTCCCAATGTTGAATCATAGATATAGTCCTGTACAATTACACATGTTATATGAATTCGGTTTTGTGGAAACCGAGAGATAATTCTGTTAACGCAACGTAACTGTCTTTTCGAGGATCTCGACCTCGCGGTCTATCCCCGTCCGCGGATTTCGTTCGTCACGGATCTTTGTTCATGTGTATATAACGATATTTAATTAAAATCATAAAGGGGGTTATGATTTCTACCTTTGTTCTCGTTGTACGGAGAAACGAGATCTTGTTGAAGACCTTTAAACCTTCCCGCGTATTCCTTGCACTCGTTCGAACGTCGTGTGGGCGACGATCCTCCGAACTCTATGTATCTACTTCACGAACTCTCTAGAATATCAAGTATGATAATCTTGTCTTGAAATTGTTATGAATTGTGAAGACCATGTAGTGCTTTTATAGGCTACATAGGGGATAGGAGGTAGAATATTGGGCTTCCAAATTCCAATAGAATTAATTAAATTGAGCCCAATCCCAAGTCTATTAATTAATCTTATTAATTATATTTATTTTGCACTATATAAATATAATTTCACTCCCAATATTATATCAAATAATATTCCCCGACCTACGAGGATTTCCGCGTAAAGGCCGCGGCACAGTGTTGGTACCAGCGCCTCATGCGCGGGACGGAGACCCCCGGGGACACGAAACGGAAGGATCCCGCCCTCGTGGAGGCGAGACCGACTCACGTTACCAGGAGAGGCCCTCCGAAGGCCCCGGAACGGGACCGTCCTGCCCCGAGTTACCGCGAGATGGAGATCCGGCTGGTCGAGGTCATCGGACAAGACACCATGGCCATGATGCACGCACTACAAGCCATGGGGGACGCTCTGACCAAGCCGGAACCTATGAGGATCTCGCCGTACAAGCTCGACAAGCGCTTGTGGTGCGCTTTCCACGAGCAGCATGGGCACCCCACCGGCCAGTGTCGTCAGCTGCTAAGACAACTATGAAAGTTATTTGAGGAAGGAAAACTCTGGGAGCTCCTCGGCAGACCCGGGGACCGGGGGACCGGCCAGGTGGCCAACCCGGACAACGGAAGAAATGTGGTCGCGGCCCCGGGCCGCGGAGGGCAGAACCGCGGCCAGTCCCCGGGACACATCGGGCAGATCCTAATGATCGGCGGGCTGCAGCCCATCACGAGTGAGAGAAGAAGGAAGAAGAAGCGCGAGGTGGAGATCTGGAGGGTCTACCAGGAGACGAACCCCGCTCCCCCTCGGAGCATCGCGGAACGCGCCTTGATCACGTTCTCCCCGGAGGACCGCGAAGGGGTCGGCTACCCCAAGAGCGAGGCCTTGGTGATCACCACCGCCATACTTGGAGTGGGAGTTGCGCAGCTTCTGGTCGATAACGGGGCCCACTGCAATATCTTGTATAAGCAGGCCCTCGACCAGATGGACAACATGGCGCAGTACATACTCCCAGTGGCGTGAGACTGAAAGGCGTGGGGAAAGACGTGCTGATTCCCTACGGGACGGTGGTGCTACCTCTGGAATTACGGGACGAGAAGAATCCCGAAATAAAGCTGTTAAGGAACTTGACCTTCGTAATAGTCGATGAAGTTAGCGGATATAACGCACTTTTGGGGAGGCCCTTTCTAGAAGCTTTCAAAGCTGTGGCCTCCTCGTACTATTACTGTATCAAGTTCCTAGTCTCCTCCGGGGCCATTGGCACCGTCCGAGGAGACCAATTAATGGCAAAAAGATGTTTGTTGTACTCCTTGAGTGAAGAAATCGATGAAATAAATGCTCACGAAGAAGTAGTCTCCGCGGACCCGGAACTCGGGATCAATCCCGAGACACCCGGGGCCCGGGATGAAAAATGTGAGGAGAAACAAGTAGGATTTCTGGTAACGATTACAAAAGATGACCCAGACTCCGGATTGGAACATACCCCGGACTCGGGAACAGCTGAACGGGCCACGGACCCCGTCGCAGTTTCGGATCTCGAACGCGGGTTGGCATCATGGGATGATATAGTCTCGGACCTAGGGCCGAGGCCCTATCTAGATAAAGAACCAGCGATCGAACCCACTTCACAGAGTGCGGAATCATGTGGTCGAACCCGTGAGACCCATGACTCGCTTCCCGGGACCCGAAACCGGGACAGCATAGGGGTCGAGGCTCTGGAGAAAACTGTCCCCCTCGAAGTCGGAAGCAACGAGCTTCCGCGTCAACTGCTCATCGGATCGTCAATGGTGCCCGCAATGAAGGACGAACTCGAGAAATTCCTCCGAGTCAACCTACCTACATTTGCGTGGACCAGTGGGGAACTCGGCAGGGTTGACCCGGGACGCGCGTGCCACCACCTACGGTTGGATAACAAGCGCCGTGCCATAGCCCAGAGACGCCGGAAAATGGGCCCCGAGAAAAATGAGGCGCTGAACACCGAGGTAGACAAGCTGCTCCGAGATAGGTTGATCCGACTCGCCCCGCATGACGTGACGTGGGTCTCGAACGCGGTCATGGTGAGGAAAACCCAGGGGAAATGGAGGCTCTGCATTGATTATACCGACCTCAACGACGCGTGTCCCAAAGATCACTTCCCAATGCCGCACATCGACCAACTCGTGGAAAGCACCGCGAGACACGCCATGTTCTCAATCATGGATGCGAGCTCGGGATACCATCAAATCCCAATGAATCCCGACGATACCCGGCACACGACATTCTATACAGGGAGCAACGTTTACTGCTGGGAACGGATGCCGTTCGGCTTGAAAAACGCAGGGGCCACTTACCAAAGGCTCGTAAACACCATGTTCACCGGGGAACTCGGGAAAACGGTCGAGGTTTACATCGACGACATCATCGTCAAGAGCAAAAACGAGTTCGACCACGTCGTGGATTTGGCCCGAGTGTTTGAGGTTCTGGGTCAGTATAATATGAAGCTGAATCCCAGGAAATGCCACTTCGGGATCCGAAAGGGGATGTTCCTAGGCCACGTGTTCGGAGAAAACGGGCTCGAGCCCAACCCAGTGAAGGTCAAGGCAATAATCGACATGCAGGAACCGCGGGACATCAAGGGGGTCCAACGCCTCACGGGATGTTTGGCTGCCCTTAGCTGGTACATCTCCCGCCTCGGTGACAAGACGCGCCCATTCTTCGGGTCGATCAAAAATCAGGAGTTCCATTGGAAGAAGGACAGCCAGAAGGCGTTCACCTAGATCAAGGAATATCTCGCCGGCCCACACTTGCTCACGGTGCCGAAGCCGGGTGAGAAGCTGTTCTTGTAACTCGCCGCGACGGAAGGCGCGGTTAGCGCCGTTTTGGTCCGAGCTGAAGGCACCCTCCACATGCCCATCTATTTCATAAGCCACGTGTTGCACGAAGCTGAAACCCGCTACACCCCCCTCGAGAAGCTTGCCTACGCCCTCATCGTCTCGGTCCGGAAACTGAGAGCCTACCTTTTCGAACATCCAGTCGAGGTACTCACTGATGGTACCGGTATACCGATCCAATCGATATACCGTGTGTGCGGAAGCGTGTAAAGCGATAGATCTACTATGCCATGATCTTAGTGCACACATAATGTGTATAAGAACACATATAAACATATATATATATATATACATCCAATATATATATATATATATATATATATATATATATATATATATATATATATATATATATATATAAGGTTCAACGATTACTTACTTTTTTTGTGATCGTTGATTTCGGTTAAGGTGGTGTTGAGTCGATTGAACCACCTTAATGGATCAGCAACTCAAAGATCTCCTTGTGAATGAACTCTTCACTCCTTTGGATCGTCCGGATGTTGAAGCCGCACAAATGGCCCGGCCTCTACGTGTTGCACACGAACCCGGATAATGAACACCTTTGATTGCTTGAGAATGGATCTCCAAGATCACCTCTTTTCTCTCTATTTTGTGTGGATTTTCGTGGCTGATGCTTGTGTGTGATGAAAATCAGATTTTCATCTATATAAACACACCATTATTCACACCATTACACCTCTATGTAACCTCCATCTTAATGTGCATAAAGATGCACCATTAACATGCAAAAGAGGTTACAAAAGAGGTGAAAGGTCATGCCACATACACATGCCACTATGCATTGTATGTGGTCCCACTTGCTTGTGTGGCATGCCATGTCACACTATGTGACATGCATCCATGCAAGCCATGCATCCCATGCATGAGAATAAAATCCACGTAAATATTGATTCTAAATCAATATATATATCAATCATCGTACATTATCTTCGAGTCCGTGTGTGACCCTGTAGGTATGATTTAATTGATCAATATTATATTGTTCCCAACAATTAATATTATCAAATAATCATTTAACATCCATAGACGACCTTATGACTTTATCGATTGCACAAGTAGGATCGAAGGACATATTCCAACACTCACGACGATGCCGTTACGACAAGTACTGCACAGATCGGACGTCTCGGGAATTAAGCCAATACGACTTAACGTTCGCACCCGCACATCGATCAAGGCACAAGCCCTGGCGGATTTCATCGTGGAGCTCACCTTTCCCCCACGAAGCACAGGATCAGCACGCCCCTGGCAGCTTCACGTTGACGGGTCCTCTACCAGCGCGTGCTCGGGGGCCGGGGTGGTGCTCCTGGGGCCAGACGGAGATTCGTTCACCCACGCGGTAAAGTTTAATCTTTTCGTAACTAATAACGAGGCCGAGTACGAGGCATTGGTAGCAGGTTTAGAAATGTCCGTGGCAGTTAGCGTTCCCCGCCTCCACATTTTCATGGACTCGCAACTAGTGGTGAACCAAGTCACCGGTGATTACGAGGCGAAGAGCGAACATATGAAGAAATACTTGGACTTAGTGTGGTCCCTCTGCGAGAAAATCTCGGACGTCCGTATCGAACAAATCCCGCGGGAGCACAACTCGCAGGCTGACGCCCTGTCCAAACTAGCCTCGGCCGAAGGATCCGCGGATTTGTCCCGAGTCATCTTGACCCAGTTGAATTCACCATCGATCGCGGCCCTGGTAGAAGTTATGCCGGTTGACCCGGTTCCCGGAACAACACCAGAAGTGGCACCCGGGATGGATTGGCGCGACCCGGTGATGCGGTTCATCGAATCCGGGACCCTCCCTTCAGACCGAGTCGAAGCGAAACGACTCCGCATACGCGCCGCGAGGTACACAATCCTAAACTCTCAATTATTCCGCAGGAGTTTCTCGATTCCGCTCTTGAAATGCGTCTCCAAAGAAGACGGGATGCGGGTACTTTCGGAGATCCACGAAGGGTTATGCGGAAACCATGCCGGGGGCCGATCTCTCGCCCACAAGACGATGGGCCAGGGATATTACTGGCCGAGCTTGCGCCGGGACGCGACCGACTTCGCCCGCAAATGCCTCCAGTGCCAGATTATGGGGCCGAACATCCATGTGGCCCCTGAAGAACTCAAGCCAATATACTCTCCGTGGCCGTTCGCCCGGTGGGGGATTGATATCATTGGACCTCTAGCCCCCGCGCCGGGAGGAGTCAAGTTCGCGATCGTGGCGGTGGACTACTTCACCAAGTGGGCCGAGGCGGAGGCAGTCCAGAAGATCGATCAGGCCAAAGTGATCAAGTTCATATGGAGGAACATAATCTGCCGTTTCGGTTTGCCCGAGTCCATCATCTCGGACAACGGCAAGCAGTTCGACGGAACCGTGGTCGTGGAGTTCTGTGAGCAATGGGGGATCCGGAGGACGTTTTCCACCCCCTACCATCCACAGACGAACGAACAAGTTGAGGCAGTGAACAAAATTTTGAAGCATACCCTTAAGGCGAAGCTCGAGTCGCGCAAAGGGAAGTGGGCCGAAGAGTTACCCGAGGTGCTGTGGTCATACCGAACCACGGCCCGGAACGCCACAGGAGAAACGCCATACGCCCTGGCATTTGGATCCGAAGCAGTGATCCCGGCCGAGATCACGGTTCGCTCACACCGAACCGCCCAGGCCATCACCCCGGAGAACGAAGCGGTTTTGCGTCTGGAGCTGGATCTTCTGGAAGAGCGAAGGCTGAGCTCCGACTCCCTCAACGCGATGAACAAACAGAGGATCGCCAAGGCTTATGACGCACGGGTCCGCTCTCGCGAGTTCGAGACAGGGGACATGGTGTTGAAAAAGCTGCTCAGGACGCACTCCGGGGCCCTCGGACCAACGTGGGAAGGGCCGTTTCGGGTCACCAAATGTCTATTGAACGGAGTGATTTACATATTTTTGTTAGATTTTAGTAGTCGTTTGTAGTGTCGTTATGATCGTTTAGCATGTGTTTGTGCTTTGGAATATTGCATTATTGGTGAATATGACTTATTATGTTTGTTGTTTGGTTTGATAGGATAAACGAGTGAGAAAAGAGCAAACTCGAGACAAAGAAGCATGCTTTAGCTCACAGCACTGCGCAGCCTCGGTGAAATGGCCTTAACGCTGTCGTCAACCGTCGGATTGGGCTGAAAATTGGACAACACCATGACGACTTCATGCATTATCATTCCACCGTTCGGATCGACAAAACAATGCACGAATAGGAAGTTATTGATCAAAGACCGGAGCTGATGGAAACCGACACAACCCGCGCTGGCGGTTTTCCCCAACCTGGCGGCCAGACTTTTGAGAAGGTTTCAGCCCCGCGCTAGCGGTTGAACCCGCGCTTGCGGAGCTGAACGGGCTGGACTTTATTAAGCCCGATTTTTGTCCTTTAAAGAGGGGGGGAAACACATTTTTGAGGATACGCTCAGAACCTAGTATACTACTTTTACTTTTGAACATTGACGACTATTCTTAGACATAGCTTTGGAGATCAAACGATTGGATTAACATCTTTTTGGGGATTGAATTCTTATTACACCTTAGTAAGTTTCTTTTTCAATTTGAGAATTTATTTAGTTTCATTTTTTTTATTGTTCTTCTTCACATTTCACATGCTTGAATTTTTATATCTATTGAATTCTCTTATTATGCTTATGAGTTATTACATTAAATTAGATTTTTATTTCAACAACATGAGTAGCTAATTCAATTACTGGGGTTAGGGTTTATCAATATTCGATTAAGGAATTGAATTTTAGTTCGCACACAAGGTGTTTGATAAAATGTTATTTTGATTTAAAGACCACGTTTGAGGTTGCTAGGCAATCTCGTGAATAAGATTATCGAACCAAGTTAGTACCAACCGGAAACGGGCGTACTAATGTAATTTTGCGAACTACTATTTAATTTCGAAGTTGATAATTGATAAACCCGAACCCTAATCTCCTTTATATTATTAGAAATCCATTTTTTCTCATTGCTTGTTTTCTCTTGATTGTTTTCGAATTTATTAGTTTACAATTAGTTTATAAAAACAAAACCCAAAATCAACCAATGCATTATGCTATTTCACTTTCGTTCCTTCGTTGCAAACAATTAAACACGCGTACGCGCCGATAGTAGTGTTCCTCGAGACCGACTCGGGCGAGTTGTTTCGGCAACTAGTTCGATACAAATTTAATTGATTTCGCCGCTATAAAAACGACTTATCACGGAGCGTACGAGTTGGAGTTGCCAGACGGGACCCTGGATCAGTACCGATGGAACGCGCGACACTTGAAGAGGTTCTACCAGTAAGAAGGAGCCGCCGCGGTCCCGGACCGAGGAAAGCGAGTCTGTACTCTTATTCCTAAATGGGGAACATATAAAAACGGATATTTCCGCACAGCTAAATGCCAAAGATCCCGGTAATACTAATGAGCTCCTAAAAAGACCTCCGGGTCAAGAGTCATAACGTGCGGGGGAACATATAAAAACGGATATTTCCGCACAGCTAAATGCCAAAGATCTCGGTAATACTAATGTGCTCCTAAAAAGACCTCCGGATCAAGAGTCATAACGTGCGGGGGAACATAGAAAAAGACGGATATTTTCCGCAAACGAACTACGAGCCATCCCCAGTGAAAAAGCACGGGACAATCGCGGGACCGCACCACCCTGATCAGGAGAAGGTGGGTCCCGGAATCGCGTACAGAAATCCGCAACGGGCCCCCGGTACCCACACCCGAGACTGCGTCCCGAATCTTCGAAACGGGGCCGCGAGGCTGCATCTCGGATCTACAACCTCCACCCGGGACCCATAGTCCCGAGATGAATTAGTGAGACAGCGTCTCGGACCTTCAAAAGCTTCGTCCCGGAAATCCATCAAGGGAAATCTCCGGAGAGGGGGTATAATCCACTTACCATGTAAATTCGAGGAGGGCATCCAAAATGCTAAAAGAAACCAATGCCACTTTGGACACTATGCACAGAGGATTAAAAATAGCCAAAAGTGCTAAATGAACATCCAAATAAAAACAAAGGTCGAACCCCAAGGATCGACCGAATTATCCAAAGAGAGGCAGAGCCCCATCGAAAAACATCTACACAAAGTACGAAATCCAAAGCAAGAGAAATAAATTGTCTTGGGCTAAACGCCCTCGGCCACCAACGACCGCTAGAAGAAAGCAAAACAAAAGATAATGATAATCTTAATCAAAGACCCCCCAAAAGGGGCTGCCATCACTCAGAGCCCCCCGCCTCATCGGGACACTGGCTGTCCGCCTCGGCCATCACCTGATCTTCCTGCCCGGGAGCCGGCTGTTGGAGTTGTGTACTTAATGTCTAGATTTAAGTATCGGTAAAATCCCGGTCATAGCATTTAATCTATTTAATTAATAAACAATTGTTTAGATTTAATTATTGATAATTAAATATATGCAAAACATAGTCCTGGATTCTATACGTTGTAGTTAGTATGGTGTGCGACGTCACACAGAAGATCATACTATCGGTTACTCGTATTTAATCGAACGGTTTCTCACGACCTAGATGGACACGGACCAATCCATCGGTATAGTCGTTGTGTGAGAGAGAAAATAATTTGTCTTAATTATTTTATCACACTTGTACACTTGGTGTATTGGGCGGATCGCTTGAGATTTATCAATTAGGATTGCCGTTGGTAATTGATTTAAGTCCTAGAGTATTTTATTCTTAATCCCCGATACTATTGCGGGTGTGTATATTTAATATAAGTGACTTTGATTTTCCAAAGGAATTAACCGATTTAATTATTGGGTTAATTACCGGTAAAATTGGGTCGCTATATTTTATATATGACATGCCGTGAATACTTGACGGGAAAGTGTATCCCGTAAGGGTTGATAATATCCCCGAGATGAGTTCATAAGGAATTATTGTGTAAACCTCATGAGTGGATTTGTTCCGCACAATAATTAAGGTTGAATGGTACTATTCTCGGACATAAGAGATGAATAAATTAATTAGCAATAAATTAATTTTATTCATGGATATTTAAATCTTAAATACACGGAATAAATAATACTACCGGAGAAATATTATTTGATATAATATGGTTTAATATTGAGAGTGCAATTAATTTATATAGTGGAAAATAAATAAATTAATATTGATGGGATTAATATAGATTTGGGCTTGGGCTCAATTTAATCATCAATATTGGAAGCTCGATATTCCACCTCCTTTAGATCCCCTACGTAGCCTATAAAAGCACTACATGGTCTTCACAAATCATAAGACAAGATTATCACACTTGATATTCTAGAGAGTTCGTGAAGGAGATCCATAAGCTTGGAGGATCGTCGCCCACCCGACGTTCAAGCTAGTGCAAGGAATACGTGGGATGATCCAAGGGTTCTCAATTTGATTTCGTTTCTCCGCACAACGAATCAAAGGTAAAATCATAAACCCTCTTCGTGTGATTTATTTATGAATTAATTGTAACATATACATGAACGCACGATCCGGGAAAACGACGAACCTCGGGGACGGGGATTCGAGATCCTCGGCGAGGATCGAGAAGGGGCGGCCGAACCCTAGGGTTCGACCGCCGGGAACGCGCGACGTAAGGGGGCCCCCGGCTGGACGCCGGGGATGCACGATCGACTCCCGTCGATCGTCGGGATGCCGCGGGCTGGTGCCGCGGCAGATCCCGGCTACCCTCGTCGGAGACGCGTAGCGCGAGGAGCACTCGGCTGGAGCCGAGGGATGCGATCGATCACGAGGATCGATCGCGGGCTGCTGCGGGGTCACCCGTAGCCGCCTCGCATGAGCTACGGGTTCGCCCGCAGCGGTCGTGCGAGGGCGATGCCCTCGCGAGCAGCAGGTCACGCGACCCGCTGCGGTGCTGCTACGAGCAGCCCCGGGGCTCGGCTGGCGCACGCGGCCTTCGGGCCTCGCTGGGCGTTCGGTCTGGCCCCGGCTCGTGAGGTGGTTCGCGATAAGGTCTTCCGGCGATGGGATTTCGGTCGGGGTTATCAGTTCCGCAATTTTTGATACCCCGGGATATCGATTTCCAACAACTGGTATCAGAGCGTTTGGTTTCGTGTTCATGTATGTGTTCAATTATCGTTCTACCTTGCAGGGATTTTCGGCTATCATGGTTTAATTATTTGTTAATTAATTATCATGATTATTCGTTTATTAAACTCTCGGACATGTCGAGATTCATTTTGTGTGGATGAATGCTTGTAATAATAAAAATTCGGGGGTTGACCGAATTTAGGATTTATTATTATTGTTCTATGTTTTCCGGAAAGTGTATAGGGTCGATTTCATGTATAGAATCGATACCGGAATTGTAATTTAATTTTGTAAATTAATTTTACGTTGGATCGATGCCGAGATGACTGCCGGAGAACACGTGTGACGAAGAAGACGAAGAGGACGAAGAACCGGGGGGGTCGATCATCCCCATGATCGATCCCCATGAGGATCGATCGACCCCATCGAAGGGGCTGCCCGCTAGGGCTTCCGGCCACGCCGGCCACCGGTGGTGGTGGCGCGTGGGCTGGGGGCGGCGGCGGTGGTGGTCCCGGGCGGTGGCGGTCGACGCTGGGGGTGGTGTGGGGTCTCCCAACCCATGCTACTCCTACCCAGATTCACTTTCCTAAATTAATTCGGTTTTCCTATTTGAGTGTTCTTACTTTTAGGAACTCTCATGGATTAGGAAAAGAATTAATTGGAATTAATTTTATTCCTTATTGAGTGTTCTCTTTTATGGGAACTCTCATGGATTAGGAAGAGAATTTATTTGGAATTAATTTATTTCCTATTTGATTATTCCTATCATTGGAATTTTCATTAGATGGAAATTAATTAATTTTTGGAAAGTAGAAGAGTCCTAATTTATTTTATTTCCTTATTCTATTATGGAAGTCTTCTAGAATATTCAAGTTTTACTTGGATATGATTCTAGAGATTTAATGGAATTAGAAAGGGAAATAAATAAATAAAATATTAATAATATTTAATTTTATTTTTGATATATTCGATTGACTTAATTTTCGAATTAAGTAACTTTTGGATTAATTAAAAATAAATAGATTTAAATATTTGGATAAATATTCTCGTCACATGGAGCATTCAAGAACGAAGACTGAAGACTAGAAGATGCATATGAAGATGGAATAAAGCCATGATAGTCGGGAAAATAATTTTCTAGCATTATTTTGACTATGTGATACTATGTGCTTTATTACTTGTATGCATGCTATATGTGTTTATTTTTATGCACTAGATAGCGTATCCCTTTATTGTAAAAAGCTAAGTGGGAGAGGGGATGGAAACATTCCCATGGTCTCCATTGCTGTTCTCTTGGTGACTCTTATGGACTTTCGAAGTTCGTATAGACGAGTCATTGGAGGAGAATTCTTGTAATTCCTTTTACAAGAAACATTGATCAAGTTTATCAAACAATGCCTAATTTGTCTTTCTGAAGCTGACTTCAAGTCGACTCATTCTCACCCCGGGGAGTGGAATGGAGCCAAAGCCACTTGGTCATGTGGATGACACAAATTATAGACCGTCGTTCCATCCTTTTGAAGGTGGATCGATTGTCTGCTCGGCTCCCTCATTTATGAGAGATAGGGTTGTTCGCATGGTGAATCAGTGGTTAGAAACTTCGAATTTCACTTATGATTCTTCGTGTCTTGATTTGCGAGAATTCAATGGATCAAGTAATAGGATGTCAATTGTAAAAATCTTTTGGTGTAGTAAACGTCCACACTATCGTGGCTTGCTGCATTGAATGAGATTTTGGAACGATTGATGTAGACAGTTATAGAAGGGAGTAAAGGATCCATGTATCAACGTAAACGTCCACACTATCGTGGCTTGCGGTGATATACAAGTCCCAAACGAACTTCTTAGTACTGAGTAATGGTTTACACTTAGGTGCGCTTCATAGTATTCTTCCCATCGAAGTAACGCTATTGATGATGTACGACCGAAGCAAATCTAATTGCGAAATCATTTGGGTGGGTAAACGTCCACACTATCGTGGCTTGCCTTACCTGATGGGATTTTAGATGTGATTAGTAATTTAATGATATTATTTGAGGGAGATAATATCGGACATTAAATTGATTGTTTGTTTATATGTGCTTATAGGTTTAGAGTGTTGGAGTTGTGTACTTACTGTCTAGATTTAAGTAACGGAAACTCACGATCCATTGCCACTAATCTATTTAACTACATAAACAATTATTTGCATTTAATTATTTATAATTAAATATATGCAAATTATAGTCCTGGATTCTATACGTTGTAGTTAGTATGGTGTGTCGGGCCCACACAGAAGATCATACTATCGGTTACTCGTATTTAATCGAACTGTTGCTCACGACCTAGATGGACACGGACCAATCCATCGGTATAGTCGTTGTATGAGGGAGAAAATAATCTGTCTTGATTATTTTATCATACTTGTACACTTGGTGTATTGGGAGGATCGCTTGAGATTTATCGATTAGGATTGTCTTGGATAATCGATTTAAATCTCAGTGTATTTTATTCTTAATCCCCGATACTATTGCGGGTGTGTATATTTAATATAAGTGACTTTGATTTTCCAAAGGAATTGACCGGTTTAATTACTGGGTCAATTACCGGTTAAGTTGGGTCGCTATATTTTATATATGACATGCCGTGAATACTTGACGGGAAAGTGTATCCCGTAAGGGTTGATAATATCCCCGAGATGAGTTCATAAGGAATTATTATGTAAACCCTGCAGGTGGATTTGTTCCGCATAATAATTAAGGTTGAATGGTACTATTCTCGGATATAAGAGATGAATAAATTAATTAGCAATAATACTACCGGAGAGAATATTATTTGATATAATATGGTTTAATATTGGGAGTGCAATTAATTTTATATAGTGGAAAATAGAATTAATTAATATTAATGGATTAATAGATTTGGGCTTGGGCTCAATTTAATCATTAATATTGGAAGCCCAATATTCCACCTCCTTAAGATCCCCTACGTAGCCTATAAAAGCACTACATGGTCTTCTCTATTCTCATAACTTGAAGATCACAATTCTAGAGAGAGAAAGTAGAGAGGGAGATCCATGGAGTTCGGTAGATCGTCGCCCACACGACGTCCGAGCTAGTGCAAGGAATACGTGGGAAGATCTCAAGGACGTCAAATTGAGTTCTTCGTTTTTCCGAACAACGAGAACAAGGTAAATCGTAAAACCCTCTTTATGATTTTATCGTTTATTTATCGTGAAAATACCTTGAACCAAGATCCGAGAACGCGACTGATGAGCCATTTTATTTGCTCATCTTAGAGCATTTTTACACCCTTTATTGAGTCAGTTTGAGTCGTTAACGTGTCTGGGAGGGCACAATTAGGTGTTTGGGCAGAGTGTGTGGTGATGCAGGTAACAGGTGGCGCACTGGGCAAAAGAGGCAAGGAAATCCCCTTCTTTGGGCAAATCAGATTCTGGAGCGGTAGTGACAAGCAACAGTTTGACCACATCGGGCAAATGGGTAAGGTCATGAAGCAGAAGACCCAGAATTCCTACAAAGTACCGTGCCTGGTCCGACCACCTGTGGAGGAGAAGAAATACCTGCAGACTTCGATTTGGGCAGAGAGCGGCTGTTGACAGGAGATTCGCTGCGGGCAAGCTGGCAGCGTACCAGAATCCCTGGATTCGGGGGATCTGACTTATCCCCCAGCCCATTGACCAAGGATGCCTATTCCTAAGGGGCGAGCAACAACCGGGAATTCAAATTCAAATTCAAATTCGAAGTCTACTAAAGGGGCGCGACGGGCAGCAAAGACACACACATTACGCATCGAGAAATCGAGAGAGCCGCCGGTCCCGAAGTTCACCGTCGCCGGAGGAGTCGCCGGAGAAGGAAGCGGAGCTGTTCGTCCGAGTTCCTTTTATTTAATTGCAGTAGAACCGACCTTCGGGTCGAGAAACAATTTCATGTTTTCAGTTTTAATTTCCTTTAATTCTGTATTTTGATTTTCTTCAAAAACGATTCTTCGATTTGGAGTTATGATTAATATAGTTTGCTTTCCTTTATTTATTTCGTCTTTTAATTTCTGTATGATTGGCTAAATTGATTTGCATCTGGGCAGGGACGGATCGAAGGTGATTTAGGGTTTAGTTAGGCCGCGAGGTTGGAGGGGCTGAACTAACCGGTTGGGTGTTTGTTCCCGAGGCAAAGTTGTTTGAGGTTTATTTCTGGGGAGTTTGGGTAAACTAGGACGACCACTAGTGAACCTTTACAAACTGGGATACTGGTGATTGGCAAACCGCATAGATGTACCTTGTAGTATTGTTGCGGGCATAGCACTAGAACTTGCAGGAGATGCGGTCGTATGTTTCGAGCATGCTATTGGCCGAGCGGGTCTGTCTAGAGGGTAATGCGGGTTTGGGCAAACTAGATCCATGTTTGGTCGCATAGGTTATCGAGTTGTTCAGATCCAGGGGGTTTAGGCAAAGTGTTAACCAAGCCTTTTCTTTATACAGTAAGGATAGATGAGGGGTGGGGCAATTGCTGGGCGTGACGCAATAGGACCACTTTTGTTTTTGCACCCTATAACTGCTGACAAACCGCTGGTAAAAATCCTTAGTGCCAATGAACGGTAGTTTGCCCTAATGATCCTGAGTGAAGTTGTCTGCCCGGATGCCTTGTTTATCTATTGATTTCAGTTTTTACTTTTAGTATTCTGTTAGATCTGAGTATTTGACTTGTTTGTTTTTGGTTTTAATTATTTGCATGTTATTTCTGTTTGCCGTAGTTAGATCTGAGTGTTTGAACGATTGCAAAACCGCTGTGCCCACAGCAACCAAACTCAAAACTTTTTGTGACAACCCCTTGGGCGAAGCCGAGATCACCTACTGTAATTGCCTCCTTGTGGGACCGACCCCACGTACTTACCATTATCTACGTTTTTGTAGTTAAAGGGGTACTGGCTAAACATAAATATTATTTTGGCAGCGCGTTTGTTCCCAACGACAAACATTCGTCGTCGTCAAAATTGGCGCCGTTGCCGGGGAGGCAAAATTCCAACAGTAAGTCGTCTGTGCTAACAGTTTGACTTGTTTTGTTTATGCAGGATTCTGTTGCTGGCAAAGAGATTGTAACCTGGTACGATCCAGAGATCGAAAAGACCGCAAAGCGAATCCGGAAAGAAACAAGGCTAGCCAAAGCGTTAGCACGTGCCGCCCAAGAAGCTGCCCATACACCAAGGGCAGAAAATCCGCGAAGGGCAAGGAGAGGTGACCCAATTACCCCACCAAGACCTTCACCGGAACCAGCCGTCATGGCAAACCCAACCCTCAGGGAAATGATGTTCCCTGCCAATCTGAACCTCCGACCATCAGGCATCACTTTGCCCACCATCAACGAGAACTGGGAGATGAAACACAATTTCATCCAAATACTGCCCAAGTTCAGTGATATGCCCATGGAAGACCCGCAGAGGCATCTTCAAGACTTCGAGTTAGCCTGCGGAACCATAAGGGGAGGGCCCCCTTTGAGTGAATACATCCGACTGCTGGCTTTTCCCTTCTCACTTGGGGATGGAGCACGGGAGTGGCTCTACACTCTGCCCGAAGGACAAATCACTACTTGGGCACAGCTCCAACAGAAGTTCTTGGAAAAGTACTTCCCTGCCGCCCGAATCCAACACATGCGAAGGAACATCAGTAGCATTAAGATGGGGGCAGGCGAAGAATTCCCCGCCTATTGGGCACGGTTTAAACAGATGTTGGCAAAGTGTCCTCAGCACCAGATCCCTGACCACGATTTGATCCAGTACTTTGTGTCTGGGCTAAGGATGCACGAGAGAACCCTCCTGCACGCTGCCAGTGGAGGGTCCATCCTGAATAAGAGTGCTGAGGAGGCATTTAAACTCTTCAAGGAGATGGCAGAGGAGTTCAGGGATGATGGAAGTGAGTTGCCCAGGACCAATTTGGGGACAACCACCGCTGCGGATTTAAAAATCGACAAACTGTGCAGCGCAATGGAGAAATTTATGAACTCTATGGCCACCGGGCCAAAGAGAGGTGTGAAAGCTTGCCAGATCTGTCAGGGCACAGAGCATGCCACTGATGAGTGCCCCTCACTGTATGACGAGGAGGTCAAAGCAATGGGGCAGAGCAACGGTAACGGGCAAGGAAGGGGGAAACCATACTATGATAATAGGTATGGGAACAACAACAACTACAATGAAGGGTATAATGGAAACCAAAATTTCCAACGCCACAACCAACAGGGGCAGTACCAACAGCAAGGCCCCGGGATGTACCACCAGCCCGCTCAGACCAAAGGGCCTACCTTGTCTGAAATGATGGAAACTTTGGTCAAAGAGAACATCAAGTTCCAGCAAGAGAACGCCAGAGCCCACCAAGAGAATGAGAAATTCAAGCAGGAGACTAGAGGGCAGTTCCAAAATCTAGGAGCCCAAGTCTCACATCTCACTCAAGTGGTGGCAAAGCTAGAACAGAAAGGAGGAACTTTGCCCCCGAAAGTCGAAGTAAACAATGCCCATGTTAATGCCGTTCAGCTCAGAAGTGGCAAACCACTTACCATAGTGGAGAAGTCTGCAGTAAAGGGCAAAGAGCCCGTGTTAGATGATGCCCCAGTCATTGAGGAAGACCCTGGAACAGATGTTGAGCAAGAAGAGGTGACAGTCAAGGCAAAGAGGGACAAATCCCCACCACCAAAAATCAGACCACCCTTCCCGGGCAGATTGAATAAAAACCATGAGAGGGAAGAAACTCAAGAGATGTTCAAGATGTTTAAGAAGGTGGAAATCAATATGCCCCTTCTGACCATACTGAACGCTATGCCCAGATGTGCTAAGTTCTTGAAGGAGCTTTGCACAAAGAAGGTCAAATATCAGGACGACGCGAAGTTCGAGGTGGGGGAGAATGTCTCTGCAGTGATTAAAAAGACTGGACCTACAAAGTGTGGAGACCCAGGCATGTTCTACATTCCGTGCATCATAGGGCATATGAAGATAGAGAAGGCAATGCTCGATCTTGGAGCATCAATCAACGTTATGCCCAAAACAATGTACGAAGACTTGGAAATAGGGCAACTGAAGCCCACTCGTGTTGTGATCCAACTGGCTGATAGATCGAACGTTTATCCTGAGGGCATACTGGAGGATGTCTTGGTCAAAGTGGAAGAGTTGATATTCCCTGCTGATTTCTATGTGCTCGATATGGGCAGATCAAGTAAAGCCCCGGTGATGATATTGGGCAGACCGTTCTTGAAAACAGCAAGGACCCACATCGACTGTGAAACCGGAAGGCTAACATGCAAATTCGAAGGAGAGACGGTCACCTTTGACCTCTACAAATCCATGAAGCACCCAGCCGACACCGAAGAAATCCACTACATTGACCAAATTGAGAAGGCAGTGGAGGCAAAGGCACTCCAATGTGGCAAGTATGACCATACTGAGATAGCAATTCAACAAGGGCTTACTGAGTTTGATATGGAGGGCGAACCAGAAGAACTGCAAGAGGCAGTTGAGCAGTTAGACTCTCTGGAGAGTTTCAAAGGCAGTCCGGGCAAACCGATAGAGATTGAAGAAATGATCATGGTGCCTTCCCTCGAAAAGCCACCAATGCTGGAATTGAAAAAGCTGCCCAAACACCTGAAGTACCTATATCTGGGAGACAATGACACTTTGCCCGTCATCATAAGTGCCTACTTGCAAGAGGCAGAGGAGGCAAAGTTGAGGTATGTGCTGGGGCAGTACAAACAGGCCATAGGGTGGACTTTGGTTGACATCAGAGGGATAAGTCCAAGCATCTGCCAACACCACATTCTTCTGGAAGATGACTCTGTGCCCGTGCGTGATCCTCAAAGGAAGCTCAATCCAGCAATGAAGGAAGTTGTGCTCAAAGAGATCAAGAAGCTTCTCAGTGTGGGCATAATCTACCCAGTGTCAGATAGCAAGTGGGTTAGCCCAGTGCATGTGGTGCCAAAGAAGTCTGGAGTTCAAGTCATAGAGAACGAAAGAAATGAGCAGATTGCCACACGACTACAAACTGGGTGGAGAGTTTGCATTGACTACCGCAAACTGAACAAGGTAACCCGCAAGGATCACTTCCCTTTGCCTTTCATTGATGAAATGTTGGAAAGATTGGCTGGGAAGAAGCACTTTTGCTTTCTGGATGGCTACTCAGGGTATATGCAGATATGGGTTGCTCAAGAGGATCAGGACAAAACCACCTTCACCTGTCCTTTTGGCACCTTTGCCTACAGGAGAATGCCCTTTGGCCTCTGCAATGCACCAGGAACGTTTCAAAGGTGCATGATGAGCATCTTCGCTGACCTGCTCGAGAATGGAATTGAAGTGTTCATGGACGATTTCACCGTGTATGGCAACTCCTTTGACTCCTGCCTGGAACACTTAGAGATGGTGCTCAAAAGGTGTGTGGAGAAGAGCCTCGTTCTGAACTACGAAAAATGCCATTTCATTGTCGAAGAGGGAATTGTCCTTGGGCATGTTATTTCAGCTAAGGGCATAGAAGTGGATAAAGCCAAGATTGAAGTCATCTCCAAGCTGCCATACCCTAGAAATGTGAAGCAAGTCAGGGGATTCTTAGGGCATGCTGGTTTCTACAGACGATTTGTGAAGGACTTTGCCCAAATTGCACGCCCTTTGACCAGACTGCTTCAGAATGATGTAGAGTGGGAATTTGATGAGGACTGCAAGGCTGCCTTCAATCACTTGAAGGAGAGGTTGGTCACAGCACCTATTATTCAACCACCAGAATGGGGCATGCCATTCGAGCTGATGTGTGATGCAAGTGGATATGCAGTGGGAGCTGTGTTAGGGCAAATGAAAAGGAAAGAGAGGCATGTGATCTACTATGCCTCGAAGACCCTTAATGCTGCCCAAAGTAACTACGCCACGACTGAGAAGGAGCTTTTGGCCATTGTTTTTGCCTTTGAGAAGTTTAGGTCTTATCTGCTGGGCAGTAAGACCATAGTGTATACAGACCACGCTGCACTGAAGTACCTCATGGCAAAGAAGGAGACTAAACCAAGGCTTATTCGATGGATCCTGTTACTTCAGGAGTTTGACATCGAAATTCGAGACAAATCTAGCAATCAGAACCTCGTTGCAAATCATCTTAGTAGGATTCTCCAGAAGGAAGAGGATATGCCCATAACCGAGACGTTCCCTAATGAGCATTTGTATTCTATATCCACTTTGGGCGAAGAGCCATGGTTCGCTGACCTTGTGAACTTCATGGTTACTGGAATTTTCAGGGACGGCATGAGCTACTATGAGAAAAACAAAATGAAGCGTGAGGCAAGGAGCTATGTCTGGGATGAACCCTATTTGTGGAAAAGATGTGAAGACCAAGTCCTTAGAAGATGCATTCCTGAGTCCGAGCAGCAGGGCATAGTGGATCACTGCCACAAACAACCCTGTGGAGGCCACTTTGGGCCAAGGCGTACAGCAAGAAAGATTCTGGATTGCGGATTCTACTGGAACACTTTGGTTCGAGACTGCTATGAGCTATGCAAGAGATGTGATGAGTGCCAGAAGGAAGGCAATCTGACCAAGCGCAATGAAATGCCCTCTGTGCCCATACTGCCAGTAGAGATCTTCGATGTTTGGGGCATAGACTTCATGGGGCCATTTCCAAATTCACAAGGTAAGGAATATATACTCCTAGCAGTTGATTATGTCTCAAAATGGGTCGAGGCAAAGGCGACCCCCACCAACGATTCGCGCATTGTGGCTGAATTCCTCAAAGGGAATATCTTCACTCGGTTCGGTGTGCCCAGAGCACTCATAAGCGACCAGGGGACCCACTTTTGCAACGCTGTAATTGAGAGGATGTTGCGGAAATATGGAGTCACTCATCGAATCACTTGTGCCTATCACCCCCAGGCAAACGGCCAAGCAGAGCTCTCCAACAGGATTATCAAAGCTATTCTGAGGAAGACAGTTAGGCCAGAGGGGAAGGATTGGGCAGGCAAACTGGATGATGCGCTGTGGGCATACCGCACTGCATTCAAGACCCCATTTGGTATCTCCCCTTACCGAATGATATTTGGGAAAGCTTGCCATTTGCCCGTAGAGATAGAGCACAAGGCACACTGGGCTGTGAATAAAGTCAACTTTGATTGGGATCTGGCTGGAAACGAGCGCAAACTTGACTTGGTCGAATTAGAGCAGCTTCGCATTGAGGCGTATGACCATGCTGCCCACTACAAAGAACGGACCAAGAGGGCTCATGACAAGCTGATCAAGAGAAAAAAGATTGAGGCTGGGCAGTTGGTGTTACTATACCAAACCAGAAATCAGTTCCGTTCGGGCAAACTATCTTCCAAATGGGAGGGACCGTATTTTGTTCACCATGTCAGCCCAAATGGATCTGTGGAGTTGAAAAGCAAAAAGGACGATGACTACATTTTCAAAGTGAATGGCCATAGAGTGAAGCCCTACTTTGGGCAAGAGAATCTGGGAGGGCAGCTTGCCCTAATTGAGTGAACGAATAAAGCAGTTGGGTCCTGCCCGGGACTATAAATAGGGCGCTGGCCAGGAGGCAACCTGGTATGTTTGTATAATTTTGTTATTTCAATTTTTAGATTAGGAATAAAACTACTTGCAAAGAGGGACTTTGACTATGCCGCGAGAAAGGGTATTATTTGTTTTTGATTTTGCAGGAGGACTTTGGGCAGACCGAGACTTTGGGCAAATAGGGACGCAAGTGGGCAGTTGCAATTTTCAAGGGCTGAAAACCGTCCCATCAGGGACTCTGCAACTCCACCATCATCACGCCTCTATCCCTATCCGCCCGCGATTCCCGATAACTGCCATTAATCCCCTATTTTCAAAATTCAAAAACACATTATATATCTTTTATTCTCTCTCCAAATGGTATCAACGAGAGCAAAAAACAAACTCAGAAAAATCCCTCACGGAACCCTAATTGATCTTACTATAGGTACCGCCGCATCCAAACTGAAAAAGATGGTGTCTCCAAAAAGATCGAGTCCGGCAAAGCCCAAATCCCCCGCCGCCAAAGAAGCCATCCACGCCGTCCCGCTGGCCACCATCCCACCGAGCCCCGCCACGACGGAGACAGACAACACCCCAATCGACGAATTGGCCAAAGAAATCGACGAATCCAAAACCACTAGCGAGAAGGATCTGGAAACCCTAGCCACCGCCGCTCAGGAGGAAGAGGGCAAAGCCGCCGCTGACAGCCCCCCGAAAAAGAAGCAGAAAAAGGCGGCGGGCAAAGGCAAGAAGAAGGTTACTCCCACCCCCACTGCCGGATCCACCTCCGACGACAAGGAAAAGGAAGACTCGACGGCCGCCGGTAAAACTCCGGTGGAAGCGGAAGAAGAGGAGGAGGAGGTTATCAAAAGCCCGGCCCCCAAAAGCAGAACCCGCGCATCCACTAAGAAGAGAAAGGCGGTTGACACCACGGCGCGCGAAATCGCGGCCCCCAAAACCGTGTGCTTCGAATCACTCAAACTGATGGGTGTGGAGAAGGAGGTTCGGGGCTATTTCAAGGCCATAGGGTGGGAGCCGTTTCTGGAGTGGTCTGGGCAAATCAACGAAGGCATCGTGAGAGAGTTCTTTGGGTCTCTGGGTATCAAAGAGACCAAGGATGAGGGAGTTATAGGGATTCAGTTTGAGTTGTTTGATCGGGCTGTGTCTATTGGTGGTAACGAATTGGATTTATGTTTGGATATGGCAGGTATTGCAGATCTGAAGTCAAAGGCCTACCAGGAGTCACTGAGGGCTTTGCCAGAGTACACAAAGAAGGAGCTGCAGAAGATCTGGAAGCAGTTGGGCAAAGGAGGCGAGTTCGTGGGGCAAAGCACCAAGTCAATCCAGTTGAAGAGCCATGCACTCAGGGTTTGCCACAGGATCCTGGCCATCAACTTCTTTGGCAAGACGGACACCAGTAGTGCTGTTTCCCATCTGGAACTGGGCATACTGTGGTGCATGCATCAGAAGATCAGGCTTCATTTCAGTGCCTGCCTCTGTGCCCAAATGAAGTGGCTGCACACTCACCCCCTCCAGCACCTATCATTGGCCCATTTTCCGATGGTGTACGCAGCCAAGATGAACCTGATCAAGAAGGGCAAAGAGCTGGAGATGATGGTGGAGGGCAAGTTTGACATCCAGTGCTTCAAGCGCATGCAGGACATTGTGCCATTGAGTGACGGCGGTGTAAAGTTTTTGGAAGAGAAACCAGTGAAGGTCGAGGTGAAGGATTCTGTTGCTGAGGCTAAGGCCAAAGAGGAAGTTGCAGAGAGGCAAGGCGCGATCGAGGCGCGTTTGGATAAGATCGAGAAGGTGTTCGAGGAAGTGAAGGCGATGATGATCGCATACTTTGACTACAGTGGATTCAGGTACACACCTGCTTCCACCTCCTAAATTGTACCCTCCCTTGTTTTTAGTAGTTGTTAGTTTTTTTTTATTTTATTTTTTTTTCTGTTAAGGTCACCCCCGAGTCACTCTGGTTCGGGGGAGACTAGGTTGATCTCCCTGCTGATACACTTTGCCCAGGAAAAGTGTGTGAGGGGGCAGGTGCGCCAACTTTTTGAGTCATAGTCTGGTCGTGGTTAGCCCCTACTGATCTTATTACTTTTGCACACTTTGCCCAGGCAAAGTGTGTGAGGGGGGAAAGGGAAAGGGCAAACCCCTATTTCTAATCGAGTCAGCATGATTATGTGTCACTTTGGGCAAACATACATACAGTAACTCAAAATTTATAGTTAAGATGCATGAAATAGGGATGATGGAACTGTTCTAGGCAAACTGTGAAAATTGAGCCTACATTGATATATGATTTCTTTCTTTGAGAGTCTGCTGTGATCTTTACAATGCTTTTCTTTGCCTTTTTGCTGAATTGAGTAGTTTGACTGAGTAGGGTTGTTAAATGATTAGGGCATTTCTTTGTTTTATTTCCCCAGAATAAATAACATTATCCCTTGCTAGCCCCTTTGAGCCTTATTGAATATTCTTTGTGAACCCATCTGGTATTATGCCCACATTACATAGGCAGCCAGAGAGAGAAGGGAGTTAGGGCATAGTGTTCAAAAAGAAAAAGAAAAAAAAAGAAAAAGAAAAAAAAAAAAAAAAAAAAATCAGAAAAGAAAAAAAAAAGAAGAAAAGATGAATAAAAGTTGTTGTGCTAAGGCCCGTAAGAAAAGGGGCAAAGTGGCAGAGAAAAGGCTAACATCAAAAAGCCCTCTGCCCAAATAGAGCCTACTCCCAGAAAAATCTACCCTTATGAGCCCAACACTACAACCCAATAAAAGCCCCTTTGATAACCCCCCTGCTTAGTTAAAACAAACTCAGATTAGCAATAAGGCAAATTTAGGCAAAGTGGAGTCACAGCAGAAAATGAGTGTCATTGAACCCATACACTGAAAAGAGAGAAACACTGTGAGGGAGTGAACCCAAAGACCTAGAACAGACTCTTGACTTATTTTTTATCTTTACTTGAATTTTGTGTTATCTGTATGTACTATGCCCTTTACTGATCATGCTAAAGTCCTTTGCTTTATTTCTTCCTATTTCTTTCATTTCTATTTTCACTTTGGTCTTGAGTCAGGCAAATCAGAGCCCACGCTTGGGGACAAGCGTATCCAAGTGTGTGCGGTCTGATGAGCCATATTATTTGCTCATCTTAGAGCATTTTTACACCCTTTATTGAGTCAGTTTGAGTCGTTAACGTGTCTGGGAGGGCACAATTAGGTGTTTGGGCAGAGTGTGTGGTGATGCAGGTAACAGGTGGCGCACTGGGCAAAAGAGGCAAGGAAATCCCCTTCTTTGGGCAAATCAGATTCTGGAGCGGTAGTGACAAGCAACAGTTTGACCACATCGGGCAAATGGGTAAGGTCATGAAGCAGAAGACCCAGAATTCCTACAAAGTACCGTGCCTGGTCCGACCACCTGTGGAGGAGAAGAAATACCTGCAGACTTCGATTTGGGCAGAGAGCGGCTGTTGACAGGAGATTCGCTGCGGGCAAGCTGGCAGCGTACCAGAATCCCTGGATTCGGGGGATCTGACTTATCCCCCAGCCCATTGACCAAGGATGCCTATTCCTAAGGGGCGAGCAACAGCCGGGAATTCAAATTCAAATTCAAATTCGAAGTCTACTAAAGGGGCGCGACGGGCAGCAAAGACACACACATTACGCATCGAGAAATCGAGAGAGCCGCCGGTCCCGAAGTTCACCGTCGCCGGAGGAGTCGCCGGAGAAGGAAGCGGAGCTGTTCGTCCGAGTTCCTTTTATTTAATTGCAGTAGAACCGACCTTCGGGTCGAGAAACAATTTCATGTTTTCAGTTTTAATTTCCTTTAATTCCGTATTTTGATTTTCTTCAAAAACGATTCTTCGATTTGGAGTTATGATTAATATAGTTTGCTTTCCTTTATTTATTTCGTCTTTTAATTTCTGTATGATTGGCTAAATTGATTTGCATCTGGGCAGGGACGGATCGAAGGTGATTTAGGGTTTAGTTAGGCCGCGAGGTTGGAGGGGCTGAACTAACCGGTTGGATGTTTGTTCCCGAGGCAAAGTTGTTTGAGGTTTATTTCTTGGGAGTTTGGGTAAACTAGGACGACCACTAGTGAACCTTTACAAACTGGGATACTGGTGATTGGCAAACCGCATAGATGTACCTTGTAGTATTGTTGCGGGCATAGCACTAGAACTTGCAGGAGATGCGGTCGTATGTTTCGAGCATGCTATTGGCCGAGCGGGTCTGTCTAGAGGGTAATGCGGGTTTGGGCAAACTAGATCCATGTTTGGTCGCATAGGTTATCGAGTTGTTCAGATCCAGGGGGTTTAGGCAAAGTGTTAACCAAGCCTTTTCTTTATACAGTAAGGATAGATGAGGGGTGGGGAAATTGCTGGGCGTGACGCAATAGGAACACTTTTGTTTTTGCACCCTATAACTGCTGACAAACCGCTGGTAAAAATCCTTAGTGCCAATGAACGGTAGTTTGCCCTAATGATCCTGAGTGAAGTTGTCTGCCCGGATGCCTTGTTTATCTATTGATTTCAGTTTTTACTTTTAGTATTCTGTTAGATCTGAGTATTTGACTTGTTTGTTTTTGGTTTTAATTATTTGCATGTTATTTCTGTTTGCCGTAGTTAGATCTGAGTGTTTGAACGATTGCAAAACCGCTGTGCCCACAGCAACCAAACTCAAAACTTTTTGTGACAACCCCTTG
Organism: Euphrasia confusa; assembly: GCA_954870475.1. Classification (NCBI taxonomy): domain Eukaryota; kingdom Viridiplantae; phylum Streptophyta; class Magnoliopsida; order Lamiales; family Orobanchaceae; genus Euphrasia; species Euphrasia confusa. The sequence continues at coordinate 12,241,408 of OX940968.1, read as the reverse complement.
GGCGAAGCCGAGATCACCTACTGTAATTGCCTCCTTGTGGGACCGACCCCACGTACTTACCATTATCTACGTTTTTGTAGTTAAAGGGGTACTGGCTAAACATAAATATTATTTTGGCAGCGCGTTTGTTCCCAACGACAAACATTCGTCGTCGTCAGCGACCCATGACGAGGTTGAACCGGGCGGTGGTGATCGAAGATCACCGGACCGCCGACGGCTCGACGGCTCGCCTAGGAGGGGTCGAGGGGCGTGAGCCTCGGCTGGACGCCGAGACTCGATCGCCCATGATTGTCCAGCGGGCTGCTGGAGCAGCCGCTCGCACAGTGCGAGCACCGCTCGCGCGGGCTGGATGCCGCTCGCGCGGTTGGACCGCCGCTCGCGCGGCGGTGGCTGGCGGCAGCTGGGGTGATCGTGGCGATCACCCGGGGCGTGGCTGGGATGCCCAGCGGGCAGCCATGCGGGCTGAACCCTAGCGCGTGCTTGGAGGCGTGCGCGCGCCTGATCGGGCAGCCGCGGTTCATCCGTGGCTAGGGCTCGGTTGGGGGCACCTCCGGGAGGCGCGGGCTGTTCGCGTGGGGTTCTCCGGCACGTCCAACGGGCTGTTTTGAACAGCCCCTCATGCCATCCTTGAGATGCAATCGATCGCCTCGAGTTCTCTCGAAGACGGTGATTGATTGGACTTCTCCCCGCATCCGGCAATCGGGACTTCGATTGGGTTGTCGATTCCGCAAACTTTGACAACCCGGATATTCGATCTCCAAAGGATTTCGGTCGGAATTAATTAGATAATTAATTTTAATTAATTTATTAATTCCGGGATATCGATTTCCAACAATTGGTATCAGAGCGTTGGTTTTCGTTCACGGTATTTTTCGATAAATTGTTCAACCTTGCAGGGTTTCCGACTATTATGGCTAGATATAATTCTTCGTTAATTATTGTCATAATTTTATTAAACTCTCGGACATGTCGAGATTCGTTTTATGTGTGGTGAATGCTTTTAATAGAAAAAATTCGGGGGTTGACCGAATTTAGGATTTATTATTACGTTCTATTTTTCCGGAAAATGTATAGGGTCGATTTCATGTATAGAATCGATATCGGATGATTGTAAATTAATTTTGTAATTTATTTACGTTGGATCGATGCCGAAACGACTACCGGAGAAGACACGTGACGAAGAAGAGAAGGGCTCGGGATCGATCATCCCCATGATCGATCCCATGGTGTTCGATCGAGGGGAGGGGCTGCCCGGGACCTCTCGGCCACGCCGGCCACCGGTGGTGGTGGCGCGTGGGCTGGGCGGCGGCGGCGTGCTCCTCCGAGCGGCGATCGATGGTGGTAGGGCGCGGGGACTCCCAACCCGTGCTCTCCCGCCGAGATCTAACTTTCCTAAATTATTCGGTTTTCCTATTTTGAGTATTCCTATTTTTGGGAATTCTCATGGAATAGGAAAAGAATAAATTTATTTTTCCTCATTGATTATTCCTATTCTTGGGAATTTTCATGGAATAGGAAAGGAATAAATTTAGAATTAATTTATTTTTCCTTATTTAATTATTCCTTTATGGAATTTTTAATAGATTAGGAAAATAATTAATTTGGAAAGTTTTAATATTCCTTAATTAATTTTTCCTATTTAATTATTCCTTTATGGAATTTTTAATAGATTAGGAAAGGAATTAATTTGGAAGGATTAGGAGTCCTAATTTATTTTATTTCCTTATTCTATTATAGAAGTCTTCTAGAATGTTCCAAGTCTGACTTGGATAGGATTCTAAAGATTTAATAGAATTAGAAAGGAAAATAAAAATAAATAAAAATATTAATAATATTTAATTTTATTTTTGATATATTCGATTGACTTAATTTTCGAATTAAGTAACTTTTGGATTAATTGAAAATAAATAGATTTAAATATTGGGATTAATATTCTCGTCACATGGAGTATTCAAGAACGAAGACTGAAGACTAGAAGATGCGTACGGAGATGCAATAAAGCCATGATAGTCGGAAAATAATATTCTAGTATTATTTTGACTATGTGATAATATTCTATGTGCTTTATTTCATATATGCATGCTTATGTGTATTTAATTATGCATTAGATAGCGTATCCCTTTGTTATAAAAATCTTAGTGGGAGAGGGATTGGAAACAATTCCATGGTCTCCATTACTGTTCTCTTGGTGACTCTTATGGACTTTTGAAGTTCGTATAGACGAGTCATTGGAGGAGAATTCTTGTAACTCCTTTTACGAGAAACATTGATTAAGTTTATCAAACAATGCCTAATTTGTCTTTCTGAAACTGACTTCAAGTCGACTCATTCTCACCCCGGGGAGTGGAATGGAGCCAAAGCCACTTGGTCATGTGGATGACACAAATTAGAGACCTTCGTACCATTTTTTGAAATGGATCGATTGTTTGCTCGGCTCCCTCATTTATGAGAGATATGGCTGTTTGCATGGTGAATCACTGGTAAGAAATTTCGAGTTTCACTTATGATTCTCCGCGTCCTGATTTACAAAAATCGAATGGATCAAGTAATTGGGAGTCAATTATAAAAGTCTCTTGGTGTAGTAAACGTCCACACAACGTGGCTTGCTATGCTAACGGATTTTGGATTAATTGATGTAGACAGTTATAAGAAATTGTGAAGAGTTGTGAAGTTGTCGTAAACGTCCACACAACGTGGCTTGCGGTGATGTAGCAATTCCAAACGATTTACTTTAGTACTGAGTAATGGTTTACACTTAGATATGCGTTATAGTATTCCTCCCAACGAGGTTACACTATAATTGATGTATGACCGAAGCAAATCTAATTGCGAAATCGTTTGGGTGGGTAAACGTCCACACAACGTGGCTTGCCTTACCTGATGGGATTTTAGATGTGATTAGTGATTTAATGATATTATTTGAGGAAGATAATATCGGAGATTAAATCAATTGTTTGTTGTTATATGTGCTCATAGATTAGGAATGGCTTTGAACCCACTTTCTGTGATACTTAAGGAATTTAACTCATTGGTCCCTGAATGTATTGATTGGAATAGAGATCTGGACATTGCCCAGACTATTAAAGAGTGCAAGTTTGTACTTAAGTGAGCTTTGTTCTCCCGAGCCTACCAATGTCTTAACTGATGAGGAAGGGACTGATTTTAATATCATGTTCAAACTCAAGGAGATGTTTAGACATGACGTAGTGGCTAGACAAGAGGCGATGAGGATACTCATAAAGGTCATTCATTCGAGGAAGCGCTTGAACACGTTTCTAAGATGATGGACCTTTTGGACGAGTTGAGACAGAAATCGCAAGCTCTTATAGCCAATGCCAAAGGTTTCGAACCTAAGGGCAAAATCGGGGGATAGGAAAAGCAAGCAAAGAAACCCAGTGGTCCTAAGTTTCTTGAACCACGAGATGGGGCGAGAAAGCCAATAGGCTAGTGTTCTCGATGCAAACAGTCTGGGTACTGGAAGTCTGATTATCCTCTCAAAGAAAGTACGAAATCTTCTTTAGTCGTAAAACATAGTCAGTGGTATTATCTACCGGAACCTGGTGTGTAGATATGGAACCGCTGACGGTATGTGCATTTTAAATGCAAGGGTTCCAGGAAACCCGACGACTTGGAAAAGAAGAAATCGTAGTCTACATGGGCAATGCTGTGGAGGAGGCAGCTGTTGCAGTGGATGACATTTTTATAGGATTTTATTTTGAGTTATTGCTTTTATGTACCTTTTAGAAAGAACTTTGTTCTGGATTTCTAATGAATAGATATTTTATTTCTTTTAATCATTTGATGGTTATAAGAAGAAATAATGATATTATCTATTCTGGTACATTAGCTAGCAATATATAAATGATGAATCCTGAGTCCATCACGATGCAACGAACCGTAGTATATAACTCGTTTTACTTTTAAGAGATTTTTCTGTAATGAATCATTTATACTTGTGGATTCTTATGCTAAGTCACGTTTATTCAAATAAGAAGTTCAAAGGTCGAAAATTGATATTTTGATCAATTAAGTTGAAGGAGTGGACCTTCCGACCTAAGAATCTAATTTGGAAGATAACGTAACTAAGCAATCCTTTATGGATATAAGGTATAAGATCGGGACAAGTATTAGAATTGATTTACTCTGATGTATGCAGACCTTTGTTTACTCAGACAATAAGGTACGAGTACTTCATTTTATGATTACTCGAAAAATGGATTAGCATACCTGATGTGCCACAAAAGCAAGTGTTTTGACAAGTCAATGGACACAAAGCTATTGTGGGGAACCATCATGGTATATCCATTGAAAGCCTGCGATTTGATCGCGGAGGCAAGCACCTGTCTGAGGAATGCATGGCATACTGATCAGAGATTGTGATTTGATCCCAAGAGACTACACCATACACTCTTGTGTAGAAATGGTGTGTCGGAAATAAGAAATGGAACTCTTATAGAAATAGTACAAGCATGAGTTATACGGAACTACCTATGTTCTATGGATATGTCCTGAAAACAATGGCACATTCAATGCGGTTGTGGAATATCTTGGAAGGACAAAATTTGTGTGTTCAATAGTACTATGAACCAGAAGGACGTTAAAAGTTCTAACGCCCGGTTCTTAGAGGAAGACTATTAAATGAACCACAAACCCAAAGTGACGTAATACTTTGAATGAGAGAAAGCGATAAGGACTGGGAACCAGCCGAACCGAGTAGCGGTACACCACTAACTGCACCCACTGTTATTACTGTTTATACACCGGAATGCCGTTGTAGTGGGAGGTTGTGGATCAACCAGAGATATTCATAAGACTAGGAGAGTTTTCGGACTCTGGACCTAGTATACATGAAATCGATCCCTGGATCTACATGGAGGCAGTACTAAATCTAAATGTGTCTTCTTGGAAAACAATAAGGATTATAGCTAAGAGGCAAGATCATTTAGAGTACAAGCTTAGTTGATCCATTTATGGATTGGAACAAAGCATTGAGTTCGTGGTACTTGCAAATTGATGAGATAGTCCATTTTATGGATTCATCAAAGCATAGACGAATCGTGTGTATGGGAAACGTGATGGAAACAAGGTGGTGTTTCTCGGGTTTTATGTAGATAACATTTTATCATTGGCAACAATGTAAAGATGTAATCAGACATGAAATGATGGTTGTCTGGATAAATCATTATGAAAGATATAGGAAGAAGTTGGACCTGTTCTTGAGATCTTGGATCTCTAGAAAAGAACATTGTACTTCTCCTGGACATCTTACATATAAATGATTATGGTTCGTTTTGACATGCAAGATTCCGAGAAAGGTATGTTACCTTTTAGATACGGAATGCATCTATCTAAGGATATGTGTTTTGGAACACAAAAGGAGATAGAAGCAATGAAAGCGGTTTCCTACACTTCGAGTGTGGAAAGCTTAATAAATGCGATGTTAAAAACGAGAACCTGATATCTGCTATGCGGCTAGTATAGTGGGAGGATATCAAGGTAATCCTGGAAAGGAATACTCGACTGCTGTAATGAACATTTTAAGTACTTTCGAAGTACTAGAAACTATGTTCTGGATTACAGAGCAGACAAGCATTTCCTTTGGATTACACTCTCTTAGATTTCTAGTCAAATAAGGACCGGTGTAAGTCGATATCAGACTATGTGTTTCACTATTGAAGGAGAAGGAGTTTTTAACATGGAAGAGTGATAAGCACGATGCTTTTCGGACTCTGCCATGGGTAACCAAATAGCGGCCTCAGAGGCAGCGGAAGTTTTGGTATAGCTCCGGGATAATCTCTGGGACTTAGAGGTGATTCTTAATTTGCCAAAGGCTATGTGAATAGCGGTGCGATGGCAAATGGTAAGAAATCACAAGTCCATAAGTGTAAGATAACACATAGAGCAAGTACCACCTGATACGAGTCATCGTCGAGGGAGACGACGCTGTAGTCACCAAGATAACTTCAGAGCGGCAACCTAGATTGCTCATTCACATATTACTTCTTGGAAGTACAACTTAAGCACGTGATGAGTATGGGAGTCGGGAGTTTGGAGGAAATGACTAGACCTTAGTACAAGTGGGAGATTGTTGGAGTTGTGTACTTAATGTCTAGATTTAAGTAACGGAAACTCACGATCCATTGCCACTAATCTATTTAACTAAATAAACAATTATTTGCATTTAATTATTTATAATTAAATATATGCAAATTATAGTCCTGGATTCTATACGTTGTAGTTAGTATGGTGTGTCGGGCCCACACAGAAGATCATACTATCGGTTACTCGTATTTAATCGAACAGTTGCTCACGACCTAGATGGACACGGACCAATCCATCGGTATAGTCGTTGTATGAGGGAGAAAATAATCTGTCTTGATTGTTTTATCATACTTGTACACTTGGTGTATTGGGAGGATCGCTTGAGATTTATTGATTAGGATTTCCTTGGGTAATCGATTTAAATCTCAGTGTATTTTATTCTTAATCCCCGATACTATTGCGGGTGTGTATATTTAATATAAGTGACTTTGATTTTCCAAAGGAATTGACCTGTTTAATTACTGGGTCAATTACCGGTTAAGTTGAGTCGCTATATTTTATATATGACATGCCGTGAATACTTGACGGGAAAGTGTATCCTGTAAGGGTTGATAATATCCCCGAGATGAGTTCATAAGGAATTATTATGTAAACCCTGCAGGTGGATTTGTTCCGCATAATAATTAAGGTTGAATGCTATTCTCGGATATAAGAGATGAATAAATTAATTAGCAATAAATTAATTTTATTCATGGATATTTATATCTTAAATACACGGAATAAATAATACTACCGGAGAGAATATTATTTGATATAATATGGTTTAATATTGGGAGTGCAATTAATTTTATATAGTGGAAAATAGAATTAATTAATATTAATGGATTAATAGATTTGGGCTTGGGCTCAATTTAATCATTAATATTGGAAGCCCAATATTCCACCTCCTTAAGATCCCCTACGTAGCCTATAAAAGCACTACATGGTCTTCTCTATTCTCATAACTTGAAGATCACAATTCTAGAGAGAGAAAGTAGAGAGGGAGATCCATGGAGTTCGGTAGATCGTCGCCCACACGACGTCCGAGCTAGTGCAAGGAATAAGTGGGAAGATCTCAAGGTCGTCAAATTGAGTTCTTCGTTTTTCCGAACAACGAGAACAAGGTAAATCGTAAAACCCTCTTTATGATTTTATCGTTTATTTATCATGAAAATACCTTGAACCAAGATCCGAGAACGCGACCAATGACGAGGTTGAACCGGGCGGTGGTGATCGAAGATCACCGGACCGCCGGCGGCTCGACGGCTCGCCTAGGAGGGGTCGAGGGGCGTGAGCCTCGGCTGGACGCCGAGACTCGATCGAGCATGAGCTCGATCGCCCATGATTGTCCAGCGGGCTGCTGGAGCAGCCTCTCGCACGGTGCGAGCACCGCTCGCGCGGGCTGGACGCCGCTCGCGCGGCGGTGGCTGGCGGCAGCTGGGGTGATCGTGGCGATCACCCGGGGCGTGGCTGGGATGCCCAGCGGGCAGCCATGCGGGCTGAACCCTAGCGCGCGCTTGGAGGCGTGCGCGCGCCTGATCGGGCAGCCGCGGTTCATCCGTGGCTAGGGCTCGGTTAGGGGCACCTCCGGGAGGTGCGGGCTGTTCGCGTGGGGTTCTCCGGCACGTCCAACGGGCTGTTTTGAACAGCCCCTCATGCCATCCTTGAGATGCAATCGATCGCCTCGAGTTCTCTCGAAGACGGTGATTGATTGGACTTCTCCCCGCATCCGGCAATCGGGATTTCGATTGGGTTGTCGGTTCCGCAAACTTTGACAACCCGGATATTCGATCTCCAAAGGATTTCGGTCGGAATTAATTAGATAATTAATTTTAATTAATTTATTAATTCCGGGATATCGATTTCCAACATAGAGAATAACTATGAATCCACTTTCTGTGATACTCAAGGAGAATAAACTCACTGGTCCCAATTATATTGATTGGAAGAGAAATTCGGACATTGTCCTGACTGCTGAAGAGTACAAGTTCGTACTCTATGAAGCATGCCCTGCTGAACCCACGGCTGCCTCAACTGATGAGGAGAGAGCAGCATATAGGAAGTGGACAAAGGCTGATGAAATTGCTAGGTGCTATATTTTGGCTTCTATGTCAAATGTACTCCAAACCCAACATGAGTCGATGGACACTGCCAAAGATATGATGTTCAACCTCAAGGACATGTTTGGGCATCAAGACCGTGCGGCTAGGCAAGAATCCATGAGAGTCCTCATGACAACTACTCAGTCTGAAGGGACGCCCGTTGGGGAACACGTTCTTAAGATGATGAGTCTGTTGAATGAATTGGAGGTCCTAGGAGCTCAGATTGATGGTGAGACGCAAGTCGACATCATACTCCAGTCTCTGACCCTTAGTTTTGAGCGATTCCGTATGAGTTATAATATGGGTAAACTATCTTATACTCTTGCGCAACTCCTGACTGAACTAAAGGCGGCAGAGGGGATCTACAAGAAGGGCAAGTCTCAAGCGCTTGTAGCTACCAAGTCCAAAAGCTTGAAAGCTGTTGGAGGTATGGGCAAGAAAAGGAAGCAAGCCTGGAAACCCAGTGGTGCCAAGAGGAATGGACCACGAGTGGGGGCTAGCAAGCCAAGAGGCAAGTGCTTCCGATGCAACAAGTCTGGACACTGGAAGTCTGAATGTCCTCTCAAAGGTACGAATTTTTCTTATGTCGTAAAAACATAGTCAGCGGTATTATCTACCAGAATTCTGGTGTGTAGATATGGAACCACTGACGGTATGTGCATTTTGAATGCAGGGGTTCCAGAAAACCCGGCGACTTAGAGAAGAAGAGTTCGAGTCTACATGGGCAAAGCTGTTGAGGAAGCAGCGGTTGCAGTGGAAGACATTTATCTGCTTTTAGTAGTTATAGGATTTCATTTCAAGATTTATTGCTTTATGTACCCTTTATTTTAGAAAGAACTTTTGTTCTGGTTTTCTATTATCAATGAATGGATATTTTATTTCTTTAATCATTTGATGGTTTGAATAAGAAATAATGGTGTTATCTATTCTGGTACATTAGATAGCAATATATGAATGATAAATCCTTAGTCTACCACGATGCAACAAACCGTTATATAACTTGTTTTACTTATTAGATGTATTTCTTTGTTAAATCATTATACTTGTGAATTATTAGTAGTATTTATTCAAATGAGATTCAAAGGTCGAAATTGATTTGATCAGTTATAGTTGAAGGAATGGACCTTTCGACCTAAGAATTGAATTTGGAAGATAATACAACTAAGCAAACCTTTCTGGATAAAGGATAGAATTCAGACAAGTATTGAAATTGATTGTTAACTGATATGTGCGGAGATATGTGTAATTAGAAAGGTATGAGTAGTTCTTTCAAGAATACTCAAAGATGGATTAGAATACTTGATGTGCCATAAAAGCAAAGTGGTTTGACTAGTCAATGGACACAAAGCTATTATGGGGAACCTTCAAAGTATATCCATTAGAAGGCTGCGACTTGTTCGCGGAGGCTACCACCTATCTAAATAACACATAGCATAAATCAAAGATTGGGATTAAGTCTCAAAAGACTACACCATACACTCACGTGTAGAAATGGTGTGTCGGAAATAAGAAATGGAATTCTAATAGTAAAAAAGGACAAGTTTGTTCGGAACTACCTATGTTCTATGGATACTCCTGGAAATAACGGCACATTCAATGTGGTTATAGGATAACCTAGAAGAACAAGTGATTGTATGTTCAATAGTACTATGAACCAGAAGGACGTCATCGCCCGGTTCTTAGAAGAAGACTATTAGAAGAACTACAATGCCCTAACTGACAAATTACTTTGGAGAGAGGAATAGGAAGAGACTGAGAACCAGCCAAACCGAGTAGTAGCACACCACTAACTGTACCTATTGTTATTACTGTTATACACCGGAACGCCATTGTAGTGGGAGGTTGTTAAGCGACCAGAGATGTTCATAAAACTAGAGGAGTTTTGAACTCTGGATCTAGTAGAAATGAAATGGATCCCTAGCTCTGCATAAGGGCATTACTGAATCTAAATGTGTCTACTTAGAAAGCAATAAGTATTATTGTTAAAGAGGCAAGATCATTTAGAATACAAGCTTAGTAGATCCATTTATGGATTGTTACAAAGCCATGAATCGTGGAACTTGCGAATTGATGAGGTAGTCCATTTGATGGATTCATCAAAAGGCATAGACGAAAGGTGTATTAGAGACGTGATAGAAACAAAGTGGTGTTTCTCGGAGTTTTATGTAGATAACACTTTATCATTGGCAACAATGTAAAGGTGTTGTCAGACATAAAATAATGGTTGTCTAAATAAATCGAGATATAAGATTGAGTAGAAGTTAGATCATGTTCTTAGGATCTTTTCGATCTTAAGATAAGAACTTTTACTTCACCTAGATATCTTATACGATTATGGTTTGTTTTAAACATGCATAATTCTGAGAAAGGTTATTGCCTTTCAGATACAGAATACATTTGTCTAAAGATATGTGTTTTGAATGTTGGAGTTGTGTACTTAATGTCTAGATTTAAGCACCGGTAAAACTCCCTGTCATGGCATTTAACCTATTTAATTAATAAACAATTATTTGCATTTAATTAATTATGCAAAATATAGTCCTGGATTTTATACGTTATAGTTAGTATGGTGGGGCATGGGCACACAGAAGATCATACTATCAGTTGCTCGTATTTAATCAAACAGTTGCTCACGACCTAGATGGACACGGACCAATCCATCGGTATAGTCGTTGTGTGAGAGACAAAATAATTTATCTTAATTATTTTATCACACTTGTACACTTGGTGTATTGGGCGGATCAGCTTGAGATTTATTGATTAGGATTGCCTTCGATAATCAATTTAAATCTCAGAGTATTTTATTCTTAATCCCCGATATTATTGCGGGTGTGTATATTTAATACTAGAGGCTTTGATTTTCCAAAGGAATTAACCGATTTAATTATTGGGTTAATTACCGGTAAAGTTGGGTCGCTATATTTTATATATGACATGCCGTGAATACTTGACGGGAAAGTGTATCCCGGAAGGGTTGATAATATCCCCGAGATGAGTTCATAAGGAATTATTGTGTAAACCTCATGAGTGGATTCGTTCCGCACAATAATAAAGGTTGAACGGTACTAGTCTCGGATACAAGATATGAATATTATTTATTGAGCAATAAATAAATTTATTCATGGATATTTAAATCTTAAATACACGGAATAAATAATACTAAGATGGAGAAATATTATTTGATATAATATGGAATAATATTGGGAGTGCAATTTTATTTATATAGTGGAAAATAAATAAAATTAATATTGATAAGAATTAATGGATTTGGGTTGGACCCAATTTAATTTTCAATATTGAAGCCCAATATTTATTCTCCTTATGATCCCCTACGTAGCCTATATAAGCACTACATGGTCTTCACTTTCAAGAGAGAATTAATTGACCTACGCCAATCATAAAATCTTGAGAGTGAGGAGGATCCATAGAGTTCGATAGATCGTCGCCCACACGACGTTCGGACGAGGTGCAAGGAATACGCGGGAAGGTCACAAGGTCATCAACCGAATTCGTTTCTCCGTACAACGATTCGAGGTAATAATCATAAACCCCCTTTTATGATTTGTGATTGTTTTAATCGTGATGTGTACATGAACAAGACGATCCGGGAAAGCGTCGAAACCGGGATACGGGGATCGCGTGATCCCCGTCGGGATCGAGAGGGGCGGCCGAACCCTAGGGTTCGACCGCCGGTATCGCGCGCCAAAAGGGGAGCCCCGGCTGGACGCCGGGGCACGCGATCGACTTAGGTCGATCGCTGGGGTGCCACAGGCTGGTGCCGTGGCGGACCCCAGCCGCCCCTTCGACGGCGGCGCGTCGGAAGCAAGCCCTCGGCCGAAGCCGAGGGGCGATCGAGCCCGTGAGCTCGATCGCGGGTCGCTGCGGGGATAACCCGCAGCTGCCTCGTGCGCGCTACGGGTGTTCCCGTAGCGGATGCGCACGGGGCTGACCCCGTGCGAGCAGCGAGTCAGCGACTCGCTGCGGGGCTGCTACGAGCAGCCCCGGGGATCGCTACGAGCGATCCCAGCGATCGTCGAGGACGATCGCGAGCCCCTCGCGGGGGCTCGGCTGGGCGCACGCAGCCTTCGGGCTTCGCTGGGCGTTCGGTCGGGCCCCAGCTCGTGAGGTAGTTCGCGTTCGTGGATCCGACTCGCGGGAGAAAATCGGCTGGGGGCGGGCTGCGTGTCTTCGGGCGCGTAGTCTCCAAAGGTCGGACTCCTGCGGATGAGTCGGGATTCAGTCTTCGGTGATCGAGGGTTTTTGATCGGGTTATCGGTTCCGCAATTTTGATAGCCCGGGACATCGAATCCCAGCAATTGGTATCAGAGCGTTTGGTTTCGTGTTCATGTACATATTCGATTATTGTTCTACCTTGCAGGATTTCCGGCTATCATGGTTGGATTTAATTAATTGTTTTTTAATTAATTATCATGATTATTAAACTCTCGGACATGTCGAGATTCGTTTTTGTGTGGTTGAATGCTGTAATAGTAAAAATTCGGGGGTTGACCGAATTTAGGATTTATTATTACGTACTTTATTTTTCCGGAAAATGTATAGGGTCGATTTCATGTATAGAATCGATACCGGAATTGTAATTTAAATTATTGTAATTTTTATTACGTTGGTTCGATGATGAGACGATTGCCGGAAGACGAAGACGTGTGACGAAGACGAAAGGGACGAAAAACCGGGGAGTCGATCAACCCCATGATCGACCCCATGACCGAAGCCATGGGGAGGGGTCGATCGCCCCTCGGCTGGGGCTGCCGCCGGTGGTGGTGGCCGGACAGCTGGGGTGGCGGCGGCGTGCCCTCTTCCGGTGGTGGCGGCGGTCGGTGGGGGTGGTATGGGGATCTCCCGACTCATACCACTTCTACCGTTATTCACTTTCCAAAATTAATTCGGATTTTTTCTATTTGAGTACTTTCCTTTTAGGAAAAATACTCATGGATTAGGAAAAGAATTAATTTAAATTAATTTTATTTCTATTGATTTATTTCCTTCATGGAATTAATCATAGATTAGAAATTTAATTAATTTAGTACTAAAATTTATTTTTCCTATTTGATTATTCCTACTCATGGGAATATTCATGGATTAGGAATAAAAATAAATTTGGAAAGTAGTGAATCCTAATTTATTTTATTTCCTTGTTCTATTATAGATGTCTTCTAGAATATTCCAAATTTTATTTGGATAGATTATTCTACAGATTTAATAAGAACTAGATAGGAAAATAAATAAATAAAAATATTAATAATATTTAATTTTATTTTTGATATATTCAATTGACTTAATTTTCGAATTAAGTAACTTTTGGATTAATTAAAAATAAATAGATTTAAATATTGGAAATTAATATTCTCGTCACATGGAGCATTCAAGAAACGAAGACTGAAGACTAGAGGATGCATATGAAGATAAAGCCATGATAGTCGGGGAAAATAATTCTCTAGCATTATTTTGACTATGTGTTATGTGCTTTATTGCTTTCATGCATGCTATATGTGTTTATTTTTTATACACTAGATAGCGTATCCCTTTATCGTAAAAAGCTAAGTGGGAGAGGGGATGGAAACATTCCCATGGTCTCCATCACTGTTCTCTTGGTGACTTTTATGGACTTTCGAAGTTCATATAGACAAGTCATTGGAGGAGAATTCTTGTAATTCCTCTTACAAGAAACATTGATCAAGTTTATCAAACAATGCCTAATTTGTCTTTCTGAAACTGACTTCAAGTCGACTCATTCTCACCCCGGGGAGTGGAATGGAGCCAGAGCCACTTGGTCATGTGGATGACACAAATTAGAGACTTTCGTGCCATTCTTTGATAGGTGGGTCGTTTGTCTGCTCGGCTCCCTCATTTATGAGAGATAGGGTCGCTCGCATGGTGAATCACTGGTTAGAAACTTCGAGTTTCACTTATGATTCTCCAAGTCTTGATTTACGAAATCGAATGGTTCTTGTAATTGGGAGTCAATTATAAAGATCTCTTGGTGTAGTAAACGTCCACCCCACGTGGCTTGCTATGCCGACGGATTTTGGATTAATTGATGTAGACAGTTATAAGTAATTGTGAAGAGTTGTGAAGTTGTCGTAAACGTCCACACCACGTGGCTTGCGGTGACGTAGCAATTCCAAGCGATGTACTTTAGTGCTGAGTGATGGTTTACACTTAGATACGCGTCATAGTATTCTTCCCCACGAAGTTACGCTATGATTGATGTATGACCGAAGAAAAACTAATTGCTAAATCATTTGGGTGGGTAAACGTCCACACCACGTGGCTTGCTTTACCTGATGGGATTTTAGACGCAATTAGTAATTTAATGATATTATTTGAGGGAGATAATATCGGACATTAAATTGATTGTTTGTTTACATGTGCTTATAGGTTTAGAGAATAGCTATGAATCCACTTTCTGTGATACTCAAGGAACATAAACTCACTGGTCCCAATTACATTGATTGGAAAAGAAATTTGGACATTGTCCTGACTGCTGAAGAGTACAAGTTTGTACTCTCTGATAAATGCCCTGCTGAGCCCACGGCTGCCTCAACTGATGAGGAAAAGGCAACATATCGGAAGTGGAAAAAGGCTGATGAAATGGCTAGGTGCTATATTTTGGCTTCTATGTCAAATGTACTCCAAACCCAACATGAGCCGATGGACACTGCCCGGGATATGATGACTAACCTCAAGGAGATGTTTGGGGAGCAGGATCGTGCGGCAAGGCAAGAAGCCATGAGAGTCCTTATGTCGACTACTCAGTCTGAAGGAACGCCCGTTGGGGAGCACGTTCTTAAGATGATGAGTTTGTTGAATGAACTTGAGGTCCTAGGAGCATCCATTGATGATGAGACGCAAGTCGACATCATACTCCAGTCTCTGACCCCTAAGTTTGAGCAGTTTCGTATGAGCTATAATATGGGTAAACTATCTTATACTCTTGCGCAACTCCTGACTGAACTGAAGGCGGCAGAGGGGATCTACAAGAAGGGCAAGTCTCAAGCGCTTGTAACTACCAGGCCCAAAAGCTTGAAAGCTATTGGAGGTAGGGGCAAGAAAAGGAAGCAAGCCATAAAACCCAGTGGTGCCAAGAGGAATGGACCACAAGTGGGGGCTAGTAAGCCAAAGGGCTTGTGCTTCCGATGCAAGAAGTCTGGACACTGGAAGTCTGAATGTCCTCTCAGAGGTACGAATTTTTCTTTAGTCGTAAAAACATAGTCAGCGGTATTATCTACCAGAATTCTGGTGTGTAGATATGGAACCACTGACGGTATGTGCATTTCTTTAAATGCAGGGGTTCCAGAAAACCCGGCGACTTAGAGAAGAAGAATTCGAGTCTACATGGGCGAAGCTGTTGGGGTAGCAGCGGTTGCAGTGGAAGACATTTATCTGTTTTAAGTTTTCATTTCAGTTATTGCTTATGTACCCCTTTATTTTGAAAAAGAACTTCGTTCTGGTTTTCTTTATTATTAATGGATATTTTATTTCTTTAATCATTTGATGGTTTGGATAAGAAATAATGGTGATATCTATTATGGTACATTAGATAGCAATATGTGAATGATGAATCCTTAGTCTACCACGATGCAACAAACCGTTATGTATAACTTGTTTTACTTATTAGATGTATTTCTCTTATTAATCATTATACTTATGAATTCTTGAACTTGGTAGTATCTATTCAAAAGGGATTCAAAAGGTCGAAATTGATTTGATCAATTATGGTTGGAGGAATGGACCTCCCGACCTAAGAATCGATCTTGATAGATGATACAACTGAGTTAACCTTTCTGGATAAAGGATGGAATTCGGACAAGTATAGAAAATGATTAATGATTGATGCGGTATGTGTAATTAGAGAAGGTACGAGTCGTTCTTCCAAGAATACTCGAAGATGGATTAGACTACTTGTTGTGCCATAAAAGCGGAGTGTTTTAACACAAAGCCATTATGGGGAACCTTCAAAGTATATCCATTGAAAGCCTGCGACTTGTTCGCGGAGGCTATCACCTATCCGAATAACACATAGCATAAATCAAAGATTGAGATTAAGTCTCAAGCGACTACACCATACACTGTTGTGTAGACATGGTGTGTCAAAAAACGAGAAATGGTATTCTAATAGTAAAAGAACAAGTTTGTTCGGAATTACCTATGTTCTATGGATATTTCTGGATACAACGGCACATTCTATGTGGTTGTAGAATAATCCTAGAAGAACAAGTAATTGTAAGTTCAATAGTACTACGAACCAGATGGGTATCCTCACCCGGTTCTTAGAGGAAGACTATTAGATGAACTACAATGCCCTAACTGACAAAGTACTTTAAAATGAGGAAAGGAAAGACTGAGAACCAGCCTGACCGAGTAGCGGTACACCACTAACTGCACCTAATGTTATTACTGTTATGCACCGGAACGCCATTGCAGTGGGAGGTTGTTAAGCAACCGGAGATGTTCATAAGACTGGAGGAGTTTTGAACTCTGGATCTAGTATACATGAAATCGATCCCTAGATCTGCATAGATTTGCGAGAAAGGTGTGTTAGAGACGTAATGGAAACGAGGGTGGTGTTTCTCGGAATTTTGTGTAGATAACACTTCATCGTTGGCGACAATGTAAAAGTGTTTTCAGACATAAAATAGAGGTTGTCTAAATGAATCAAGATATAAGATTAAGATGAAGTTGGATCATGTTCTTAGAAATCTTTCGATCTCTGGATAAGAACATTTGTACTTCTCTTAAGATATCTTATACGATTGTGGTTTGTTTTAAACATGCACAATTCTGAGAAAGGTTATTGCCTTTCTAAAACAGAATACATCTATCTAAGGGTATGTGTTTCGGACACATGAAGGAGATGGATATGGACAAAGCAGTAACCTACACTTTGAGTGTGGAGAGCTTTGTAGATGCAATGTTAAAGAACAAGAACCTGATATCAACTATGCGGTTAGCGTAGTGGGAGGATATCAAGGTAATCTGGATAAGAAATATTCGAATGCTGTAAAGTACTTGGAAGTACGTGATTACTGGCAAAACGAAATCTTCTTAGATTACAGTTTCTCAGATCAAAGAATCGGAGAAAGACCAGTGTAAGTCGATATCAGGCTATGTGTTCACTTTTAGAAGAGGTGGAACCTAAGGGTGAAAGAGTGATAAGCATGATGCTTCTCGGACTCTATCATAAACCGAATAGCAGCCTCAGAGGCAGCGGAAGTTTTGGTTAGGTTCCGGAATGACCTCTGAACTTGGATATGATTCTTGGTTCACCAAAAGGCTATGTACATAGCGGTGCGTGGAGAACTGGAAGAAGTCATAAGTTCGAAAAGTGATGATAACACATAGAGCCAGTACCACCTGATACGAGTCATCGTCAGAGGGACGACGCTGTAGTCACCAAGATAACTTCAGAGCGGCAACCTAGATTGCTCATTCACATAATACTTCTGGAAAGTATAACTTAAGCACGTGATGAGTATGGGAGTCGGGAGTTTGGAGGAAATGACTAGACCTTAGTACAAGTGGGAGATTGTTGGAGTTGTGTACTTAATGTCTAGATTTAAGCACCGGTAAAACTCCCTGTCATGGCATTTAACCTATTTAATTAATAAACAATTATTTGCATTTAATTAATTATGCAAAATATAGTCCTGGATTTTATACGTTATAGTTAGTATGGTGGGGCATGGGCACACAGAAGATCATACTATCAGTTGCTCGTATTTAATCAAACAGTTGCTCACGACCTAGATGGACACGGACCAATCCATCGGTATAGTCGTTGTGTGAGAGACAAAATAATTTATCTTAATTATTTTATCACACTTGTACACTTGGTGTATTGGGCGGATCAGCTTGAGATTTATTGATTAGGATTGCCTTGGATAATCAATTTAAATCTCAGAGTATTTTATTCTTAATCCCCGATATTATTGCGGGTGTGTATATTTAATACTAGAGACTTTGATTTTCCAAAGGAATTAACCGATTTAATTATTGGGTTAATTACCGGTAAAGTTGGGTCGCTATATTTTATATATGACATGCCGTGAATACTTGACGGGAAAGTGTATCCCGGAAGGGTTGATAATATCCCCGAGATGAGTTCATAAGGAATTATTGTGTAAACCTCATGAGTGGATTCGTTCCGCACAATAATAAAGGTTGAACGGTACTAGTCTCGGATACAAGATATGAATATTATTTATTGAGCAATAAATAAATTTATTCATGGATATTTAAATCTTAAATACACGGAATAAATAATACTAAGATGGAGAAATATTATTTGATATAATATGGAATAATATTGGGAGTGCAATTTTATTTATATAGTGGAAAATAAATAAAATTAATATTGAAAAGAATTAATGGATTTGGGTTGGACCCAATTTAATTTTCAATATTGAAGCCCAATATTTATTCTCCTTATGATCCCCTACGTAGCCTATATAAGCACTACATGGTCTTCACTTTCAAGAGAGAATTAATTGACCTACGCCAATCATAAAATCTTGAGAGTGAGGAGGATCCATAGAGTTCGATAGATCGTCGCCCACACGACGTTCGGACGAGGTGCAAGGAATACGCGGGAAGGTCACAAGGTCATCAACCGAATTCGTTTCTCCGTACAACGATTCGAGGTAATAATCATAAACCCCCTTTTATGATTTGTGATTGTTTTAATCGTGATGTGTACATGAACAAGACGATCCGGGAAAGCGTCGAAACCGGGATACGGGGATCGCGTGATCCCCGTCGGGATCGAGAGGGGCGGCCGAACCCTAGGGTTCGACCGCCGGTATCGCGCGCCAAAAGGGGAGCCCCGGCTGGACGCCGGGGCACGCGATCGACTTAGGTCGATCGCTGGGGTGCCACGGGCTGGTGCCGTGGCGGACCCCAGCCGCCCCTTCGACGGCGGCGCGTCGGAAGCAAGCCCTCGGCCGAAGCCGAGGGGCGATCGAGCCCGTGAGCTCGATCGCGGGTCGCTGCGGGGATAACCCGCAGCTGCCTCGTGCGCGCTACGGGTGTTCCCGTAGCGGATGCGCACGGGGCTGACCCCGTGCGAGCAGCGAGTCAGCGACTCGCTGCGGGGCTGCTACGAGCAGCCCCGGGGATCGCTACGAGCGATCCCAGCGATCGTCGAGGACGATCGCGAGCCCCTCGCGGGGGCTCGGCTGGGCGCACGCAGCCTTCGGGCTTCGCTGGGCGTTCGGTCGGGCCCCAGCTCGTGAGGTAGTTCGCGTTCGTGGATCTGACTCGCGGGAGAAAATCGGCTGGGGGCGGGCTGCGTGTCTTCGGGCGCGTAGTCTCCAAAGGTCGGACTCCTGCGGATGAGTCGGGATTCAGTCTTCGGTGATCGAGGGTTTTTGATCGGGTTATCGGTTCCGCAATTTTGATAGCCCGGGACATCGAATCCCAGCATTGAACACATAAAGGAGATAGATGAAGACAAAGCGGTTTCCTATACCCTGGTGTATGGAAAGCTTAATGAATGCAATGTTAAAAACAAGAACCTGATATCAACTATGCGGTTGGCGTAGTGGGAGGATGTCAAAGTAATCTCAGATCCCAAATCAGAAAAAGGACCAATGTAAGTCGATATCAGGCTATGTGTTCACTTTTGAAAAAGGGTGGATCCTTAAAATGAAAGAGTGATAAACATGATGCTTCTCGGACTCTATCATAAACCGAATAGCAGCCTCTGAGGCAGCGGAAATTTTGGTTAGGTTCCGGAATAACCTCTGGACTTGGATATGATTCTTAGTTCACCAAAGGCTATGTATATGGCGGTGCATGGTAAACTGGAAGAAGTCATAAGTCCAAATAGGTGATGATAACACATAGAGCAAGTACCACCTGATTCGAGTCATCGTCTAGGGAGACGACGCAGTAGTCACCAAGATAACTTCAGAGCGGCAACCTAGATTACTCATTCACATAGTACTTCTTGGAAGTACAATTTAAGCACGTGATGAATATGGGAGTCGGGAGTTTGGAGGAAATTACTAGACCTTAGTACACAAGTGGGAGATTGTTGGAGTTGTGTACTTAATGTCTAGATTTAATTATCGGTAAACTCCCGGTCATAGCATTTAATCTATTTAATTAATAAACAATTGTTTGCATTTAATTATTGATAATTAAATATATGCAAAACATAGTCCTGGATTCTATACGTTGTAGTTAGTATGGTGTGCGACGTCACACAGAAGATCATACTATCGGTTACTCGTATTTAATCGAACGGTTGCTCACGACCTAGATGGACACGGACCAATCCATCGGTATAGTCGTTGTGTGAGAGAGAAAATAATTTGTCTTAATTATTTTATCACACTTGTACACTTGGTGTATTGGGCGGATCGCTTGAGATTTATCAATTAGGATTGCCGTTGATAATTGATTTAAGTCTCAGAGTATTTTATTCTTAATCCCCGATACTATTGCGGGTGTGTATATTTAATATAAGTGACTTTGATTTTCCAAAGGAATTAACCGATTTAATTATTGGGTTAATTACCGGTAAAATTGGGTCGCTATATTTTATATATGACATGCCGTGAATACTTGACGGGAAAGTGTATCCCGTAAGGGTTGATAATATCCCCGAGATGAGTTCATAAGGAATTATTGTGTAAACCTCATGAGTGGATTTGTTCCGCACAATAATTAAGGTTGAATGGTACTATTCTCGAATATAAGAGATGAATAAATTAATTAGCAATAAATTAATTTTATTCATGGATATTTAAATCTTAAATACACGGAATAAATAATACTACCGGAGAAATATTATTTGATATAATATGGTTTAATATTGGGAGTGCAATTAATTTATATAGTGGAAAATAAATTAATTAATATTGATGAGATTAATAGATTTGGGCTTGGGCTCAATTTAATCATCAATATTGGAAGCCCAATATTCCACCTCCTTTAGATCCCCTACGTAGCCTATAAAAGCACTACATGGTCTTCACAAATCATAAGACAAGATTATCACACTTGATATTCTAGAGTGTTCGTGAAGGAGATCCATAAGCTTGGAGGATCGTCGCCCACCCGACGTTCAAGCTAGTGCAAGGAATACGTGGGAAGATCCAAGGGTTTTCAATTTGATTTCGTTTCTCCGCACAACGAATCAAAGGTAAAATCATAAACCCTATTCGTGTGATTTATTTATGAATTAATTGTAACATATACATGAACGCACGATCCAGGAAAACGACGAACCTCGGGGACGGGGATTCGAGATCCCCGGCGAGGATCGAGAAGGGGCGGCCGAAACCTAGGGTTCGACCGCCGGGAACGCGCGACGTAAGGGGGCCCCGACTGGACTCCGAGGATGCACGATCGACTCCCGTCGATCGCCGGGATGCCGCGGGCTGGTGCCGCGGCGGATCCCGACTACCCTCGTCGGAGGCGCGTAGCGCGAGGAGCCCTCGGCTGGAGCCGAGGGATGCGATCGATCACGAGGATCGATCGCGGGCTGCTGCGGGGTCACCCGTAGCCGCCTCGCATGAGCTACGGGTTCGCCCGCAGCGGTCGTGCGAGGGCGATGCCCTCGCGAGCAGCGGGTCACGCGACCCGCTGCGGGGCTGCTACGAGCAGCCCCGGGGATGCCTCGTGTATCCCCAGCGATCGTCCGTAGACGATCGCGAGCCCCTCGTGGGGGCTCGGCTGGCGCACGCGGCCTTCGGGCCTCGCTGGGCGTTCGGTCGGGCCCCGGCTCGTGAGGTGGGTCGCGATCGGGTCTTTCGGCGATGGGATTTCGGTCGGGGTTATCGGTTCCGCAATTTTTGATACCCCGGGATATCGATTTCCAACACCAGCACCGCTGGGACATCTCCAACCGGATCCACGCCGGCCATAAAGGCATCGAAAGACTTCTTCGGGAAGCTTGACAACACCTTCTCCTTGATCGCCTCCTGGTTGGGATCCAAATCACCTTTCGCCTCCGGGACCGCCTCGAGGGTCACGCCAGCATTCTCCCCCGTCACTTTTGAGGCATGGTCGGCGGTTCCCGCCATCTCTTCGGCAGCGGTCGAGGCAACCCCCGCCGGTATCGAAGGGGCGGCGTGAGCGGGTGGCGAACCGGGTCGGACCAGGCGATCATAGGTGGGCCACCACTTCATGTCGATGTGGAGGTCCTCCTCTAGATCGAGGAAGGTTTCGGCGATCCCGGGATCGAGCTCGCGCCCCGTCATGTACCTTTTCCAATAGGCCAGGACGCGGTCAAGGAGCACTTGATCGTTGGCTCGGTGAGCGTGTCGGATGATATCCGCCATGGAGCGAGAATAGAAGTGATCCAGGAGAATCGTATGATCGGTCCAGGGACTCTCGAGGTAAGCCTCCAACTCGTCCGTACGGGCATCGGCCTCAGCCTGCCATTCCCGGAGACTCGCCACCTCTGCATCCCGGGAGGCGAGAGAATGCTCCAACTGCGCCGCGCGGGCCGTCGCCTCGGTGAGCGCAGTGGTTATATGCGCGGCCCGGGCCTCCGCTGCCGCAGTCTCAGCAACCGCCGCCTCCACTTTCTCCCCCCGAAGATCTGCTAAGGCGCGCCACTTATCCCGGTCTCCGGACGACGCGGCGAGAGCCTCGGTGCTCTGCCGGAGAGCCTCCTCATTCTCTTTAAGCTCGCCGCTCAGCTGTTCGTTCCGGGAGACCACGTCCACGTTCAGGCGTCCTAGCTCCTCGATTGTCTTTTCCCTCCCGTTGGCCAGATCCATCCAGTGCCTGATCTGGCGGGCCTGCCCCTCGAGCCAGTCGTGGACCCCGACCATGGCCACTGTGGCCTGGCTCTGTAGCATGGACGCAAGGAGGAATGCCTCATCGGGACTCCGGTTGATGGCTTGTAGCTCTTGGGTCCAGCAGCGGGCCACCGAGTCGATTGCCCGGCCTACGGGGAGTCCAGGGGTAGATACGGGAGGCAAGGGCCCCCGACTCGCGGCGTACTGGAGCAGCAGCGGCGCTAAGTGAGGCGTCGGGCCCGAGACGCTGTCATCACGAACATACGACAAGCAAAATCGTTAACCGCGACGAAGGGGTGTCTGAATAGGATACAAAGATTAAGCAGCGATGCTCGGGTCGACCCCATAAACCGGCGTGCTCCCCATGGCCGGAACGGCCCCGGAAGACCCTATCTGCGGCGGCTCGACGCTGGCCCGGGGGCCGGAACCGGCATCCTCCGGGGCGAAGGGCGCCCTCCGCTTCCGGGACAGGGACGGTTCGGGCATTTCCGGGAGATCCTGAGAAAATAGCCCGCCGAAGGGCGAATCAGGAAAGGACCCCATCAAAGGCTCCCTCGCGGGGGACGACTCGCTTGAGACAAAGTCAGCGGGACCCCCGTCCCGGGACCCGGGAACGCGGCTGCCAGGGGGAGGCGCGTGGATCACGCCTCCCGCGTCCACTATGGCGGGACCATGGGGGATCTCGAGCAGTGGTCCCGAGTCCCGGGACTCCACCGCTTCCTGCGATAGCAGCGGCGAGGACTGCCGATCTCGGCGGACCCGAGGGGCGGACCGAGCCGGGATCACAGGCGGCGGTGCGGCGACCAGACCGCGGGTCCTCGCTCTAAGGGCAGGCCTGCGAGGCAGCGGCGTAGAGGATGGCAGTTTCTTGTCAGGGACTCCAGGGCACTTGGACATCTTGCCACGGGGGCGATCTTCAAAAACTCGATTAAACGGGGCTACAGCACAACAGTCAACTCCATAAGCGCACGAAGGAATAACTAGAACAACCCGTCTATCGGGTTGGTGACAAGAGCAGGGCAATCTTACCTGGGTACGGGTTAAACAGATGCTTGGGGGGACAGATCAGGCGAGCAGCGTCCCGAGACTCCTCAGTACAAAAATAGTCAACTCTACGGCGTCTCGACGGCAAGGCGGCGGCGAACTTCAGGGCGACCTGATAATCCCAATTCAGCGGTCCCTCCCGGCGAGTGCTCACGCCTGTGAAATCAATAGAAAGAGTTAAAATCAGTACGACAGGAAAAACTTGGAAACGACTCGACTCTTACTGGCGATTTTCTCATGATAGCGAGTGGGGATGTCGATCTCCCCGCTGGGGGTCTGGGTCCGCCATGCTCCCGGGACATACACCCACTGGGCCCAGGGAAGGTCCACCTTGGATACCTTCACCCCAACAGCGGGTAGTCCGGGGCGGCTCTTTACGGTATAATCGCCGTTGTCTCCCCCGAACCGGGAAATCGTAAATGAACGACGAATCTCCGAATCCGCGAGTGTCCGGTAGAGGCCGACGTTGCCCAACATAGAGAGCACCCCGATGAGTTGTGACCATCCATTAGGATGGATCTGGTGAGGGGCAACTTCCCAGAACCGGAGCGCGGCGCTGACACTGGGATGCAGCGGGAACCGGAGCCCTATCTCCATTGCCTCCGTGCCGATCGCCACCATCCCCGGGGGCGGGCAGCAAGCGGATTCCCCGGCCCGAGGTATGTATACATGAACATCATTGGGGATCCGCCACTTCTCCCTTTTTATCATGACGGGAGTCACGATACTCGCCCGACCGTGGGTCCCCCATTCGGGGGTACTGCAGGCACGCGGCAAGCGGGCAAGAGGTCGCAATGGCGCGCCAGGATAAGGTTCTCGCGAAGATAGGACTCCCAGAGAAATACGTCGGGCGGAGGGTACTCCTCGTCCATCAACGCGTTGAACTGCTGGAACAAGGTGTTCATATCCGGCTCTGAGTTCGACGACGATTCGTGGGGAATTTCATCTCCCACCGCATCCTCCGATGAGGTGTCCGACAACATGATTTCTTTTCCCCGGGACGACGACATCAAAACCTGTAAAAGATTGAAGGAAGATAACGAAGGATTTACCTTGAGCAAAACTCTGAAAGGCTTGGGGGCGAGAATCCGGCAATTTCTAGGGTAAGTGAAGCAGGATCGAAGATGCGAAAAAGAAACCGATGCGCATTTGGGGGTTTTTATAGAGGGAAGCTACACCAAATAGGGGACAAGCGGGAACGGTTATTGATAAAAGTACTCAAGTACTCTCGAGGCCCAACACGCAAAAGAGGGGGCCCAAACGAATGCGGACCGTCCACAGTTAATTTAGGGCCGCGTACCGAGACGCGGGACAGATTCCAGAGGTTTGCGCCCCGGGACCCGCATCACGGGGTGAGTACCCATGCAGGGTGATCCGTCTCGGCAAGTATGGCGTCTCTCCGGAAATAGGATGCCGGATCGCGGAAGTTCCCGCCACAGAGCATGAATTGTTCCAGAAAAGCGACCCGCAATCCCGATAATCGCGCGCGCCGTGTTCCCGACGGCGAAAGGGCGTAACCGAGCGGGAGGGCATGTCATTTTATGCCGCGAAGGTATTAGAGTCGAGCGAGAAAGATTGGCAACAGAAAGCATCGAAAGATAAATATAGCTTCATTAAACGAATCTCCGGCTGGGGGAGAACCCATTACATCAAAAGATAAAGCCTAGGTTTACAAGGAGGGAAAAAAGAGACAGAGAATGCCGCTTGGATCAGGTGCTCGAAGAATCGGGGCTCTCTGAGGCACGATCCAGCCAAGACCTTCTGTTCCATTGGCTATCAAAGACGGAGATGGAAAACCCGGACCCTGGATTCCACACCAAGTGGATGTGCCATCCCTTCCGGAGCCCGGTATGCTGAACAAATCTGACCCAGCCTTGACCCCCGAGGGCTATCTGCCGGCGCAGGCGGGTCTTGGAGACCGTCCACACCTGGCCTCCGTCGTCGGTCAGCGTGATCTCAGGTCCCAGTAAACCCTCCAACGGCCGGACGAATGCCATCAGAAGGGGGAAATTGCCGTAGTGCCATCGGCCTTTGAATTTCCGAGACAAGCGTCGCCACCCCGAAGGGGACGAAAGGACTTCGGGCCTCATTGAGAAATGTTTGCCCGATGAGAAAAGCGCGCCCTGAAGTTTTCCCCAAAATTGCCTGAACACCTAGCCTTTATAGGGGCGGGAAGATGCGCTTAGTGGGGCAAAATTAGGCGGGAGTAATCCCGCCACTTATTCGTGGTATGATTAAGTAATCTGAAAACCAGGGGCGGCACCCACCGGCCCGAGGTGTGGGTTCGGGCTGCATAGAAACCTCGCGCCCCGAGGAAACCCGCTCTACCCGCGGTATCCGGACCTGCAAAGACCCCTCGTATCTCCCGGGGGATATCCGATGGGTGTTGGAGTTGTGTACTTAATGTCTAGATTTAAGTAACGGAAACTCACGATCCATTGCCACTAATCTATTTAATTAAATAAACAATTATTTGCGTTTAATTATTTATAATTAAATATATGCAAATTATAGTCCTAGATTATATACGTTGTAGTTAGTATGGTGTTCGGGCCCACACAGAAGATCATACTATCGGTTACTCATATTTAATCGAACAGTTGCTCACGACCTAGATGGACACGGACCAATCCATCGGTATAGTCGTTGTATGAGAGAGAAAATAATTTGCCTTGATTATTTTATCACACTTGTACACTTGGTGTATTGGGCGGATCGTTTGAGATTTATCGATTAGGATTGCCTTGGATAATCGATTTAAATCTCAGTGTATTTTATTCTTAATCCCCGATACTATTGCGGGTGTCTATATTTAATATAGGTGACTTTGATTTTCCAAAGGAATTGACCGGTTTAATCATTGGGTCAATTACCAGTTAAGTTGGGTCACTATATTTTATATATGGCATGCCGTGAATACTTGACGGGAAAGTGTATCCCGTAAGGGTTGATAATATCCCCGAGATGAGTTCATAAGGAATTATTATGTAAACCCTGCAGGTGGATTTGTTCCGCATAATAATTAAGGTTGAATGGTACTATTTTCGGATATAAGAGATGAATAAATTAATTAGCAATAAATTAATTTTATTCATGGATATTTATATCTTAAATACACGGAATAAATAATACTACTGGAGAGAATATTATTTGATATAATATGGTTTAATATTGGGAGTGCAATTAATTTTATATAGTGGAAAATAGAATTAATTAATATTAATGGATTAATAGATTTGGGCTTGGGCTCAATTTAATCATTAATATTGGAAGCCCAATATTCCACCTCTTTAAGATCCCCTACGTAGCCTATAAAAGCACTACATGGTCTTCTCTATTCTCATAACTTGAAGATCACAATTCTAGAGAGAGAAAGTAGAGAGGGAGATCCATGGAGTTCGGAAGATCGTCGTCCACCCGACGTTCGAGCTAGTGCAAGGAATACGTGGGAAGGTCTCAAGGTCTTCATAGATCTCGTTTCTCCGTACAACGAGAACAAAGGTAAAATCGTGAAAACCCCCTCGATGATTTTACAATTTAATTATCGTGAAAATACCGCGAACCAAGATCCGAGGGATGCGACCCAAGATGAGGTCGAGCCGGGCGGTGGTGGTTGGACCACCGGACCGCCGGCGGCCCGACGACTCATCTAGAAACGAATCGCGCGAGGTGGATCGAGCCTAGGGCTCGGTCACGCGGATCGGCTGCGGGTTTTCCCGCAGCGATCAGCTGCCTGCTGCGGGTTTTCCCGCAGCGACTTGTAGCGTCCAGCAGCAGCGAGTCAGGCGACTCTCTGCAGGTTGCTGCGAGCTGCTACAGGAGATTCGCTGGGTGCTGCGGGTTTTCCCCAGCGGACCCGTAGCGACTCAGCAGCGACCCAGCAGTGCCCAGCAGCAGCGAGTCAGGCGACTCGCTGCGGATTGCTACGGGCTGCTGCGAGCAGTCCCGCGTGGCTGCTGCGGGAATCGCGGGTTCATGCGAGTTCTCTCGTGTTTTTCCCGCGTAACCCTCGTATAACTTTTTCGTATGGTCATGTACGTGTTCCGGGAATCGATTGGAGTTGTCGTTCCGCAATTTTGACAATCCGGATAATCGATCTCCAAAGGGACGTCGGTCGGAATTAATTAGATAATTTAATTAATTAATTTTATTTAAATTTATTAATTCCGGGATGCCGATTTCCAACAATTGGTATCAGAGCGTTGGTTTTCGTTCACGGTATTTTTCGATAAATTGTTCTACCTTGCAGGGTTTCCGACTATTATGGCTAGATTTAATTATTTTAATTAATGTCATAATATTGTTCTTGATTATTAAACTCTCGGACATGTCGAGATTCGTTTTATGTGTGGTGAATGCTTGTAATAGTAAAAATTCGGGGGTTGACCGAATTTAGGTTTTATTATTACGTTCTATTTTTCCGGAAAATGTATAGGGTCGATTTCATGTATAGAATCGATACCGGATAATTGTAATTAAATTATGTAATTTATTTTACGTTGGATCGATGCCGAAACGACCGCCGGAGAAGAAGACGTGTGACGGAGGAGACGAAGAGAGGGAGGGCTCCGGATCGGCCAACCCCATGGCCGATCCTGTGGATCGATCGACCACCGAGGGGGCTGCCCGCGGGCTTCTCGGCCTTGGGTCGCCGGCGACGGCGGCTGTCCGACATGGCGGCGGCGGCGTGCTCCTCCGGGGGTGATCGATGGTGGTGGTAGGGCGCGGGGACTCCCAACCCGTGCTCTCCCGCCAAGATCGAACTTTCCTAAATTATTCGGTTTTCCTATTTTGAGTATTCCTAATTTTTTTTTGGAAATTCTCATTGAATAGGAAAAGAATAAATTTAGAATAAATTTATTTCCTTATTGATTATTCCTATTATGGGAATTTTCATGGATAAGAAAGGAATAAATTTAGAATAAAATTGGTCTTCCTAATTGATTATTCCTTTTGGAATATTCATGGATTAGGAAAAGAATTAATTTGAAATTAATTTATTTTTCCTATTTAATTATTCCTTTATGGAATTTTTAATGGATTAGGAAAATAATTAATTTGGAAAGTTTTTAAAGTCCTTAATTAATTTTTCCTATTTAATTATTTCTTTATGGAATTTTTAATAGATTAGGAAAGGAATTAATTTGGAAGGATTAGGAGTCCTAATTTATTTTATTTCCTTATTCTATTATAGAAGTCTTCTAGAATGTTCCAAGTTTGACTTGGATGGGATTCTAGAGATTTAATAGAATTAGATAGGAAAATAAAAATAAATAGAAATATTAATAATATTTAATTTTATTTTTGATATATTCGATTGACTTAATTTTCGAATTAAGTAACTTTTGGATTAATTAAAAATAAATAAATTTAAATATTGGGATTAATATTCTCGTCACATGGAGCATTCAAGAACGAAGACTGAAGACTAGAAGATGCGTACGGGGATGCGATAAAGCCATAATAGTCGGAAAATAATATTCTAGTATTATTTTGACTATGTGATAATATTCTATGTGCTTTATTTCATGTATGCATGCTTATGTGTATTTATTTATGCATTAGATAGCGTATCCCTTTGTTATAAAAAGCTAAGTGGGAGAGGGATTGGAAACAATGCCATGGTCTCCATTGCTGTTCTCTTGCTGACTTTTATGAGCTTTCGAAGTTCGTATAGACAAGTCATTGGAGGAGAATTCTTGTAATTCCTTTTACGAGAAACATTGATTGAGTTTATCAAACAATGCCTAATTTGTCTTTCTGAAACTGATTTCAAGTCGACTCATTCTCACCCCGGGGAGTGGAATGGAGCCAAAGCCACTTGGTCATGTGGATGACACAAATTAGAGACCTTCGTACCATTTCTTGAAATGGATCGATTGTCTGCTCGGCTCCCTCATTTATGAGAGATAGGGTTGTTCGCATGGTGAATCACTGGTAAGAAACTTCGAGTTTCACTTATGATTCTCCGCGTCCTGATTTACAAAAATCGAATGGATCAAGTAATTGGGAGTCAATTATAAAAGTCTCTTGGTGTAGTAAACGTCCACACCACGTGGCTTGCTGTACTAACGGATTTTGGATTAATTGATGTAGACAGTTATAAGGAATTGTGAAGAATTGTGAAATCATCGTAAACGTCCACACCACGTGGCTTGCGTTGATGTAGCGGTTCCAAACGATTTACTTTAGTACTGAGTAATGGTTTACACTTAGATACGCATTATAGTATTCTTCCCCACGAAGTTACGCTATAAGTGATGTATGACCGAAGCAAATCTAATTGCTAAATCGTTTGGGTAGGTAAACGTCCACACCACGTGGCTTGCCATATCTGATGGGATTTTAGATGTGATTAGTGATTTAATGATATTATTTGAGGGAGATAATATCGGAGATTAAATCAATTGTTTGTTGTTATATGTGCTCATAGATTAGGATATGGCTTTGAACCCACTTTATGTGATACTTAAGGATTTTAACTCACTGGTCCCTGATTGTATTGATTGGAATAGAGATCTGGACATTACCCAGACTGTTAGAGAGTACAAGTTTGTACTCAGTGAGCTTTGTCCTCCCGAGCCTACCAATGTCTTAACTGATGAGGAAAGAACTGATTTTATCATGTTCAAACTCAAGGAGATGTTTAGACATGACATGGCGGCTAGACAAGAGGCGATAAGCATACTCATAAAGGCCAGTCATAATGGACCTTTTGGACGAGTTGAGACGGAAATCACAAGCTCTTGTAGCCAATGCCAAAGGTTTCGAACCTGAGGGCAAAACCGGGGGAAAAGAAAAGCAAGCAAAGAAACCCAGTGGTCCTAAGTTTCTTGGATCACGAGATGGGACGAGAAAGCCAATAGGCAAGAGTTCTCGAAGAAAACAGTCTGGGTACTGGAAGTCTGATTATCCTCTCAAAGAAAGTACGAAATCTTCTTTAGTCGTAAAACATAGTCAGTGGTATTATCTACCGGAACCTGGTGTGTAGATATGGAACCACTGATGGTATGCGCATTCTAAATGCGAGGGTTCCAGGAAACCCGACGACTTGGAAAAGAAGAAATCGTAGTCTACGTGGGAAATGCTGTGGAGGAGGCAGCTGTTGCAGTGGAGGACAATTTTACAGGATTTCATTTTGAGTTGTTGCTTTTATGTACCTTCTAGAAAGAACTTTGTTCCGGATTTCTAATGAATGGATATTTTATTTCTTTTAATCATTTGATGGTTATAAGAAGAAATAATGATATTATCTATTCTGGTACATTAGCTAGCAATATATAAATGATAAATCTTGAGTCCACCACGATGCAACGAACCGTAGTATATAACTCGTTTTACTAATAAGAGATTTCTTCATTAAATCATTTATACTTGTGGATTCTTATGCTAAGTCATGTTTATTCAAATAAGAAGTTCAAATGCCGAAAATTGATATTTTGATCAATTAAGTTGAAGGAGTGGACCTTCCGACCTAAGAATCTAATTTGGAAGATAACATGACCAAGCAATCCTTTATGGATATAAGATATAAGATCCGGACAAATATAAGAATTGATTGACTCTGATGTATGCAGACCTATGTCTACTCAGACAATAAGGTACGAGTACTTCATTTGATGATTACTCGAGAAATGGATTAGAATACCTGATGTGCCACAAAAGCAAGTGTTTTGACAAGTCAATGGACACAAAGCTATTGTGGAGAACCATCATGGTATATCCATTGAAAGCCTGCGATCTAATCGCGGAGGCAAGTGCCTGTCTGAGGAATGCATGGCATACTGATCAGACATTGGGATTTGATCCCAAATGACTACACCATACACTCTTGTGTAGAAATGGTGTGTCGGAAATAAGAAATGGAACTCTTATAGATAGTAAAAGACAAGTTATTCGGTACTACCTATGTTCTATGGATATGTCTTGAAAACAACGGCGCATTCAATGCGGTTGTAGAATATCCTAGGAAGAACAAAAGTTGTGTGTTCAATAGTACTATGAACCAGAAGGACGTTAGTTCTAACGCCCGGTTGTTAGAGGAAGACTATTAGATGAACCACAAGCCCAAAGTGACGTAATACTTTGAATGAGAGAAAGATAAGGACTGGGAACCAGCCGAACCGAGTAGTAGTACACCACTAACTGCACCTACTGTTATTACTGTTTATACACCGGAATGCCGTTGTAGTGGGAGGTTGTGGATCAACCAGAGATATTCATAAGACTAGGAGAGTTTTCGGACTCTGGACCTAGTATACATGAAATCGATCCCTGGATCTACATGGAGGCAGTACTAAATCTAAATGTGCCTTCTTGGAAAGCAATAAGGATTATTGCTAAGAGGCAAGATCATTTAGAGTACAAGCTTAGTTGATCCATTTATGGACTGGAACGAAGCATTGAGTTCGTGGTACTTGCAAATTGATGAGATAGTCCATTTTATGGATTCATCAAAGCATAGACGAATCGTGTGTATGGGAAACGTGATGGAAACAAGGTGGTGTTTCTCGGGTTTTATGTAGATAACATTTTATCATTGGCAACAATGTAAAGATGTAATCAGACATGAAATGATGGTTGTCTGGATAAATCATTATGAAAGATATAGGAAGAAGTTGGACCTGTTCTTGAGATCTTGGATCTCTAGAAAAGAACATTGTACTTCTCCTAGACATCTTACATATATATGATTATG
The DNA here is from genome assembly GCA_954870475.1 of Euphrasia confusa. NCBI lineage: Eukaryota > Viridiplantae > Streptophyta > Magnoliopsida > Lamiales > Orobanchaceae > Euphrasia > Euphrasia confusa. Next base: position 12,208,709 of record OX940968.1, on the reverse strand, counting down.
GTTCGTTTTAACATGCAAGATTCCGAGAAAGGTTCGTTACCTTTCAGATACGGAATGCATCTATCTAAGGACATGTGTTTTGGAACACAAAAGGAAATAGAAGCAATGAAAGCGGTTTCCTACACTTCGAGTGTGGAAAGCTTAATAAATGCGATGTTGAAAACGAGAATCTGATATCTGCTATGCGGCTAGTATAGTGGGAGGATATCAAGGTAATCCTGGAAAGGAATACTCGAATGTTGTAATGAACATTTTAAGTACTTTCAAAGTACTGGAAACTATGTTCTGGATTACGGAGCAGACAAGCTTTTCCTTTGGATTACATTCTCTTAGATTTCTAATCGAATGAGGACAGGTGTAAGTCGATATCAGGCTATGTGTTTCACTATTGAAGGAAAAGGAGTTTTTAACATGGAAGAGTGATAAGCACGATGCTTTTCGGACTCTGCCATGGGTAACCGAATAGCGGCCTCAGAGGAAGCGGAAGTTTTGGTATAGCTCCGGGATAATCTCTGGGACTTAGAGGTGATTCTTAATTTGCCAAAGGCTATGTGAATAGCGGTGCGATGGCAAATGGTAAGAAATCACAAGTCCATAAGTGTAATATAACACATAGAGCAAGTACCACCTGATACGAATCATCGTCAGGGAAGACGACGCTGTAGTCACCAAGATAACTTCAGAGCGGCAACCTAGATTGCTCATTCACATGATACTTTTTGGAAGTACAGTTTAAGCACGTGATGAGTATGGGAGTCGGGAGTTTGGAGGAAATGACTAGACCTTAGTACAAGTGGGAGATTGTTGGAGTTGTGTACTTAATGTCTAGATTTAAGTAACGGAAACTCACGATCCATTGCCACTAATCTATTTAATTAAATAAACAATTATTTGCGTTTAATTATTTATAATTAAATATATGCAAATTATAGTCCTGGATTCTATACGTTGTAGTTAGTATGGTGTGTCGGGCCCACACAGAAGATCATACTATCGGTTACTCGTATTTAATCGAACAGTTGCTCACGACCTAGATGGACACGGACCAATCCATCGGTATAGTCGTTGTGTGAGAGAGAAAATAATTTGTCTTGATTATTTTATCACACTTGTACACTTGGTGTATTGGGCGGATCGTTTGAGATTTATCGACTAGGATTGCCTTGGATAATCGATTTAAATCTCAGTGTATTTTATTCTTAATCCCCGATACTATTGCGGGTGTGTATATTTAATAAAAGTGACTTTGATTTTCCAAAGGAATTGACCGGTTTAATCATTGGGTCAATTACCGGTTAAGTTGGGTCACTATATTTTATATATGGCATGCCGTGAATACTTGACGGGAAAGTGTATCCCGTAAGGGTTGATAATATCCCCAAGATGAGTTCATAAGGAATTATTATGTAAACCCTGCAGGTGGATTTGTTCCGCATAATAATTAAGGTTGAATGGTACTATTTTCGGATATAAGAGATGAATAAATTAATTAGCAATAAATTAATTTTATTCATGGATATTTATATCTTAAATACACGGAATAAATAATACTACCGGAGAGAATATTATTTGATATAATATGGTTTAATATTGGGAGTGCAATTAATTTTATATAGTGGAAAATAGAATTAATTAATATTAATGGATTAATAGATTTGGGCTTGGGCTCAATTTAATCATTAATATTGGAAGCCCAATATTCCACCTCCTTAAGATCCCCTACGTAGCCTATAAAAGCACTACATGGTCTTCTCTATTCTCATAACTTGAAGATCACAATTCTAGAGAGAGAAAGTAGAGAGGGAGATCCATGGAGTTCGGAAGATCGTCGCCCACCCGACGTTCGAGCTAGTGCAAGGAATACGTGGGAAGGTCTCAAGGTCTTCATAGATCTCGTTTCTCCGTACAACGAGAACAAAGGTAAAATCGTGAAAACCCCCTCGATGATTTTACAATTTAATTATCGTGAAAATATCGCGAACCAAGATCCGAGGGATGCGACCCAAGATGAGGTCGAGCCGGGCGGTGGTGGTTGGACCACCGGACCGCCGGCGGCCCGAAGACTCATCTAGAAACGAATCGCGCGAGGTGGATCGAGCCTAGGGCTCGGTCAAGCGGATCGGCTGCGGGTTTTCCCGCAGCGATCAGCTGCCTGCTGCGGGTTTTCCCGCAGAGACCTGTAGCGTCCAGCAGCAGCGAGTCAGGCGACTCGCTGCAGGTTGCTGCGAGCTGCTACGGGAGATTCGCTGGGTGCTGCGAGTTTTCCCGCAGCGGACCCGTAGCGACTCAGCAGCGACCCAGCAGTGCCCAGCAGCAGCGAGTCAGGCGACTCGCTGCGGATTGCTACGGGCTGCTGCGAGCAGTCCCGCGTGGCTGCTGCGGGAATCGCGGGTTCACGCGAGTTCTCTCGTGTTTTTCCCGCGTAACCCTCGTATAACTTTTTCGTATGGTCATGTACGTGTTCCGGGAGTCGATTGGAGTTGTCGTTCCGCAATTTTGACAATCCGGATAATCGATCTCCAAAGGGACGTCGGTCGGAATTAATTAGATAATTTAATTAATTAATTTTATTTAAATTTATTAATTCCGGGATGCCGATTTCCAACAATGGGGAGATTCCACCCTGGTACGAAGCTGAGAAGCGGACGATCAGATACGAAAACGTATATCCAGGGATGGGACAAGTGGGCAAGGGCCCACCCGGAGCTGACCATACGAAGAGAAGCGCGGAACCCAAGCACGGCTCGCGGCTCGGATCATGTGGCACGCGGGCTAGGACCTTCCCGAAGCATGTCGGGCAGGGAGACGACGCTTGGGGCGCGTCACGGCTCGGGTTACGGATCACGGATCTCCTGGGCAATCCGCGCGGGGAAGTGACTCGGGACGCGTCCGCGACACGGGTCACGGATCAGTCGAGGCGAGCCTTGAAAGAATATAACGCGAGATACATGCACGTCCCGGGGCCCGGACCACGATGTCGTCATACGAGCCATGCAGGGGTATCGGACCCGGGTCACGCCCTTGATCCGCTACACGAGCCCGTCATGCGTTCCGTGCGTAGAAACGACGAAGATCCAGCCAGCAGCCCGGGCCACGCGATCAGTATCTGAGGGAGGGCTCGTCCCAGGAGGAACGGAGACATCGCCCACGTGAGCCCACATGCATTGTCTACATTCCGGATCACGGGCCCCGGGGCGCTACTAGCTTCATTTAATGCTATAGATGTAGTACGTGGTCTGAATGTAATCATTCCATAATCCCCTATAAATAGAGGGTTTGTCCCTTCAGATTAAGGGCGACACTAATTAGTGAATATACTCGATAATAAAAGTGTGGATAATAGAAATCCTTCAGAAGAAGCTTCAAAGCTCAAAACCTCTGTTCTTTTCCAGATCTAGCTCAACCCCTACACCAGAATATAAATTTACATGTATTAGTATCGTTTCAAACCCTCTATACACAGCCCAGCCCCGTATAATACTACCCGACTAAAACGTGGTAAAACAAGTACCACTCAAAGTTTTAACCGGATTTATTTTAAACTTAATTTAAGTATATATGTTTAAACAATTGTATAAATATTTATGTTTGTAGAAATAAATAAAAAACAAAAATTTAACAAACATTCAAAATATCCTATTAATATATTCGCGATAAAAATATTATCTTATGCACTTATATTATAAGTATTTTTTAATTTTATTTAGTGTATAGGAATATATACTTAAATATAGTGAAAGTTTATATTTTTGAAAATATTTAAGGATTTAGTTTCAAATTTTACTAATTTATAAATTAATAATAAAAATATAGAAATAAAATTATAAATCTAATTAATACATAAACTAATAAATTAATTAATAAACCAAACAAAAACAATGAAAATAAAATTTAGAGATTAAATCACATTTGGTCCTGTAAATATTGTTGATCCCACATTTAGTCCTTTATTTGTTAATTTCATCAAATCCAGTCTTTCCCGGTCAATTTCAATCGGGAAACTCACGTAATGGTCACGTGCGTGGTGACGTGGCGATCATAAGGGGAGGCTTGCTGACGTGGCTTGAGATTAAATCACATTTGGTCCTGCAACTTAGGCTGATCCCACGTTTGGTCCTTTTTTTGTTCAAAAAATCATATCTCATCCTTTCTGGTTGATTTCCACCCGAAATTGCACGTGTGTGTAGGGATGTCAATCGGATCAGCCCACTCGGGCTATCGGGTTACTTCGGTTCGGGCTGAAATTTTTTCGGGCTGAAAATTTGTAGCCCTAACCCTAGAATCTTCGGTCTGGGGCTGGAAAAAATAATATTATATAATAAAAAAATAATTTTTAATACCAAATTAAATTTAATATTAATAAAATTATTATAATTCTAATATTTAAATTATACTAGGGTTTGAATCCTCTATCAACCGAAAAATATTTTGAATTTCCTAACAATGCTGAGATGGCAGGCTGTGGGACCATATTTACTCTCCACATCAGCAAGCCGCCGGGAGTCGATCGCCACCTGTACTGTTGGAAAGTATGTTTCAAATCCTACGTGTGCAATCGATTAACTCAGATGGTCATCTTTGGATGTTAATTGATATACTGATAATGTTATTTATTACTTAGAGCATGATTGCTCAAAAACTATTTATAAAAACCGAAAGGTTTACGAAAGTAACCCCCCCGAGTCGATCTCTCGAGGAGCAATGCTATCGGCACGTGAATGTCGTTTTGTATATGTTAAGTACGAGTTTCATAACGGGAAAGTAAATCATTATTGTCTAAAGGGGGGTTGCAAATGAGTGTTTCATTTAACAACTAAAACAAGTATTTAAAAGCAAGTAATTAAAGAACAATTGTAACAAGTGCGTTTGGGAAGCAAGGGTGTTCCGATTACTCTTCCTAACAAACTAGAGTTGAATTAGATTTATAAAACACTCAATTAGCTAATAATCGGACTAGAGATCTGTTGGAGTTGTGTACTTAATGTCTAGATTTAAGTATCGGTAAACTCCCGGTCATAGCATTTAATCTATTTAATTAATAAACAATTGTTTGCATTTAATTATTATTAATTAAATATATGCAAAGTATAGTCCTAGATTATATACGTTGTAGTTAGTATGGTGTGCGGGCCCACACAGAAGATCATACTATCGGTTACTCGTATTTAATCGAATGGTTGCTCACGACCTAGATGGACACGGACCAATCCATCGGTATAGTCGTTGTGTGAGAGAGAAAATAATTTATCTTAATTATTTTATCACACTTGTACACTTAGTGTATTGGGCGGAACGCTTGAGATTTATCGATTAGTATTGCCTTGGATAATCGATTTAAATCTCAGAGTATTTTATTCTCAATCCCCGAGATGAGTTCATAAGGAATTAACCGATTTAATTATTGGGTTAATTACCGGTAAAATTGGGTCGCTATATTTTATATATGGCATGCCGTGAATACTTAACGGGAAAGTGTATCCCGTAAGGATTGATAATATCCCCGAGATGAGTTCATAAGGAATTATTATGTAAACCCTGCAGGTGGATTTGTTCCGCATAATAATTAAGGTTGAATGTTACTATTCTCGGATATAAGAGATGAATAAATTAATTAGCAATAAATTAATTTTATTCATGGATATTTAAATCTTAAATACACGGAATAAATAATACTAACCGGAGAAATATTATTTGATATAATATGGTTTAATATTGGGAGTGCAATTAATTTATATAGTGGAAAATAAATTAATTAATATTGATGGGATTAATAGATTTGGGCTTTGGCTCAATTTAATCATCAATATTGGAAGCCCAATATTCCACCTCCTTTAGATCCCCTACGTAGCCTATAAAAGCACTACATGGTCTTCACAAATCATGAGACAAGATTATCATACTTGATATTCTAGAGAGTTCGTGAAGGAGATCTATAAGCTTGGAGGATCGTCGCCGACCCGACGTTCAAGCTAGTGCAAGGAATACGTGGAAAGATCCAAGGGTCTTCAATTTGATTTCGTTTCTCCGCACAACGAATCAAAGGTAAAATCATAAACCCTCTTGTGTGATTTTATGTGAATTAAATTGTAATACATACATGAACGCACGATCCGGGAAAACGACGAACCTCGGGGACGGAGATTCGAGATCCCCGGCGAGGATCGAGAGGAGCGGCCGAACCCTAGGGTTCGACCGCCGGGAACGCGCGACGAAAGGGGGCCCCGGCTTGACGCCGGGGACGCACGATCGACCCTCGTTGATCGCCGGGATGCCGCGGGCTGGTGCCGCGGCGGATCCCAGCAACCCTCGTCGGCGGCGCATGGCGCGAGGAGCCCTCGGCTGGAGCCGAGGGATGCGATCGATCACGAGGATCGATCGCGGGGTGCTGCGGGGTCACCCGTAGCCGCCTCGCATGAGCTACGGGTTCACCCGCAGCGGTCGAGCGAGGGCGATGCCCTCGCTAGGGCAGCGAGTGTTGGAATTCGCTATCCCGGGTTATCAAAATTGCGGAACCGATAACCCGAACGAACCCTTCGCCGGAGATCGTACGTACACCGACTCATCCGCCGGAGTCCGGGCTTTGGAGACCATGCATCCGAAGACGCACAGCCCGCCCCCACCCGAACCCCCGCGAGTCGGGGTTCGTCCAATCAAGTGATCGATCGCACGCGGCGATCGATCGGGGTGGACTGCCCAGCAGCCGCCCGCGGCGGGTCCGGCGACCCGCCGCCCGCGGCGGGTCCGGCGACCCGCCGCCACCAGGAGGCCCCCCGCCTTCACGGCGGGGTAGGGCACGGCACCAGCCCGTGCCCTAGCGATCGATCCCGTGGATCGATCGCACACCCTCGGCCCAGCCGAGGGTCGGCCCCCACGCCCCACGCCGAAACCCTAGGCGGGCGTGCGCTGCGGTCCGGTGGCTTCGCCACCACCGCGCGTTCGTCCGTCTACTCCGGGCTTCGATCTTCGGATCTTCGTCCTACGGTATTCTCGATAAAACAAATCGAACAATTAACAAGTGCGTTGAGAATTGTACCTACGATTCGTTGTTCGGAGAAACGAAATCGATGACCTCGTGACCTTCCCGCGTATTCCTTGCACTCCGTTCGAACGTCGGGTGGGCGACGAGCTATCGAACTTATGGATCCTCTTCACTCTTAGAACTTTATTGTTGGCGTAATTTAGGTTAGTAAAAGTGAAGACCATGTAGTGCTTTTATAGGCTACGAAGGGGATCAAAAGGAGAATAAATATTGGGCTTTAATATTGAAAATTAAATTGGGTCCAACCCAAATCCATTAATTCTTATCAATATTAATTTTATTTATTTTCCACTATATAAATAAAATTGAACTCCCAATATTATTCCATATTATACCAAATAATATTTCTCCAACTTAGTATTATTTATTCCGTGTATTTAAGATTTAAATATCCATGAATAAAATTTATTTATTGCTTAATAAATTTATTCATCTCTTATATCCGAGAATAGTACCACTCAACCTTATTTATTATGCGGAACAAATCCACTCGCGAGGTTTACATAATAAATCCTTATGAGCTCATCTCGGGGATATTATCAACCCTTACGGGATACACTGCCCCTTCAAGAATTCACGGCATGCCATATATAAAATATAGTGACCCAACTTAGCCGGTAATTAACCCAATAATTAAACCGGTTAATTCCTTTGGTAAATCAAAGTCACTTATATTAAATATACACACCCGCAATTGTTTCAGGGATTAAGAATAAAATACTCCGAGTCTCAAATCAATTATCGCCGAGCAATCCTAATTGATGAGTCTCAATCGATCCGCTCAATACACCAAGTGTACAAGTGTGATAAAATAATTAAGATAAATTATTTTCTCTCTCACACAACGACTATACCGATGGATTGGTCCGTGTCCATCTAGGTCGTGAGCAACTGTTCGATTAAATACGAGTAACCGATAGTATGATCTTCTGTGTGCCCATGCAACACCATACTAACTACAACGTATAAAATCCAGGACTATAATTTGCATATATTTAATTAACAATAATTAAAAGCAAATGAATGTCTGTAATAGATAGATAAATGAAAGTGCATACAGAGTTCAGAATACTCAAATCTAGACATTAAGTATACTACTCTATCAATCTCCCACTTATACTAAGGTCTAGTCTTATCTTCCAAACTCCCGACTCCCATACTCATCACGTGCTTAAGTTGTACTTTCAAGAAGTACTATGTGAATGAGCACTCTAGGTTGCCGCTCTGAAGTTATCTTGGTGACTACAGCGTCGTCTCCCTCGACGATGACTCGTATCAGGTGGTACTTGCTCTATGTGTTATCTTACACTTGTGGACTTGTGATTTCTTACCATTTGCCATTGCACCGCTATAGCCTTTGGCAAATTAAGAATCACATCTAAGTCCCAGAGATTATCCCGGAGCTATACCAAAACATCCGCTGCCTCTGAGGCCGCTTATTTGGTTACCCATGGCAGAGTCCGAAAAGCATCGTGCTTATCACTCTTTCATGTTAAAACTCCTTCTCCTTTAATAGTGAAACACATAGCCTGATATCGACTTACACCGGTCCTTATTCGATTAGAAATCTAAGAGAATGTAATCCAAAGGAAATGTTTGTCTGCTCCGTAATCCAGAACATAGTTTCCAGTACTTCGAAAGTACTTAAAATGTTCATTACAGCAGTCAAGTATTCCTTTCCAGGATTACCTTGATATCCTCCCACTATGCTAACCGCATAGCCGATATCAGGTTCTTGTTTTCAACAATGCATTCATCGAGCTTTCCACACTTAAAGTGTAGGAAACATCTTTCATTGCTTCTATCTCCTTCTGTGTTCCAAAACACATATCCTTAGATAGATGCATTCCGTATCTGAAAGGTAACGAACCTTTCTGGGAATCTTGCATGTTAAAACGAACCACAATCATATATATGTAAGATGTCCAGGAGAAGTACAATGTTCTCTCCTAGAGATCCAAGATCTCAAGAACAGGTCCAACTTCTTCCTATATCTTTCATAATGATTTATCCAGACAACCATCATTTCATGTCTGATTACATCTTTACATTGTTGCCAATGATAAAATGTTATCTACATAAAACCCGAGAAACACCACCTTGTTTCCATCACGTTTCCCATACACACGATTCGTCTATGCTTTGATGAATCCATAAAATGGACTATCTCATCAATTTGCAAGTACCACGAACTCGAGGCTTGTTTCAATCCATAAATGGATCGATTAAGCTTGCACACTAGATGATCTCGCCCCTTAGCAATGAATCCTTCTGGTTGTTTGTCTCGTCAAGACTTCCATTAAGGAAAGCTGTCTTGACATCCATTTGCCACACCTCATAATCCATATGAGCTGCTATGGATAAGAGAATCCGGATCGACTTTATCTTGGCTACCGGCGAGAAGGTCTCCTCATAATCGATTCCCTCTTTCTGAGTATATCCTTTCGCAACAAGCCTAGCTTTAAAGGTTTCAACCTTTCCGTCAGATCCTCTCTTTCTCTTGTAGACCCATTTACACCCAATTGGCTTTACGCCGCTTGGTGGTTCTACAAGATCCCAGACTTTATTAGAATCCATAGATTCTATTTCGGATTTCATCGCTTTCTTCCAAGAAGGCGCATCTATATCTTGTACCGCCTCATCATAGGTCCAGGGATCGATTTCATGAACTCCGGGTGCCGAGTCCGAAGACTCACCCAGTCCAATCCATCTGTCCGGTTGTTTAACAACCCTCCCACTACGACGGCGTTCCGGTGTATCAACAGTAATAACAGTAAGTGCAGTTAGTGGTGTACCGCTACTCGGTTCGGCTGGTTCTCAGTCCTTATCGTTCTCTCTCATTCAAAGTATTACGTCACTTTGGGCTTGTGGTTCATCTAATAGTCTTCCTCTAAGAACCGGGCGTTAGAACTTATAACGTCCTTCTGGTTCATAGTACTATTTGAACACACATCTTTTGTTCTTTTAGGATATTCTACAACTGCATTTGAATGCGCCGTTGTTTCCAGACATATCCATAGAACATAGGTAGTTCCGTATAACTCATGCCTTTACTATTTCCATAAGAGTTCCATTTCTTAATTTTTGACACACCACTCCTACACAAGAGTGTATGGTGTAGTCATTTGGGATCAAATCCCAATCTCTGATCAGTATGCCATGCATTCCTCAGACATGCACTTGCCTCCGCGATTAGATCGCAGGCTTTCAATGGATATACCATGATGGTTCCCCACAATAGCTTTGTGTCCATTGACTTGTCAAAACACTTTGCTTTTGTGGCACATTAGGTATGCTAATCCATTTTTCGAGTAATCATAAAATGAAGTACTCGTATCTTATTGTCTGAGTAGACAAAGGTCTGCATACATCAGAGTTAATCAATTCTAATACTTGTCCGGATCTTATACCTTATATCCATAAAGGATTGCTTTGTCGTATTATCTTCCAAATTAGATTCTTAGGTCGGAAGGTCCACTCCTTCAACTTAATTGATCTTACAATCAATTTTCGACCCTTGAACTTCTCATTTGAATAAATATGACTTAGCATAAGAATCCACAAGTATAAATGATTAAATAAAGAAATCTCTTATTAGTAAAACGAGTTATATATAGAACGGTTCGTTGCATCGTGGTGGACTCAGGATTCATCATTTATATATTGCTAGCTAATGTACCAAAATAGATAATACCATTATTTCTCCTTATAACCATCAAATGATTAAAAGAAATAAAATATCCATTTATTAGAAATCCAGAACAAAGTTCTTTCTAATTTGAAAGGTACATAAAAGCAATAACCCAAAATGAAATCCTATAAAATGTCCTCCACTGCAACTGCTGCCTCCTCTACAGCATTGCCCATGTAGACTACGATTTCTTCTTTTCTAAGTCGTCGGGTTTCCTGGAACCCTTGCATTTAGAATGCACATACCGTCAGTGGTTCTATATCTACACACCAGGTTCCGGCAGATAATACCACTGACTATGTTTTATGACTAAAGAAGATTTCGTACTTTTGATGAGAGGACAATCAGACCTCCAGTGCCCAAACTGCTTGCATCGAAAGCACTTGCCCAAAGGCTTGCCTTTCCCAATCCGTGGCTTTAAGCCACTGGGTTTCTTTGCACGCTTTTCCTCTAGCCTTGCCACAAAAGCTTGTGATTCTCTTAACTTACGCACAAACTCCGCTCTCGTTGATTCCTTTTTAAGGGACTCATTGAGAGAGAATTCTGTGAGTATGTTAATCACCTCTTGTCCGGCTTCCACGCTATGTCTCAACATCATTCTGAGGTCATTTCGAATGTCCTCATCAGTTGGGACAACAGTGGATTCGGAAAGCTCAACAGTCTGGACAATGTCCAGATTTCGTTCCCAATCATCACCATATGGAACCGGTGAGTTTTCATCCTTAAGTATATCACAAAGTAGGGTCACAGTCATTCTTAACCTATAAGCACATAAAACAGACAAACAATTTAATATCCGATATTATCTCCCTTAAATGATATCATTAAATCACTAATCACATCTAAAATCCCATCAGGTAAGGCAAGCCACGTGGTGTGGACGTTTACCCACCCAAATGATTTAGCAATTAGATTTTCTTTGGTCATACATCAATTATAGCGTGACCTCGTGGGGAGGAATACTATAACGCGTATCTAAGTGTAAACCATTACTCAGTACCAAAGTAAATTACTTGGAATTGCTACATCACCGCAAGCCACGTGGTGTGGACGTTTACGATAACTTCACAACTCTTCATAATTACTAACAACTGTCTACATCAATTAATCCAAAGTCCGTCAGCATAGCAAGCCACGTGGTGTGGACGTTTACCACACTAAGAGACTTTTATAATTGACTCCCAATTACTTGATCCATTTGATCTCGTGAATCAAGACGTGGAGAATCATAAGTGAAACTCGAAGTTTCTAACCAGTGATTCACCATGCGAACGACCCTATCTCTCATAAATGAGGGAGCCGAGCAGACAAACGACCCATCTATCAAAGAATGGCACGAAAGTCTCTAATTTGTGTCCTCTACATGACCAAGTGGCTCTGGCTCCATTCCACTCCCCGGGGTGAGAATGAGTCGACTTGAAATCAGCTTTGGAAAGACAAATTAGGCATTGTTTGATAAACTCAATTAATGTCTCTTGTAAGAGGAATTACAAGAACTCTCCTCCAATGACTTATCTATATAAACTTCAAAAGTTCATAAAAGTCACCAAGAGAGCAGCAATGGAGACCATGGGTATGTTTCCATACCCTCTCCCACTTAGCTTTTTACAATAAAGGGATACGCTATCTAGTGCATAAAATAAACACATATAGCATGCATACATGTAATAAAGCACATAGTATTATCACATAGTCAAAATAATTACTAGAATATTATTTTCCGACTATTATGGCTTCATCACATCCCCGTACGCATCTTCTAGTCTTCAGTCTTCGTTTCTTGAATGCTCCATGTGACGAATATTAATTTCCAATATTTAAATCTATTTATTTTTAATTAATCCAAAAGTTACTTAATTCGAAAATTAAGTCAATTGAATATATCAAAAATAAAATTAAATATTATTAATATTTTTATTTATTTTATTTTCTTTTTCCACTTCATTAAATCTCTAGAATAATCCATCCAAGAAAAACTTGGAATATTCTAGATGATATCCATAATGAAATAAAGAAATAAAATAATTAGGACTATTATACTTTTCTAAATTTATTTTACTCCTAATCCATGAATATTCCCATGAGTAGGAATAATCAAATAGGAAAAATAAATTTAGTACTAAATTAATTCTTTTTCTATTTTTCTAGAATATTCCATAAAGAAATATTCAAAATAGGAAATTATGAATTAATTAGGAAAGTATATTTCCGGTAGGAGTAGCCCGGGTTGGGAGTCCCCGAGCCACCCCCCACCATCGATCGATCGGCCAGCCACGGGGAGGAGCCGCCGCCGCCCAGCACGCCGACAACCACCGTGATGGTGGCAGCCGCGGCTAGGGCAACCAGCCCCTAGCCCACGGCCATTCGATCCGGGCATCACACGGGGATCGATCAAGTCGATCCCAAGCCCTCGTCCCTCTCGTCACTTCGTCTTCTCCGGCGGTCTTCGATGCGTCGATCCAATCGCAAAATTAAATTTACAAAAATCTAAATTATAATTCCGGTATCGATTCTATACACGAAATCGACCCTATACATTTTCCGGAAAATCAACGAACATAATAATAAATCCTAAATTCGGTCAACCCCCGAATTTTTACTATTACAAGCATTCACCACCAAAAACGAATCTCGACATGTCCGAGAGTTTAATAAAACCAACAATCACATGACAAAATAATTAAACGAATAATCATCAAGCCATAATAGTCGGAACCCTGCAAGGTAGAACAATTTTATCGAAAATACCGCGAACGTAAACCACGCTCTGATACCAATTGTTGGAATTCGCTATCCCGGGTTATCAAAATTGCGGAACCGATAACCCGAACGAACCCTTCGCCGGAGATCGTACGTACACCGACTCATCCGCCGGAGTCCGGGCTTTGGAGACCATGCATCCGAAGACGCACAGCCCGCCCCCACCCGAACCCCCGCGAGTCGGGGTTCGTCCAATCAAGTGATCGATCGCACGCGGCGATCGATCGGGGTGGACTGCCCAGCAGCCGCCCGCGGCGGGTCCGGCGACCCGCCGCCACCAGGAGGCCCCCCGCCTTCACGGCGGGGTAGGGCACGGCACCAGCCCGTGCCCTAGCGATCGATCCCGTGGATCGATCGCACACCCTCGGCCCATCCGAGGGTCGGCCCCCACGCCCCACGCCGAAACCCTAGGCGGGCGTGCGCCGCGGTCCGGTGGCTTCGCCACCACCGCGCGTTCGTCCGTCTACTCCGGGCTTCGATCTTCGGATCTTCGTCCTACGGTATTCTCGATAAAACAAATCGAACAATTAACAAGTGCGTTGAGAATTGTACCTACGATTCGTTGTTCGGAGAAACGAAATCGATGACCTCGTGACCTTCCCGCGTATTCCTTGCACTCCGTTCGAACGTCGGGTGGGCGACGAGCTATCGAACTTATGGATCCTCTTCACTCTTAGAACTTTATTGTTGGCGTAACTTAGGTTAGTAAAAGTGAAGACCATGTAGTGCTTTTATAGGCTACGAAGGGGATCAAAAGGAGAATAAATATTGGGCTTTAATATTGAAAATTAAATTGGGTCCAACCCAAATCCATTAATTCTTATCAATATTAATTTTATTTATTTTCCACTATATAAATAAAATTGAACTCCCAATATTATTCCATATTATACCAAATAATATTTCTCCAACTTAGTATTATTTATTCCGTGTATTTAAGATTTAAATATCCATGAATAAAATTTATTTATTGCTTAATAAATTTATTCATCTCTTATTTCCGAGAATAGTACCACTCAACCTTATTTATTATGCGGAACAAATCCACTCGCGAGGTTTACATAATAAATCCTTATGAGCTCATCTCGGGGATATTATCAACCCTTACGGGATACACTGCCCCTTCAAGAATTCACGGCATGCCATATATAAAATATAGTGACCCAACTTAGCCGGTAATTAACCCAATAATTAAACCGGTTAATTCCTTTGGTAAATCAAAGTCACTTATATTAAATATACACACCTGCAATTGTTTCAGGGATTAAGAATAAAATACTCCGAGTCTCAAATCAATTATCGCCGAGCAATCCTAATTGATGAGTCTCAATCGATCCGCTCAATACACCAAGTGTACAAGTGTGATAAAATAATTAAGATAAATTATTTTCTCTCTCACACAACGACAATACCGATGGATTGGTCCGTGTCCATCTAGGTCGTGAGCAACTGTTCGATTAAATACGAGTAACCGATAGTATGATCTTCTGTGTGCCCATGCAACACCATACTAACTACAACGTATAAAATCCAGGACTATAATTTGCATATATTTAATTAACAATAATTAAAAGCAAATGAATGTTTGTAATAGATAGATAAATGAAAGTGCATACAGAGTTCAGAATACTCAAATCTAGACATTAAGTATACTACTCTATCAGCGAGTCAGCGACTCGCTGCGGGGCTGCTACGAGCAGCCCCGGGGATGCCTCGTGCATCCCCAGCGATCATCCGTAGATGATCGCGAGCCCCCTCGTGGGGGCTCGGCTGGATGCTCGCGGCCCTCGGGCCTCGCTGGATGTTCGGTCGGGCCCCGGCTCACGCGGCGGTTCGCGGTTGGTTCTCCGGCGATCGAGGATTTCGGTCGGGGATATCGGTTCCGCAATTTTTGATACCCCGGGATATCGATTTCCAACAATTGGTATCAGAGCGTTTGGTTTCGTGTTCATGTATGTGTTCAATTATCGTTCTACCTTGCAGGGATTTCCGGCTATCATGGTTAAATTATTTTGTTAATTAATTATCATGATTATTCATTTATTAAACTCTCGGACATGTCGAGATTCGTTTTGTGTGGATGAATGCTTGTAATAGTAAAAATTCTGGGGTTGACCGAATTTAGGATTTATTATTATTGTTCTATGTTTTCCGGAAAATGTATAGGGTCGATTTCATGTATAGAATCGATACCGGAATTGTAATTTAATTTTGTAAATTAATTTTACGTTGGATCGATGCCGAGGATCTCGAATCCCCGTCCCCATGATCGATCCCCATGAGGATCGATCGACCCCACCATGGGGCTTCCCGCTAGGGCTTCCGGCCACGCCGGCCACCGGCGGTGGTGGCGCGTGGGGCTGGGAGCGGCGGCGGTGGTGATCCCAGGCGGTGGTGGTCGGCGGTGGGGGTGGTATGGGGTCTCCCAACCCATGATACTCCTACCATGATACGACTTTCCTAATTAATTCGGTTTTCCTATTTGAGTGTTCTTAATTTTTAACTCTCATTGATTAGGAAAAGAATTAATTGGAATTAATTTATTTCCTTATTGAGTATTCTCTTTTATGGGAACTCTCATGGATTAGGAAAAGAATTAATTTGAAATTAATTTATTTCCTATTTGATTATTCATATTCTTGGGAATTTTCATTAGATGGAAATTAATTAATCATGAAAAGTAGAAGAGTCCTAATTTATTTTATTTCCTTATTCTATTATAGAAGTCTACTAGAATATTCCAAGTCTTACTTGGATGGAATTTTAGAGATTTAATGGAATTAGATAGGAAGATAAAAATAAATAGAAATATTAATAATATTTAATTTTATTTTTAATATATTCGATTGACTTAATTTTCAAATTAAGTAACTTTTGGATTAATTGAAAATAAATAGAATTAAATATTGGGATTAATATTCTCGTCACATGGAGCATTCAAGAACGAAGACTGAAGACTAGAAGATGCGTACGGAGATGGAATAAAGCCATGATAGTCGAAAATAATTTTCTAGCATTATTTTGACTATGTGATACTATGTGCTTTATTACTTGTATGCATGCTATATGTGTTTACTTTATCCACTAGATAGCGTATCTCTTATTGTAAAAAGCTAAGTGGGAGAGGGGATGGAAACATTCCCATGGTCTCCATTACTGTTCTCTTGGTGACTCTTATGGACTTTTGACGTTCGTATATGTTGGAAATCGATATCCCGGGGTTAACGGAATTGCGGAAACATAACCCCGATCAAAATCCCTTCGCCGGAAACCACCGCGAACCACCGCGCAAACCGGGCCCGACCAAGGTAACACCGCCGCGGGATAAACCCGCGGCTAGCCCTAGCCGAGCCCCACGTGGGGCTCGCGATTGCACGGGGCAATCGCTGGGGATGCATCGTGCATCCCCGGGGCTGCTCGTAGCAGCCCCCTGGCGGTGAGTCCGGCGACTCACCGCCACCGTCGATCGGAGGAGGGGGCGCCTGCCACGGCACCAGCCCGCGGCTGCCCCCAGCGATCGACCGAAGTCGATCGCTCGCCCCGGCGTCCAGCCATGGCCCTTCGATGTGCACCGGCGGTCGAAGCCCTAGGGCTCGACCGCCACCCTCGGCGTCCAGTCGAGGGTACTCATGCGATCCCGGCGGGGCTCGCTTGACCGCCCGCGGTCCGGTGATCTCGGATCACCACCGCGCGGTCAAACCCCATCCCCGGGTTCGTCCCTCAGATCTTCGTTCATGCGTATACCCGAATTAATAATTAAAATCATCGAGGGTGTTCGTGATTTTACCTTTGTTCTCGTTGTACGGAGAAACGAGATCTATGAAGACCTTGAGACCTTCCCACGTATTCCTTGCACTAGCTCGAACGTCGGGTGGGCGACGATCTTCCGAACTCCATGGATCTCCCTCTCTACTTTCTCTCTCTAGAATTGTGATCTTCAAGTTATGAGAATAGAGAAGACAATGTAGTGCTTTTATAGGCTACGTAGGGGATCTTAAGGAGGTGGAATATTGGGCTTCCAATATTAATGATTAAATTGAGCCCAAGCACAAATCTATTAATCCCATTAATATTAATTAATTTATTTTCCACTATATAAATTAATTGCACTCCCAATATTAAACCATATTATATCAAATAATATTTCTCCGGTAGTATTATTTATTCCGTGTATTTAAGATATAAATATCCATGAATAAAATTAATTTATTTCTAATTAATTTATTCATCTCTTGTATCCGAGACTAGTACCATTCAACCTTAATTATTATGCGGAACAAATCCACCTGCAGAGTTTACATAATAATTCCTTATGAACTCATCTCGGGGATATTATCAACCCTTACGGGATACACTTTCCCGTCAAGTATTCACGGCATGTCATATATAAAATATAGTGACCCAACTTAACCGGTAATTGACCCAATAATTAAACCGGTCAATTCCTTTGGAAAATCAAAGTAACTTATATTAAATATATACACCCGCAATAATATCAGGGATTAAGAATAAAATACACTGAGACTTAAATCGATTATCAAAGGCAATCTTAATCGATAAATCTCAAGCGATCCGCCCAATACACCAAGTGTACAAGTATGATAAAATAATCAAGACAGATTATTTTCTCCCTCATACAACGACTATACCGATGGATTGGTCCGTGTCCATCTAGGTCGTGAGCAACTGTTCGATTAAATACGAGTAACCGATAGTATGATCTTCCGTGTGGGCCCGCACACCATACTAACTACAACGTATATAATCTAGGACTATAATTTGCATATGTTTAATTATAAATAATTAAACGCAAATAATTGTTTATTTAATTAAATAGATTAATGGAAATAGGTCGGGAGTTTCCGTTACTTAAATCTAGACATTAAGTACACAACTCCAACAATCTCCCACTTGTACTAAGGTCTAGTCATTTCCTCCAAACTCCCGACTCCCATACTCATCACGTGCTTAAACTGTACTTCCAAGAAGTACCATGTGAATGAGCAATCTAGGTTGTCGCTCTGAAGTTATCTTGGTGACTACAGCGTCGTCATCCCTGACGATGATTCGTATCAGGTGGTACTTGCTCTATGTGTTATCTTACACTTATGGACTTGTGATTTCTTACCATTTGCCATTGCACCGCTATTTACATAGCCTTTGGCAAACTAAGAATCACATCTAAGTCCCAGAGATTATCCCGGAGCTATACCAAAACTTCCGCTGCCTCTGAGGCCGCTATTTGGTTACCCATGGCAGAGTCCGAAAAGCATCGTGCTTATCACTCTTCCATGTTAAAAACTCCTTTTCCTTCGATAGTGAAACACATAGCCTGATATCGACTTACACCGGTCCTCATTCGATTAGAAATCTAAGAGAATGTAATCTAAAGAAAATGTTCGTCTGCTCCGTAATCCAGAACATAGTTTCCAGTACTTCGAAAGTACTTAAAATGTTCACTACAGCAGTCGAGTATTCCTTTCCAGGATTATCTTGATATCCTCCCACTATACTAGCCGCATAGCAGATATCAGGTTCTCGTTTTCAACATCGCATTTATCAAGCTTTCCACACTCGAAGTGTAGGAAACTGCTTTTACTGCTTCTATCTCTTTTTGTGTTTCAAAACACATATCCTTAGATAGATGCATTCCGTATCTGAATGGTAACGAACCTTTCTCGGAATCTTGCATGTTAAAACGAACCATAATCATATCTATGTAAGATGTCCAGGAGAAGTACAATGTTCTTTCCTAGAGATCCAAGATCTCAAGAACATGTCCAACTTCTTCCTATATCTTTCATAATGATTTATCCAGACAACCATCATTTCATGTCTGATTACATCTTTACATTGTTGCCAATGATAAAATGTTATCTACATAAAACCCGAGAAACACCACTTTGTTCCATCACGTTTCCAATACACACGATTCGTCTATGCTTTGATGAATCCATAAAATGGACTATCTCATCAATTTGCAAGTACCACAAACTCAATGCTTTGTTCAAATCCATAAATGGATCAACTAAGCTTGTACTCTAAATGATCTTGCCTCTTAGCAATAATCCTTATTGCTTTCCAAGAAAGGCACATTTAGATCTACTACTGCCTCCATGTAGATCCAAGGATCGATTTCATGTATACTAGATCCAGAGTCCGAAAACTCTCCTAGTCTTATGAATATCTCCGGTTGATCCACAACCTCCCACTACAACGGCATTCCGGTGTATAAACAGTAATAACAGTAGGTGCAGTTAGTGGTGTACCGCTACTCGGTTCGGCTGGTTCCCAGTCCTTATCGCTTTCTCTCAATCAAAGTATTACGTCACTTTGGGCTGTGGTTCATCTAATAGTCTTCCTCTAAGAACCGGGCGTTATAACTTATAACGCCCTTCTGGTTCATAGTACTATTGAACACACATCTTTTTTTCTTCTAGGATATTCTATAACCGCATTTGAATGCGCCGTTGTTTCCAGATATATCCATAGAACACAGGTAGTTCCGTATAACTCATGCTTCTACTATTTCTATAAGAGTTCCATTTCTTGTTTACGACACACCATTTCTACACAACAGTGTATGGTGTAGTCATTTGGGATCAAATCCCAATCTCTGATCAGTATGCCATACATTCCTCAGACAGGCACTTCCCTCCGCGATCAAATCGCAGGCTTTCAATGGATATACTATGATGGTTCCCCACAATAGCTTTGTGTCCATTGACTTTTCAAAATACTTTGCTTTTGTGGCACATTAGGTATGCTAATCCATTTTTCGAGTAATCATAAAATGAAGTACTCGTACCTTATTGTCTGAGTAGACATAGGTCTGCATACATCAGAGTTAATCAATTCTAATACTTTTCCGGATCTTATACCTTATATCCATAAAGGATTGCTTAGCTATGTTATCTTCCAAATTAGATTCTTGGGTCGGGAGGTCCACTCCTTCAACTTAATTGATCAAAATATCAATTTTCGACCTTTGAACTTCTTATTTGAATAAACATTACTTAGCATAAGAATCCACACAAGTATAAATGATTTATTACAGAAATATCTCTTAAAAGTAAAAACGAGTTATATACTATGGTTCGTTGCATCGTGGTGGACTTAGGATTTATATATTGCTAGCTAATGTACCAGAATAGATAATATCATTATTTCTTCTTATAACCATCAAATGATTAAAAGAAATAAAATATCTATTCATTAGAAATCCAGAACAAAGTTCTTTCTAAAAGGTACATAAAAGCAATAACTCAAAAATGAAATCCTATATAATTGTCCTCCACTGCAACAGCTGCCTCCTTAACAGCATTGCCCATGTAGACTACGATTTCTTCTTTTCCAAGTCGTCGGGTTTCCTGGAACCCTCGCATTTAGAATGCGCATACCGTCAATGGTTCCATATCTACACACCAGGTTCCGGTAGATAATACCAATGACTATGTTTTTACGACTAAAGAAAAATTTTGTACTTTCTTTGAGAGGATAGTCAGACTTCCAGTACCTAGACTGTTTGCATCGAGAACTCTTGCCTATTGGCTTTCTCGTCCCATCTCGTGATCCAAGAAACTTAGGACCACTGGGTTTCTTTGCTTGCTTTTCCTTTCCCCCGGTTTTTGCCCTTAGGTTCGAAACCTTTGGCATTGGCTACAAGAGCTTGCGATTTCCGTCTCAACTCGTCCAAAAGGTCCATCATCTTAGAAACGTGTTCAAGCGCTTCCTCGAATGAATGACCTTTATGAGTATCCTCATCGCCTCTTGTCTAGCCACTACGTCATGTCTAAACATCTCCTTGAGTTTGAACATGATATAAAATCAGTCCCTTCCTCATCAGTTAAGACATTGGTAGGCTCGGGAGAACAAAGCTCACTTGAGTACAAACTTGCACTCTTTAACAGTTTGGACAATGTCTAGATCTCTTATTCCAATCAATACATTCAGGGACCAGTGATTTAAATTCCTCAAGTATCACAGAAAGTGGGTTCAAAGCCATATCCTAATCTATGAGCACATATAACAACAAACAATTGATTTAATCTCCGATATTATCTCCCTCAAATAATATCATTAAATCACTAATCATATCTAAAATCCCATCAGATATGGCAAGCCACGTGGTGTGGACGTTTACCTACCCAAACGATTTAGCAATTAGATTTGCTTCGGTCATACATCACTTATAGCGTAACTTCGTGGGGAAGAATACTATAATGCGTATCTAAGTGTAAACCATTACTCAGTACTAAAGTAAATCGTTTGGAACCGCTACATCACCGCAAGCCACGTGGTGTGGACGTTTACGATGATTTCACAATTCTTCACAATTCCTTATAACTGTCTACATCAATTAATCCAAAATCCGTTAGTACAGCAAGCCACGTGGTGTGGACGTTTACTACACCAAGAGACTTTTATAATTTACTCCCAATTACTTGATCCATTCGATTTTTGTAAATCAGGACGCGGAGAATCATAAGTGAAACTCGAAGTTTCTAACCAGTGATTCACCATGCGAACAACCCTATCTCTCATTAGATGAGGGAGCCGAGCAGACAATCGATCCATTTCTAGAAATGGTACGAAGGTCTCTAATTTGTGTCATCCACATGACCAAGTGGCTTTGGCTCCATTCCACTCCCCGGGGTGAGAATGAGTCGACTTGAAGTCAGTTTCAGAAAGACAAATTAGGCATTGTTTGATAAACTTGATCAATGTTTCTCGTAAAAGGAATTACAAGAATTCTCCTCCAATGACTTGTCTATACGAACTTCAAAAGTCCATAAGAGTCACCAAGAGAACAGTAATGGAGACCATGGGATTGTTTCCAATCCCTCTCCCACTTTGCTTTTTATAACAAAGGGATACGCTATCTAATGCATAATTAAATACACATAAGCATGCATACATGAAAAAAAGCACATAGAATATTATCACATAGTCAAAATAATACTAGAAAATTATTTTCGACTATCATGGCTTTATTCCATCTCCGTACGCATCTTCTAGTCTTCAGTCTTCGTTCTTGAATGCTCCATGTGACGGGAATATTAATTCCAATATTTAAATCTATTTATTTTCAATTAATCCAAAAGTTACTCAATTCGAAAATTAAGTCAATCGAATATATCAAAAATAAAATTAAATATTATTAATATTTTTATTATTTTTACTTTCCTTTTCTACTCCATTAAATCTCTAGAATCTTATCCAAGACCCACTTGGAATATTCTAGAAGATTTCTATAATGGAATAAGGAAATAAAATAATTTAGGACTCCTAATCCTTCCAAATTAATTCCTTTCCTAATCTATTAAAAATTCCATAAAGGAATAATTAAATAGGAAAAATTAATTAAGGACTTTCAAAACCTTCCAAATTAATTATTTTCCTAATCCATTAAAAATTTCATAAAGAAATAATTAAATAGGAAAAACAAATTAATTCTAAATTTATTCTTTTCCTAATCCATGAAAATTCCCATAATAGGAATAATCAATAAGGAAATAAATTTATTCTAAATTTATTCTTTTCCTATTCCATGAGAGTTCCCAAAAAAAAATAGGAATACTCAAAATAGGAAAACCGAATAGTTTAGGAAAGTTAGATCTCGGCGGGAGAGCACGGGTTGGGAGTCCCCGCGCCCTACCACCATCGATCGCCGGCTCGGAGCACCGCCGCCGCCGCCCCCATCCGGCCAGCCACCTCGTCGGCGGCATCATGTCCGAGAGGGCTTCGCGGGCAGCCCCTTTGTGGTCGATCGATCCTACGGGATCGGCCATGGGGTTGGCCGATCCGGAGCCCTCCCTCTCTTTCGTCTCCTCCGTCACACGTCTTCTTCTCCGGCGGTCGTTTCGGCATCGATCCAACGTAAATAAAATTACATAATTTAATTACAATTATCCGGTATCGATTCTATACATGAAATCGACCCTATACATTTTCCGGAAAAAGTAGAACGTAATAATAAACCTAAATTCGGTCAACCCCGAGTTTTTACTATTACAAGCATTCACCACACATAAAACGAATCTCGACATGTTCGAGAGTTTAATAATCAAGAACAATATTATGACATTAATTAAAATAATTAAATCTAGCCATAATAGTCGGAAACCCTGCAAGGTAGAACAATTTATCGCATATACACATGAACTAGAACCAACTCTCTGATACCAATTGTTGGAAATCGATATCCCGGGGTTAACGGAATTGCGGAAACATAACCCCGATCAAAATCCCTTCGCCGGAAACCACCGCGAACCACCGCGCAAACCGGGCCCGGCCAAGGTAACACTGCCGCGGGATAAACCCGCGGCTAGCCCTAGCCGAGCCCCGCGTGGGGCTCGCGATTGCACGCGGCAATCGCTGGGGATGCATCGTGCATCCCCGGGGCTGCTCGTAGCAGCCCCCCGGCGGTGAGTCCGGCGACTCACCGCCACCGTCGATCGGAGGAGGGGGCGCCTGCCGCGGCACCAGTCCGCGGCTGCCCCCAGCGATCGACCGAAGTCGATCGCTCGCCCCGGCGTCCAGCCGGGGCCCTTCGATGTGCACCGGCGGTCGAAGCCCTAGGGCTCGACCGCCACCTGTTGGAAATCGACTACCCGGGACAAGTCCGTTCGACTACTCGAACTTCCGGACAAGTCCAGTCGACCTCCGGTCTGCCCAAGGTGTTCACGACGAAGCCCCTGACCCGAAATGCACCCAGCCATCGCACCCGAGGCACGACCGCGCAAAACGAGAGGCTTCTGGCCTCTCTGTCGTCCGACACCAGAAGGTGTCGTTCGACAAGCCTGTTCAATGTCGTCCGACACCAGAAGGTGTCGTCCGACAAGCCTGTCGGGCGACAGTAAAACCTGTCGTCCGACACCCGTCGCGAACAGCGGCGGGATTCGCCCGTTCTGGCTGTTCCGATGTGATTTTCTCGATCCGACTGCCATGCCGGAGGTCAGAAACCTCCCAGCAGTCCGAGAATGTCACATCCAAGCCACGGGATCCGATCTACGTTCAAAATATGATCAACGAAATATGAGATCGAATAAATTGCGGAAAAGAGAATCGATCTCATACCTTCTCGGTCGATTGTTGAGACCTTAGATGCTTCTAACGTATGCCTCAGATCCTTTGACTCCAACCGTTGTGTGGGCAACGATCCGTTGGGTCTCCTTTTCTGCTTTCTCCTTTTCTACCAGCGTTATATTTTCTATTCTCTGATGAGAGAAAAATAATTGCGCTATACTGTATTATTTTTGCAGAGAAAAACTTAATTGCGCTAACGCAATAATGTTTTCTCAGAAAAATAAAAAGCTGCGGAATGTAGGTTTAGGATAGGCAAGGTAGGATATTTATAGAGTTACGTTAGGGACGTTAGGATAAATTAATTAAGGGCTAAATTGAAATATTAATTAACTTGGAATACGTAAAAGCAATTCCTTAATTAATCGATTTCAATTTTAATTATTATTAACTCCACTATAAAATAATAATTGAATTCCCGAAATTAATTTTAATAGTATTTCAACAATAATAATTCCGCCGAAATTACATATACGACTTTCCCCGTGTTTAAGATATCGAACGTCCACGAATTTATTTAACTACTAATAATTAAATTAATTCGTTTCTTATTATCCGAGACTAGTACCACTCATCCTTATTATCATGTGGAACAAATCCACCTGCAGGGTTTACATGATAAACTTTATGAGCTCATCTCGGGGACGTAATCAACCCAATAAACGGGACACGGTTTCCTGTCTATAATCTACAGCATGCCGTGCGTACAATTACGATTCCCAATTTACCGAGGATCTCGACTAATCAATTAGTCTCACTCATTGGAAAGTTAAAGAATCGAGAATTGGACACACGCACCTATAATTATATAGGGATTAGGAATTCGTATATCCGTAGTATCTGAGGTCTAGTTCGATTACTGCGATTAGTATAAATCGAACGCCCTCCCGTGGTCCTGCTCAATACATCAAGTGTACGAGTGTAACATGATAGTCAAGACCGACTATCTACCAGTCACACAACGATGTACCGATGGATTGTCCCTGTCCATCTAAGTCGTGAGCTACTGTTCGATAGTATACGAGTAACCGACAGTATGATCTTCCGCGTGTCTCCTCACGCCATACTGTCTACAACGTATATATCTAGGACTATGGCATAGAGTGTATATAAACAAAATGCCGACAGTTTGATTAATAGATTATAAAACACAGATAAGGAGTTCCATATTGTCACTAAACTAGACATTTAGAATATAACTCCATCACCACCCTCGGCGTCCAGCCGAGGGTACTCATGCGATCCCACCGGGGCTCGCTTGACCGCCCGCGGTCCGGTGATCTCGGATCACCACCGCGCGGTCAAACCCCATCCCCGGGTTCGTCCCTCGGATCTTCGTTCATGCGTATAACCGAATTAATAATTAAAATCATCGAGGGGGTTCGTGATTTTACCTTTGTTCTCGTTGTAGGGAGAAACGAGATCTATGAAGACCTTGAGACCTTCCCACGTATTCCTTGCACTAGCTCGAACGTCGGGTGGGCGACGATCTTCCGAACTCCATGGATCTCCCTCTCTACTTTCTCTCTCTAGAATTGTGATCTTCAAGTTATGAGAATAGAGAAGACCATGTAGTGCTTTTATAGGCTACGTAGGGGATCTTATTGAGGTGGAATATTGGGCTTCCAATATTAATGATTAAATTGAGCCCAAGCCCAAATCTATTAATCCCATTAATATTAATTAATTTATTTTCCACTATATAAATTAATTGCACTCCCAATATTAAACCATATTATATCAAATAATATTTCTCCGGTAGTATTATTTATTCCGTGTATTTAAGATATAAATATCCATGAATAAAATTAATTTATTGCTAATTAATTTATTCATCTCTTGTATCCGAGACTAGTACCATTCAACCTTAATTATTATGCGGAACAAATCCACCTGCAGAGTTTACATAATAATTCCTTATGAACTCATCTCGGGGATATTATCAACCCTTACGGGATACACTTTCCCGTCAAGTATTCACGGCATGTCATATATAAAATATAGTGACCCAACTTAACCGGTAATTGACCCAATAATTAAACCGGTCAATTCCTTTGGAAAATCAAAGTCACTTATATTAAATATATACACCCGCAATAATATCAGGGATTAAGAATAAAATACACTGAGACTTAAATCGATTATCAAAGGCAATCCTAATCGATAAATCTCAAGCGATCCGCCCAATACACCAAGTGTACAAGTATGATAAAATAATCAAGACAGATTATTTTCTCCCTCATACAACGACTATACCGATGGATTGGTCCGTGTCCATCTAGGTCGTGAGCAACTGTTCGATTAAATACGAGTAACCGATAGTATGATCTTCCGTGTGGGCCCGCACACCATACTAACTACAACGTATTGTTGGAAATCGATCACCCGGGATCGTCGTAAAACCGACTCCGATCGACGTCCCGGAAACCACGTCCGAACAGCCCAAGGCATTGCGGAGGAGCAACCCGATCGAGCCTTAGCCACGGTCGAAACCGCAGCCGCTCGATCGCTCCAGCCGCGAGCGATCGCCGCCGCCTAGGCGGGCGTGGGCTGCCCAGCCGAGGGCTCCCACGGGCTGATCCATCCAGCCGAGGCTCTCGAGTCGCCGGCGGTCCGGCGGTCCAAGACCGCCACCTCCCGACTCGTCCCGGTTTGGATCCCCGTTTATCGGATCTTGTTTTTCGATAATATTTCAATAAACATGAATTAAATAGCGGAAATATTTAATTCACCTTTTGATTCGTTGTGCGGAGAAACGAGATCTTATTGAAGACCTTGAGACCTTCCCACGTATTCCTTGCACTCGTTCGAACGTCGGGTGGGCGACAATCCTCCGAACTCTATGGATCTCCTTCTCTACTTTCTCTCTCTAGAATTGTGATCTTCAAGGTATGAGAATAGAGAAGACCATGTAGTGCTTTTATAGGCTACGTAGGGGATCTTAAGGAGGTGGAATATTGGGCTTCCAATAATAGTGATTAAATTGAGCCCAAGCCCAAATCTATTAATCCTTACTATTATTAATTATATATTAATTCCACTATATAAATATAATTGCACTCCCAATATTATACCATATTATATCAAATAATATTCTCCGGTAGTATTATTTATTCCGCATGTTTAAGATATAAATGTCCATGAATAAATTATATTTATTGCTAATATTATTTATTCATCTCTTATAATTCCGAGAATAGTACCACTCAACTTTATTATCATGCGGATTAAATCCACTTGCAAGGTTTACATGATAATCCTTATGAGCTCATCTCGGGGACATTATCAACCCTTTCGAGGACATGCTTTCCCGTCAAGAATTCACGGCATGTCATATATAAAATATAGCGACCCAACTTAACCGGTAATTGACCCAATAATTAAACCGGTCAATTCCTTTGGAAAATCAAAGTCACTTATATTAAATATACACACCCGCAATAGTATCAGGGATTAAGAATAAAATACACTGAGACTTGAATCGATTATCTAAGGCAATCCTAATCGATAAATCTCAAGCGATCCGCCCAATACACCAAGTGTACAAGTATGATAAAATAATCAAGACAAATTATTTTCTCTCTCATACAACGACTATACCGATGGATTGGTCCTTGTCCATCTAGGTCGTGAGCAACTGTTCGATTATATACGAGTAACCGATAGTATGATCTTCCGTGTGGGCCCGCACACCATACTAACTACAACGTATATAATCTAGGACTATAATTTGCATATATTTAATTATAAATAATTAAACGCAAATAATTGTTTATTTAATTAAATAGATTAATGGCAATGGATCAGGAGTTCATATCACTTAAATCTAGACATTAAGTATACAACTCCATCAATCTCCCACTTATACTAAGGTCTAGTCATTTCCTCCAAACTCCCGACTCCCATACTCTTCACGTGCTTAATATGCACTTCCAAGAAGTGCCTTGTGACAGAGCAATCTAGATTGTCGTTCTGAAGTTATCTTGGTGACTACAGCGTCGTCTCCCCTGACGATGACTCGTATCAGGTGGTACTTGCTCTATGTGTTATCTTACACTTATGGACTTGTGATTTCTTACGTTTGCCATTGCACCGCTATTCACAATAGCCTTTGGTAAACTAAGAATCACATCTAAGTCCCAGAGGTTATCCCGGAGTATTACCAGAACTTCCGCTGCCTTTGAGGCCGCTATTCTTGGTTACCCATGGGAGAGTCCGAAAAGCATCGTGCTTATCACTCTTCCATGTTAAAGCTCCTCCTCCTTTAATAGTGAAACACATAGCCTGATATCGACTTACACCGATCCTCATCCGATTAGAAATCTAAGAAAATGTAATCCAAAGGAAAAGCTCGTCTGCTTCGTAGTCTAGAACAGTACTTCGAAAGTACTTCAAATGCTCATTACAGCAGTCGAGTATTCCTTTCCAGGATTACCTTGATATCCTCCCACTATGCTAACCGCATAGCCGATATTGGGTTCCCATTTTTCAACATCGCATCAATTAAGCTTTCCACACTTAAAGTGTAGGAAACCGCTTTAATTGCTTCTATCTCATTTTGTGTTCCAAAACACATTTCCTTAGATAGATGAATTCCGTATCTGAAAGGTAACAAACCTTTCTCGAAACTATGCATGTTTAAAATGAACCATAATCGTATAA
This sequence comes from Euphrasia confusa, assembly GCA_954870475.1. Lineage (NCBI taxonomy): Eukaryota > Viridiplantae > Streptophyta > Magnoliopsida > Lamiales > Orobanchaceae > Euphrasia > Euphrasia confusa. Next base: position 12,179,472 of record OX940968.1, on the reverse strand, counting down.
GATATCTAGAGAAGTACAATGCTCTTTTCTTGAGATCCTAGATCTTAAGAACATGCTCTAACTTCTTCTTTATCTTATATATCGATTTTTCTAGACAACCTGTTGGAAATCGATATCCCGGAATTAATAAATTTAAATAAATAAATTATCTAATTAATTCCAACCGAAATCCTTCGGAGATCGAATATCCGGAGTTGTCAAATTGCGGAACGACAATTCCAATCGACTCCCGGTTGCCGGAACATCCCGCCACGAACCACCACGGGGATAGCCCAACCAAACCCTAACCACGGCAAAGCCGCGGCTGTTCGGTCGAGCCCCTTCGTGGGGCTCACGGCTGATCACGGCAGCCGCCTAGGGCTGCTCGTAGCAGCCCGCTACACGTGCCCGAACCCTCGCGGAACAGCCCCCATCGAACCCTAGCAGCAGCCCGAGCCGCCGCTGTTCGATCGAGGCGAGCGCACGCCACCGGGCGCGCGCTAGGGTTCTGCCCGTAGCAGCCCCGTGCGTGACTCGCATGGCACGCGAGTCCGCTACGAGAAAACTCGTAGCTCGCTGCCAGCACGCACGACGCGGCCGCTTGACCCCCCAGGCGGCCGCTTGCCTGGGCAGTCGAGGCTCACGCGCGATCCGTCGCCGTTGGGTCGATCTAGCCGCGGTGGTCCGGTGATCTTCGATCACCACCACCCAGCTCGACCCCGATGAGGATCCCGAACCTCGGATCTTGTTCTACGGTATTTTTACGATAATATAAACGATTAAAATCATAAAGAGGGTTTTACGATTTTACCTCGTTCTCGTTGTTCGGAAAAACGAAGAACTCAATTGATGACCTTGAGATCTTCCCACGTATTCCTTGCACTAGCTCGAACGTCGGGTGGGCGACGATCTTCCGAACTCCATGGATCTCCTCCACTCTTCAAGAACTTTATGATTGGCGTATCTTAGGTTAATGAATTGTGAAGACCATGTAGTGCTTTTATAAGCTACGTAGGGGATCAAAAGAAGATTAAATATTGGGCTTCTAATATTGAAAATTAAATTGGGTCCAACCCAAATCTATTAATTCTTATCAATATTAATTTTATTTATTTTCCACTATATAAATAAAATTGCACTCCCAATATTTATCCATATTATATCAAATAATATTTCTCCGGTTAGTATTATTTATTCCGTGTATTTAAGATTTAAATATCCATGAATAAAATTAATTTATTGCTAATTAATTTATTCATCTCTTATATCCGAGAATAGTACCGTTCAACTTTAATTATTATGCGGATTAAATCCACCTGCAGGGTTTACATAATAATTCCTTATGAACTCATCTCGGGGATATTATCAACCCTTACGGGATACACTTTCCCGTCAAGTATTCACGGCATGTCATATATAAAATATAGTGACCCAACTCAACCGGTAATTGACCCAGTAATTAAACCGGTCAATTCCTTTGGAAAATCAAAGTCACTTATATTAAATATACACACCCGCAATAGTATCGGGGATTAAGAATAAAATACACTGAGATTTAAATCGATTATCCAAGGCAATCCTAATCGATAAATCTCAAGCGATCCGCTCAATACACCAAGTGTACAAGTGTGATAAAATAATTAAGACAAATTACTTTCTCTCTCACACAACGACTATACCGATGGATTGGTCCGTGTCCATCTAGGTCGTGAGCAACTGTTCGATTAAATACGAGTAACCGATAGTATGATCTTCTGTGTGGGCCCGACACACCATACTAACTACAACGTATAGAATCCAGGACTATAATTTGCATATATTTAATTATAAATAATTAAACGCAAATAATTGTTTATTTAATTAAATAGATTAATGGCAATGGATTGGGAGTTTCCGTTACTTAAATTTAGACATTAAGTACACAACTCCAACACAACCATCATTTTATGTCTGACAACATCTTTACATTGTTACCAATGATAAAATGTTATCTACATAAAACCTCCGAGAAACACCACCTTGTTTCCATCACGTTTCCCATACACACGATTCGTCAATGCCTTTTGATGAATCCATCAAATGGACTATCTCATCAATGCGCAAGTTCCACGAACTCTAGCTTCGTTTTAATCCATCAATGGATTGACTAAGCTTGTACTCTAAATGATCTTGCCTCTTAGCAATAATCCTTATTGCTCTCCAAGAAGGCACATTTAGATTTAGTACCGCCTCTATGTAGATCCAGGGATTGATTTCATGTATACTAGGTCCAGAGTTCGAAACTCTCCTAGTCTTATGAATATCTCCGGTTGTCACACAACCTCCCACTACAACGGCATTCCGGTGTATAAACAGTAATAACAGTAGGTGCAGTTAGTAGTGTACGACTACTCGGTTCGGCTGGTTTCCAGTCTTTATCGTTTTCTCTTTTCAGAAGTATCACGTCATTTTGAGCTTGTGGTTCATCTAATAGTCTTCCTCTAAGAACCGGGCGTTAGAACTTATAACGTCCTTCTGGTTAATAGTACTATCGAACACACATCTTTTGTTCTTCTAAGATATTCTACAACCGCATTAAAATGCGCCGTTGTTACCAAGACATATCTATAGAACATAGGTAGTTCCGTATAACTCAAGCTTTTACTATCTCTATAAGAGTTCCATTTCTTATTTCCGACACACCATTTCCACAGAGGACTGTATGGTGTGGTCTCTTGGGATCCAATCCCAAGCTCTGATCATATATCAGAGTCAATCAATTCTAATACTTTTCCGGATCTTATATCTTATATCCTTAAAGGATTGCTCAGTCGTATTATCTTCCAAATTAGATTCTTAGGTCAGAAGGTCCACTCCTTCAACTTAATTGATCTTACAATCAATTTTCGACCTTTGAACTTCTTATTTGAATAAATATGACTTAGCATAAGAATCCACAAGTATAAATGATTTAATAAAGAAATCTCTTATTAGTAAAACGAGTTATATATAAAACGGTTCGTTGCATCGTGGTGGACTCAGGATTCATCATTTATATATTGCTAGCTAATGTACCAGAATAGATAATATCATTATTTCTTCTTATAACCATCAAATGATTAAAAGAAATAAAATATCCATTCATTAAAATTTAGAAATCCAGAACAAAGTTCTTTCTAAAATAATAGGGTACATAAAGCAATATTTCAAAATGAAATCATATGTCCTCCACTGCAACAGCTGCCTCCTCCACAGCATTGCCCGTGTAGACTACGATTTCTTCTTTTCCAAGTCGTCGGGTTTCCTGGAACCCTTGCATTTAAAATGCACATACCGTCAGTGGTTCCATATCTACACACCAGGTTCTGGTAGATAATACCACTGACTATGTTTTACGACTAAAGAAAATTTCGTACCTTCTTTGAGAGGATAATCAGACTTCCAGTACCCAGACTGTTTGCATCGAGAATACTTGCCTCATGTCTTTCTCTTCCCATCTCGTGGTCTAAGCAACTCTTTGCTTGCTTTTCCCTTCCCCCGATTTTACCCTTTGGTTCAAAACCTTTGATATTGGCTACAAGAGCTTGCGATTTCCGTCTCAACTCGTCCAAAAGGTCAATCATCTCAAAAACGTGTTTAAGCGTTTCCGAAGCGATTGGCATTTATGAGTATCCTCATCGCTTCTTGTCTAGCCGCCTATGTCATGTCTAAACAACTTGAGTTTGAACATGATATCATAATCAGTGGTCATTGCATAAGCATTTTCCCACTTCTTAAAATCAGTCCTTTCCTCATTAGTTGAGACATTAATAGGCTCGGGAGGACAAAGCTCACTGAGTACAAACTTGTACTCTTCAACAGTTTGGGCAATGTCCAGATTTCTATTCCAATCATTACATTTAGGGACCAGTGAGTTAAAATTTTACGTATCACATAAAGTGGGTTCAAGGCCATTTCCTAATCTATGAGCACATATAACAACAAACAATTGATTTAATCTCCGATATTATCTCCCTCAAATAATATCATTAAATCACTAATCACATCTAAAATCCCATCAGATATGGCAAGCCACGTGGTGTGGACGTTTACCTACCCAAACGATTTAGCAATTAGATTTGCTTCGGTCATACATCACTTATAGCATAACTTCGTGGGGAAGAATACTATAATGCGTATCTAAGTGTAAACCATTACTCAGTACTAAAGTAAATCGTTTGGAACCGCTATATCACCGCAAGCCACGTGGTGTGGACGTTTACGATGATTTCACAATTCTTCACAATTCCTTATAACTGTCTACATCAATTAATCCAAAATCCGTTAGTATAGGAAGCCACGTGGTGTGGACGTTTACTACACCAAGAGACTTTTATAATTGACTCCCAATTATTTGATCCATTCGATTTTTGTAAATCAGGACGCGGAGAATCATAAGTGAAACTCGAAGTTTCTTACCAGTGATTCACCATGCGAACAACCCTATCTCTCATAAATGAGGGAGCCGAGCAGACAATCGATCCATTTTAAAAAATGGTACGAAGGTCTCTAATTTGTGTCATCCACGTGACCAAGTGGCTTTGGCTCCATTCCACTCCCCGGGGTGAGAATGAGTCGACTTGAAATCAGTTTCAGAAAGACAAATTAGGCATTGTTTGATAAACTTAATCAATGTTTCTCGTAAAAGGAATTACAAGAATTCTCCTCCAATGACTCGTCTATACGAACTTCGAAAGCTCATAAGAGTCACCAAGAGAACATCAATGGAGACCATGGGAATGTTTCCATTCCCTCTCCCACTTAGCTTTTTACAATAAAGGGATACGCTATCTAGTGCATAAATAAATACACATAAGCATAATAACAGACATACATTTCATGCAAGTACGTACACAAATAATCAAATAATTACTCAAGTAAAATTATTTCTCAACTATTCGTACCTTGATGAATTCCTGCATGCTTGTCTTGAGTCTTCATTCTACGTCTTGAATACTTTGCCGAGCGACGGAAAAATTCTTTGATTTTCATATTTAATTTATTTTAAATAAAATCTAAGATTTCCAATTCAAAATAAATTTGAATCAATCTAATGATTTTAAATAAAATACTCCAATTAAATAAAATCAATTCCATTGATTTCCATATTTAATTCTATTTTAAATAAAATCCAAGATTTCCAATTCAAAATAAATTTTGAATTAATCTAATGATTTTAAATAAAATACTTAAATTAAATAAAATCAATTTTATTAAAATCCATTGATTTCCATATTTAATTCTATTCTAAATAAAATCCAAGATTTTCCAATTCAAAATAAATTTTGAATTAATCTATTGATTTTAAATAAAATAGTTAAATTAAATAAAATCAATATTTTAATAATTTCTCAATCCTATTTAAATTAAATCTCAAGAATCCTAATCAAAATCGAGTTTTGATTCTTCTTAAGACTTCTAATCTAAGTAGGTATAGGATATCTAGAGAAACTAGAATTTTTTTCCTAATTTAACTCTCCATCTAATTCCATTATTTAATTCCATAATTAAGAAATCTAATCCAAATAAAATTTGAATTAATTCCAAAATTAAATTAAATAATATTAGAAAGATTAAATTATTTCCGGAAAGATCGGATTTATCGGGACGAACCAAAAACGAGACCCGCTCGTGTCAAAAATCCATCCCCGATCGAACCATGAACAGCACTTGGGTAATACATGTATGTGGGGCTAGCCATGCATGAAGACGCCATGCAATCGAGATATGTACAGCATGAATCAAAAGATTCATATCATGCATGCACATGAAAAATGAATTAATTCATTCAGCCGACACCATACACGTACAACACATGAAAAAACGCACATGCATCCAAACCAGCAGTCGTCTTCTTCGGTCGATCGTCCTGCAGGTTCCGGCACCAGCCCCGGTCGATTTCCGGCACGGTGTCTCCTCTGACAACCCATGCCATCGACCCATGGTGCAGCCACGCACGAGCAGCCCGCTCCGACAAAGCCGAAGCCGCCCGCGATGGACCTGGACCTTCGCCGGAAGGAGCAGCTGCAAAACGCCGGACTTCCGTCGACTTCCGGCGAACCATCCAAAGCCCGCGATGGTGAACGCCAAGTCGACGAGCCCATGTGCCCAGCTACTGCCTCTCAGCAGCCCGCGCCTCCAAAGCCGAAGCCTTCCGCGATGCCGCCGATCGTGACCTTCGAACGCAGCCGCCGGCTGCCGGCGAACCACCACCACTGGTGGCACACGCCGACACGCCCAGCCGTGTTCAGCCCACTCCCAGCAGCCCGCACAGCCCGCTCCGAGCCCAAATACGAAGCCCACGATCCGAGATGCCGTCCGAGTCATTGGAGGAGAATTCTTGTAATTCCTTTTACAAGAAACATTGATTAAGTTTATCAAACAATGCCTAATTTGTCTTTCTGAAGCTGACTTCAAGTCGACTCATTCTCACCCCGGGGAGTGGAATGAAGCCAAAGCCACTTGGTCATGTGGATGACACAAATTAGAGACCTTCGTACCATTTCTTCAAATGGATCGATTGTCTGCTCGGCTCCCTCATCTAATGAGAGATAGGGTTGTTCGCATGGTGAATCACTGGTTAGAAACTTTGAGTTTCACTTATGATTCTTCGCGTCTTGATTTACAAAATCGAATGGGTTCTTGTAATTGGGAGTCATTTATAAAAGTCTCTTGGTGTAGTAAACGTCCACACCACGTGGCTTGCTATACTAACGGATTTTGGATTAATTAATGTAGACAGTTATAAGGAATTGTGAAGAGTTGTGAAGTTGTCGTAAACGTCCACACCACGTGGCTTTCGGTGATGTAGCAATTCCAAACGATTTACTTTAGTACTGAGTAATGGTTTACACTTAGATACGCGTTATAGTATCCTTCCCCACGAAGTTACGCTATGATCGATGTATGACCAAAGAAAATCTAATTGCTAAATCATTTGGGTAGGTAAACGTCCACACCACGTGGCTTGCCATACCTAATGGGATTTTAGATGTAATTAGTAATTTAATGATGTTATTTGAGAGAGATAATATCGGCATTAAATTAATTGTTTGTTTATATGTGCTTATAGGTTTAGAGAATAGCTATGAATCCACTTTCGTTGATACTCAAGGAGTTCAATGCACTGGTTCCATACTGTGTTGGATGGAATAGAGAATTAGACATTACTCAGACTGTAAAGGAGTACAATGATGTACTCAGTGAAACTTGTCCTCCTAGACCTACTATTGTCTCAACTGATGAGGAAATAGCTGATTTTGAGAAGTGGGACAGTACTCTTGCATTAGCCGCTAATCATGATATCATGCTTAAACTCAAGCTGATGTTTAGACACGATGTAAAGGCTAGAAAAGAGGCGATGAGGATACTCATAAAGGTCAGTTGCTTCGAGGAAACGCTTGAACACGTTTTTGAGATGCTAGATCTTTTAGAAGAGTTGAGACAATCGCAAGCTCTTATAGCCAAGGCCAAAGGTTTCGAACCTAAAGGCTTACATAAGGGAAAGGAGAAGAAGGCAAAGGAATCCAGTAGTCCTAAAGGACTTGGACCACGGGGTGGAATAAGGAAGCCTTCTGGCAAATATCCCCAAGGAAAGCAGTCTGAGTACTGGGGGTCTATATCTTGTCCTCTCAAAGGTACGAATTTTTCTTTAGTCGTAAAAACATAGTCAGCGGTATTATCTACCAGAAATCTGGTGTGTAGATATGGAACCACTGACGGTATGTGCATTTCTGAATGCAGGGGTTCCAGAAAACCCGGCGACTTAGAGAAGAAGAGTTCGAGTCTACATGGGCAAAGCTGTAAAGGAGGCAGCGGTTGCAGTGGAAGACACTTATCTGCTTTAGTAGTTATAGGATTTCATTTCAAAGTTTATTGCTTTATGTACCCTTTATTTTAGAAAGAACTTTTGTTCTGGTTTTCTATTATTAATGAATGGATATTTTATTTCTTTAATCATTTGATGGTTTGGATAAGAAATAATGGTGTTATCTATTCTGGTACATTAGATAGCAATATATGAATGATGAATTCTTAGTCTACCACGGTGCAACAAACCGTTATATAACTTGTTTTGCTGATTAGATGTATTTCTTTATTAAATCATTATACTTGTGAATTCTTATATTTAGTAGTATTTATTCAAATAAGATTCAAAAGGTCGAAATTGATTTGATCAATTATAGTTGAAGGAATGGACCTTCCGACCTAAGAATTGAATTTGGAAGATAATACAACTAAGCAAGCCTTTCTGGATAAAGGATAGAATTCAGATAAGTATTGAAATTGATTTATGATTGATAGATGCGGAGATATGTGTAATTAGAAAGGTATGAGTAATTCTTACAAGAATACTCAAAGATGGATTAGAATACTTGATGTGCCATGAAAGCAAAGTGTTTTGACTAGTCAATGGACACAAAGCTATTATGGGGAACTTTCAAAGTACATCCACTAGAAGCTTGCGACTTGTTCGCGGAGGCTACCACCTATCTAAATAACACATGGCATAAATCAAAAAATTGGGATTAAGTCTCAAAGGACTACACCATACACTTACGTATGGAAATGGTGTGTCGGAAATACGAAATGGAATTCTAATAGTAAAGGGACAAGTTTGTTCGGAACTACCTATGTTCTATGGATATTCCTGGAAACAACGGCACATTCAATGTGGTTGTGGGACATCCTAGATGAACAAAACATTGTGTTCAATAGTACTATGAACCAGAAGGACGTTATAAACTCTAACGCTTGGTTCTTAGAAGAAGACTATTAGATGAACTGCAATGCCCTAAATACTTTGTTATGAGAAAAAGGACAAAAGACTGGGAACCAGCCAAACCGAGTAGTAGTACACCACTAACTGCACCTACTGTTATTACTGTTATACACCGGAATGCCATTGCAGTGGGAGGTTGTTAGGCAACCAGAGATCTTCATAAGACTAGAGGAGTTTTGAACTCTGGATCTAGTAGAGATGAAATCGATCCCTAGCTCTGCATAAGGGCGATACTGAATCTAAATGTGTCTACTTAGAAAGCAATAAGGATTATTGTTAAGAGGCAAGATCATTTAGAGTACAAGCTTAGTAGATCCATTTATGGATTGTTACAAAGCCATGAATCGTGGAACTTGCGAATTGATGAGATAGTCCATGTGATGGATTCATCAAAAGGCATAGACGAAAGGTGTATTGGAAACGTAATGGAAACAAGGTGGTGTTTCTCGGAATTTTATGAAGATAACACTTTATCATTGGCAACAATGTAAAGTGTTGTCAGACGTAAAATGATGGTTGTCTAAATAAATCAAGATATGAGATTAAGAAGAAGTTAGATCATGTTCTTAGGATCTTTCGATCTCTAGATAAGAACATTGTACTTCTCTTATCTTATACGATTATGGTTTGTTTAAACATGCATAATTCTGAGAAAGGTTATTGCCTTTCGGAAACAGAATACATCTATCTAAAGGTATGTGTCTTGAACACATAAAAGAAGATAGATAAAGCGGTTTCCTATACCTTGGAGTATGGAAAGCTTAACGAATGCAGTGTTGAAAAACAAGAACCTGATATCAACTATGCGGTTAGCGTAGTGGGAGGATATCGTAGTAATCTCATCAAGAAATATTCGCATGCTGTAAAAGTACTTTCGAAGCACTGGATTACGAAGCAGTACAAATACTTCTTAGATTACATTCTCTCAGATCCCAAATCAGAGAAGGACCAGTGTAAGTCGATATCAGGCTATGTGTTCACTTTTGGAAGAGGTGGAACCTTAAGATGAAAGAGTGATAAGCATGATGCTTCTCGGACTCTATCATAAACCGAATAGCAGCCTCAAAGGCAGCGGAAGTTTTGGTTAGGTTCCGGAATAACCTCTGGACTTGGATATGATTCTTAGTTCACCAAAGGCTATGTATATAGCGGTGCATGGTAGACTGGAAGAATTCATAAGTTCAAAAGGTGATGATAACACATAGAGCAAGTACCACCTGATTCGAGTCATCGTCTAGGGAGACGACGCAGTAGTCACCAAGATAACTTCAGAGTGGCAACCTAGATTGCTCATTCACATAGTACTTCCTGGAAGTACAATTTAAGCACGTGATGAGTATGGGAGTCGGGAGTTTGGAGGAAATGACTAGACCTTAGTACAAGTGGGAGATTGTTGGAATTGTGTACTTAATGTCTAGATTTAAGTATCGGTAAACTCCCGGTCATAGCATTTAATCTATTTAATTAATAAACAATTGTTTGCATTTAATTATTATTAATTAAATATATGCAAAGTATAGTCCTAGATTATATACGTTGTAGTTAGTATGGTGTGCGGGCCCACACATAAGATCATACTATCGTTTACTCGTATTTAATCGAATGGTTGCTCACGACCTAGATGGACACGGACCAATCCATCGGTATAGTCGTTGTGTGAGAGAGAAAATAATTTATCTTAATTATTTTATCACACTTATACACTTAGTGTATTGGGCGGATAGCTTGAGATTTATCGATTAGTATTGCCTTGGATAATCGATTTAAATTTCAGAGTATTTTATTCTCAATCCCCGATACTGTTGCGGGTGTGTATATTCAATATAAGTGACTTTGATTTTCCAAAGGAATTAACCGATTTAATTATTGGGTTAATTACCGGTAAAATTGGGTCGCTATATTTTATATATGGCATGCCGTGAATACTTGACGGGAAAGTGTATCCCGTAAGGGTTGATAATATCCCCGAGATGAGTTCATAAGGAATTATTATGTAAACCCTGCAGGTGGATTTGTTCCGCATAATAATTAAGGTTGAATGTTACTATTCTCGGATATAAGAGATGAATAAATTAATTAGCAATAAATTAATTTTATTCATGGATATATTTAAATCTTAAATACACGGAATAAATAATACTAACCGGAGAAATATTATTTGATATAATATGGTTTAATATTGGGAGTGCAATTAATTTATATAGTGGAAAATAAATTAATTAATATTGATGGGATTAATAGATTTGGGTTTGGGCTCAATTTAATCATCAATATTGGAAGCCCAATATTACACCTCCTTTAGATCCCCTACGTAGCCTATAAAAGCACTACATGGTCTTCACAAATCATGAGACAAGATTATCATACTTGATATTCTAGAGAGTTCGTGAAGGAGATCCATAAGCTTGGAGGATCGTCGCCCACCCGACGTTCAAGCTAGTGCAAGGAATACGTGGGAAGATCCAAGGGTCTTCAATTTGATTTCGTTTCTCTGCAAAACGAATCAAAGGTAAAATCATAAACCCTCTTGTGTGATTTTATGTGAATTAAATTGTAATACATACATGAACGCACGATCCGGGAAAACGACGAACCTCGGGGACGGGGATTCGAGATCCCCGACGAGGATCGAGAGGAGCGGCCGAACCCTTGGGTTCGACCGCCGGGAACGCGCGACGAAAGGGGGCCCCGGCTGGACGCCGGGGACGCACGATCGACCCTCGTCGATCGTCGGGATGCCGCGGGCTGGTGCCGCGGCGGATCCCGGCCATCCTCGTCGGCAGCCCGTGGCGCGAGGAGCCCTCGGCTGGAGCCGAGGGATGCGATCGATCACGAGGATCGATCGCGGGGTGCTGCGGGGTCACCCGTAGCCGCCTCGCGTGAGCTACGGGTTCACATGCAGCGGTCGTGCGAGGGCGATGCCCTCGCTAGGGCAGCGAGTCAGCGACTCGCTGCGGGGCTGCTACGAGCAGCCCCGGGGATGCCTCGTGCATCCCCAGCGATCATCCGTAGATGATCGCGAGCCCCCTCGTGGGGGCTCGGCTGGATGCTCGCGGCCCTCGGGCCTCGCTGGGTGTTCGGTCGGGCCCCGGCTCACGCGGCGGTTCGCGGTTGGTTCTCCGGCGATCAAGGATTTCGGTCGGGGTTATCGGTTCCGCAATTTTTGATACCTCGGGATATCGATTTCCAACAAGATCAATGTGTTGTCCTGTTACCCCTCACCAATGATCGTCTACACTCAATCACGACACACACGAGAGTTTCACCCCTCGAGGTCCTCTACTCGGCATGCCGGTATTTCGAGCTTCGACATTACACAATCAACCGTATGGTCCACTAGCGATATACTACGAAGTTGTTCGACACGAGACCACAAATCGAGAGGTGTAATTGTCCAATTAATAGAAATCGAGCTACTTAATAAATCAACTCTAATTCATTGAAGAATTTCATCAAACACCCTTACAAAAGATTTAGCTAGCCATTATCAAGCACTCAATCCAATAATCCGTAGACGAATAATCCATAATCGAGATACGACGTAAGAAATCTCACCACGAGGATCGAGGAATCAATGGACGAAGACGAGAATCGAACCGAGCTTCCAAAATCGGGACCGAGCTTCAACTTGTCACACGAAGAAACTAATCCGATGAAACGTCGGGCTCGATGAGATGAACAACGTTCGTGAATGAGATTTTGTCGGAATCCAAACGTATGAAAAGTAGATCTAGAATTTTTATTGAATTAAGTGAAGAACAATGGAAATTATAAAACTTGGAGAAGAAGAAAAGGGAGAGAGTTGTGGGAATTGGTTTGTGAATTGAGGTCTACTCTCTCCAAGCTAAACACAACTACTTATAGTTTATCCACAAGACTAACCAAAAATTCCAAAAAGCCCTTAAAACAAGTCAAACATAAGTCAAGACTTTATTCCTTCTCAATTTTCGCCCAAGGGACGTGCTGATGTGTTCTTGGAGTAACTGGAACTTCCTCGCTCATCATTTCGTCGATCCAACCGTTGATATTGTAGACATAGAAGTTGGGAACATCTTGTTAAAATTTCAGGTCAATCCAACGGTTGACGAAGCCGGAATCGCAATTCTCCCAAAGTTGCGCAGAGCTGGAATCTTGACGTCGGTGTCGGGCCACAGCTTTATGCCTCTCGCCCTCCATGCCCCTGTTGGCCGACTGGTTGTATGGTGTAGGGCGACATCCTTCCTGCGGACGCGGGATTTCCCTGCGGTCGTAGGTGATTAGACGTTTTCGTGCGCGTCTCTCGTCAAAATCCGAAGTCAATTGTAGTTGACTCGGTATCAATCCAAGTAAACGAATGATTAAAATTTAAGTGAAAGTAAAGAGTTAGAAACATAAGTCATATAACTAAATCCTAGATTCATTTTTTTCGACAAGCAAAGTTAACAAATTAAGCAAATAACAAGTAAGAAAAGCACTTGGATAATAATAATCAAAACCTTAAGATAATTTCACAAACTCAAGATTCAATCAATACGTTTTACACACGAAAGTCAAGCTCCCGGTCGGGTTACTTCACACGTTTAAATAACTTTTAATTCACTTAGAGGAACGCTCCCGGTCGGGTTACGATTCTAAGATCGTGCTAGTGTATTGAATTTGTTCAAGAGTTTGCTAGTTCTCTTATTCATTCATCATATCATTATCCAAGTTAGAAAATTTAGTTCATCATCATAATTAAAGTAAAAGCAATAAACAAGTAATAACAAGAAAGCATAAGATCTTAAATTTAATTTGACAAACACTTAAAGAAGAATTCAACTACAAGATGATTAACATTCTCAAACCAAAGTTATAAAAATCATGAAAATAAAGATAGCATAATTTCAAAATACAAATGAACTTAAAAATACATTAACATTACTAATACTAGAACGTGCTTCCGAAGTTGTCGGCTCCGGATCGGACTTCTCCTACACCCTCCTTGAAGTTCCCAGCGAAAAGATCCCTCCAAAATCCCTCAAACCTCGCCTATATTCTTCATTTCATCCGCCAATAACCGCCATGGAACTGCCCAAAAACGGCGCCCGCCAATAAGATTTCCGCGACCGCCGAATGATTTCGTCGACCGCCATTCTACTTTCGGCGACCGCCGTTTTTCTGTTTTGGCCAAAAAAACTTGGCTATCAATTCTGACTCTTTTCGGCCCTTTCGGCGGTCGTCATTCTATCTCCGGCGACCGCCGTTTTCATCCTGCGACCGCTGCTTGGGTTTTGGCGCCCGCCGTTTCTAAGTTTCTTCATTTCCTTCTCGTTTCTTTGATCTTCAATTGAGTCTTCGATTTTTTCCAACATTTGGCCTACAAAATGTAACAAACCACACTTCCACACCCCGTGAGATCCGATACACACAAAAACATAAAACATAGACTAAAACGGTAAAAACAAACAACTCACGACTCACAACCGACACTAAAACATACACGAAAAACACACACACACACGACATAAATCACCCCCCACGCTCAAATCCTTGCTAGTCCCGAGCAAGGTAAAATCATCCAACAACGTGTTTGAAAAATCACCTACTTGAACTCACTACGAACCACAAACCAACCACTTGTCAAGAACGAGAAAATAAAGATAATGATAACATGTCACTCTAGCTCTCCAACTCTCAAAGTGTATCCCTCGAAAAAGCAACGGTAAAACAATGCAACATGAACATCGAGATACAACGAGACATGCATATACCCAATATCACAAGAATAATCTATATACTTTGACCAAGGAGAACAAGAATCGGAACGAGATTGTAAACAAGGTAGGCACGGGTAATAGGTAGGAATCGAAAGAAAAACAATAAATCAAGTAATTCGCTCTCGCCAACCTCCTACACCAAATGTACTCACATAACTCCCTCCATCACCAAATGTAAATCGTCATCCCATCCCCCATTTTAACAACCAAATACAACAAAGATTACATGTCTCGATAGGCAATTATTATTCATATACTCCCCGCTTTTTTTCTACTCTTTTTTTTATGCTTTTTTTTTATATTCTTTCTTCTTTTTTTATTTTTTTTTTATTATTCCCTCATCAATTGCTTCCACAACCAAAGAGTACTTGTTTTTTTTTTTTCTAATATATATAGGGAGTAAGCTTTTCCTTATTATCGCTAGCCTTGACACGAGAACATGTTTACATTATAGCAATATCACCCATTAACCTTCACAATCAAACTTGTAACACTCTCTCAATCTCACATCGCTCGTGGAACTCTCGGTTACAAGAAAAGGTACCATGTAGGCTCAAAAAGGTTAACTAGGGAGTCTCTCGACGGGCACGGTCGTTTTTGGGAATTTTTAGAATGTGGAGTTAATCCTAGCAATCTCAAACGTCATTTTCCATTCTCAACCAAGTCCAAGAAACGTCATATAACAAGTGATATCAAAAATTCAATCCAACATGCATTCTCAATCACCAACAAAGTACTCTCATGTTCACAACTTGAGGAAATATATCAATACTCTCCAAAGAAAAATAGGCTCAAAAGCTCACATGTATATATAGCAAGGGAAAAACTCATGAATATCACAACTCATTTTCTTCACACTTAACAAGTGGTACATCCTACACACCAAGTGAGTTCAAGCAACAACTTAAACCATATCCCATGCAAACACTACCACATTCGGGACAAAACAGTTTCATTGAGCATGAACAAGTATTTTTTCATCAAAACAAAAGAAATACACCAACTAAATCAACTTTAACCAAGATGAAACAAAAACACACTTACACATATATACAAAAACTTTAAAGAACACAAAAAAAAAACATACCTAGGTCGTGCCGAGCACGACCTCTCTCACATGTTGGGTGGTGGAAAGTGGCCTCCTCCTCTAGCATAGGCCTCGTAAAATTGTCGTTGCTCTCTTCGCATGTCCTCCATCTCCTCTCTCACAATCCGGCGGGTGGTTTTCTCGAAGTAGCTCCTCTCTACCGCCATCCGGTTATTCCATGTAGCTTCGTCGAGAGCCATCCTATCCATCCTCGCATTTAGTGTATCATACGCCCTAGCATTGGCATTGATAATTTCTTGGAGATCCTCGGGATGCATTCTTCCCGAATCCGAGTAATATGTTCCGGTTTGAGGAACCTCGTATGAAGAATTCCAATTTATTCCCGAATTCGTCCACCCGGCATCTTGGTTCCCTTGTGCTCCGTAGCTCGTGTAAGCTTGGTCCCAAACCGGATCCCTCGTCGTCGTCCCATCATCAACATTGAGTCCTCCTCCCGACGGCGTACCCGCTCTCTTGCGCATGAGGTTCTCCTCCTCAAGTTGAGCCGCTCTCATAATCGACGAACTCACTCTTTCTCCCGCCAACTCCAACTTCCATTTTTGAATGCGAGCCAAGTTCCTTTGTCGATAATCCACCATTGCTTGTGCACTCTTTTCGGTACGGATTTCATGCGGTACGAATTCTCCGGCCAAAATCAAACCGCTAGCCTCAAACTCTTCCACATCCAACGGTCGAGGCACTTCCCACGGCTCTCCGTCATAAGTATCATCGTCTTCACCAATGAACAGAAAGTGTATCGCAAGTAGTCGAGCAAATTGGAACAACGAACCTCGGCTTCTCTTCCCTTTACCCGCTTGTTCCATCAAACCCCAAACTTTCTTCAATGGAGTCGACTCACGTCCTTGCACCGCCGCATTTATGAATGAAAACTCCAAAGAATTAACCTTGTTTCCCTCCACCTTTCCAAAAATGTTGTAAGTCAAAAACTTGTGGACAATGCAAAGCACGGGATCGATGAATGCAATTGAACGACCGTGATCCTTCCATTTCTCATTCGGTCCGGCGAACTCTTGCCAATGAGTGGTCTTCACGGTTCCGCTTTCTCGTTCCTCGGTAATCCTTTGTTCTCCATTGGCAAATCCAAACACCGTTTCCATTGTGGATTCCGTAATCGTAACCTCTATTCCGTCGAGTCGACACGTTGCATACGATTCCTTTTTCTTCTCGTGAACTAGCTTGAATGTGCAAAGCATCTCCAAACCGAGCTTAGTAGAGTACTTGAAATCCAACTCCGCAAAATCCTTTAAGCTCAAACACTCGAGAATTTCTTGAATCTTCTCCATAGCCTTCAATTTCTCAATGAGCTCACAATCGATCGGACGAGGTAAAATGTGTTCACCCATCGAAATCAACTTCTCATATGCCCTTCCTTCCTCGTCGGTAAAGATCGGAAATGGAGCACCATAACGGTCGGAGATATCTCTAGGTCCGGTTGAAGCGGAAGTAGTAGCGGCTCCTCGTCCTCTTTTCCTTGGTGGTGGTGAAGGATTACGATCTCCGGCTCTACGTCCACTTCTCGTCATTGAAATAGTTGGAGAAAGTTGAAATTTTGGTTCGGGACTTTTATCGAACACCTTGCGAGCACCTCAAAAACCTTCGAATTTCTTGATAATTAGCCGATGGAAATCCCCAAAACCTGCACACAATGATCTCAAGATGATTTGTAAATGAATTATGGAAGAAATTTGAGTGAATTCGGTAAAATTTTGAGAGAGAAAATCGCAAGGGAGCAAAGTGAAGAAAAGGATTTTTTTTTTTATGTAATGCAAACTGCCCTAGCCAGTCCAAGTCTTATTTCCAGAAATTTCAAAAACGGCGACCGCCGTTTCCTTTTGGCGGTCGCAAAAAAATTTTGGCGATCGCCGAATGCGATTTGGCGACCGTCATTTCGGTCCAGAATGGGCAGGTCATTTTGCCAATTTTCGATCTCTTTCGGCGACCGTCATTTTTCCTTTGGCGAGCGCCGATTTCATCCGACGACCGCCGTTTCGGTTTCGGCGGGCGCTGAACTCCCAGTTTCCTCAACTTTACATTTCCGACCCTTTTTCTTCGATTTCACCAACTTCCGAGCTCGTCCAAGTCCAGTAGCATTTATTCGTGCTCAGTTTTATGTCCAGAGCTGGACTTATTCCATTTTTGGTAGTTCAAACTTCAACTTCCTCGAGTCGAAAAGCCTCTTCGACTCGTTCATTCTTGGGCACTTTCATATTTGGAGGTATCCACTCATCTTTCGGTGCCAACGTCATCATTCCAGCTCTATTAGACTTCTCTGAATTATTCTTAAGTCGATGATTTTCCCCCACACTCAAGTCTAAAAACCGAGATGCTCTTTCCTTCTTTTCAAAATTTTCACAACCGACTTCATAGTTGACCTTGTCGTCTTTATCCTTGGTCTCCAAATACATCATTGTTGACGTTTGAATAACATCAACCATTGCACATTCTTCCTTCTCGATAGCTACTTGTGCTAAATTTTTCTTTCTTACCGAGATAGAAACTGTTTCCCCTAACACCGACATTTGAACTTGGCCTTTCTTAACATCGATCAAAGTGTTAGTTGTAGCCATGAATGGTCGTCCCAAAAGTAAGGAGTGATCTTGAATATTTTCTGATAGTCCACCGACATCCAAAACCACGAAATCCACCGGCACAATCAATCCTCCAACTTCAACAAGAACATCTTCTACTATACCCCGAGGATATCGAAGCGATCCATCGGCTAATTGGAGACAAATTCTCGTCGGTTTAATATTCTCTAACTTCAACTTATCAAATACTACCGACGGCATCAAATTAATCTCAGGCCCCAAATCTAACATACCTGAAAGTTCATTTCCCGCTCCAATCACCATCTTCATCACAAAACTTCTCGGATCACTCTCTTTCGTTGGCACTTTGCATTGCATCACCGCACTAGCTCCCTCAAAAAAAATCACCTTCTCATTCTCTTCAAGTTTTCTTTTATTAGAAGCTAGCTTCTTGAAAAACTTGACATAAGAAGGAAAATTTTTAACTTTCTCCAATAAAGGAACATTAACTTTGTCTTTAGCAAGCAAATCATATACACCTTTGTATTGATCACCTTTCCTTTCGTAATTACGTTCACTTGGTAATGGCATAGGCAGCTTATAAGGATCCTCAGACTTGTGAAGTTCGACCTTCTCATTCTCAACTTCTTTTTCAATGATTTCTTCTTCTTTTTCTTTCGATATCTCAACTTTATAGTCTACCTCCTTTACAGATCTTACAACCATGATAGATTTAGCATGTGCCGGTTGACTTGGGAGTCTACCGGTTTCATCCTTTGCTTGCATTTTTCCCAAGGTAGTAGCCATTTGACCCATTTGAGTATTAATACCGTTCAACACCGCATCAAATCCTCCAACCTTCACCTCAAGATTATCCATCCTCATGTCATTTTTCTCAACATACTTCTTGATCCACTCTTCAAATTGAGATCCTGATGCTTGTGGTGGAGGTGTTGATTGTTGTTGAGTCGACATTTGATAAGGAGCTCGATATGGCTGATTTTGAGGTTGAGTATATGGAGCTCGATATTGTGAAGATGATTGCCCTTGCTGAAAATTATTCCTCGGTTGCCATGTTTGAGGTTGAGGCCTTTGTTGATACTGATTTTGATACCCATAATTCGGCCTTTGAACACCTCCTTGATTGTTATATGGTTGCACTACCGACACCTGCATTTCATTTGTCGCTCCCCCTTCACTCGGTGGTTGATACGATACACAAGCCATATTCCCTTGCTCTCCAACCATAGGCCCTTCGATCATCAACGGAGCTTGCATTTGAGGCATAGGACAAGTAGATGGTCCATGCCCTTGGTATCCACACAATGTACACACTTCCATTTGGTTCAAAAGAAGTTGTTTCTTTCGGTTCCCGTCCTCCATTTTCAGCTCTTTAATGTCCTTTGTCATTTCCTCAATTCTAATATTGAGATTATTGGCTTCCACCTCCTTGACATCATTCACCACACGTCTCCTTGAACTCTTCCTTCTTGAATTTCCAGCCATAGTTTTATAGATGTTAACCATTTCCTCTGGAGTTCGGTAAGTGATGTCGCCTCCAGCTTGATTATCCACGGACCCTTGTAAGGAATCTGTCAAAGAGTCATAAAATATTTGGTTAAGTAAAACCTGAGTAAATGTATGATGAGGACATTTAAGAAGCAAATCTTGAAAACGATCCCAAATCTCATGGAAAAATTCTCCCGGACGACTTGTGAAACCACAAATTTGATTCCGAAATTCCGTCGTCTTATGATGAGGGAAAAATTGACTCATGAATTCGTCATATATATCATTCCAAGATTGAAGTGAATTTGGTGGAAGTGCTATCCACCACGACTTTGCCTTATCCTTCAAAGTCATCGGAAAGAACCGACATCTCAACTCATCTTCTTGAAGTCCATTTAATGGAAAAGTATGAATAGTGTTGTAGAAGTCTCGGATGAAACTTAACACATCCTCGTTGTTATTCCCATGATACTCCGGTAGTTGATTGAAATCCATCGGATTCACCTTGTAGTTCTTCACCACTTCCGGTAAATCAACACATGCCGGAGTCGCTCCAATGATCGGCCTTGTAATGTCTCCTTGATGAATTCTTCTAACCCCCGGATTTCCTTGTTGATTCCACTGATTTTGTTGCCCGGCATATCCATACCCTCCATACGGCATCATGTTCGGCCATTGTTGTTGCAATTGACCTTGCATGTTTTGATTTGGATTCACTTGAACTCCGGGTTGCTGAAATGGATACCCGTAGTTTTGTTGATACGCCATATTTGGATTCATCATAGGTGGTTGTTGATTCATCATTTGATAGTTGCCCATCATTTGAGGATTCATCATATTTTGATTCATCATCAGTTGTGCATTTGCCATTTGAGGATTAACCGTCATCTCCGGATTGGCCATGTTTGGTTGAATCGGAATACTTTGATTCTCCAATGGAAGCTCTTGCATAGGAATATTTTCTCCTAATGGCCAATTAGAATGACCAAGGGGACTGCTCGTGTGTTGTTGAGGAATCTTAAGCAAAGCTTCATTTATCGGCCCTTTTGAATTAGACCCTTGAGGAAGCAAGTCTTTTAATCCCGGTGAACTTTGAGATATCGGAGATTCTCGACCAGATTCATCTTCAACCCGAACTTTGTTCTTTTCCTTCGACATATCTTCGGTTGATGAACCTTGTTGCTCACTAGCCGCCCTACTTCTTGTAGTGACCATGCACACTCAAAGCAGATGATTAGTAATAACAAGACAATTAACTAAACTAACTAAATGAAGTATGAAACTAAAACTAAACAAACACTTAAACAATACTATCCGTTTCCCCGGCAACGGCGCCAATTTTGATTAGACGTTTTCGTGCGCGTCTCTCGTCAAAATCCGAGGTCAATTGTAGTTGACTCGGTATCAATCCAAGGAAACGAATGAGTAAAATTTAAGTGAAAGTAAAGAGTTAGAAACATAAGTCATATAACTAAATCCTAGATTCATTTTGTTCGACAAGCAAAGTTAACAAATTAAGCAAATAACAAGTAAGAAAAGCACTTGGATAATAATAATCAAAACCTTAAGATAATTTCACAAACTCAAGATTCAATCAATACGTTTTACACACGAAAGTCAAGCTCCCGGTCGGGTTACTTCACACGTTTAAATAACTTTTAATTCACTTAGAGGAACGCTCCCGGTCGGGTTACGATTCTAAGATCGTGCTAGTGTATTGAATTTGTTCAAGAGTTTGCTAGTTCTCTTATTCATTCATCATATCATTATCCAAGTTAGAAAAATTAGTTCATCATCATAATTAAAGTAAAAGCAATAAACAAGTAATAACAAGAAAGCATAAGATCTTAAATTTAATTTGACAAACACTTAAAGAAGAATTCAACTACAAGATGATTAACATTCTCAAACCAAAGTTATAAAAATCATGAAAATAAAGATAGCATAATTTCAAAATACAAATGAACTTAAAAATACATTAACATTACTAATACATTAAATGGCTATCGAACTAGAACGTGCTTCCGAAGTTGTCGGCTCCGGATCGGACTTCTCCTACACCCTCCTTGAAGTTCCCAGCGAAAAGATCCCTCCAAAATCCCTCAAACCTCGCCTATATTCTTCATTTCATCCGCCAATAACCGCCATGGAACTGCCCAAAAACGGCGCCCGCCAATAAGATTTCCGCGACCGCCGAATGATTTCGGCGACCGCCATTCTACTTTCGGCGACCGCTGTTTTTCTGTTTTGGCCAAAAAAACTTGGCTATCAATTCTGACTCTTTTCGGCCCTTTCGGCGGTCGTCATTCTATCTCCGGCGACCGCCGTTTTCATCCTGCGACCGCTGCTTAGGTTTTGGCGCCCGCCGTTTCTAAGTTTCTTCATTTCCTTCTCGTTTCTTCGATCTTCACTTGAGTCTTCGATTTTGTCCAACATTTGGCCTACAAAATGTAACAAACCACACTTCCACACCCCGTGAGATCCGATACACACAAAAACATAAAACATAGACTAAAACGGTAAAAACAAACAACTCACGACTCACAACCGACACTAAAACATACACGAAAAACACACACACACACGACATAAATCAGTAGGTTCGATCTCCTGGAACCATGATTTTTTGCTCTTTCTCTGAAGCTGTCGGCCTCCAGGTGTTCGGCTGTCGGCCTCCAGTCAGGTGTCGCCCTCCAAGTCTTCGGCTGTCGGCCTCCAGTCAGGTGTCGCCCTCCAGGTCTTCGGCTGTCGGTCTCCAGTCAGTGTACTCTTCACCCGAAAATCCATTTTTCTCCGTTTTCACCCCGTTTTGCCTACAAAACACGGAAGATGTATCGATCACACCGTTTTAATCAAATTAATGCTATAAGCTCATAAGACGGGGGAAAACGGGAATAACAAGAATACGGAAGAGCCAAAAATCGACCGAAAGTCGCACCAAAAACGGGCTAATCATAGCAATATTACATGGATCGATTATCAAACTTACAAGGTCACACACAAGCTGAAAGTTTAAATGTTAATTGCTGAAAATTATTGATTTAGAATCAATATATATAAACTAGGTTTATATAAATAAATTATGTGAATTCAATAAAGTGTGGCATGTCTTATGGTATGACATGTCATGCCACTTAAATAGATGTCCTGGAGACATCTATGGCTGACGTGGCAAGGGGAGGTCAATGGTATGACCTTACAAATACCATTGTTGATAGTTCATGTCTCTAGCTATCCAATAATTATAGATATTTAGGGGATTGAGTAGTGAATAATGTATTTTTGCTCTCTAGAATTTTTTTGGGAAATGTGTCCACCTTAATGACATACAATACCTACTATTTATAGAGATTACAGATTAGGGTTACTAAAATAAATTAATGGGCCTGGCCCAAAAATAAGCCCAAGAGGCTAAGCCAAGCCCAAGGAGACTTCACCTCGCGATCTTGATCCGGGCTGGAGTGAGGCGGTGGGATTGAAATCGTGCTCGCCTTCCAATCATGAAAATCATCTCCTCTCCCGAGCTACTCTATCTTGTATATTCGTGTTTACTCGTTTTACATGCTTTCGCACACACGAACGAGGTAATCGAGCGATTGGATCGACATCGAAAACCTTCATGTACATCACGTGACCCACACGTGCAATTTCCGGTGGAAATCAACCAGAAAGGATGAGATTTGATTTTTTGAACAAAAAAAAGGACCAAACGTGAAATCAGCCTAAGTTGCAGGACCAAATGTGATTTATTCTCAAGCCACGTCAGCAAGCCTCCCCTGATGACCGCCACGTCAGCACGCACGTGACCAGCACGTTAGTTTCCCGGTGAAAATTGACCGAGAAAGACTGGATTTGATGAAATTAACAAATAAAGGACTGAATGTGGAATCAGCAATATTTACAGGATCAAATGTGATTTAATCTCTCAAATTTATCATAAAGAAACTAAATGAAACATCTTTATTACATAAACAAAATAATTTACATTGTACATCATCATCAATCAACTAAGAAAAATTTTAAACCAATTATTCTTGAAAAAAATGTGGTATTCAATCTTGACATCTTTTAGCAAATTTTATCACAATAAATTAAATTCATGTTACAAAATATAAGATATTCCAAAATTTAAAAAAAAAAATCTCAATAATTACACACACATCACGATCATCATATGTATAAGTTTCAAGAAGTGCATGTCATAAACAAAAATAAGTAGATTCGAAAATAGTCAGAACATGCAAAACCAATTATTCATCATATCTTGACTGTAAATTGTAATTGTTGAATACCAATATCGTCGGCATTATGAAACTACTAATCATTTTTTTGTGAACAAAATTCCAAAAATGGACTAACGGCAGACGCTGAGTGTGAGTGTAAAATTGAATGACTCCTGCTTCTATGCGCATGGTTGGGAAGTCTATTAATCGAACCTGAGATATAGTTAGGCATAAAAAAATTGAGTAATTGGAACTAAAGTTGTTTATAAGACAACTACCTTTATTACTTTTTTTTTTTTTAGTATAGGTCAATTACAATGTCTTGGGGTTCGAACCTAGGAACTTTGATCCTCAATTCGAGTGCTCAACCAACTGAGCTAACAACCCTTAACCACTTTATTACTTGGGGATGTACCCAATGCAATTGATAAATAGTGGATATTTGGCTTTTAATTACAAAAACAATTAAACATAAAATCCTTTTTATTCTAAAACAATAAAAAATTACTTATAGATCTGCAAAAGAGAAAGATTAAAATCTAGCTATCTACAAATGATTTAATTGTTAATCGAAAATTAAATAATTTAGTAGAATTATGTAACAATCGAATAGAGTTATTTTACCTTCCAGGAAAACCGAGTCTTGGTATTGGCCGGAGAGAAGATGAGCGAAAAGTGAATGTCATCTGATATGATCTCCTTTTGGAGTGATTTTGCTAAGCTCCTGAGGCCAAACTAACTGGTTGAATACGTAGAGTAGTCGTAGATACAAACCTGCGCTATATCAAGAAATAAGAAATAAAGAAGCGTAGATGTCTCTTACCAAAACAAAAATAAATACGAAGAGATGGAAACTTGAAAATATTTTGCAGTAGATATGGATATGTCATAGACAAAAATAAGTAAGATACGAAAATAGTCAGAACCTACAAAACAAATTATTCATCATATCTTGACTGTAAATTGTAATTGTTGAATACCAATAATATCGTGCATTATGAAATTACAAATCACCTTCTTGTGATCAAAATTTCAAACATGGACTAACGGCAGACGGTGAGGGAGAGGGTAAAACTAAATGAATCATGCTTCTATATGCATGGTTGAGATTTCTATTAATGGAACTTGGGATATAGTTAGGCATTAGAAAAATATGGTTGGGATTTCTATTAATGGAACTTGGGATATAGTTAGTCATTAGAAAAAAACTGGAATAATTGGAACTAAAGTTGTTGATACGACAACCCACTTTACTATCTTGAGATGTACAAGATATACCCAATTCAACTGATAAATAGCAAATATGTTGCTTTTGTACATAAATAAATGAAATAAAGGATTGACTCGTCAGCGCTGCGTCTACTACATAGTTCCAGAAGACAATGAATCATATTTGATATATGAAATTGAATATTATTATTAATAAATGTGTGATTTTTGAAAAAATGTAAATTTAAATAATTTATTATAATTCAATGCATTAAAATGTGTTTACATCTGTGTTCACATCTGCTGCATTTTAATTAAAAAACGTAAGACAAATGGACGATGGATGAATCCCCTCATTCAATATGATCAATTCAAAAACCTGCAAGAAATACCAATTTTTTTACATATCAAAATACGCCCCGAAATTCACCGAAAGCCAAAAAAAATTGACACGGTTCAAAACCCACAATAAAGGAAACAAATATAAATTTCAATAAGTAGGGATTTTATTGAAATAGTTGGATTTTGTATATTTAAATACAATAGAAAATGATATAAACACACAGTAGAAAAAGTAGTAAATTGTAAACATAGATTCGATAATTATTAGGGCCGGCTTATTAGCTCGTAGTTAGGCCTTATTCATTGTATTAATAAGACTTATCAATTAATGAGAAACACACCAATGATTTACGTAATTCACTGGTGTGTTTCTCATTAATTGATAAGTCTTATTAATACAATGAATAAGGCCTAACTACGAGCTAATAAGCCGGCCCTAATAAAGATATAAAGCCCGGCTGGTTATTTTTGGTAATCATCAAGTTGAAGGCATTGACTATGGTGAGACTTTTGCACCGGTTATTAAAATGGTCACGGTTCGTGCTTTATTAGCAGTTGCAGCTATTAAAAATTGGGCCCTTCATCAGATGGACGTGCACAACGCCTTCTTACACGGGGATCTAGACGAAGAAGTTTACATGAAGCTTCCACCGGGTTTCGGCCAAGGTCGCGAAGGCAAGGTATGTCGTCTAAAAAAATCTCTTTATGGGCTAAAGCAAGCTCCACGGTGTTGGTTTGCCAAGTTGGCTGCGTCCCTACGACAATACGGGTTCAGTCAATCTTATTATGACTACTCTCTTTTTAGCTATGTTCGTGGTAATGTTTGTCTTCATGTTTTGGTTTACGTGGATGATCTTGTTATTACGGGCAATGACTCAGCTGCAATTTTGGTTTTTAAGAATTATCTTGGGAAGTGCTTCCACATGAAAGACTTGGGAATATTGAAGTACTTTCTCGGTATTGAGGTTGCCCGTAATAAAGAGGGCATTTTCCTAAGTCAACGGAAATACGCTCTTGATATTATTTCTGAGACGGGTTTGTTGGGTGCTAAACCCGTTTCTACTCCTCTTGAGCTTAACCATACTTTAGGGGCGGCTAAAGGGGACGTTTTGGATGATATTGTGGCCTATCGTCGTCTTGTTGGGCGTTTGGTGTATCTCGCTGTTACGCGACCGGATTTGTCTTATGTTGTGCATGTCTTATCTCGATTTTTGAGTGCTCCGCGCAAGGAGCATTGGGATGCTGCTCTCCGGGTTGTCCGTTATCTTAAAGGTAGTCCGGGTCAAGGAATTTTGTTGAGGGCTGATAGTACACCTGTAGTTAGAGGCTGGTGTGATTCCGATTGGGGCGGCTGTCTTACTACCCGCAGGTCCGTGTCTGGATGGGTTGTCTTTCTTGGGGACTCTCCTATCTCTTGGAAAACGAAACAACAACAGACGGTCTCTCTTTCCTCAGCTGAAGCGGAATATCGTGCTATGGCAACCATACTATGTGAAATCAAATGGGTGAAGGGTTTACTCACAAGTCTTGGTATTGCTTTCTCTTCTCCTATTGATGTTTTTTCTGACAGTCTATCTGCAATACAGCTGGGTCAGAATCCTGTTTTCCATGAGCGTACGAAGCATATCGAGATCGACTGTCATTTTATTCGTGACGCTATTTGTGAAGGGCTTATCAAACCAATTCATGTTTCCACTGCTACTCAATTGGCCGATATTTTTACGAAGTCTTTAGTGTCTTCTCAGTTTTTGTTTCTCCTCCGCAAACTGGGCATTCTTGATCTTCATGCTCCAGTTTGAGGGGGGTATTAGGGCCGGCTTATTAGCTCGTAGTTAGGCCTTATTCATTGTATTAATAAGACTTATCAATTAATGAGAAACACACCAATGATTTACGTAATTCACATATCCTAACAATAATGTACCCGCAAAGAATGAAAAGGATGAAGGATTCATATTTGTTGAAATAAGAGGCGACATTGCGTGAAATTTACACAAACAACCGCCTCATATTTTTGTTTCTTGATTTCAATGTCCCACAAATCAACAAAAACGCTGAATTTTCTCCACATCTTATTTTGATTGTAGAACCCTAGATTCCTTCATAATATCAATGTTGGAAATGCTTCGGTCGAACCCGGGTTGGAGAGAGAAAGAGTGAGAAAAGTAATATTTGGATGATGTTTTATATTTTAAAATAAAAATAATATTTAATCGGTGGAAGATGAAGAGATAAATATACGCGTTCAAATTCTTGAAAATAATTAATCTGTAAAATAATAATTTCGAGATAAATATTCGCGTTCATCTGATGAGATTGACACTTTTTTGGTTATCCCGTATGACAAAGCCTGAAGATCATCTAATTGAGAAAGCTATTTCATTTATCAGTACATAGTAATTGAATGAACTTAGAGTTGGCTGTAAATCAAACCAACTCTAGATTCCTTCATAATATCAATGTTGGAAATGCTCCGGTCGAACCCGGGCTGGAGAGAGAAAGAGAGAGAAAATTAATATTAGGATAATGTTTTATATTTTTAAATAAAAATAATATTTAATCGGTGGAAGATGAAGAGATAAAAGCCTTCAAATTCTTGAAAATAATTAATCTGCAAAATAATGATTTCATGAGATAAATATTCGAGTTCATCCGATGAGACTGACATTTTTTTGGTTATCCCGTATGACAAAGCCTGAAGATCATCTGATGAGAAAGCTATTTCATTTATCAGTACATAGTAATTGAATGAACTTAGAGTTGGCTGTAAATCAAACCACATGAATATTGATATAATTTTAGGAGTTATTTTTAATTGAAAAAAATCAATAAAATCATAATGAGACGCTTTTAAAATATGATGGTACTTTGATTATGATAACTTCAGACTTCAAATGTATTTTTTATATTTAACCGAGAAAAGAAATGAGATATTTTGAGAAAACAATCGATTTAAGACTCGAGATATAGCAAATGAGAAAAAATCAATATTTCAGTTGCATAAATATTAAAAATAATTTAAAGTAATCTGAAAAAAATATAATTAAACTTGGGGCAGGCCGCAGATTTTTATGGTGAGACTGACACAATGTCAAAAACAACATTGTTTATCAATTGAAAATAATAATATATTAAGAGTAGATATTAAGAATCAAACATTACATACCTTGTACTGCAAAAAAAACTATAATTACATTAGGGGCAAGGCTACTTTAAATAATACAAAGTTGACATTAAACAATTTACAAAACCATGGCGAAAAAATTATAAGTGACAATATTATATAAATTTTAAATACCTGGTGAAAAATTATATTTGTGATTGGCGAAAAAAAAACGAAATTAAGTTCAGAAGCAAAAAATGACATACCTGATACTACAAAAAAATAAACAATTGAATTAGAGTTACGAAAAATAATAGAAAACATGTAACAACGATTTACAAAAAAGTTAAGAATCTGAAAATACGAATTAGATTAATGCAATCTGTCAAAACTGTATTTAATCGATTTACAAAAATGTTTACGAACCTCGCCGATTTTAAATAGGGAAACAATCATCGCTGATCTGAAATAGGATTTTTTCGAACATGTACCGCTGCAAATGAAGAAAAATCAATATTTCAGTTGCATAAATATTAAAAATAATTTAAAATAATCTGAAAAAAAATATATAATTGTGAGAGGCGAAAATCGAAATAGATAGAGAACAACTACTACAGGTCGTATATCATACACATGAGATCGAACTAAGGCGTTCTCCTGTTCAGCGGCACATCTTCAGCGACATTTTGATCAGATCGTACTGTCGAAATCCAATGGGGTGCTAACGTGCGGTCCCACACTTAGCGCACACACGAGAGCGGGAGCTCGAATATGCACTAGAGAGTCTCATTCTAACTCAAAACAATATAGTATTAAGTAGGAGAACTCCCTAGGCTTATATCATAGACTCCCCTCTCACAATTATTCGATGTGGGACAACTCACAAGTGGCCTTCACACATTAACAACTTCAACACACCCCCTCCACTTGTGAGTCCTAGTCAACGGGTGGTCAAACCACCCAACTCACAAACAGGATCGAGCTCCCGCTCTGATACCATGTCGAAATCCAATGGGGTGCTAACGTGCGGTCCCACGCCTAGCGCACACACGAGAGCGAGAGCTCGAATATGCACTAGAGAGCCTCATTCTAACTCAAAACCATATGGTGTTAAGTAGGAGAACTCCCTAGGTAAACCCTAATCCTATAAACAAAAGGTAAACCCTAATCCTATAAATATAATAAATAATATATTCTAACACCCCCCCTCAAACTCACAATGGTACAACAAGAAGTATCGAGAGTTTGTCAACGAAAAATCTATGAGCGCAACCATATAATCTCAGTCGTAGTGGAAGCCATAGCACGATACTCTGCCTCCGTGGATGGAAACAAAAGACTCTGAAGCGACATCCAAACGAACACCAATTGACTGCAACGAGTCCTCACTAGGAGCCATTGGAAAACAAGCGAAACCGAAAACGCCAACAACCAAAACGAATAGAAAATTAACCAATTAACCAAAACGAACCAAAATTAACCAACAACCAAAACGAACCAATTAACCAAAACGAACCAAAATTAACCAACAACCAAAACGAACAGAAGAATTAACCAAGACGAACAGAAGAATTAAAAACCGCCTCGACTAGCACAAGGCAGGCGCAATCCCAAAACCCAAAGTTGTCGTAATCCCACCAGAGATTCAAAAACGGAACAAAGTGAAAAGCGTGAACGTAGCCTATAACAACAGTCGTCCACTCCTCTTTTCCGACGAAAGCCGTCCAACACGAGCAAGCAACCACGAGGGCAGAAGCCGTCTCCATAAGCTTATTGACTAGATTTATGTAAAGAAAACCACTCGAGAAAAAAAGGGACGCCGCAGACCAAAGCCCATACCTTTCTGTGCCACGTCAGACCCACGTCTTCTGGTAAGCCGCGCAACAATTGGCCTCCATCCGCCATCCAAACAAGGAGATTTAGATGATTCCTAGCTCTGATACCATGTCGAAATCCAATGGGGTGCTAACGTGCGGTCCCACGCCTAGCGCACACACGAGAGCGGGAGCTCGAATATGCACTAGAGAGCTTCATTCTAACTCAAAACCATATGGTGTTAAGTAGGAGAACTCCCTAGGCTTATATCATAGACTCCCCTCTCACAATTATTCGATGTGGGACAACTCACAAGTGGCCTTCACACATTAACAACTTCAACACACCCCCTCCACTTGTGAGTCCTAGTCAACGGGTGGTCAAACCACCCAACTCACAAACAGGATCGAGCTCCCGCTTTGATACCATGTAGAAATCCAATGGGGTGCTAACGTGCGGTCCCACGCCTAGCGCACACACGAGAGCGGGAGCTCGAATATGCACTAGAGAGCCTCATTCTAACTCAAAACCATATGGTATTAAGTAGGAGAACTCCCTAGGCTTATATCATAGACTCCCCTCTCACAATTATATTCGATATGGGACAACTCACAAATGGCCTTCACACATTAACAACTTCAACACGTACTTCCTGCACTCCCCACCAACATCTTTATATCTACATAATCGACCTTATAATAACTAAAATAATTAATTAATTAATTAATTATTCTACACCAAATCAATGAGTCTGAAGTAATATTATCCATGGGAACTTTTTTTATCCCTTCGTGTGATGCATCATCGCTATTGAATATCCCGACCGAAATTCGGTTCATCCTCATGTAATTAAAAAGGTGGATCAATACATGTACACATACACGTATCTGATCATAACACTACGTATATGTACATAACTTTTAATATGATGTTCTGCATATGAGTTGTAACATGAGTGTTCTCAATTATACAAACTTCTGATAAATTAACATTCCTAAAAAATAAAAATAAAATACGATTAGATCCAAAAATACAACATACCTCACGGATCACAGAGCTTATAGCAATAATACATATAACTAAAAAATAACATAACTGCGTTTAATTGGTTCAGGGTCTAATAGTAATTCAAGATTTATATATTACTCCCTCCCATTCTTTTTATGTGTCGTTATAGACTTTTGCACATTTATTAATAAACAAATAAAATACCTAATTTAACCCTATTAAATGTTATAAATTCAACACTCATTGTTTATTCATACCTTTTGATATTCGCTTCTTTACAATTTATATTAATATAAAATGAATCCATAATCAATAAGAAACAATTAATAAGGGTATATTATGTCAATAAATCTCAAAACGTCACTTAATTAGTAAAAAGAAAAAAACTCAAAACGACACTTAATATGAATGGGAGAGAGTATTAGATAGAGAAAAAGGAAAAAGAGAGGCCAAAGGAGAGTGGGTAATGTTTATAAAATATTTCCTTAAATGTATACATCACGTTTTTAAGTAAACCAAATACACTTCAACCTATATTTCCGTTTTTTCAAGGCTGCTGCAGTTATTAGACATAATTTAAAATGCATAAACACCACGACTAACTGAATATTTATTGTTTGAATATGATGCTGCAGTTATTAAACATAATTTAAAATGCATAAACACCACGACTAACTGAATATTTATTGTTTGAATATGATGAGCTGAAATAAAGCACAAATTGATTTCATTAAAATAAAGTCTATAAACACAACATCAGCACACCGACCATAAGAATATACTATCAAGAAATAAATTGAAATACCTAAAAGAACTATCCACAATAACAATAAATGGTATTATTTCAATTTTTTAAAACCTTTATAAAATAATAGCGTTGGACAATGAATATATATTAATTTAAAGAGTATTTTTTTTTATTTAAGAGACCAAATGAGATAGAACATTGTATTAATTTAGAGAGGTTAGTATTAATTTATGCAGGTTTTATTGTATAAGAACCAATAAGTAAAATATTCATAATATAAAATTGAATCAAACAATATTTGATACATAAACCGAAACTTGTTGAGAATTCGTGTCCAAGTACTTCCCAAGAAACAATACAATCAAACTAGAATAATAATAAAAAAACACGAATACAAGAGTCGAAACATGCTCGATCTCATTCGTATGATCGTATTCCATATGCTTCGTACACGTACTATGAAAGCTATGGATGATCAAGCATCCTAATTATATATGTATCGAGAATCTCGGCTCACAACTCTATCGATGATCCCACTGCCCTGGCCGGAGGGTGGTCTTGGTAATGTTGTAAAACCCGAGCTAGACTCTATGGTTCTTGGGGTCCCACTTTTTCGGATCACCTGGCGCTACGATAGATCCATCGTTCTGAACTGTCAACTTCCCAGCACAAGGCTCTTTGAATCTCGCGACGCTCACCAAGTAGTGATTGTTTTGAGGTACCATGAGAGTCGAGTTAGATGTCGATCAAACGCGTTTCCATGCATCCAAAAAGGCCTGAAAAAATGGAAGTGTTGAGGATTCGCACAACAAGGTCTAACCGATCGAATAAATCCGATCAAATTAGACTTTCATAAACCACACGACGTGAACAACTCAAAACCGAACGAATATGATTTGACTCTCCAGCTCACAATCACTCACGATATATGTGAACTCACTGACAAGACGTTGTAGTGCGTCAAAAATCAAATAAAAATATTCCGAACTTATTGCCGAATCAATTCGCCCGAGTCGATCTCTCGAGGAACACTACTATCGGCACGTATTCTTGTTTATTTGTTTGCAACGAGAAAAAAGAAATAGATATAGCATAATGCAAAGTTTGAGATTTTGTTTTAAACTAAATTATCTAAGAAATAAAAAGCTAAAAATAATAAAGAAACAATTAACTAGATTTAATTAATAAAGAGAGAGACTAAGGTTTTGGGTTCATCAAACACTAATATTGGATCGTCAATTTACGAGATGCAATTCAAAACTAAAACGTCCGTCGCCGGTAGATTTTAGGGTGTTCGATAATCCTATGTTTTGTAATTGCTCCTAAGCCTCATACAAAAGTTTTAAAATCATGTTGGCAATTTATCGAGCACCTTTGAAGCGTTTGTAAATTTCAAGCCCTAGTTCATGTTTGAATCCTCCTAACCCTAGCGAACAAATTAGCTACTCATATTAATAATGGAGAACAAACAAATAGAGATAGATGAATTCATGATGAAAGAACTAGAGTAAGAACACAAGCAAATAATTAAGAACGAAATTGAAAAGAAATAAAGCTTACTAGATTACTTGTTCGAAGTAAACAATGATCGGTGCTAACCACGTTTAATATCCACGAATCAATGAAAGAAAAATCGATGATGAAAACCTAGGTGAAAGCGAGTCTCAAGTCTTCTCCAAAACTCGGAAAAAAAAAAATGAATGCAAGGTGTCTTTGTTTATGAACGAAACCCTACTTATAGTGCATAAAAAACGAGGGTCAATCGTCGGTCAAAGCTGTACAAAGAGGCAGGTGAGCGCCTGGGTGCCAGGCGGGCGCCTGGTAGACGTCGCGGGCGGGCGCCAGGTGAGAGAGCGAGCGCTTCCGGAATTGGGCAGATTCTGGACAAATGGAGCAGGCGGTCGCCTGGTCATCAAGCGCTCGCCTGGTGGTGGTCGCGAGCGAGCGCTTGGATGGCTGGGCCATGTAGAGCACTCCAAGGGCTTTCCGTAGAGATATAGATCATCGGTATAGGTGGTCTGAGTTGGGAGACCCAAGCTCTCCAAGTTTGCTGCGCATACTCTCCGGGAAGCTGCGTACTGGTCTGGAAACTCAAGTACTGTGACTATATCACGGGGATATATGATAATAAAAGTGCAGGGCCTCGTACAACTGTATGTGGTATGGACCATGCATGTATGTGGTCGGATATGGGAGAACCAAGCTCTCCAGATTTGCTGCACATACACCCCGGGGCAGCTGCATACTGGGCTGGAAACCCGTGAATTCCGGCTTTATGACGTGGAACCATGACAACACACTGGTAGGACCATGTAGAGGATTTCAAGATCTTTCCGACCATGTATGGATGGTGTTTTTAGGTTGTCGGAGTTGGGAGAACCAAAGTGGCCAAGTTTGCAGCGCAATCACGATAGGTGGTCAATCAAATCACTTTACCGTTTTTCAACTCGTTTTTGCTCGTTTTCGCATTGAACATGATCATACACCTACACACTCCACAAAAACGTCAAACCTACCGATAATCATGAGAATGATGCACAAGAATGACACAAAATGGCATGAGACGACACAAAACATCATAGGAAAAGTAGCACAAAAACATGTAAATCACTCACAAGAATATAAAAGCACGATAAACAACACACACAAGACAAGATTTTACAAGCTTCGGCATCGCGCTGCCTATGGCAAGGCAGCCGCTACCTACGTGCTCGGGGAGAGGGGTGTATCTTCTTTATTAAACGTAAACGAGATTACAATCACTCTTGATAATCCTGAGCCAACAAGGCGTAAGCGATTATCGATCTAACCTCACGTCTAATAACAAGTATTAAAACCCTAATATTTTCGGCCGAATCTCATCGAACGACCGATGCCCCTGCCTCTCTCTCACATCTCGCTGCTGTAGCTCGACGTGATTATATAGGCTTCCTGGACGTCGCTTTATGGTAGGAATAGGTTCCTTGTCCTCCAAGGATTCCGTTGCCTTTTGAATCACCTCAATCGGATAAGTATGGAAAGAGATATTCAATTTTTGGTCTCTTACCAAAAATAGGAGATTCTGCCTAGATCATGCCTCATGCCAGGGAACCGGTTTCTGCCTTCGCACTGCGGCAGAGTTAACGCCTTCATCCTGCCGCATGGAACTTTCTTACATAAATTTAGAATTTCGAACATATTTTCACAAATCTCCACCTTGTTCAAACTTCTAAACACATGTCACCTATCTTGCAGTAGTGATCAGGTACTGCTCATCCCTGCCGAGTTAAGAAATCAAGCAAATCCTTTGCAACCACCTTATTCACCAATCCATGATCGAACTCGACCATCCGACTCCAGTCCCAGCATGATTTCAGATCATACTGACCCTCCATATGATCATACCCGATCATATATCTCCTAGTATTGTCATTAGGCTTCAGCCTGCCATGCCCAATACTACCGCAGCTCCTGCCTTAGGTTCTGCATTCCCAAATTCTTCAACACCACCATGCGGCATCAAGAATTTGCATATGACATAAGTCATATAATCCGAAAGTAGATGGTCACTCCACCTTCCCGCATCTCCTCCAGAGACGACTTCATCAGGTTAGCAACTCACAACCCTGCCTGCCGCAGCCTGAATCTTATTGCCTAACCTGGCCCCCTGTGGTTGCATGAGAATGCCTACCACAACCCTGCAGCATCACGAAAGTGCCTACCACAGTCCCTGCGGCACCACGAAAGTGCCTGCCGCAGCCCCTGCACAATTTTAGCATTGTGAGGTTGTCCACTTGGGACTTGATGTAATCATGCATCTCCGATATGAAATATGGAGCGCGATCCATTTTTATATCCCGGAAAGTTGATGTAGATCACCTTTCCCCACTTCCGGATATCACCAGAGCGTGAATCCTCCAAGTCAACAACTCACAGAACTGCCTGCCGCAGCCTGAGTCTTGCCGCTGCCCTTGAACCATGCAATAGCATCGCAATGCCTACTGCAGCCCCTTCACAATGCTCGAAAGTTTGTGAAACAGTCCACGTGGGACCAGATGTCAATGCACGTCCCTACTGGTACTCTTTGCCGCAATCGCCCTTGCGGTATTTGCTACCGTAGTCGCTATCGTAGTCTCTGCATGCAGTCTCTACCATAGCCAATGCCTCCACCTCGAGAAGCATTATATCCTGTTGAAGTATCTCGAACGAGTCTAATAAACCCCATGCATCACATCACTATAACAAGAGTCTTAGCATAACCGCTTCATCTTGTTATATCCGGCAGAAGAACGGTGTTTCTGCCCCTACCATGCCATATGGCAGACCCTGCCATGTTTGTACCCTACCACACAAACACTTGAATGCTTCAATGTTGTGCTTTCCGATAGTTACACCACACGGCTACCTGTAGAGTTCGTGCAGTAGCACCTACTGCTGTTGTGGTTACCACTTGTGTGTACAGCGGTTGTTCCTACTTAACCAAGCTTTTCCAAGAAGTCTCTCTGCCTCTAAGCTTGAACAAGTATTACTAAGAAGAAGTCCATCTTCTCTGCTTGAAACAAAGTGAATCATCACTTATCTATAAGCAACGAACAACTTGACACCAAATCCACCTTCAAATGTCACTGTCTTGACACTTGGCTCTACGGTAATCCCTATTGCCTCTGCCTAGGCAATAGTCTGCCTCCACTTGAAATAGCGGAAACCATCTGCCTCTATCCCGGACAGATACCAGGTCTTCTTGCTTTGTCCCTAAGTAGATTAATGATGGTTGAACCAATGGTTCCAGCTCATCCCCTTGGTACATCTCTTGCACCTCCTTCTACTCATGAGTATAGCCCGCAGCAGATGTTGCCGCAGTTGCCTCTACACCAACAACAATCTTTGTTGATTTTATAGTATCAAGACTACCAAAATCAACATCCCCACATCCAATTCGAGCATCATCCCTGACCTCCATCTTCTTGGACGTGAAACCGTAACCATTTGTTACATTGACATACCTCACCAACCTTCGAACTGCCACCAGTGACTCCCGCTCATACTCCTCGATATCACACCCATACCCTGGTCAATATCAGGCTTGCTATACACCATAGCATGTATGAGACTTCCCAGTGCTCTTCCATTAGGCATTGCTGCCCTGGCTGCTGCGACCGTTCACCCTGCCGCAGGGCAATTCTCCACAGAAAGTATTAAGTGCTGCCTAAGGGAAGTTGCGCAACTCCACCTCAAAAATAGCAACAATATCCTGTCATTCACACCTTCTTCCACCATTTGAGCATTATACACAACATCAGTTCGTGCAAACCCCTTAGGATGATGAATGACAATATCATTCGCACCTTCTTCCACCATTAGAGCGTTTAACACAAATCAACTTGTGTAAACCTCTTAGGTTGATGAATGGTCCCCCTTTCTGCATAAATGGACAACCGATACACTCCCGATCAGTTTTATGTTGAGTATTATCAATCAAGTAGTCGCTCTGCAGCGAGCTACCTCCCGACAGTCGCTCTGCCACAGCCATTCGGCTGCTGCTGCCCTGTCGTTGCCATCGACGATGTATTGGCCATTGTCTCCACCTTCAACGATGTCTTCCTCATCTTGAAGTTTGGTAATATGGTAGTCGATAGTGAGCTACCCCAGCGAAGTTGCTGCCACAGTCAATGCCACTGCCCTGCCTCTGCCGCTGTCTTCGACAATGCCTCCGCCGCTGCCATGAGCGACCCCATCCGCCGATGCCTTCACCTCCAGCGATGCCTGAACACCCTGAGGCTATTTAATCTGGTAATCGCTGCTGCGATTTACCCCAGCGCAGTTGCTGCCGCAGTCATTGCCACTGCCTGCTGCCTCTGCCGCTGCCCGGCATGATGAACAAGATATACTTTCCATCATCCCTTGTCCCTGTTCTAGATGGGCCCGGAGATCAGAATGAATGTAATCCAAGTTCCCTTGTCACCCGAAGTGACGGCAGACTCTACCGCAACTACTCCCGTAGCTACTGCCATAGGTGCTGCCTTAACTCTGCCGCAGGTGTTGCCTACCTGCTGCTGCCACCACAATACTGCCTGCCACAGTAATTGCAATTCCCTCTGATAACACACTCCATTCCTCTACTCTCCTTCCAGCACTAATGTGCTACCTCTCTTCCCTTGGAAGAATTCTCCATTAGAACATGAACAACCCTTGGTTAAAAGCTTCGACGAGCTATCAACCAAGCTTCAGTATAGAGTCGAACCACCTCAACTTTACAAGTTAGGTTAATTTCCATGAATGATAGAACCTCCATCCATCTCCTCAAAACCATCTAACCACTGCCGCATTGGTCTTATGTGAGCCGTGCACCCTGAATCTTTGATCCACCTTGCCCCCTTCCTTGAAGTGACAATTGAAGGCCTGCTGCAGTTCCCTCTGCCGCAGTTGCTGCCTCAGCAACATCATCATCGTGATCTGCTAGATCCATCCTCGATTCATCTACTTCTTGAAGACAAGATAATCTTTCTTCAAGAACCTCAAACCACTGCCTCCTAGGTCTTATGTGAACCGTGCACCCTGAATCTTTAATCCACTATGCCCCCTTCCTTGAAGTTACAATCGGAGGCCTGCCGCATAACCCTGCCGCAGTTGCTGCCTCAACAACATCAGCTTCGTGATGTGCTAGATCCATAATCCACTATGCCCCCTTCCTTGAAGTCACAATCGGAGGCCTGCCGCAGTTGCTGCCTCATCAACATCAGCTTCGTGATGTGCTAGATTCATCCTTGATTCAGCTCCTTCTTAAAGAGATGACCCCTCCTTAAGAACCTGGTTTTGTTACCTTGAAAAACACCGCGTTTGTCACGCCCTAAATCCCGGGTCTAGGCACAACTGACCCCTTTGCCGCAATCTCCTGCCTTGCTGTACAGTGCTGCTCCCTATGTCGCATCGTACTACCTTGTTGCGCAGCACCTCCTTGCCGCACAACTCTGCCTTTGTGCAAGGTCACAAAGAGGCTGGATGTGACACCGTGCCTTCATGAGATGATGCCTCGTTCCCACTCTTCCGACTCCTCTTCTGAAGTTCCCTTGAGTACCAACTCTCCAGTTCCTGCCGTAACGTCTCGACAGCCGGCTCCTTGGACACAACAACGATTCCCTTGCCTCCGAGACAATTAATCATTGCCATATGTGCCCCCTGCGAACAGCCCTTGCCTTCTTGGTTCTGCCATAGTGCCTGCCTTTTCAGTACCTGCCGGAACTTCATCCTGCCGTAGAGCCTTCCTGAGTACCTGCTGCCGCAGCTTCAGCTGCATCATCCATAGGTTTATCAGTTCCCCTTGCCTGGAGAATGGCAGTGCTAGCAGCAACCTCCTGCTGTGTTTTCATCGCCTTGCCTTCGATCCGCCAAGGACCAAAGTTATTCTTGTCGACGCCTTGTCCTCATCATTTTTCTTCGATCCAAGCTTCAACATCTTCTCGTGATTTATCTTCCCACAGACGGCGCCACTTGTTGAGGATTCGCACAACAAGGTCTAACCGATCGAATAAATCCGATCAAATTAGACTTTCATAAACCACACGACGTGAACAACTCAAAACCGAACGAATATGATTTGACTCTCCAGCTCACAATCACTTACGATATATGTGAACTCACAAGAATATAAAAGCACGATAAACAACACACAAGACAAGATTTTACGAGCTTCGGCATCGCGCTGCCTATGGCAAGGCAGCCGCTACCTACGTGCTCGGGGAGAGGGGTGTATCTTCTTTATTAAACGTAAACGAGATTACAATCACTCTTGATAATCCTGAGCCAACAAGGCGTAAGCGATTATCGATCTAACCTCACGTCTAATAACAAGTATTAAAACCCTAATATTTTCGGCCGACTCTCATCGAACGACCGATGCCCCTGCCTCTCTCTCACATCTCGCTGCTGTAGCTCGACGTGATTATATAGGCTTCCTGGACGTCGCTTTATGGTAGGAATAGGTTCCTTTTCCTCCAAGGATTCCGTTGCCTTTTGAATCACCTCAATCGGATAAGTATGGAAAGAGATATTCAATTTTTGGTCTCTTACCAAAAATAGGAGATTCTGCCTAGATCATGCCTCCTGCCAAGGAACCGGTTTTTGCCTTCGCACTGCGGCAGAGTTAACGCCTTCGTCCTGCCGCATGGAACTTCCTTACATAAATTTAGAATTTCGAACATATTTTCACAAATCTCCACCTTGTTCAAACTTCTAAACACATGTCACCTATCTTGCAGTAGTGATCAGGTACTGCTCATCCCTGCCGAGTTAAGAAATCAAGCAAATCCTTTGCAACCACCTTATTCACCAATCCATGATCGAACTCGACCATCCGACTCCAGTCCCAGCATGATTTCAGATCATACTGACCCTCCATATGATCATACCCGATCATATATCTCCTAGTATTGTCATTAGGCTTCAGCCTGCCATGCCCAATACTACCGCAGCTCCTGCCTTAGGTTCTGCATTCCCAAATTCTTCAACACCACCATGCGGCATCAAGAATTTGCATATGACATAAGTCATATAATCCGAAAGTAGATGGTCACTCCACCTTCCCGCATCTCCTCCAGAGACGACTTCATCAGGTTAGCAACTCACAACCCTGCCTGCCGCAGCCTGAATCTTGTTGCCTAACCTAGCCCCCTATGGTTGCATGAGAATGCCTACCACAACCCTGCAGCATCACAAAAGTGCCTACCACAGTCCCTGCGGCACCACGAAAGTGCCTGCCGCAGCCCCTGCACAATTTTAGCATTGTGAGGTTGTCCACTTGGGACTTGATGCAATCATGCATCTCCGATATGAAATATGGAGCGCGATCCATTTTTATATCCCGGAAAGTTGATGTAGATAACCTTTCCCCACTTCCGGATATCACCAGAGCGTGAATCCTCCAAGTCAACAACTCACAGAACTGCCTGCCGCAGCCTGAGTCTTGCCGCTGCCCTTGAACCATGCAATAGCATCGCAATGCCTACTGCAGCCCCTTCACAATGCTCGAAAGCTTGTGAAACAGTCCACGTGGGACCAGATGTCAATACACGTCCCTACTGGTACTCTTTGCCGCAATCGCCCTTGCGGTAGTTGCTACCGTAGTCGCTATCGTAGTCTCTGCATGCAGTCTCTACCATAGCCAATGCCTCCACCTCGAGAAGCATTATATCCTGTTGAAGTATCTCGAACGAGTCTAATCAACCCCATGCATCACATCACTATAACAAGAGTCTTAGCATAACCGCTTCATCTTGTTATATCCGGCAGAAGAACGTCGTTTCTGTTGGAGTTGTGTACTTAATGTCTAGATTTAAGTATCGGTAAACTCCCGGTCATAGCATTTAACCTATTTAATTAATAAACAATTATTTGCAATTAATTATTATTAATTAATTATGCAAAATATAGTCCTGGATTTTATACGTTGTAGTTAGTATGGTGTGTCGGGCCCACACAGAAGATCATACTATCGGTTACTCGTATTTAATCAAACAGTTGCTCACGACCTAGATGGACACGGACCAATCCATCGGTATAGTCGTTGTGTGAGAGAGAAAATAATTTGTCTTAATTATTTTATCACACTTGTACACTTGGTGTATTGGGCGGATCAGCTTGAGATTTATTGATTAGGATTGCCTAAGATAATCAATTTAAATCTCGGAGTATTTTATTCTTAATCCCTGATATTATTGCGGGTGTGTATATTTAATATTAGAGACTTTGATTTTCCAAAGGAATTAACCGATTTAATTATTGGGTTAATTACCGATAAAATTGGGTCGCTATATTTTATATATGACATGCCGTGAATACTTGACGGGAAAGTGTATCCCGGAAGGGTTGATAATATCCCCGAGATGAGTTCATAAGGAATTATTGTGTAAACCTCATGAGTGGATTCGTTCCGCACAATAATAAAGGTTGAACGGTACTAGTCTCGGATATAAGAGATGAATATTATTTATTGAGCAATAAATAAATTTATTCATGGATATTTAAATCTTAAATACACGGAATAAATAATACTAAGATGGAGAAATATTATTTGATATAATATGGAATAATATTGGGAGTGCAATTTTATTTATATAGTGGAAAATAAATAAAATTTAATATTGATAAGAATTAATAGATTTGGGTTGGACCCAATTTAATTTTCAATATTTAGAAGCCCAATATTTATTCTCCTTATGATCCCCTACGTAGCCTATATAAGCACTACATGGTCTTCACTTTTCACAACCTAAGTTACGCCAACTAAAAGTCTTGGAGAGTGAGAAAGATCCATAGAGTTCGATAGCTCGTCGCCCACCCGACGTTCGAACGGAAGTGCAAGGAATACGCGGGAAGATCACGAGGTCATCAACATGCGAATAATTGTGATATATACATGAACATGCGATCCGGGAAAACGACGAACCTCGGGGACGGGGATTCGAGATCCCCGGCGAGGATCGAAGGTGCGGCCGAACCCTAG
The DNA here is from genome assembly GCA_954870475.1 of Euphrasia confusa. Taxonomy (NCBI): domain Eukaryota; kingdom Viridiplantae; phylum Streptophyta; class Magnoliopsida; order Lamiales; family Orobanchaceae; genus Euphrasia; species Euphrasia confusa. The sequence goes on along the minus strand of OX940968.1, from coordinate 12,136,888 downwards.
GGTTCGGACCGCCGCATCGCGCGATAAGGGACGAGCCCCGGCTGGACGCCGGGGCATGCGATCGATTTCGTTCGATCGCCGGGGATGCCGTGGGCTGGTGCCACGGCGGATCCCCCCGCCCTCATCGCCGCCGGCGCGGATACGGGAAGCCCTCGGCCGAAGCCGAGGGATGCGATCGATCTTCGGATCGATCGCGGGTCAGCTGCGAGGTGACTCGCAGCGACCCCGTGCGTGCTACGGGTTCGCCCGTAGCGGCTCGCACGGGGTGATCCCGTGCGCTGGAGCAGCGAGTCCGCGACTCGCTGCGGGCTGCTACGAGCAGCCCCGGGGATCGCTACGAGCGATCCCAGCGATCGTCGAGGACGATCGCGAGCCCCTCGCGGGGGCTCGGCTGGGCGCACGCAGCCTTCGGGCTTCGCTGGGCATTCGTTCGGGCCCCGGCTCGTGAGGTGGTTCGCGTTCGTGGATCCGACTCGCGGGAGAAAATCGGCTGGGGGCGGGCTGCGTGTCTTCGGGCGCGTAGTCTCCAAAGGTCGGACTCCTGCGGATGAGTCGGGATTCAGTCTTCGGTGATTGAGGGTTTTGATCGGGTTATCGGTTCCGCAATTTTGATAGCCCGGGACATCGAATCCCAGCAAATGGTATCAGAGCGTTTGGTTTCGTGTTCATGTATGTATTCGATTATTGTTCTACCTTGCAGGATTTCCGGCTATCATGGTTAATTTAATTATTGTTAATTTTATTATCATGATTATTAAACTCTCGGACATGTCGAGATTCGTTTTTGTGTGGTTGAATGTTTGTAATAGTAAAAATTCGGGGGTTGACCGAATTTAGGATTTATTATTACGCACTTTATTTTCTGGAAAATGTATAGGGTCGATTTCATGTATAGAATCGATACCGGAATTGTAATTTAATTTTTGTAAATTATTTACGTTGGTTCGATGATGAGACGATCGCCGGAAGACGAAGAAGTGACGAAGAGGGAAGGGCTTGGGATCGATCACATGGTGATCGACCCATGGCCTAGCCGGCGTGGCTAGGCGGCGGCGGCGCTCCTCCCCGAGTGGCTGGCCGATCCATCACATGGTGGGGATGGCGTGGGATCTCCCAATCCCATGCTACTCCTACCAAGATCTACTTTCCCAGTTAATTCGGGTTTCCTATTTGAGTACTTTCCTTTTAGGAAACTCTCATGGATTAGGAAAAGAATTAATTTAAATTAATTTTATTTCTATTGATTTATTTCCTTCATGGAAATATTCATAGATTAGAAATTTAATTAATTTAGTACTAAATTTATTTTTCCTATTTGATTATTCCTACTCATGGGAATATTCATGGATTAGGAATAAAAATAAATTTGGAAAGTAGTGAGTCCTAATTTATTTATTTTATTTCTTTGTTCTATTATAGATATCTTCTAGAATATTCCAAGTTTTACTTGGATAGATTATTCTAGAGATTTAATAAGAACTAGATAGGAAAATAAATAAATAAAAATATTAATAATATTTAATTTTATTTTTGATATATTCAATTGACTTAATTTTCGAATTAAGTAACTTTTGGATTAATTGAAAATAAATAGATTTAAATATTGGAAATTAATATTCTCGTCACATGGAGCATTCAAGAAACGAAGACTGAAGACTAGAGGATGCATATGAAGATAAAGCCATGATAGTCGGGGAAAAATAATTTCTCTAGCATTATTTTGACTATGTGATCTATGTGCTTTATTGCTTTCATGCATGCTATATGTGTTTATTTTTATGCACTAGATAGCGTATCCCTTTATCGTAAAAAGCTAAGTGGGAGAGGGGATGGAAACATTCCCATGGTCTCCATCACTGTTCTCTTGGTGACTTTTATGGACTTTTGAAGTTCATATAGACAAGTCATTGGAGGAGAATTCTTGTAATTCCTTTTACAAGAAACATTGATCAAGTTTATCAAACAATGCCTAATTTGTCTTTCCAAAGCTGACTTCAAGTCGACTCATTCTCACCCCGGGGAGTGGAATGGAGCCAGAGCCACTTGGTCATGTAGAGGACACAAATTAGAGACCTTCGTACCATTCTTTGATAGATGGATCGATTGTCTGCTCGGCTCCCTCATTTATGAGAGATAGGGTCGCTCGCATGGTGAATCACTGGTTAGAAAATTCGAGTTTCACTTATGATTCTCCGAGTCTTGATTTACGAAATCAAATGAATCAAGTAATTGGATTTCAATTATATAAATCTATTTGGTGTAGTAAACGTCCACACGAACGTGGCTTGCTATACTGAAAGGGATTTTAGAATAATTGATGTATACAGTTATAGGGGATTGTGAGGGATTGCGAGTTATCGTAAACGTCCACACGAACGTGGCTTGCGGTGACATAACAATTCTAAACGATTTGCCTTAGTACTGAGTGGTGGTTTACACTTAGGTACGCTTTGTAGTATTCTTCCCAACGAAGTAACGCTATAATGATGTACGACCGAAGCAAACCTAATTGTTAAATCATTTGGGTGGGTAAACGTCCACACGAACGTGGCTTGCCTTACCTGATGGGATTTTAGACGCAATTAGTAATTTAATGATATTATTTGAGGGAGATGATATCGGACATTAAATTGATTGTTTGTTTACATGTGCTTATAGGTTTAGAGAATAGCTATGAATCCACTTTCTGTGATACTCAAGGAACATAAACTCACTGGCCCCAATTATATTGATTGGAAGAGAAATTTGGACATTGTCCTGACTGCTGAAGAGTACAAGTTTGTACTCTCTGATAAATGCCCTGCTGAGCCCACGGCTGCCTCGACTGATGAGGAAAAGGCAACATATCGGAAGTGGAAAAAGGCTGATGAAATGGCTAGGTGCTATATTTTGGCTTCCATGTCAAATGTACTCCAAACCCAACATGAGCCGATGGACACTGCCCGGGATATGATGACTAACCTCAAGGAGATGTTTGGGGAGCAGGATCGTGCGGCAAGGCAAGAAGCCATGAGAGTCCTTATGTCGACTACTCAGTCTGAAGGAACGCCCGTTGGGGAGCACGTTCTTAAGATGATGAGTTTGTTGAATGAACTTGAGGTCCTAGGAGCTTCCATTGATGATGAGACGCAAGTCGACATCATACTCCAGTCTCTGACCCCTAAGTTTGAGCAGTTTCGTATGAGTTATAATATGGGTAAACTGTCTTATACTCTTGCGCAACTCCTGACTGAACTGAAGGCGGCAGAGGGGATCTACAAGAAGGGCAAGTCTCAAGCGCTTGTGGCTACCAAGTCCAAAAGCTTGAAAGCTGTTGGAGGTAGGGGCAAGAAAAGGAAGCAAGCCATAAAACCCAGTGGTGCCAAGAGGAATGGACCACGAGTGGGGGCTAGTAAGCCAAAGGGCTTATGCTTCCGATGCAAGAAGTCTGGACACTGGAAGTCTGAATGTCCTCTCAGAGGTACGAATTTTTCTTTAGTCGTAAAAACATAGTCAGCGGTATTATCTACCAGAGTTCTGGTGTGTAGATATGGAACCACTGACGGTATGTGCATTTCTTTAAATGCAGGGGTTCCAGAAAACCCGGCGACTTAGAGAAGAAGAGTTCGAGTCTACATGGGCGAAGCTGTTGGGGTAGCAGCGGTTGCAGTGGAAGACATTTATCTGTTTTAAGTTTTCATTTCAGTTATTGCTTATGTACCCCTTCATTTTGAAAAAGAACTTCGTTCTGGTTTTCTTTATTAATGGATATTTTATTTCTTTAATCATTGGATGGTTTGGATAAGAAATAATGGTGATATCTATTATGGTACATTAGATAGCAATATGTGAATGATGAATCCTTAGTCTACCACGATGCAACAAACCGTTATGTGTAACTTGTTTTACTTATTAGATGTATTTCTCTTATTAATCATTATACTTGTGAATTCTTAAACTTGGTAATATCTATTCAAAAGGGATTCAAAAGGTCGAAATTGATTTGATCAATTATAGTTGGAGGAATGGACCTCCCGACCTGAGAATCGATCTTGATAGATGATATGACTAAGTTGACCTTTCTGGATAAAGGATGGAATTCGAACAAGTATAGAAAATGATTTGTGATTAATGCGGTATGTGTAATTAGAGAAGGTACGAGTCGTTCTTCCAAGAATACTCGAAGATGGATTAGACTACTTGTTGTGCCATAAAAGCGGAGTGAGTGTTTTCAACACAAAGCCACTATGGGGAACCTTCAAAGTATATCCATTGAAAGCCTGCGACTTGTTCGCGGAGGCCATCACCTATCTAAATAACACATAGCATAAATCAAAGATTGAGATTAAGTCTCAAACGACTACACCATACACTGATGTGTAGACATGGTGTGTCAGGAATAAGAAATGGGATTCTAATAGTAAAAGGACAAGTTTGTTCGGAACTACCTATGTTCTATGGATATTTCTGGATACAACGGCACATTCTATGTGATTGTAGAATATCCTAGAAGAACAAGTAATTGTATGTTCAATAGTACTGCGAACCAGATGGGTGTCCTCGCCCGGTTCTTAGAGGAAGACTATTAGATGAACTACAATGCCCTAACTGACAATGTACTTAAAATGAGGAAAGGATAGACTGAGAACCAGCCTAACCGAGTAGCGGTACACCACTGACTGCACCTAATGTTATTACTGTTATACACCGGAACGCCATTGCAGTGGGAGGTTGTTAACCAACCGGAGATGTTCATAAGACTGGAGGAGTTTTTGAACTCTGGATCTAGTATACATGAAATCGATCCCTAGTTCTGCATAGGAACTTGCGAATTGATGAGATAGTCCATTCTATGGATTCATCAAAAGGCAAGGAAAGGTGTGTTAGAGACGTAATGGAAACAAGGGTGGTGTTTCTCGGAATTTTGTGTAGATAACACTTCATCGTTGGCAACAATGTAAAAGTGTTGTCAAACATAAAATAGAGGTTGTCTAAATAAATCGAAATATAGGATTAAGATGAAGTTGGATCATGTTCTTAGAAATCTTCGATCTCTGGATAAGAACATTTGTACTTCTCTTTGAATATCTTATACGATTATGGTTTGTTTTAAACATGCACAATTCTGAGAAAGGTTATTGCCTTTCGAGAACAGAATGCATCTATCTAAGGTATGTGTCTTGCACACATGAAGGAGATAGATATAGACAAAGCAGTTACCTACACTTCAAGTGTAGAAAGCTTTGTAGATGCAATGTTGAAAAACAAGAACCTGATATCAACTATGCAGTTAGCGTAGTGGGAGGATATCAAAGTAATCTGGAGAAGAAATATTCGAATGCTGTAAAGTGCTTGGAAGTACTGGATTACTGGCAATACGAAATCTTCTTAGATTACAGTTTCTCAGATCCAAGATCAGAGAAAGACCAGTGTAAGTCGATATCAGGCTATGTGTTCACTTTTAGAAGAGGTGGAACCTAAGGATGAAAGAGTGATAAGCGTAATGCTTCTCGGACTCTATCATAAACCGAATAGCAGCCTCAGAGGCAGCGGAAGTTTTGGTTAGGTTCCGGAATAACCTCTGAACTTTGATATGATTCTTGGTTCACCAAAGGCTATGTGAATAGCGGTGCGTGGAGAACTGGAAGAAGTCATAAGTTCAAAAGGGTGATGATAACACATAGAGCCAGTACCACCTGATACGAGTCATCGTCAGAGAGACGACGCAGTAGTCACCAAGATAACTTCAGAGCGGCAACCTAGATTGCTCATTCACATAATACTTCTGGGAAGTATAAATTAAGCACGTGATGAGTATGGGAGTCGGGAGTTTGGAGGAAATGACTAGACCTTAGTACAAGTGGGAGATTGTTGGAGTTGTGTACTTAATGTCTAGATTTAAGTATCGGTAAACTCCCGGTCATAGCATTTAACCTATTTAATTAATAAACAATTATTTGCAATTAATTATTATTAATTAATTATGCAAAATATAGTCCTGGATTTTATACGTTGTAGTTAGTATGGTGTGTCGGGCCCACACAGAAGATCATACTATCGGTTACTCGTATTTAATCAAACAGTTGCTCACGACCTAGATGGACACGGACCAATCCATCGGTATAGTCGTTGTGTGAGAGAGAAAATAATTTGTCTTAATTATTTTATCACACTTGTACACTTGGTGTATTGGGCGGATCAGCTTGAGATTTATTGATTAGGATTGCATAAGATAATCAATTTAAATCTCGGAGTATTTTATTCTTAATCCCTGATATTATTGCGGGTGTGTATATTTAATATTAGAGACTTTGATTTTCCAAAGGAATTAACCGATTTAATTATTGGGTTAATTACCGGTAAAATTGGGTCGCTATATTTTATATATGACATGCCGTGAATACTTGACGGGAAAGTGTATCCCGGAAGGGTTGATAATATCCCCGAGATGAGTTCATAAGAAATTATTGTGTAAACCTCATGAGTGGATTCGTTCCGCACAATAATAAAGGTTGAACGGTACTAGTCTTGGATATAAGAGATGAATATTATTTATTGAGCAATAAATAAATTTATTCATGGATATTTAAATCTTAAATACACGGAATAAATAATACTAAGATGGAGAAATATTATTTGATATAATATGGAATAATATTGGGAGTGCAATTTTATTTATATAGTGGAAAATAAATAAAATTTAATATTGATAAGAATTAATAGATTTGGGTTGGACCCAATTTAATTTTCAATATTTAGAAGCCCAATATTTATTCTCCTTATGATCCCCTACGTAGCCTATATAAGCACTACATGGTCTTCACTTTTCACAACCTAAGTTACGCCAACTAAAAGTCTTGGAGAGTGAGGAAGATCCATAGAGTTCGATAGCTCGTCGCCCACCCGACGTTCGAACGGAAGTGCAAGGAATACGCGGGAAGATCACGAGGTCATCAACGATTCGTTTCTCCGTACAACGAATCAAGGTAATAATCGAGAACCCCCTTCTTTGATTATGTGCGTTGAATAATTGTGATATATACATGAACATGCGATCCGGGAAAACGACGAACCTCGGGGACGGGGATTCGAGATCCCCGGCGAGGATCGAAGGTGCGGCCGAACCCTAGGGTTCGGACCGCCGCATCGCGCGATAAGGGACGAGCCCCGGCTGGACGCCGGGGCATGCGATCGACTTCGGTCGATCGCCGGGGATGCCGTGGGCTGGTGCCACGGCGGATCCCCCCGCCCTCATCGCCGCCGGCGCGGATACGGGAAGCCCTCGGCCGAAGCCGAGGGATGCGATCGATCTTCGGATCGATCGCGGGTCAGCTGCGAGGTGACTCGCAGCGACCCCGTGCGTGCTACGGGTTCGCCCGTAGCGGCTCGCACGGGGTGATCCCGTGCGCTGGAGCAGCGAGTCCGCGACTCGCTGCGGGCTGCTACGAGCAGCCCCGGGGATCGCTACGAGCGATCCCAGCGATCGTCGAGGACGATCGCGAGCCCCTCGCGGGGGCTCGGCTGGGTGCACGCAGCCTTCGGGCTTCGCTGGGCATTCGGTCGGGCCCCGGCTCGTGAGGTGGTTCGCGTTCGTGGATCCGACTCGCGGGAGAAAATCGGCTGGGGGCGGGCTGCGTGTCTTCGGGCGCGTAGTCTCCAAAGGTCGGACTCCTGCGGATGAGTCGGGATTCAGTCTTCGGTGATTGAGGGTTTTGATCGGGTTATCGGTTCCGCAATTTTGATAGCCCGGGACATCGAATCCCAGCAGTTTCTGCCCCTGCCATGCCATATGGCAGACCCTGCCATGTTTGTACCCTACCACACAAACACTTGAATGCTTCAATGTTGTGCTTTCCGATAGTTACACCACACGGCTACCTGTAGAGTTCGTGCAGTAGCACCTACTGCTGTTGTGGTTACCACTTGTGTGTACAGCGGTTGTTCCTACTTAACCAAGCTTTTCCAAGAAGTCTCTCTGCCTCTAAGCTTGAACAAGTATTACTAAGAAGAAGTCCATCTTCTCTGCTTGAAACAAAGTGAATCATCACTTATCTATAAGCAACGAACAACTTGACACCAAATCCACCTTCAAATGTCACTGTCTTGACACTTGGCTCTACGGTAATCCCTATTGCCTCTGCCTAGGCAATAGTAGTCTCTGCCTCCACTTGAAATAGCGGAAACCATCTGCCTCTATCCCGGACAGATACCAGGTCTTCTTGCTTTGTCCATAAGTAGATTAATGATGGTTGAACCAATGGTTCCAGCTCATCCCCTTGGTACATCTCTTGCACCTCCTTCTACTCATGAGTATAGCCCGCAGCAGATGCTGCCGCAGTTGCCGCTACACCAACAACAATCCTTGTTGATTTTATAGTTTCAAGACTACCAAAATCAACATCCCCACATCCAATTCGAGCATCATCCCTGACCTCCATCTTCTTGGACGTGAAACCGTAACCATTTGTTACATTGACATACCTCAACAACCTTCGAACTGCCACCAGTGACTCCCGCTCATACTCCTCGATATCACACCCATACCCTGGTCAATATCAGGCTTGCTATACACCATAGCATGTATGAGACTTCCCAGTGATCTTCCATTAGGCACTGCTGCCCTGGCTGCTGCGACCGTTCACCCTGCCGCAGGGCAATTCTCCACAAAAAGTATTAAGTGCTGCCTAAGGGAAGTTGCGCAACTCCACCTCAAAAATAGCAACACTATCCTGTCATTCGCACCTTCTTCCACCATTAGAGCATTATACACAACATCAGTTCGTGCAAACCCCTTAGGTTGATGAATGACAATATCATTCGCACCTTCTTCCACCATTAGAGCGTTTAACACAAATCAACTTGTGTAAACCTCTTAGGTTGATGAATGATCCCCCTTTCTGCATAAATGGACAACCGATACACTCCCGATCAGTTTTATGTTGAGTATTATCAATCAAGTAGTCGCTCTGCAGCGAGCTACCTCCCGACAGTCGCTCTGCCGCAGCCATTCGGCTGCTGCTGCCCTGTCGTTGCCATCGACGATGTATTGGCCATTGTCTCCACCTTCAACGATGTCTTCCTCATCTTGAAGTTTGGTAATATGGTAGTCGATAGTGAGCTACCCCAGCGAAGTTGCTGCCACAGTCAATGCCACTGCCCTGCCTTTGCCGCTGTCTTCGACAATGCCTCCGCCGCTGCCATGAGCGACCCCATCCGCCGATGCCTTCACCTCCAGCGATGCCTGAACACCCTGAGGCTATTTAATCCGGTAATCGCTACTGCGATTTACCCCAGCGCAGTTGCTGCCGCAGTCATTGCCACTGCCTGTTGCCTCTGCCGCTGCCCGGCATGATGAACAAGATATACTTTCCATCATCCCTTGTCCTTGTTCTAGATGGGCCCGGAGATCAGAATGAATGTAATCCAAGTTCCCTTGTCACCCGAAGTGATGGCAGACTCTACCGCAACTACTCCCGTAGCTACTGCCATAGGTGCTGCCTTAACTCTGCCGCAGGTGTTGCCTACCTGCTGCTGCCACCACAATACTGCCTGCCACAGTAATCGCAATGCCCTCAGATAACACACTCCATTCCTCTACTCTCCTTCCAGCACTAATGTGCTACCTCTCTTCCCTTGGAAGAATTCTCCATTAGAACATGAACAACCCTTGGTTAAAAGCTTCGACGAGCTATCAACCAAGCTTCAGTATAGAGTCGAACCACCTCAACTTTACAAGTTAGGTTAATTTCCAAGAATGATAGAACCTCCATCCATCTCCTCAAAACCATCTAACCACTGCCGCATGGGTCTTATGTGAGCCGTGCACCCTGAATCTTTGATCCACCTTGCCCCCTTCCTTGAAGTGACAATTGAAGGCCTGCTGCAGTTCCCTCTGCCGCAGTTGCTGCCTCAGCAACATCATCATCGTGATGTGCTAGATCCATCCTCGATTCAGCTACTTCTTGAAGACAAGATAATCTTTCTTCAAGAACCTCAAACCACTGCCTCCTAGGTTTTATGTGAACCGTGCACCCTGAATCTTTAATCCACTATTCCCCCTTCCTTGAAGTTACAATCGGAGGCCTGCCGCATAACCCTGCCGCAGTTGCTGCCTCAACAACATCAGCTTCGTGATGTGCTAGATCCATAATCCACTATGCCCCCTTCCTTGAAGTGACAATCGGAGGCCTGCCGCAGTTGCTGCCTCATCAACATCAGCTTCGTGATGTGCTAGATTCATCCTTGATTCAGCTCCTTCTTAAAGAGATGACCCCTCCTTAAGAACCTGGTTTTGTTACCTTGAAAAACACCGCGTTTGTCACGCCCTAAATCCCGGGTCTAGGCACAACTGACCCCTTTGCCGCAATCTCCTGCCTTGCTGTACAGTGCTGCTCCCTATGTCGCATCGTACTACCTTGTTGCGCAGCACCGCCTTGCCGCACAACTCTGCCTTTGTGCAAGGTCACAAAGAGGCTGGATGTGACACCGTGCCTTCATGAGATGATGCCTCGTTCCCACTCTTCCGACTCCTCTTCTGAAGTTCCCTTGAGTACCAACTCTCCAGTTCCTGCCGTAACGTCTCGACAGCCGGCTCCTTGGACACAACAACGATTCCCTTGCCTCCGAGACAATTAATCATTGCCATATGTGCCCCCTGCGAACAGCCCTTGCCTTCTTGGTTCTGCCATAGTGCCTGCCTTTTCAGTACCTGCCGGAACTTCATCCTGCCGTAGAGCCTTCCTGAGTACCTGCTGCCGCAGCTTCAGCTGCATCATCCATAGGTTTATCAGTTCCCCTTGCCTGGAGAATGGCAGTGCTAGCAGCAACCTCCTGCTGTGTTTTCATCGCCTTGCCTTCGATCCACCAAGGACCAAAGTTATTCTTCTCGACGCCTTGTCCTCATCATCTTTCTTCGATCCAATCTTCAGCATCTTCTCGTGATTTATCTTCCCACAGACGGCGCCACTTGTTGAGGATTCGCACAACAAGGTCTAACCGATCGAATAAATCCGATCAAATTAGACTTTCATAAACCACACGACGTGAACAACTCAAAATCGAACGAATATGATTTGACTCTCCAGCTCACAATCACTCACGATATATGTGAACTCACAAGAATATAAAAGCACGATAAACAACACACACAAGACAAGATTTTACGAGCTTCGGCATCGCGCTGCCTATGGCAAGGCAGCCGCTACCTACGTGCTCGGGGAGAGGGGTGTATCTTCTTTATTAAACGTAAACGAGATTACAATCACTCTTGATAATCCTGAGCCAACAAGGCGTAAGCGATTATCGATCTAACCTCACGTCTAATAACAAGTATTAAAACCCTAATATTTTCGGCCGACTCTCATCGAACGACCGATGCCCCTGCCTCTCTCTCACATCTCGCTGCTGTAGCTCGACGTGATTATATAGGCTTCCTGGACGTCGCTTTATGGTAGGAATAGGTTCCTTGTCCTCCAAGGATTCCGTTGCCTTTTGAATCACCTCAATCGGATAAGTATGGAAAGAGATATTCAATTTTTGGTCTCTTACCAAAAATAGGAGATTCTGCCTAGATCATGCCTCCTGCCAGGGAACCGGTTTCTGCCTTCGCACTGCGGCAGAGTTAACGCCTTCGTCCTGCCGCATGGAACTTCCTTACATAAATTTAGAATTTCGAACATATTTTCACAGGAAGACATTGTGAAATTCCGCGTTTTATTGAATTTTTATATGTAAATTTTAATTTACCTGAGTATCGTCAGATATTCCATCGCCTTTTAATTTAGCGCCAAAATCATCGACGCTCGCAAGCTTATTCCCATAATTAGCGTGCGTCGAATCCAAGACCTCAAAATCATCGTCTACTACTACAAGGCGATCATCCGAAGAACAATATTTGTCTGCATGACACATATTGCAACACCAAAAACAAGAGAAATGAGAGAGATACAAACTTGTTGTCCATGATTTATTATGGATATTGTGTATGAATTAATGTGGTAATTGTGTTTTGATCATGGTGGATATATATATATATATATATATATATATATATATATATATATATATATATATATATATATATATTAGTTTGATGAAGTGAAATGATATTGAATTACACAAGACAAATATATGATCATCTGCATGCTTGAAAAGGTATGCTTTACTCTTAAAAATAGACAAATAGACGTCAACGACAGTCAAATTAAACTAGTAACGTAATCAAAACGAAACAATGGAGTAAGACAGAAGATAATACAGTATATTTTAAAAAATATGTTTGTATTCATTTTTTTCAAACATTATAATGCAAATGATTGGACAACACAAATATATATTTAATTTGCTCGATTTGATAATGTAAATGGCACGTGAAAAAATACATATTACTACAAGCATTATCGTGACGTACTAGGTGACATCATTGATCAACAAGACACATCACAGACGACGTACACATTTCTTATTGGTATGATTTTTTAAGATGCTAGTGTTTTTCAAATCATAGCTCGTGCTTCTTTTGGAAACGGCTCCACCCAATTTCATACTACATCTACGATAATAATTAAGTAAACCTCGAGTATTCCACATCGAGTATTCCTCCGAGTGAAAACCTAAAAATACGACGGGGATTTAAATTCGAAAGTTTTCAAATATCCACCAAAAGCAGGTAGAAAACAGCAAAAGTTTCAAATATCCACCAAAAGCAGGTAGAAAACAAAAAAAAAGTGTTTGAATGGAATCCACAACTAATTCCACATACAATCAAAACAAAATAAAACAGCTAAGGTAAGAAGATGTAAGAACAAAAATGAGCCTTATTGAGTATCAGCTGAAGTAAATATTGCTTATGATCTCAACACGAATCTTCAGAGGACCTGTTTTCCTTTCCAACGGGAATCCATCCTGTTCGGCGCTTCATCATTTATATCAACCCTGTTGGCCTCTTCAGAATTCAGATCAATCCTGTTGGCCTCTTCAGGCTTCATATCAAAGCCAGTACTGGAAGTCCCAACACCCGCAATCAAGGAATCGACCATTTCAATCTTTTCCTCCAGTAAGCGAAGCATCTCCTTGAGTTCGATACAATTGCTCGAAATTGGATCTTCTCTCTCCACACATTTAGCCAAGACAAGTTCCTTTTCCAGTGTGTGAACTTTCCGGATCTCCTTGTCCAAGTTCTTGGAGATCCTAGCCAGATTCTGCTTCAGAAACCCAACCTGATCCACTCTGCTATTTGAGTGGGAAGAAGCAGAAGGCGGCAGAGTGACGAACTTTTCGATCGTCGGGAATGCTTCGTTCGGGGAAGGCCAAACTTCTGGATGGGCCCCATCTCCAGTAACGATGACGCTACAGATTTCGATATCGCAGAGTGTTTTCAATTCGTTTAGTTTCTTGAATATTCCCGACTTCCTCTTTTTGAACGTCTCGCGCCTGGTGCGTTCGTCAGCAATAAACGCGTACTTGATCTTTGATCGAACCATGTTGACAAAAATCTCTGCAGCTACAAAATACAACGAAGAAAGTCAATCTATTATCTGAATCAAAACAAAACGCACAATACAAACATTAGCCAAATAAAACAACCCCCTCCCTCGAAAAAGCATCGAACTTTCTACTGTTCTATAGCACCATCATCATCATTAACATCATATTTCTAATTCATGATATGCAAATAAACATTTAACTTAATTCAAGCTTCGCATGAACATCAATGGAACTACAAATGTGCAGGAATTCATTTTTTCCCAAAATTCAAAATCAAACCCCACAAAGCAATAACTGCAACTGAAATAAATTTAAAAAAAAAAACTAAAAAAGGAAACTTACCTGATGGATCGAGAAGGGCAGATGAAAACAGAAATCGACGCCGTCTATATGGATATTTGACCTGAGATTTGGGAATCGGGAATTCAATTTGAATGCTGAGGGTTTAGATTTGAGGATTATATTTATGGTAATCATAATGAATATACCGACGATTAATCGTCAGCCGGTTTTGGATTGTTGGTGAGCGAACATAAATCGCAACGATGCGCTGCAGCTAGAGGCGAGGGTTCCGATTAAATGCAGTTACCCGTTTCGCGTATGAAGACGAAAGAGATTTCAAATTTGGTCTCTTAACCCTAATTTTATTTCGCGTATAAATTTTATTTTTATTTTGTGGTAAACCCTTATTTTATTTAACCTTAATTTTGAGAAAAGTTTTTGAGGTTTAAGAAAAGAATGTTTTGGTTCCGATTTCGGTTCCGATTCCGATCATCGATCGCGGATCGCCATTTTTATAGTTTTAATATGGTAAATCGTCAAGGTTTGAATCAATGACGATGGATTTTTAATTGTTAATTTTATGATATACGAAGAATCAGATATTTGTATTGTCGAACGAGAACTGGGTAAATTTTATACAGAGAAACGAGATAATAAGTCAAACCTGGAAACTTTGGTAATGTGAATCGGACGTGAGACGGATGTTTGGCCTCTAAATGGTGTCGCTATGAGTTTGTCGTCTTACTCCGTTGATATCGCTCTGAGAGTTTGTCGTATTACTCCGTCGGGTGATGAAAAATGAATGTTTTGTTCTCGGACTGTGACGTTTTATAGATCAACATTTGATAATTATTTTATTTAAATATCAAAAATATTACAAAAATTACATTTTTGTATTATTATACCAAGTTAATTAATGTAAATTTCTATAATATTATGTGGTTTTATTAATTTCCTCTTTTTACTTAAGAGGTGGATATTGAGAATAATTGCTTTTTGAGGAGTAATTTGTAATAAACCATACTGTACGGACTCTGTATTTAAAATTATATATGGCGAATTGACTTTTGAATTTCAAGTGTCTGTAGTAGTTGGTGGGTGGGGGTCCACTTGTTGACCAATGAATTTAATACTCTTTTCCAGAAAAAAGAAAAAAAAAAGGAAAAGATGATTGAAAAAAAAGATGAAAATTTACGTAGAATTAATATTTGCATATTACAATTAATAAAAATGTTTTAGTAATAGCAAATCATTTTATTACTTTATTATTGAAAAGTTTAAATTTAGTAATTAATGAAATTGTAATTAAACACCTAATTATATAAAGTTTTTTTTATTATAATTCAATTAATAATTAACTTACATTTAAAAATCGTTATTCATTAATTAATTAGAAGCATGAAGAGATGATCCGTATGTTTAAAAAGTGAAATTTATATTAAATATGTGATACACACTTTATTTTTTAAATTTAATTTTTATATTAACTATTAATATTATTGCAATTTTTCAATATAAGAAACCAATAAGTAAATATTCATAATAAAAAAAAAGAACCTAACAATATTTGATACATATATAAACCGAAACTTGTTGAGAATTCGTGTCCAAATTCTTCCCAAGAAACAGAACAATCAACTAGAGTAATAAAAAAAAATATGAAAAATATATATAAGAATAATCGAAAACATGCTCGATCTCATTCGTATAATCATATAACATATTTGCATTGTACTATGAAAGTTATGGATGATATCAAGTATCCTAATATTATATATGTTGTGTATTTTTATATGTATAGGAGACAGAAATTAAAAAGCCTTGAGGCGTGTTGATCACTATCCGAAAAACAATATTTCCACTATGTAGAAATTTGTTTACAGGATACAACAAGGCACAAAATTCATTTGAGAAACAAGAGATTCTTTTTCTGCGTTTGTATGTACTGTACTCTCTTGTACTTCTCTGTTTTGACTTGTGTTTCTTCTGTATGTGTTACTCTGTATTTGTACTATTAGTGTATTTCTTGCTTCTGAGTGTAAACACATATTTATACACAAAACACAACTTTAGAAGAGGGATATAATGTTTCAGATTATACATGTTTTAACGTTAACTTTGTTGGACACAATTTGTTACGCAAACAGCGTTAACTTTATTGGACACAACTTTATTGAACACAACCTTTCAGAGCTTGTAACGTTAACTTTTGCGTTAATATTATACGCAACTATTATACGTAACTATTATAATAACGTTAACTTGCGTTAATATTAAACTTTATCTGAAAATTAATTTATCTGTTTTATTAATTATTAATTTATATCTTTTGAACTGATATAATTAAATTGTGTACGTAAAACATTATATCTATTTTAAACAGATATAATTTATTTTATTTACGTAAAATAACAGATACAAATTACTAACAATCCCCCACTAATTTGTATATTATCCCCTTTAAACATATTATGAATACAAGAAGGTATCTTTCGATTTGGACCTCCAAAATTAGTGTATATACTTTAAATTTTAACGAAATTATAGGTATCTTTAAGATTTGAACCTTAATCTCTTAAATGTTAAACCGAAAGTATATATGTCACGCCCCGACTCCAAAATAACAGACAAAACAGGTTTAAAATATTAAACACAATTAAACTACTAAATTAATAATAAATATTTAATCAAAATTTAACATATAACTCGGGACATGAACTACTAATAATATTCATTGTCAATATACATAACCGAGTATTTAAAATATAAACATATAGCATCACTGTATATAAAGTATATACATATACTGGTACGACTCTACAAAAATCCCTAGGACCCCAGAGACTGACTAACGGGCGGGACACGGCGATGACAACGATCAACCTTGATACCTGCAAAACTCAAAAATCTATGTGGAGGTGAGTACGCCACATCGACTCACAATTTTACAATTTCAAATAAACAACAAAACTCGTTTTATACTAATATATATATCCTATTTCAAGTTTTATCACGTAAGTCATCAAAATCACAACAATCACACAATCAAATAACACCAAACGGCCCAAAACAAGTTCAGGCATCAAACACAATCAATACAACCAAAATCAATCATAGAATACATCTTCAATCACAAATAAATATGCACAATGCAGCAATCAATGCAAGCTACTTATGCAATCTCATACGTGCAATGACTCACACACCCGGGCCCATAATCGTACAGCTCTTTGGCCGATAGTACCCCAGCCTATTTGCTGAAGTATCAAGCCCTACTTGGCTTTTATGCCCTGCTTGGCATTTTATGCACGTGACATGACATAATAAATCGTGTCATGTATGTTTCACATCTCAATCAATCACATCAAGATCAACACACCTGATAAAGCACGTCATATAATCACAGCACAAAATTCACACAAGTCACATCACGGCACATCACATCACATCACATAACATAGCAACAAATAACCAGATATCACATATAGTCACTTCACACAATCGTATAATTAAACAAATAATTTAGGTTATACTTTTACCCACCTGTGTACGTCGCTGCCACGACCTCTACAATCTATCTTTCGTCTCTATCGTGTGCCCCGTGCACTCCACTCGACGATGGATCACGTCCTAAATATAATATACTCTTAATTATTCTCAACCAAGACAAATTCAAACTCATTAAAGAACTAATTTATCCAAAAGTCCTAAAATCTCATTTCATTTTATTATGTTTCAATATAATACGTCTTAATTCGAGTCCCCCGCATACCTAGGTTATTCATCATTTACAGGTAGAACATTTATAGCTTATTCAATTATCTATCATTACAGCCAAACGAACTCTAATTTCGATATATGGTTAAAGAGTTATGCTAATTTAACAAAACTACATATGCTAAGCATTCTTGGCTATTAGTATCATTTCAGTCTGTTTCAAAGGCTTATCGACACTTAATTATTTAAATTTAGGTTACAGCTACAACTAGAAAGTTGTAGATAAGTTAGTGTGGTCCTGACACCAACAAACAGAATAAGGTTTCGATAAACCGATTAAGAGATATATCAATTTTCCTAAACCTGCCCGTACAACCATACTCTCAGCCCACTAGTTAGTGGCCTAGGATCACCAAGGTCACCCCATTCACAACTGGACACAGAAGCCTACATAAAACTTGTAGCTTAAGAAGTTTATTATGTTTTACATCAAACTAAACATGAATCGGATCAACGAGATTCAAGTTAGGCCTGTTTTCGTAAGATTGCTCAAATCTGTAAATCACACCTCGGCTGAAACAATATTTTCTTAAAAAACAAATTCATAATCTTTCGACTCAATAACTAACTATGAAAATCAACAAGAAACTCAAAGACTTCATTTTACAAACCTTCATATTTTTAATAAGCTTTTACCTTTACCGACAAGGGTCCGAAATAGTTCAAACACAAATATCACATTTCCCCCTTTTTCACAAATCAGCACACCTCTCTAGTTTGTCATACCAAAAGACTTATTTAAAAACATTTTACAAGTTCCAACTCAGTCAATACAGAAAGCCCTATCGCTGTAGATTTCAAAACTTTAAACCAACTTCAATTTGGATGAAAGGGTCATCAATTATGATCTAAACAACGCACCTTGTCTAACATAATCAGCAGATTTCCAGAATTGCTACAGTTTAGTAGAAAAATCATAATCAATTCAATATGTGCCCAAAAATTACCAAATTTCATATAAATAAAATAGACTCCACAAGGAATTCACAGAAATTTACATAAACGGTTTTGGACGAATTAAAACCACCGAAATCACCCGCACAAACAGGCTGAAAATACAAACACCAACCAACAGCAAGCCCTAACTCTAAATTGCCATGTTCTACACTTGAACATTGATTCAATCAAAAATTAAACACTGCAAGGGTGAAGTTTACCTTATTGTGAACAACTTCTATTATTGAAGAGATCAGATTCGTAGCTTGGAATATTATTGCGATTTTTCTACGTTTCTCTATCCTCTTCCTTCTACTGAGAGTGTGGTGGGATCCCAAAAGTTCTTCCCCTTTTTCTTTTATCCGTAATTATCTTCTTCCCTCTCTTTTAATTTAATGTTAAATTATTTATAAAGCAGCCCTTGGATTTTAAGGCGGTTTGTATTCACCTCCACAACTAATATTAGTATTATAGTAGTAGAATTATTATTATTATAGTTTTATTATTTATGATGATATAGTATTTTATTTTTATTACGTAACACATAATTCATTTATTATATTTACGGGTCTCACAACTCTCCCCCCCTTAATAAAATTTCGTCCCTAAATTTACGTACCGCTGTCAAAGAGTTCAGGATATTGCTTCTTCATACTTTCTTCTGTTTCCCAAGTCATCTCCTCGATTGTCTCACTACGCCACAACACCTTGACCATCTGAATAATTTTATTTCTCTATTGTCTCTCCTTGCGATCAAGTATAGCAACAGGCTTCTCTTCTAATGACAAGTTCTCGTCTAACTCCACTGGGATCGTTTCTAATACATGAGTCGCGTCTGCAACATATTTCCTCAACATCGACACATGAAATACATCATGTAGTCGTGCTAGCTCTTCTGGCAATCTCAACCGATATGCTGATATACCGACTCTCTCGGTAATTTCAAATGGCCCAATGAATCTCGGAGCCAACTTCCCTCGCTTTCCAAATCTCAATACTCCTTTCCACGGAGATACTTTAAAAAACACTCGATCCCCTACTTCAAACTCTAACTCACGACGTCGCGTCGCTTATCAGCATAAGATTTTTGACGGCTTTGCGACGTTTTCAATTTCTCCCGAATAAAATCAACTTTAGTCGATGTTTCCTTGATAATCTCAGGACCAAAAACTTGACTCTCCACCTTCTTTTCTCCAGTCTCATTCCAGCATATAGGGGTTCGACACTTTCGACCATATAATGCTTCAAATGGAGCCATTCCGATGCTACTGTGAAAGCTATTATTATAGGCAAACTCAATCAACGGTAGGTGTTTTTCCCAACCTTCTGTAAACTACATCACGCAAGATCGTAACATATCCTCGAGCGTTTGTATCGTTCGTTCTGATTGCCCGTCAGTCTGTGGATGAAACGCCGTACTGAAACTAAGCTTCGTACCCAACGCCGTGTGCAATTGTCTCCAGAAATGAGATGTGAAATTCGGATTTCGATCTGATATAATCGATACGGGTGTCCCGTGCAACCTCACGATTTCTGACACATAAATCTGAGCATACTGCTCGAGAGTTGTCGTTGACTTCACCGGTAAGAAATGTGCTGATTTAGTTAACCTGTCCACAATCACCCAAATCGAATCTTTACCTCGTTGAGATATCGGTAAACCTCGTACAAAATCCATCGTCACGTGTTCCCACTTCCATTCTGGAATCGGTAGAGGTTGTAACAAACCCCCTGGCCTCTGGTGCTCGGCTTTTACTTGCTGACACACTAAACATCGTGCCACGTACTCTGCTACTTCTCGTTTCATAGCAGGCCACCAGTAGTGCGGTTTAATTGTATGATACATCTTGGTGCTTCCCGGATGCATTGCATACGCCGAACTATGCGCTTCTTCTAATATATCTTTTCTCAAATCGGCATCTCTTGGCACACACAATCGGTCTCCGAAACATAACAAACCATCTTCTCGGACTCGAAAATCTGATATTTTCCCCTCAGTCACATCAGCCCGAATACTCTCCAATCTGGAGTCCTCCTTCTGTAATTCTCGTATTCTGTCGACTAACATTAGTCGCACATGAAACGTAGCTACAATACTTCGGTACCTGAAGGGATCAACTCAATCCTCAATGATTTCATTTCTCGTATGAAGTCAACCCCAGTGCACTGTAAACATGCCACTAATCCCATCGACTTGCGACTTAACGCATCCGCTACTACATTCGCCTTACCAGGATGGTAATGAATTTCGCAGTTGTAATCTTTTATCAATTCCAGCCACCGCCTTTGTCGCAAATTTAACTGTCGCTGAGAAAACAAATATTTCAGACTTTTATGGTCAGTGAATATCTCACATTTTACTACATACAAATAATGTCTCCACAACTTTAAGGCAAACACAACAGCCGCCAATTCCAGGTCGTGTATAGGATAATTGCGTTCATGTGGTTTCAACTGTCGAGAGGCATATGCCACCACTCGACCATTTTGCATCAAAACACATCCCAAACCTTGTTGTGAGGCGTCTGTATAAACATCAAAATCATTTCCACTCACCGGAATAGTCAACACTGGTGCTTGTGTTAATCGACTTTTTACTCTTGAAACGCCCTTTCACAATCATCTCCCCATTCGTACTTCACTCCTTTTCTGGTCAATTTCGTCATTGGCAAAGCTATTGTCGAGAAGTTTTGAATGAATCGACGATAATACCCTGCTAATCCCAGGAAACTTCGAATTTTTGTTACACTGACTGGCGTCGGCCAATTCAACACTGCCTCTACTTTTCTCGGATCCACTTGAATTCCCTCTTTTGAAATCACATGCCCGAGAAACTCTACTTTATCCAACCAAAATTCACATTTGGAAAACTTTGCATATAGTTTTTCGTCTCCTAACTTCTGCAACACTTGTCGTAGGTGTTGCTCATGCTCTTCCACACTCCGTGAGTACACTAGTATGTCATCAATGAATACAATCACGAAGTCATCTAAAAACGGTTTGAACACCCGATTCATAAGGTCCATGAATACCGCTGGTGCATTTGTTAATCCAAACGGCATGACCAAAAACTCAAAATGTCCATACCGTACTCTAAATGCAGTTTTCTCCACGTCACTATCTCGGATCTTTAACTGATAATATCCAGAACGTAAATCAATCTTTGAGAATACCCGAGCCCCTTGGAGTTGATCAAATAAGTCATCCACCCTTGGAATCGGATATTTATTTCTGATCGTCGCCTTGTTCAACTGACGGTAATCAATGCACAAACGCCATGTACCGTCTTTCTTTTTCACAAATAAAACAGGGGCTGCCCAAGGCGATACACTCGGCTGAATAAATCTCTTCTCCAACAGATCATCTAACTGCACTTTCAATTCTTTCAATTCTGCCGGTGCCATACGATACGGAGGCATCGATATAAGTGTTGTCCCCGGCACTAACTCGATCGCAAATTCGACTTCTCTTTGAGGTACTGCTCCCGGTAACTCATTTGGAAAAACATCTTCAAATTCATTCACCACCCGTATCTCTTCCATTCGTGGTCCCTCCTTGGTTACATCGATCGCATAAGCTAACACTGCATCACACCCCTCGCTCAGTAACTTTCTCGCTTCAATTGCTGATATTATACTTGTCGGCACAATTTTTCGTTCACCTTTGTACACCAGTTTAGGTTCGTCAGGAATTTCAAAGGTAATCTCCTTCAAGTAGCAATCAATACTAGCTCGATATGTCGATAGCCAATCCATACCAAGGATAATATCAAAATCTTCCAGTTCCAGTGGCATCAACATTGCTATCATCGGTTTTCCTTCTATCTTAATAGGAACATTTTCAAATATTTCATCTATTACAATTTTACTCCCCATAGGTGTGGACACCAACACTCTATCTTTTAATTCACTCTTACATATTCCCAGCAATTTAACACATTTCCGCGCAATAAACGAGTGACTAGAGCCTGAATCAAATAATATTCGAGCTAAGTGATTATAGATAGGAACTGTACCAGTCACCACATGTGGTGCAGCTGCAGCATCTTGCTGAGTCATAGCGAAAACTCGAGCATGTCCACCCGAAGATGCTCCCGTCGCTCCTCCCCTTGCCTGTCCTCGACCTTGTCCTCGCCCTCGACCAGCTATAGATGTTAGAGATGAGGCTATTGACGGTGTGGCTGCTCTCGATGTCTCAGGGCAATCTCTGATCACATGGTCTGTCCGTCCACACTTAAAGCACGATCGTATCTCTGCCGGAAATGAACAATCTCTAGAATAATGTCCGGGGGCTCCGCATCGATAACACACCACAGCTCCTACGGAACGACTCCTGTCAAACGATGGTCGTATACCCCCACTCTGTGGGCACCCCATACCACGAGACATCGTTACCCCACGACGACCAGCTGGCTCTCCTCGTCTCTGTCCAAAACCACCCGAAATCCTGGGACGCGGTCCTCCTCTACTCGAACCCTCTGAACGACTCCTCTTCCTCTCTTCTCTAAATCCGAATGCCTCCCTAACATCCTTCTCTATCAGAAGGGCTCTCTCAACCAACTCTGGATAATTATTTAGGTTGAGCGCTGTCAGCCTCGACCTGATCACAAATTATAGCCCATTCTGAAATTTCCGACACCTCTCATGTTCGTTTACTACCATCGATCTCGCAAATTGAGACAAGTTTGTAAACCTCGCCTCATACTCGACTACTGACATATCTCGTCCCTGAATCAACTCATAGAACTCTCTCCTCATCTCATCAGCGAATGACTCAGGAAAGTACCTCTCGTGGAAAACCCGATCGAACATCTCCCACGTGACCGCTCTCAGCTCTGCTTGATCCCCCGCTGGAGTCCTCAACATAGCTTTTGTATTCGTCCACCAATCACGCGCCTGATCGGTAAGACGATACGCAGCTAAATTGACCCTCTGATCGGTCGTCAATCCCATCATCTCAAAGATCTCTTCTATCTTCTTAAACCACGAGTCGGCTGCAAGCGACGACCTACTCTCCCCAAAACTCGGTGGTTGAAGTTTCAGAAACTGTTCCATAACTCTACTCGTATCCTCCTCCCTGGACCTAACTCGACTCGATCCTGCCACCTGTTCGATCTTCGACTCAATGTACCTAGTCATGGCCTCAAACATTTGCGTCTGAGGAAGCTCTTCCCCACCTATATCTCTCGAGCGATTAATGCCCGACTCGTCACCCCTGACACTATCACTTTCACTCATCCTATCACTCCTGATACACACATTCAGAAACTCATATATCAAATGCATTCAACACTAATATCACATAATAAAGCATATAATAAAAATCAATATATCACTCAATTCAACACACATAAGAGGATATAATTTAAATAACCATCATAACTCCACACACATATCGTCATCGCATGACTCGAACCTTTCAGTCTCTGGTCCCAAACCTAAAGCTCTGATACCAAGCTGTCACGCCCCGACTCCAAAATAACAGACAAAAGAGGTTCAAAACACTAAACACAATTAAACTACTAAATTAATAATAAATATTTAATCAAAATTTAACATATAACTCGGGACATGAACTACTAATAATATTCATTGTCAATATACATAACCGAGTATTTAAAATATAAACATATAGCATCACTGTATATAAAGTATATACATATACTAGTACGACTCTACAAAAATCCCTAGGACCCCAGAGACTGACTAACGGGCGGTACACGGCGATGACAACGATCAACCTTGATACCTGCAAAACTCAAAAATCTGTGTGGGGGTGAG
The DNA here is from genome assembly GCA_954870475.1 of Euphrasia confusa. Classification (NCBI taxonomy): domain Eukaryota; kingdom Viridiplantae; phylum Streptophyta; class Magnoliopsida; order Lamiales; family Orobanchaceae; genus Euphrasia; species Euphrasia confusa. The sequence continues at coordinate 12,112,649 of OX940968.1, read as the reverse complement.
TACGCCACACCGACTCACCATTTTACAATTTCAAATAAACAACAAAACTCGTTTTATACTAATATATATATCCTATTTCAAGTTTTATCACGTAAGTCATCAAAATCACAACAATCACACAATCCAATAACACCAAACGGCCCAAAACAAGTTCAGGCATCAAACACAATCAATACAACCAAAATCAATCATAGAATACATCTTCAATCACAAATAAATATGCACAATGCACAATCAATGCAAGCTACTTATGCAATCTCATACGTGCAATGACTCACACACCCGGGCCCATAATCGTACAGCTCTTTGGCCGATAGTACCCCAGCCTACTTGCTGAAGTATCAAGCCCTACTTGGCTTTTATGCCCTGCTTGGCATTTTATGCACGTGCCATGACATAATAAATCGTGTCATGCATGTTTCACATCTCAATCAATCACATCAAGATCAACACACCTGATAAAGCACGTCATATAATCACAGTACAAAGTTCACACAAGTCACATCACGACACATCACATCACATCACATAACATAGCAACAAATAACCAGATATCACATATAGTCACTTCACACAATAGTATAATTAAACAAATAATTTAGGTTATACTTTTACCCACCTGTGTACGTCGCTGCCACGACCTCTACAATCTATCTTTCGTCTCTATCGTGTGCCCCGTGCACTCCACTCGACGATGGATCACGTCCTAAATATAATATACTCTTAATTATTCTCAACCAAGCCAAATTCAAACTCATTAAAGAACTAATTTATTCAAAAGTCCTAAAATCTCATTTCATTTTATTATGTTTCAATATAATACGTCTTAATTCGAGTCCCCCGCATACCTAGGTTATTCATCATTTACAGGTAGAACATTTATAGCTTATTCAATTATCTATCATTACAGCCAAACGAACTCTAATTTCGATATATGGTTAAAGAGTTATGCTAATTTAACAAAACTACATATGCTAAGCATTCTTGGCTATTAGTATCATTTCAGTCTGTTTCAAAGGCTTATCGACACTTAATTATTTAAATTTAGGTTACAGCTACAACTAGAAAGTTGTAGATAAGTTAGTGTGGTCCTGACACCAACAAACAGAATAAGGTTTCGATAAACCGATTAAGAGATATATCAATTTTCCTAAACCTGCCCGTACAACCATACTCTCAGCCCACTAGTTAGCTGCCTAGGATCACCAAGGTCACCCCATTCACAACTGGACACAGAAGCCTACATAAAACTTGTAGCTTAAGAAATTTATTATGTTTTACAACAAACTAAACATGAATCGGATCAACGAGTTTCAAGTTAGGCCTTTTTTCGTAAGATTGCTCAAATCTGTAAATCACACCTCGGCTGAAACAATATTTTCTTAAAAAACAAATTCATAATCTTTCGACTCAATAACTAACTATGAAAATCAACAAGAAACTCAAAGACTTCATTTTACAAACCTTCATATTTTTAATAAGCTTTTACCTTTACCGACAAGGGTCCGAAATAGTTCAAACACAAATATCACATTTCCCCCTTTTTCACAAATCAGCACACCGCTCTAATTTTTGTCATACCAAATGACTTATTTAAAAACATTTTACAAGTTCCAACTCAGTCAATACAGAAAGCCCTATCGCTGTAGATTTCAAAACTTTAAACCAACTTCAATTTGGATGAAAGGGTCATCAATTATGATCTAAACAACGCACCTTGTCTAACATAATCAGCAGATTTCCAGAATTGCTACAGTTTAGTAGAAAAATCATAATCAATTCAATATGTGCCCAAAAATTACCAAATTTCATATAAATAAAATAGACTCCACAAGGACTTAACAGAAATTTACATAAACGGTTTTGGACGAATTAAAACCACCGAAATCACCCGCACAAACAGGCTGAAAATACAAACACCAACCAACAGCAAGCCCTAACTCTAAATTGCCATGTTCTACACTTGAACATTGATTCAATCAAAAATTAAACACTGCAAGGGTGAAGTTTACCTTATTGTGAACAACTTCTATTATTGAAGAGATCAGATTCGTAGCTTGGAATATTATTGCGATTTTTCTACGTTTCTCTATCCTCTTCCTTCTACTGAGAGTGTGGTGGGATCCCAAAAGTTCTTCCCCTTTTTCTTTTATCCGTAATTATCTTCTTCCCTCTCTTTTAATTTAATGTTAAATTATTTATAAAGCAGCCCTTGGATTTTAAGGCGGTTTGTATTCACCTCCACAACTAATATTAGTATTATAGTAGTAGAATTATTATTATTATAGTTTTATTATTTATGATGATATAGTATTTTTTTTTATTACTTAACACATAATTCATTTATTATATTTACGGGTCTCACAATATAACATATAATATATTTATTATTATATTTCTCAAAAGATTTTAACTAACCCTAGCACTATTATATATGGTCATGTGCTAATCCTATCACTTTCATAAACATTAATAGAATATCACAAATTCTAATCGAAGCGGCACCGCTTCTATGTTTACTTAGGTAAAGTCTTTAATTTGTCTCAATTGCTTTAGACTTAAGACTTTATTAAGAACGATATGTTCATCCTCTTGTCACCACTAGTTATAATTATATTGTTTTGAAATACACTAGTGCTATCAAGCACATTACAATGACTTGTTATTACCCATTGAACTTTATCATTAGTTGTTACTAATTCAAAGTTGGGTTCCCATCATAGGTGCTTATTTATTTTATTATTTTTTTTTTAATCCAATAATTTTGTTGAATTACTCACTAATTACTTTAATGAGATGATATGCGCAGATCTTAAATAATTGTAATTACACTTTTGTAATTAAATCGGTTACATATTACCAATATGTTTATTATATATGTCGCTATATATATGCTCTTAAGTTTAATTACACACTTTGTAATTAATTTTCTTACATATTAGTGTTTTACACCAATATGTTTATTATATATTTATTATATATGTTGTATAAAGAAATTACAGACATGGTTGTGGCCACAACTCTATATCGATTAACTCATCGATTAACAAAATTTTAATCATTTTGCTTCTTTTACTGCTAACTCTATATCGATTAACTAATGATTAACAAAATTTTAATCAATCTGCTTATAAACTCTGATTCCATTGTGGAATGTGTTATGCAAATTTATTTCCTTGCACATAGCATCCACTTATTGAGAATAGATTATCCCTTATTAGTATGGGATATCCATCTTTAAATTACAATAACTTAATATCACATCTGAACAGTTATTATAAATTAATTTTATATTTTGAACTTTTTCCCTAGTAGCTTTCTACTATAAAAGTGATTGAATTCACGAGAATAAATATAAATAAAGACCAAAGTCCTTTTCTTTTCTTAACTCGTAGACTTCTTCGTGGATTTACACTTGATCTTTTTCACGGTTTTTTCTTTTTACCATGATTATTTGATCCACGTGTGTTACCATTATTTAATTTCTTTTGCCTTTTATCTTCTATGATAGACTCAAAGATTTAAGAATCTATCTTCAAAAATTCCATTTAAATGGATTCACTATTATATTAGATCGTAAGTCTAACAATCTTCATGCTTCAAAAATTTGAGCATAACCAACAGAATATTTTTAATGTCACTTGGTCTTAACTTGGATTAATTAGGACCAGTAACTTTATAATAACATATACAACGTATCAAAGAGAGTGTAGATGTCACCTTTTTTTATCTTTTCACCTATAAGTTTGTGCCATCGAGTTTGAAGAAATCCTTCTCCTTGGAATTGCACCTTCATGTTGTTGATTACTTCCGTATTGTTTTTCGATTGTTGTGTATTTTTATATGTATAGGAGACAGAAATTAAAAAGCCTTGAGGCGTGTTGATCACTATCCGAAAAACAATATTTCCACTATGTAGAAATTTGTTTACAGGATACAACAAGGCACAAAATTCATTTGAGAAACAGGAGATTCTTGTTCTGCGTTTGTATGTACTGTACTCTCTTGTACTTCTCTGTTTTGACTTGTGTTTCTTCTGTATGTGTTACTCTGTATTTGTACTATTAGTGTATTTCTTGCTTCTGAGTGTAAACACATATTTATACACAAAACACAACTTTAGAGGAGGGATGTAACATTTCAGATTATACATGTTTCAGCGTTAACTTTGTTGGACACAATTTGTTACGCAAACAGCGTTAACTTTATTGGACACAACTTTATTGAACACAACCTTTCAGAGCTTGTAACGTTAACTTTTGCGTTAATATTATACGCAACTATTATACGTAACTATTATACACAACGTTTATAATAACGTTAACTTGCGTTAATATTAAACTTTATCTGAAAATTAATTTATCTGTTTTATTAATTATTAATTTATATCTTTTGAACTGATATAATTAATTTGTGTACGTAAAATATTATATCTATTTTAAACAGATATAATTTATTTTATTTACGTAAAATAACAGATACAAATTACTAACAATATATTTATTTACGTAAAATAACAGATACAAATTAATAACAATATATGTGTCTAGAATCCCAGCTCACAGCTCTGTGTGGATGACATGCTCATTGCTGCTTTCGATATCATCATCATCATCATCATCATCGGATGATGATAAGCAGTCTGCCGGAGATTGAACATTCCCATCTTCTTCGCCGGAAGCAGAGTTGCAAATGGTGTCCACTTTCCCGCCACTCGCGCTCCTCATGTTCACGTTGCTTAGGGTTATGTTCGTACATGGGACTGTGTCGCTGCATAAGAATGTCATGGCGTGTTTGTTATTCGATGTCCCGGATATGTTACGATACACCATCCCGCTTATCTCCAATGCAGAAGTCTAAATATAAAATAAAATTAATTTGATTATTATTTTTGTGCTTTATATATTAGAGGTGATATCTGTTTGAGATATATAATAGTCACCTTATCGAGACAAGATTTGGGTGAGTCGACGTAGAACTGATCGACGATAATCGGATTCATGACCCTTTCCATCTTCACGTTTAGAAAGCTTATATTCTTCACATGACCCGAACCTCCCTAAGAACGTAACAAACATATAGTATATATGTAATTTGTTCGTTTTTTGTTTTCATTTTTGTGTTTGGAATCAAGAGCATGCATGTGATCGAATTACGTACCTGCCATGTTTTGATCCTGAGCCCGTTTTTCGTGTTTTGAATATAAGCCTCGTCGAGCACAACATTTTCAACTATCCCGATCAGATCACGCAGTTACTGATAGCCACGTGCCCACGTTTGTCGATTTCGCGATGTGAATCCCGTCAGTGTTGGGACTGTCTCCGGGAGACGTGACTTGCACGCCGGTGACATGAATCGAGTCGGAGTTTGAGATGATGAAGTTCATTTGTTGGGCGTTTTGGATCGTTAGATTCGTCACCATCACGGACGAGCTCGAATCTATGGTTAAGGCCTGCATAACAGAAGGTATATAAAAAAACATATATACCTTTACTTTTTCACTTATTTTTTTTAAACATTACTCTCAACTATTTATTTTATTAATTTATAAATTCATTTTTACCTTCAATTTTTTTGTCAATAAGTCAACAAAATAATATTTTCTTAATCTCTGTGTTGAGTCACATCTGACCATTATTGTGAAACCTAGAGGTATTTTATGTTCTTCACAACATGTCACTTAAGAGTTGAGTGAAATTGATCGATTGATCGAACGTACCGTTGGTGCTTCCTTGCATGACTATTTTTGACAGAAAGAAAAAAACATTGGTTAGTATATAACATTTTTGTTACGAAAATTAGACTCGATTTCGTAATAATCGCGATTATGGGTTGTTACCTTGGTTTTGTTTCGTTTGCAAGAAGCTGCCCACCATTTGGCGCCCGAGCCGTCAATGATCCCGCTGCCCTGGAGGGTGGTCTTGGTGATGTTGTAAAACCCGAGCCAGACTCTAGGGTTCTTGGGGTCCCACTTTTTAGGATCAACTGGAGCTACAATTGTTCCATCGATCTGAACTGTCAACTTCCCAGCACAAGGCCCTTTGAATCTCGCGGCGCTCACCAACTAGTGGTTGTTTTGAGGTACCACGAGAGTCGAGTTAGATGTCGAACAAGCGCGTTTCCATGCATCCAAAAAGTCCTGACAAAACAACACAAAGACAATGTGAAATTTCGCGATTTTTTTGTAATTTTGTGTAAAGCAATTATTTACCTGAGTATCGTCAGATATTCCATCGCTTTCGGCGCCAAAATCATCGACGCTCACAAGCTTATTCCCGTAATCAGCGTGCGTCGAATCCAAGACCTCAAAATCATCGTCTACTACTACGAGCCGATTATCCAAAGAATAACAATATTTGTCTGCACATTGTAAGTGGAACATATTGCAACACCAAAAACAAGAGAAAGGAAAGAGATACAAACTTGTTGTCTCTTATTTATTTATGAATACTGTATATGAATTGAATGTGGTAATTGTCTTTTGATCATGGTGGATATATAGGGACTCAAGAATAATGAGGAGTCTATAGATGTAAATGTTATTTGAATTTTTTTTAAGAATTCAAACTAAAGAAAAAAATGATTCTATTTCTATTCTAAATTATATAAAACAAATTGGTGGTTGTATTCTAAATTATATAAAACAAATTTGTTTTATAAAATATTTTAATTTTTTTTTTTAAAAAATATGTTTTAGTGCTAATAAAGTTTTTAATTTAGCGCTAAGAAAAAAAATTAGCCCTAAGAATAAGGAGGGGTCTATAAATGTAAATGTTATTTGAAAATTCAGTATTCCTCCAAGTGTAGCTTAGATAAAACCTAAGAAATAGGTTTTTTTAGGTTGAAATTCGAAAGTTTTCAAATATTCACCAAAAGCAAGTGGAAAACAACAAAATTTTCAAATATCCACCAAAACAAGGTAGAAAACAACAAAAAGTTTTTCAATGGAATCCACAACTAATCACACATAACAGCAAAACAAAATAAAAGAGCAAAGGTAAGAAGCTGTGAGAACAAAACAAAATTTCAAATATCCACCAAAACAAGGTAGAAAACAACAAAAAGTGTTTCAATAGAATCCACAACTAATCACACATAACATCAAAACAAAATAAAACAGCTAAGGTAAAAAGATGTGAGAACAAAAATCATAACAACAAAACAAAATAAAACAACTAAGGTAAGAAGATGTGAGAACAAAAATAAGCGTTATTGAGCATCAGCAGAAGTAAAGATTGCTCATTATTTCAAGACGAATCATTAAGGACCTGTTTTCCTTTCAAACGGGGATCTATCCTGTTAGGCGCTTCAGCATTCATATCATCCCTGTTTGCCTCTTCAGAATACAGATCAATCCTGTTGGTCTCTCCAGCATTCATATCAACGCCAGTACTGGAATTCCCAACATCACCAATCAAGGAATCGACCATTTAAATCTTTTCCTCCAGTAAGCAAAGCATCTTCTGGAGTTCAAGAGAGTTAATCGAAATTGGATCTTCTCTCGGCTACACACTTAGCCAAGTCAAGTTCCTTCTCCATTGTGTGAACTTTCATGATCTCCTTGTCCACGTTCTTGGAGATCCTAGCCAGATTCTGCATGAGAAACCCATCTTGATCCACACTGTTGTTCGAGTGGGAAGAAGTAGACGGCGGCAGAGTGACGAACTTTTTGATCATCGAGAATGCTTCGTCTGTGAAGGTCAGACTTCTGGCTGGGCCCGTCCCCAGTAAGGATGACGCTATTGTTGGTTATTTTTCTACAAAATGTCTAAATCCGAAACATAAAATAAAATAAATCTGGACTAGAACAGTACTACTGATCTTTACAATTCCAGAATAAAATTAAATAAAATAATTAAATAAATTAACCTTTATCAAGCTTCGAACAGAAACTTGTTGCAGGTAGTCGAGGCGCTTTCGCTATTCGCAAGACTAAAACGCCCCGTGTATGCTACGGTTTTGCGACGTTGGTCCCCAAAGATACAACGACTTTCAATCATCTTCTATTCTGAGGCACACCAGCTAGAAGCTCCGGCGAACGAGAAAGAGAGAGAACCGAGCATATGCAAATGCAAGAAACTAATATTGCCTACACAATATTCTAACACTAGAATGCTTATGAGCTTAGAGAGAAGAGATTTAAGATGTAGGATATGAAGTATGGAATTGAATTAATTTCTCTCAACTAAGATGCTATATTTATACTCGACTATTCAAATTCTGTACAACCCATATTGGGATGACTATTCAAATTTCGTACAACCCATTTAGGCTAGCCCAACAACTTAACCCAATTAAATATTTCAACTAATTTACTCAGTCCAAAGTTTAGCAAGCCCAAACCATAATAACCAACGTGTTATTATTTAACAGGCCCAATACAAATTAAATTTGTACTTTGTTAAACTTTTATAGGCCCAAAAAAATTCTCGGAGACCCAAGTCCAAATCATTATATTCCAATTGACCAAGAATAAAATTCAAGTCAATGGACTTAATCAAAGTTGAAACATTTCACTACTCATATAATATCACAAGAGTATTAACTTTCTCACCACTTTCAATGTGGGATTTGAGACTTTTCATATTCTCAATAATTAATACACAAGACCTTTTATAATTGTTCTCACAAACTCATTATCACCCACATTTCGATGTGGGATGAGACTTTAAAGTTCTCATTCAAACAATGCCTTTTCACTTGGCTAAACCGATCATTTATTTCTCACTCACCGAAAAATCGGATCTTGACGAAATAAAATACTATAATTATCTACGCAATATCGTAGAAAATTATCAACAAATTAATTCCAATGTGAATTAATATTTAGCCACAAAAGATCGGTCAAATATTGGTCAAACCAATTATTTTATTCCAATTTTTCCAACAATCCCCCACATGAGTGGAAATGAATGCATGCAATCTATGCAGACCTAGTGCTCGATTCTCAAGAGAATTTATTGCTTCAGGAAAGGTAGTTTGCGGCTTTGAACCTCCCGTAGTAAATTATCATCGGAAGTACAGGAGGCCTAGTGGACGTGATGCCTTGAACTATTCCCCCACAACGTACAACGAGTCAATGATATTTACACAGTAAATCCCCATCAATTTCCCGTTCTTTAGTTGTGTCCGTTTTGGCCATGGACTCACTTTGGATTCATAAATGTTTACATTTGAAGCGGCCCTCACTTCACATTTATATAGGTGACCTCCCACAAAAGTATCCTGACATACTTCACCTTTCAACGGTTGGGATTCATTAAGAGTCTCCACGAGAACTTAACCTTTTACCACACATCAGGATTTAGCACTTGATTTGCCATTAGGGATAAGTTCACAAAATATATAAATATATTTTTCAACTGAATTTTCATAACTTAGTTTTTCCTTTGAACCAAGTTCGTGGGATCTCCATTCATCATGGTAGGTTTACCGTTATGAACATTCATTAAATTGTGGTTTTCAAACCCAATCCCTTTAGCACATCCTCAATTGATCTCTATCAATTCCTTTCGTCAAAGGATCAATCTATTTTACTTTATTTTTCTTAGATTTCACACATTCTAAGAAAATTACTCCATTAGAGATCAATTGTCTAACGACGTTAATTTTCCGACGAACATGTCGAGATTTGCCGTTATACAAAATGCTCTATGCTCTTTCTATAGCAACTTGGCTATTACAGTGAATCATCACAGAAGAAACAAGCATTTTCACTTGCTTTGGTTTAGGAATATACACCTTAGCCAAATACCCCCACACTTTAAAATAATTATACGACGGTTTACGATTATTTTATTTTTTTTATTCAAAAATCCTTAACACCTCTCATTTTTATTTTATTTTAGTGGGTATTTATTCAATATGTGGTTAGCTTGTCAAAATAGCTTCCCCCACATGTTCTGAAATAACTCATAATTAATCAACACGACGTTTTATCAACTCTTCAAGAGTTTTAATAATAATAATAATTATTATTATTATTATTATTTTTTCCCTTCAACCACACCATTCAATTGCGGTGAATACGAACCGTCGTTTGAAAAAAATATCTCATTTTCAGAACAAAATTAATTTCACAAATGCAACACTCATTTGGAAATAATCACTGATCGACATGCCTTCTCCGGCTATGTATACATGATCAATTGGTACTCTTGGAATTTAAAAAAAATTACGGTCTTAGTCTCGACCATTTAATAATCCAAGAACATACCGACGATGAACATCTTAGTTCCAACACCCTCAATCTTGCATTTCTTCTCCTTAGCAACCCAAAGTGCTTTGGACGAAGTCATACTCTATACACATCGTATAGTTCAATATTCAATCCGTTAAGGACAATATTCCGGAAAAGGTAAAACCTTGCTCTTATGCTTTAAACGTTACACGTTTCTCAGCATCTATCTCGTTCTCGTAGATGACCAAAGGTCCATCTTTGAGATACCTTACCGGACCCATCAGTTCCGGAGGTAGACATTTAGTACGATTTTAGTCTTGCGTTGTTGGTTATTTTTCTACAAAATGTCTAAATCCGAAACATAAAATAAAATAAATCTGGACTAGAACAGTACTACTGATCTTTACAATTCCAGAATAAAATTAAATAAAATAATTAAATAAATTAACCTTTATCGGGCTTCGAACAGAAACTTGTTGCGGGTAGTCGAGACGCTTTCGCTATTCGCAAGACTAAAACGCCCCGTGTATGCTACGGTTTTGCGACGTTGGTCCCCAAAGATACAACGACTTTCAATCATCTTCTAGTCTGAGGCACACCAGCTAGAAGCTCCGGCGAACGAGAAAGAGAGAGAACCGAGCATATGCAAATGCAAGGAACTAATATTGCCTACACAATATTCTAACACTAGAATGCTTATGAGCTTAGAGAGAAGAGATTTCAGATGTGGGATATGAAGTATGGAATTGAATTAATTTCTCTCAACTAAGATGCTATATTTATAGTCGTATGGGGAAGTGTCAAAAGACACAAAAGGCAATTCAAAGGTCACATGCAACTCAAAAGTCACATCAATTATGAGTATTAATTTATATATTTTTATTAAATATATAAATAAAATTATGATGACTTTTCAAGTCTTTGGGTCGACTATTCAAATTTTGTACAACCCATATTGGGCTGACTATTCAAATTCCGTACAAACCATTTAGGCTAGTCCAACAGCTTAACCCAATTAAATATTTCAACTAATTTACTCAGCCCAAAGTTTAGCAAGCCCAAACCATAATAACCAACGTGTTATTATTTAACAGGCCCAATACAAATTAAATTTGTACTTTGTTAAACTTTTATAGGCCCAAAAAAATTCTCGGAGACCCAAGTCCAAATCATTATATTCCAATTGACCAAGAATAAAATTCAAGTCAATGGACTTAATCAAAGTTGAAACATTTCACTACTCATATAATATCACAAGAGTATTAACTTTCTCACCACTTTCAATGTGGGATATGAGACTTTTAATATTCTCAATAATTAATACACAAGACCTTTTATAATTGTTCTCACAAACTCATTGTCACCCACATTTCGATGTGGGATGAGACTTTAAAGTTCTCATTCAAATAATGGCTTTTCACTTGGCTAAACCGATCATTTATTTCTCACTCACCGAAAAATCGGATCTTGACGAAATAAAATACTATAATTATCTACGCAACATCGTAGGAAATTATCAACAAATTAATTCCAATGTGAATTAATATTTAGCCACAAAAAATCGGTCAAATATTGGTCAAACCAATTATTTTATTCCAATTTTTCCAACAATCCCCCACATGAGTGGAAATGAATGCATGCAATCTATGCAGACCTAGTGCTCGATTCTCAAAAGAATTTATTGCTTCAGGAAAGGTAGTTTACGGCTTTGAACCTCTCGTAGTAAATTATCATCGGAAGTACAAGAGGCCTAGTGGACGTGATGCCTTGAACTATTCCCCCACAACGTACAACGAGTCAATGATATTTACACAGTAAATCCCCATCAATTTCCCGTTCTTTAGTTGTGTCCGTTTTGGCCATGGACTCACTTTGGATTCATAAATGTTTACATTTGAAGCGGCCCTCACTTCACATTTATATAGGTGACCTCCCACAAAAGTATCCTGACATACTTCACCTTTCAACGGTTGGGATTCATTAAGAGTCTCCACGAGAACTTAACCTTTTACCACACATCAGGATTTAGCACTTGATTTGCCATTAGGGATAAGTTCACAAAATATATAAATATATTTTTCAACTGAATTTTCATAACTTAATTTTCCCTTTGAACCAAGTTCGTGGGATCTCCATTCATCATGGTAGGTTTACCGTTATGAACATTCATTAAATTGTGGTTTTCAAACCCAATCCCTTTAGCACATCCTCAATTGATCTCTATCAATTCCTTTCGTCAAAGGATCAATCTATTTTACTTTATTTTTCTTAGATTTCACACATTCTAAGAAAATTACTCCATTAGAGATCAATTGTCTAACGACGTTAATTCTCCGACGAACATGTCGAGATTTGCCGTTATACAAAATGCTCTATGCTCTTTCTATAGCAACTTGGCTATTACAGTGAATCATCACAGAAGACACAAGCATTTTCACTTGCTTTGGTTTAGGAATATACACCTTAGCCAAATACCCCCACAATTTAAAATATTTATAAGACGGTTTACAATTATTTTATTTTATTTTTTCAAAAATCCGTAACACCTCTCATTTTTTTTTATTTTAGTGGGTATTTATTCAATATGTGGTTAGCTTGTCAAAATAGCTTCCCCCACATGTTCTGAAATAACTCATAATTAATCAACACGAAGTTTTATCAACTTTTCAAGAGTTTTAATAATAATAATAATTATTATTATTATTTTTTCCCTTCAACCACACCATTCAATTGCGGTGAATACGAACCGTCGTTTGAAAAAAATATCTCATTTTCAGAACAAAATTAATTTCACAAATGCAACACTCATTTGGAAATAATCACTGATTGACATGCCTTCTCCGGCTATGTATACATGATCAATTGGTACTCTTGGAATTTAAAAAAAATTACGGTCTTAGTCTCGACCATTTAATAATCCAAGAACATACCGACGATGAACATCTTAGTTCCAACACCCTCAATCTTGTATTTCTTCTCCTTAGCAACCCAAAGTGCTTTGGACGAAGTCATACTCTATACACATCGTATAGTTCAATATTCAATTCGTTAAAGACAATATTCCGGCAAAGGTAAAACCTTGCTCTTATGCTTTAAACGTTACATGTTTCTCAGCATCTATCTCGTTCTCGTAGATGACCAAAGGTCCATCTTTGAGATACCTTACCGGACCCATCAGTTCCGGAGGTAGACATTTAGTACGATTTTAGTCTTGCGTTGTTGGTTATTTTTCTACAAAATGTCTAAATCCGAAACATAAAATAAAATAAAATCTGGACTAGAACAGTACTACTGATCTTTACAATTCCAGAATAAAATTAAATAAATAAACCTTTATCGGGCTTCGAACAGAAACTTGTTGCGGGTAGTCGAGGCGCTTTCGCTATCCGCAAGACTAAAAAGCCTCGTGTATGCTACGGTTTTGCGATGTTAGTCCCCAAAGATACAACGACTTTCAATCATCTTCTAGTCTGAGGCACACCAGCTAGAAGCTCCGGCGAACGAGAAAGAGAGAGAACCGAGCATATGCAAATGCAAGGAACTAATATTGCCTACACAATATTCTAACTCTAGAATGCTTATGAGCTTAGAGAGAAGAGATTTCAGATGTGGGATATGAAGTATGGAATTGAATTAATCTCTTTCAACTAAGATGCTCTATTTATACTCGTATGGGGAAGTGTCAAAAGACACAAAAGACAATTCAAAGGTCACATGCAAGTCAAAAGTCACATCAATTATGAGGATTAATTTATATATTTTTATTAAATATATAAATAAAATTCTGATGACATTTCAAGTCTTTGGGCCGACTATTCAAATTCTGTACAACCCATATTGGGCTAACTATTTAAATTTCGTACAACCCATTTACTCAGCCCAAAGGCTAGCAAGCCCAAGCCATAATAACCAACGTGTTATTATTTAACAGGCCCAATACAAATTAAATTTGTACTTTGTTAAACTTTTATAAGCCAAAAAAAATTCTCAGAGACCCAAGTCCAAATCATTATATTCCAATTGACCAAGACTAAAATTCAAGTCAATGGACTTAATCAAAGTTGAAACATTTCACTACTCCTCATATAATATCACAAGAGTATTAACTTTCTCACCACTTTCAATGTGGGATTTGAGACTTTTCATATTCTCAATAATTAATACACATGACCTTTTATAATGGTTCTCACAAACTCATTATCACCCACATTTCGATGTGGGATGAGACTTTAAAGTTCTCATTCAAATAATGCCTTTTCACTTGGGCACTCACAGAAAAATCGAATTTTGACGAAATAAAATACTATAATTATCTACGCAACATCGTAGAAAATTATCAACAAATTAATTCCAATGTGAATTAATATTTAGCCACAAAAAATCGGTCAAATATTGGTCAAACCAATTATTTTATTCCAATTTTTCCTGAATTCCTCTTCTTGAACGTCTCGCGCCTGGTGCGTTCGACAACAATAAACTCTGTAATGTTCACGTATAAAAATAATAATAATAATAATAATAATAATAATAATAATGATAATTATAGTAAATAAATTAATAAATGATAACACAAATAATTAATACTATAATAATTATATTATAAAAAAAATATTTCAGATAAATTTAAATTAAAGACTTCTAACGTAGTATACCTTAGTCTACGCGTCCCCTCCCCACGGCTGAAAAGTAGGAACAAATTCTACCCTAACTCTTTAAGAATCAGGAACGAACGCTAATCTCAACTAGGGTGAAAAGAAAAGAAAAAGGAAACACTCAGAATAGTTTCACAAGAAGTGCATACGCAAGGGTTCGGGGAATTTCAGCGGGTCATCTCATCAATATAGCGGTCGCCTTTTTTTTTTTTTGTAGCCACGCACCAGGTATTTTTACTAAATTCTTAGTGTTGTTTAGATTATTCATGCCCAGTTCGGATGTAGAACAATTCAAGGCCTTGTCAAGTTTAGCTATTCTAATATATCATCTCCCTACATAAGCTATGACCAGCACTAAGGACCCGATCACGTAAAAGTCATGTTGAATATTGTAAGGTGTAGGCTCAGTAAATGAATAGAGTTAATCACTCACTGTATACATGTACATACTTATTTACATACCTTTTATGGATCAGTTGAATGGCCTAGTATTTTAATAGCTAACCTTTAACTTAGAATAATAAGAGTAATCGTTTGAGAATAAATAAGGTTAATGTTACAGTTAAGTTAATTGAGATAGTATTTGGTTCACATCTAATGTATTCCATTAAGTCATATTTCATCAAGATTATTGTACTGTTCATGGATCTTAGTGTCAGCCCCTTTGTCTCTTTAGATTAGAAAATGGAAAAGTTAATCTGGGTAGTAAACTAATTTAATCTTAATAATATATTAACAAATTACATAAAATTGAAATGGAAAAGGGTTTCATAAGGTACACTTTCGGATTTATTTTATGAGCTATGAGTATAGGCTGCCTAGTTGGAATTTATATACAGTGCTTTATATTCAGAAACTCTGCCATAGAACTTAACTAATACCAACTTAATCTTTACAAAGTTATTAATAAACTAAAAAAATATCTTAAGGTACTTTAATAAAATACTATATGTAAACCTTAATAAAAATACTCACAGTACATGTTAATTTGGGGTTTCACCCCTAATAGGAGACGAGACGACGAGGAGTTAGGAGTTTTTCTCTCGTTTAAGGTTGTACTTGCACGGCACTTTTATCAGGTAGGGGTTTTCTTTCATGTCTTTTTAACATATATATTCAAGCATGTGATATGTGATTGAATTGTATGAGTTTATGAATGTATATTGGTTAGCCTGTGAACCTCTTAAGGTTCTGTGACCATCAGTTGTCATCGTACTTGTTCCGCGTAAGGGTTGAACAACATGATTTTAGTCTGTGAACCTCTTAAGGTTCTGTGACCATCAGTTGTCATCGGACTTGTTCCGCGTAAGGGTTGAATAAAGTATTTTAACCTGTGATCTGTGAACCTCTTAAGGTTCTGTGACCATCAGTTGTCATCGGACTTGTTCCGCGTAAGGGTTGAATAAAGTATTTTAGCCTGTGAACCTCTTAAGGTTTTGTGACCATCAGTTGTCATCGGACTTGTTCCGCGTCAGGGTTGAGATAATTATTAAATAGCCTGTGATCCTCTTAAGTGTCTGTGACCAGCAGTTGTCATCGGACTTGTTCCGCACAAGGGTTGTTTAATACATGCCAAGGAAATGTTTATATGTTTATTTATTCATGCTATGTCGATTATATGTCCTATCTTGATTGTTTATGTTAACTTGAGATGAAATATTGGTCCTACTGAGCATGTTGAACTCACCCCGAATCAACACCATGTTTTTAGGTACGAATGGAGGATACGACGGGCGTGACGAGGAGGGCACGGAGTGACTGTACATACTTTATTCATCGTTTATTGGACACTTGTTACGTTTTTACTTTGTCTTTGGGGTGTCGACTTTTACACTTGGTTTTTGGACTATTTCCATATTTTGGGTGACTATTACTATTTATTTGAACTAAACATTGGTTTTAAAAACGGTTATTTTACGTAACTCTTGCATTAGATTACATTTTTTATTTTAAAATAAATAGATTTTTTTAAATACTTCCGCTGTATTTCACATTATAAAAATCGGGGCGTTACAAACTCGTACTTGATCTTTGATCGAACCATGTTTCCAAAAATTTCTGGAGCTACAAAATACAACGAAAAAAGTCAATTTCTTATCTAAATCAAGATATGCATATAAACATTTAGTACCATCATCATCATCACCCTCCCTGGAAAAAGAACCGCGCTAAGAGCATCTCCAACCGATACCAAAAACCTATTTTAGAGTACGGGAGATGCTCCAAACGATACCAAAACAAGAGCACGGGAGATGCTCCAAACGATACCAAAACATAAACCTATTATACGATACCAAAACAAGAGTACGGAAGATGCTTCAAACGATACCAAAACATAAACCTATTATAGGTTTTAAGGTTGGATCCACAGAAAAAATACTTAGATTTATGTTTACTTAAACTCAAACAAAAAACTTTATTATTTATAAAATGATCTTTTTTATATAAATTAATAAAAATAATCTATTTACATTTTTTTAGTTGTTATTTAATATTTTTTATAATGTAATTTTTTTTAATAATCATATAATTAATAATCAAAATAAGTTTTAATAAAAATATTTTTAATAATGAAAATAAATTAAATATTACAACATAAAATATAATTAAATTATTTAATTGACGTTAAAAATAAAATAACAGTATGGGATATAACAATATTTTTTTATTATGTATAAAATTTTAAATTGAAAATAATGACTACTAAATTTTTTTAATTTCAAAAGTTACGAGGTTAAATTGTAAATTTTTAAAGATATTGGTTATTTATAAAAAGTTGTATAAGAAGAATATTTAGAGAATATTCTTTTAAGTTGAGTATTGGAATCTGAGTCAAATTACTGTAACCTTAAAATAAAACTTATTTTTAGTTTAAACTTTTGTGTTGGTTGGAGATGACCTAATAAAGTCTTGTAGTGCTATTTTTTTGTGCGTTCTATTAAAACAAATTGTTTTAGGCTAATAAAGTAATCTTTGTTGTGCTAATTTTTATTTTATGAGATATTTAAAAAAATTTGTTTAAAATCTATTTAACAGAAGTTGGTTTAGCACTACTAAAGTCTTGTTGTGCTAATCTTTGTTTTATGAAATATTTTTAAACATTTTTTTAAAAAAATATAGTATTTTTTAGTGCTAATAAAGTCTTTGTTTTAGGGCTAATAAAAAAAATTATTTTAGTGCAAGTTTTTAAAAAATTCAAACTAAAGAAAAAAATGGTCCTATTTCTATTCTAAATTTATAGAAACCAAATTGGTGGTTGTATTCTAAGGGGGTGTATTCGTTCAGGAGTCCGTAGGATTTTAATGGACTTTTAAAATCCGGAGGTATTTAATTCGGATTTTTAAAGTTCATTAAAGTCCCGAGGTATTCAATTAGGATTTTAAAAAGTCTTTTAAAAAATCGTATTCAAATGTCTATGATTTGAATGGATTTTAATAATTCATAGATTTTAATGGATTCTCTTTAAAAAAATATAATTAAACTTACTTTTCAAAATCTCTCATAATTATGAGAGATTTCGACGACTTCTTTACGAAGGAAAATTCTAACATGTAAACTAAAAAAAACAATAATCATTTAACAAGAATATTACACAAATCTATCTATATAAAATAATCAAAATTTTATTTTAAAAAAATAATCTTATCATATTTTATTTAAAAATATTACTTTATATATCATATTAATAATAAATTATTTTATATTTATTATATACAATAATATATTTTCTCAATAACAATCCAAATATAATAAATTTATATTATTAATATTATTATTATTCAATTTATTTAAAAAATTATTTATGATCTTTAATTTATGGTGTATTGTTTAATATTTGATAAAATATGATAAAAATTCAACCGTCTCGACACCAATGAATATTTTTTTAAATATGACGAGAGAGGTAAATAATATGTATATTTTATATATACGTATATATATGTAATATATGTATTCGTGTACATCAAAATTTACTATAAAGAAATGAGCCCGATGAATAACAATGATGCTAATGCTATGTGAGAAATGAGGTCGTTGTATAGCAATGATATAAATGAAAATGAAAATAATAATGTGAGAAATGAGATTGATGTATAACAAATGATGTGAATGAAGATTAATAATAGTGATGGATAATAATTTATTTATTTTAAAATTTTGAATTAATACATTTTTTTTGTTTTTTATTTTCTAAATAATTTGGATTTTTTTAAAATAATTTATTATTTTTTATAAATACAAGTCTATGAAAATTAATGTTAACAATTAAAAATATATTTCACAAACTCTATGAAAATCCATGAAAATCAATACAAAAAGTCAGTAAACTCTTCCTAGACTCGTGGATTTAAAAAATCTATAAAAATCGTGGACTTTTAAAAGTCCAAAAAAATCATTTAAAATCTGAATTGAATACACCCTCCTAAATTATATAAAACAAATTTGTTTTATGAGATATTTTAAAAAATTGTTTAAAAAAATATATTTTTTAGTGCTAATAAAGTCTTTATTTTAGTGATAAGAAAAAAAATAGCGCTAAGAATAAGGAGAATTTAAATATAAATGCTATTTGAAAATTGAGTATTCCTCCAAGTGTAGCTTTAGACAAAACCTAAGAAATAGGTAAATAGATTTTTTAGGTTGAAATTCGAAAGTTTTCAAATATTCACCAAAAGCAGGTACAAAACAACAAAAAGTTTTTCAACGGAATCCACAACTAATCACAAGCAAAACAAAATAAAACATCTAAGGTAAGAAGTGTGAGAACAAAACAAAACTTCAAATATCCACCAAAACAAGGTAGAAAACAACAAAAAAAATTTCAATGGAATCCACAACTAATCACACATAAAAACAAAACAAAAATAAAACAGCTAAGGTTAGAAGATGTGAGAACAAAACTCAGCGTTATTGAGTATCAGCCGAAGTAAAGATTGCTCATGATTTCAAGAAGAATCATCAAAGGACTTGTTGTAGGAACGGACGATGTATAGTATGATAATATCGATAATATCGAAGAAAAGAAATCAACGAAAAATAGAGAAGACAAGAATTTACGTGGAAACCCAACTGGGAAAAACCACGGGAGGAACGAAGAACAATTCACTATAATATTACTTCACGATTACAAGGATGATATACGCTCTAAACCCTCAAATCTCACGTAATAGTTATAGCTAGAATAATCGGTGTGTTTATGCCTATGGAGAAGCTCTCTTTATATAGGGAAGAGACCTAATTAATGTATGGAAACATTAATTCTCGCCCATGCTATGCCTCGTAGGAGAAGGAAATCAAAACGGACCTAAATTAGGGCTTTCCAAAAATTCCTCGCGCTGGAGAAAATGGCGACCGCTGTTTGTAACCCAGCAGTCGCTGGTCCAATTTGGCGGGCGCTGAAAAGCCATCGGCGGTCGCCGAAACCCCCAAAATCATGCAGTCCCGATTTCGTCAACTTGATGCAAAACGGCGACCGCCGTTTTCCAAACAGCGGTCGCTGAATGCCCTTCAGCGGGCGCTGTTCTCTGTCCAGCGAGCGCCGGAAAAAACTCGAAGCCTCGAAGCTTCAGGTGTCGTAATCGGCGGGCGCTGCCGCCTATTCCGCGATCGCGGACGACCACCGGCGACCGCTGTTTGACGACCAGCGGTCGCTGTTTCTCCCGGCGTGTTTCCTCTTCTCGGTTTCGTGGCAAACTCAACAAATCTCCACCTTGGCACTAAACCGCGAACTTCCTTCGCCTTCCGCCTTCCTCCAAAAGCCCCTAAGGGCTTAATCTCTCGATCGAAGTCCAACCAAGCTAGAGCAAAGCTCGAACTTGGTTGCGGGTAAACTGTTCGTCAACATGTCTGATGGATTGTCGTGAGTACTAATCTTACTCACCTTAATATCGCCTCGAGCGATCACCTCACGGATAAAGTGATAACGAATGTCTATGTGCTTTGTTCTCTCATGGAACACTTGTTCTTTTGTGAGGCAAATAGCACTTTGACTATCACAAAAGATTGATGTCGTCTTAGAACCCTTCGAGAGTTCTCTAAACCAACCTCTCAACCATAACGCCTCCTTGCAAGCCTCGGTGACCGCCATATACTCCGCCTCGGTAGTTGATAAGGCCACCGTACTTTGCAAGATAGCTTTCCAACTTATAGCACACCCACCAATGATAAAAACATACCCGGTAAGAGATCTTCTTTTATCTAGATCACCGCCATAGTCGGAATCCACGAAACCTCGCACATCTTCTTGATTCCTCCCGAACACTAACTTCTTGTTAGACGTACCTCTCAAATAGCGCAACACCCATTGCACCGCCTTCCAATGCTCTCTTCCGGGATTCGCCATATACCGACTCACGGTACTCACGGCGTGGGCCAAATCCGGACGCGTACACACCATTGCATACATCAAAGACCCACCGGCATTGGAATAGGGGACTCGAGCCATATCCTCGATGTCCTTCTACGTAGTCGGAGAGTAAGCAGAGGTAAGTCTGAATTGTGTTCCAAGGGGAGTACTTACCGGATTCGCATTCTCAAGGTTGAACCGACGTAGCACCTTCTCTATGTACCCCTTTTGGCCAAGATACAACTTGCCATCTCTTCGATCTCTTGTGATTTCCATTCCTAGGATCTTCCTTGCCGCACCAAGATCTTTCATCTCGAACTCTTTACTAAGTTGTGCCTTGACTCTCTCCACCTCCGACTTATCCTTAGCCGCTATCAACATATGGTCGACGTAGAGGAGAAGATAGACTAAAGACCCATCACGGCCTTTCCGAAAATACACACAACTATCGTAGGAGCTCATTCGGAAACCATTCTTAATCATAAACGTGTCGAAACTTTTATACCATTGTCTAGGAGACTGTTTCAAACCATATAAGGACTTCTTGAGAAAACACACCTTGTTCTCTTAGTTTGAACCCTCGAACCCCTCGGGTTGGACCATGTAGACATATTCATCGAGCTCCCCATGTAGAAAGGCCGTCTTCACATCCATTTGCTCAAGCTCCAAATCATGCATTGCTACAATGCCTAGAATTGCCCGAATCGAGCTATGCTTGACCACCGGTGAAAACACATCATTGAAATCTACTCCGGGAATTTGGCTGAAACCCTTAGCCACCAATCTCGTCTTGTATCTCTCGTCCTCAACCCCAGGGATGCCCTCCTTCTTTTTGAAGATCCATTTGCACTTGATGGCATTCTTGCCTTTAGGGAGATCAACCAACTCCCAAGTGCCATTGACGACGACGAAAGCTTGTCGTTAGAGCAAACGCGCCGCCAAAATGATATTTATATTTAGCCAGTACTCCTATCACTACAAAACGTAGATAATGGTAAGTATGTGGGGTCGTTCCCACAAGGAGGCAATTACAGTAGGTGATCTCGGCTTTGCCCAAGGGGTTATCACAAAAAGATTTTGATTTGGGATGCTGTGGGCACAGCGGTTTTGCAAACGTTTCAAACACTTTGATCTAACTACAGCTACCAAAACTAACATGCAAATAAAGTAAATCTAAAAGAGTAAACATGCAAACACTCAGATCTAACAGATTACTAAAAAGGAAAACTTAAATCAAATGGGAAACAAGGCATCCGGGTAGACGACTTCACTCAGGATCATTAGGGCAAACTACCGGTCATAGGCACTAAGGATTTCTACCAGCGGTTTGTCAGCAGTTATAGGGTGCTTTAAAAAGACAACAGTGGTCCTATTGCGTCACGCCCAACAATTGCCCCACCCCTTATCTATCCTTTCAGTTTAAAGAGAAGGCAAGCTAACGTTATGCCTAAACCCCTATATCTGAACAATTCGATAACCTATGCAGACATACATGGATCTAGTTTGCCCAAACTCGCATTACCCTCTAGACAGACCCGCTCGGCTAATAGCATGCTCGGAACTACGAGCCATACGACCGCAATCTCCAGCAAGTTCTAGTGCTATGCCCGCAACAATACTACAAGGTACATCTATGCGGTTTGCCAATCACCAGTATCCCAGTTTGCAAGGGTTCACTAGTGGCTGATCTAGTTTACCCAGACTCCCCAGAAATAATCCTCAACCAACTTTTCCTCGGGAACAAACCCCCAACCGGCTACGCTAGCCCCATCAACCTCGCGGCTTAACTAAAACCCTAAATTCACCTTCGATCCGCCCCTGCCCAGATGCAAAACAACTTAGCTACTCATGCTGAAAATAAAAGACAAAATAAATAAGGGAAAACGATCTATATAATTCACAGTTCAAATCGAACTATTTTGGAATCAAAGTACGAACGAAAATAAAACGGAAATTGAAAACATAAAGCAAATAAATTGTTTCTCAGCTCGAAGGCTGGTTCTACTTCAAAACAGAAGGAAAAAGACTCGGACGGACAACTCCGATCTCTCTCCGGCGACTCTTCCGGCGACTTGCTACGGGACCGGCGGCTCTCTCGATCTCTCGATGCGTAATGTTGTGTGTATCTTGCTGCCCACCGCGCCCCGTCTTTAATAGACTTCAAATTTGAATATTGAAACGCGGCTGTTTCTCCTCCCTAAGGAATAGGGGTCAGCAGTCAATGAGTTGGGGGATAAGTTAGATCCCCCATTTTCAGGGATTCTGGTACGCTGCCAGCTTGCCCACAGTGAATCTCCTGCTATAGCCATTCTCTGCCCAAATCGTCGTCTTCAGGTATCTTCTCCTCCACAGGTGGTCGGACCCGACACGGTACTTGGTAAGAATTATGGGTCTTCTGCTTCATGACTTTACCCATTTGGCCGATGTGGTCAAACTGTTGCAGTCACTACCCACTCCAGAATACTTCTTTGCCCAAAGAAGGGGATTTCCTTGCCTCTTTTGCCCAGTGCGCCACCTGTTACCTGCATCCATATACACTCTACCCAAACACCTAATTGTGCCCTCCCAGACACGCTACTGACTCAAACTGACTCAATAAAGGGTGTAAAAACGCTCTAAGATGAGCAAATAAAATGGCTCATCAGAACCGCACACACTTGGATAAGCTTGTCCCCAAGCGTGGGCTCTGATTTGCCTGACTCAAGACCAAAGTGAAAACAGAAATGAAAGAAATAGGGAGAAATAAAGCAAAGGACTTTAGCATGATCAGTATAGGGCATAATACATACAGATAACACAAAATTCAATTAAAGATAAAAATAAGTCAATAGTCTGTTCTAGGTGTTTGGGTTCACTCCCTCACAGTGTTTCTCTCTTTTCAGTGTATGGGTTCAATGACACTCATTTTCTGCTGTGACTCCACTTTGCCTAAATTTGCCTTATTGCTAACCTGAGTCTGTTTTAACTAAGCAGGGGGTTATCAAAGGGGATTTTATTGGGTTGTAGTGTTGGGCTCATATGGGTAGATTTTTTTTGGGAGTAGGTTCTATTTGGGCAGAGGGCTTTTTGATGTTAGCCTTTTCTCTGCCACTTTGCCCCTTTCTTACGGGCCTTAGCACAACAACTTTTTATTCATCTTTTTTTCTTTTCTTTTATTTCTGATTTTTTTTTTGAACACTATGCCCTAACTCCCTCTCTTCTCTCTGGCTGCCTATGTAATGTGGGCATAATACCAGAATGGGTTCACAAAGAATATTCAATCAGGCTCAAATGGCTAGCAGGGGGCAGTGTTATTTATTCAAACAAACTGAAACAAGAAAATGCCCTAATCATTTAACAACCCTACTCAGTCAAACTACTCATTTCAGCAAACAGGCAAAGACAAGCATTGTAAATATCACAGCAGACTCTCAAAGAAAGAAATCATATATCAATGTTGGCTCAATTCTCACAGTTTGCCTAGAACATTTCCATCATCCCTATTTCATGCATCTTAACTATAAAGTTTGAGTTACTGTATGTATGTTTGCCCAAGGTGATCACATAATCATGCTGACTCGATTAGAAACAGGGGTTTTCCCTTTCCCTTTCCCCCCTCACACACTTTGCATTGGCAAAGTGTACAAAAGTAATAAGATTGGTAGGGGCTACCCACGACCAGACTATGAATCATAAAGTTTGGCGCACCTACCCCCTCACACACATTGCCTGGGAAAAGTGTGTCAGCAGGGAGATCAACCTAGTCTCCCCCGAACCAAAGTGACTCGGGGGTGACCTTAACAGAAAAAAAAAATAAAAAAATCTAACAACTACTAAAAAAAACAAGAGAGGGTACAAATTAGGAGGTGGAAGCAGGTGCGTACCTGAATCCATTGTGGTCAAAGTATGCGATCATCATCGCCTTCACTTCCTCGAACACCTTCTCGATCTTATCCAAACGAGCCTCGATGGCTCCCTGCCTCTCTGCAACTTCCTCTTTGGCCTTAGCCTCAGCAACCGTATCTCTCGCCTCCACCTTCACTGGTTTCTCCTCCAAAAACTTCACACTGCCATCACCCAACGGCACAATATCCTGCATGCGCTTGAAACAATGGATGTGAAACTTACCCTCTGCCATCATTTCAGGCTCTTTGCCCTTCCTCTTCAAGTTCATATGGGCCGCGTACACCATCGGAAAATGGGCCAATGAGAGGCGCTGGAGGGGGTGAGTCTGCAGCCACTTCATTTGGGCACAGAGGCAGGAACTGAAATGCAGCCTGATCTTCTGGTGAATGCACCACAGTATGCCCAATTCCAGATGGGAGACGGCACTGCTGGTGTCAGTCTTGCCAAAGAAGTTGATTGCAAGGATCCTGTGGCAAACCCTCAGGGCATGGCTCTTGAGCTGTATGGACTTGGTGGTTTGCCCAATGAACTCCTCTCCTTTGCCTAGTTTCATCCAGATCTTCTACAACTCCTTCTTTTTGTACTCTGGCAAAGCCCTCAATGCCTCCTGATACGCCTTTGACTTCAAATCCTCGATACCTGCCATATGCAAACACAAATCTAATTCATTACCTCCGATAGAGGCAGCCCGATCAAACAACTCGAACTGGATCCCTATCACTCCTTCATCCTTGGTTTCCTTGATTCCTAGTGAACCAAAGAACTCTCGTACCACCTCCTCACTGATTTTCCCAGACCACTCAAGAAAAGGTTCCCACCCAATAGCCTTGAAATAGCCCCGAACTTCCTTCTCCACTCCCATCAGTTTGAGCGAATTGAAACACACCGTTTTGGGGGATGCGATTTCGCGCGCCGATGTGTCAACCGCTTTCCTCTTCTTGGTGGATGCGCGGGTTCTACTTTTGGGGACTGGACTCTTGGGGATCACCTCCTCCTCCTCTTCTTCCGCCGGAGTTTTGCCGGCGGCCGTCGATTCTTCTTTCTCCTTTTCGTCGGAGGTGGATTCAGAAGTGGGGGTGGGGGAGACTTTCTTTTTGCCCTTGCCTGCCGCTTTTTTCTACTTCTTTTTCGGGGGCTATCAACGGCGGCTTTGCCCTCCTCCTCCTGAGCGGCGGTGGCTAGGGTTTCCAGATCCTTTTCGCTGGTGGTCTCATCGATCTCTTTGGCCAGATCGTCGATTGGGGTGTTATCCGTCTCCGTCGTGGTTGGGCTTGGTGGTATGGTGACCAGTGGGATAGATGGCTTCTTCGGCGGGCTCGATTGCTTTGGAGACACCATCTTTTTCAGTTTTGATGCTGCGGTACCTATAGTAAGATCAATTAGGGTTCCGTGAGGGATTTTTCTTAACTTGTTTTTTGCTCTCGTTGATACCATATGGAGAGAGAAATAAAAGGGTATATAATGTGTTTTTGAATTTTAAAAACAAAGGAGTTAATGGCAGTTATCGGGAATCGCGGGTGGATAGGGATAGAGGCGTGATGATGGTGGAACTGCAGAGTCCCTGATGGGACGGCCTCCAGCCCTTGAAATTCGCAACTGCCCACTTGCGTCCCTGTTTGCCCAAAGTTTCGGTCTGCCCAAAGTACTCCTGCAAAAATAAAAAACAAACAATACCCTTCCTCACGGCATAGTCAAAGTTCCTTGTTACAAGTAGTTTTATTCCAAATCTAAATAAAAAACGAAATAACAAAATTATACAAACATACCAGGTTGCCTCCTGGTCAGCGCCCTATTTATAGTCCCGGGCAGGACCCAAATGCTTTCTTTGTTCACTCGATTTGCCCTTCCAGATTATCTTGCCCAAAGTAGGGCTTCACTCTATGGCCATTCACTTTGAAGATGTAGTCATCGTCTTTGCTGCTTTTAAGTTCCACAAATCCGTTTGGGCTAACATGATGAACTACATATGGTCCTCCCCACTTGGAGGACAGTTTGCCCGAGCGGAACTGATTCCTGGTTTGGTACAGCAAGACCAACTGACCGACTTCAATCTTTTTCCTTTTAATAAGCTTGTCATGAGCTCTCTTAGTCCTCTCTTTGTAGTGAGCCGCATGTGATAGAGTAGGTGACCAACAAGCCAACCTGTGGCTGTGGTCGAACCTAATTTATTATTTAATTAATAAATATTATCAATTTATTTCAAAATTATGAAAGATTATTAATTATGATTAATTAAGGCATATGCTATATCTACTCCCCATGTTGAATCATAGATATAGTCATGTACAGTTACACATGTTGTATGAATTCGGTTTTGTGAAAACCGAGATATAATTCTGTTAACGCAACGTAACTGGTCAAACTCAGTTCCTAGTCGATGGGTTACGCCAATAACAAGGATACCCGGCCTTTCCCCCTTGAGACTAGCACTTAGTGTATGTGGGCTAATCTCGAGCCTTGGCGTTGGACATCGACATACTTAAGTGGGTGGTCACTGTTGATGAGTTCACTGAACCCCCTCCCCTGAAATCTCTAAGTGGTTATCACTGATCGAGTAGAGAATTCCATAATATAGTTGTACACAATTAATCCTTAAGACCTAGACATCACCGTGACTTCATCAGAGGACTAGTTGTATCGTGACATGTCTCCGATTCCATGGACAGGAAGTAAGTCGAAAAAGAAGATAATGTTCGTGCAGTTTGAAATCTGATGTGAAGTCTGTGCATGGTAGTAGGGGATCTGATCGCTTGATATAGATCATGGATGTCCAATGTGGTTCGTAGTCCCGGAATCTCTGGCCAGAGTTGAACAGTGAGGTGATTAGAGAAATGTGTTTCTCTAGATCAATCACGACTGGATTTTACGAAACCTAGAACGTTCGCAAAGTTATCAAACTCAACAAGAGATCTCGATTAACCAATATCTCTTGTTTGATCAGGACATATGAATCGGAGGGACCGTACTGTACGCTAACTATATTACAAGAATCTTGCAGGCACTTCATTTGTATCTAGGGAATTAGTGAAGCGTGGTTGCTAGACGCTCGTCACTGATTCGTTGGGCACCGACTTGTTCGGAGATTGAATAATATGATTATTAATCTAAAACTCTCGGGAGTAGTTGATATAAGAACAATATGTTATTCGAATCACAATGTGTTGTGAGCCCACGGCTAGTTATACACCTGAACCATTGAGGGTCACATTCTCGTGTAAACCGATCTTTGAATACGATCATGTATTAATTAACTGTTAATTAAGTACATATAGTCGGAGGTCAATATGATTGAATCCGAGATTCATAATTGTGATTATGAGTTGGAAATATTACTGAGCTAAAGAAAACAGACACGATGGTGTACACTTTCTATTTTGGGAAATTTCCCGATTTAGCAGTACCCCTGAAATGGGCTTTCCGATTTTGTGAAATTGGAAATTTTTATTATTATCTCATATCGATGAGAAAATTAAAACGAGAAAGAAAATATAATCGTTATATTTTTCGGAGATCGAATTGATTGTCAATTTGGGAGAAACGTAATGATGCCTAGTGAATTGGGCCGGCAAGGGTTAATGGATCCGATCCATTAGGGTTTGAGCCCAAGTAGCTCTTTTCCTCACCTATAAAACGAGCTCCATAGGCATGAGGAAGAATACACCAAACCTAGCTAGAGCTCTAACCCTAGTCTCTCCATCTCCTCTCCCCTCTCTCGTCCGCCGCCCTTCGGCTGCCTCCCTCGGAGGACCGCCGCCCGGAGCCGCCGCCCGCCGCCGCCCACCGCCGCCGCCCACCTCGCCGGAAATTGTTTCCGGCGTCGTTTTTCTGGCCCGTTTTTCCCGTCGTATTCTCCCTCTCGTATTTCTAGTGCAATACGAGAGTGGGATTACCTATACAAGGTGAAACCTGATTTGACGAGAGACGCCGGAGGTTCGAACGAGCAACGCCCGAGCACGACTGAGCCAAGCCCGCCCGCGCCCGAGCGCCGCCCGCGACCAGCCGAGAGCCACCCCGACTCTCCCCGTGTGCAGCCCGCACGCCCCGCGTGCATCCCTGCGACTTCCGACGAACCTCGTTTCGTCCGACGAATCCCTAAAGTACATTAAACTTGAATTTAATTGTTTTGCGTTAACTGTTTGCGCTAAGTACTGGGATTATGATTGACAAATAAAATTAATAGAGATTAATTTAATTGTTAATTAAAATAAATTTTATTTGAATTATATAATGTGATTATGTTAATTATCAAATTGACGCAAATTAATTATGTGTGCATGCGTAATTAATTGTTTAGTGTAATTAATTTATATGATAAATATAATTGCCCTAGAAGTAATTAATTTATATGATAAATATAATTGTGCTAGAAGTAATTAATTTATATGATAAATTTAATTGCGCTAGATTTAATTTATGTAGTATGGGATGCATGAATTAAATATTTAATTATTTGATAATTAAATTAAATGGTGGATTATTTATTTAATAGATTTGAATTAAATCAATAAATGCATGTAATATTGAAAATGTGACTTTCAATAAAATAAAATAAAATAAATTTTTTGTTTTCGTATACATGCACGATCCCCAACCGTGGTATCAAAGTGTAGGTTCTGAAATTGATTAATTGTCTATGAATATAATAACTTTAAACATGCTGTTTGTTGAATTGATTGATTTAATGTTATTTAATTGGGACTTAGTTGTTTCTATTAAGACATTTATTTTTATCTAATAGTTCAAACAATGTCTAATTTGTTATTAAGTAACAATTCAATGTCGAACGTGAATTCACCTCGGGGAGTGATTCATCTAGACTTGTTTTTGTTAAAACAAATTATAGATCTTCGAGTCATATGATGACATAAAATCGATGATCTGCTCCTCCCCCATTTATGGGAGATAGGGTCGTTTGAATGATGAATCGCTGGTTAGAAGTTTCGAGTCTTCACTTACGAGACATCACGTTTGAGTATTGGGATATTAATAAATTGAAATAGAAAAGAAGTATCACTATTTAATTTAGTGAAATTAGTTATTGACCAATTAAATAATTGATTTAAATATTCGATCAACAAGGTGATAGATTAATTATTTGATTTAATTGTTAAATCAAGTTAATTAATAGAGCACCAATTTAATTTACATACCTCTTTTTAATTGTGATTAAATGCTATGTGAATTATATGACTTTTGTGAGATATATATATTGTGATATATATTATGATCGTATGTACTCCATTAGGATGGCCTATAGAGAACATAGTTGTTAGGAATCAACAATCGATCGCTCACTCAATCTGATGAGATAAAAAATCCTGTAGTCCTCCATTCTCTCCCGAGAATGTATATCAAGCCATAAAGAAGAACCGATGTGTCGTTCTTTCTTCTTTCCTTCAGCCGACGGTAAATCATGAGAAAGCCACTTGCAAGTAGTATGGTATGCCGTGTTAGCGGGGAGTACTGCTTCTGAGTCAAGCTGTGATTTACCGACATATGATGTAGACGTGTTGGCCACGATTCCCTTAGACTTGTGCAGTCGGATAGATTAACTATGGGTTGTGCACGTTTATTGGAATCCAACTTTCACTTCTCATATCGGTGGGTCGGTCCTGACACATGGTTGACTTTGAAGGGTACGATTAACGTAGTTCATTGTCATGGTGAGGAAAAGCTAACTTTAGGATCACATAGAGATGTGATTGAAAAATAGTTTTCTACCCTTGGGTAAACATAACTGGGCTAGATTAACTACGAGTTATGGTTTACGCCTTTGGACCTAAAGCCCATCTAAGGAAAATTGGATTTTCCCGTCTGTTCACTAGAGGATAGTGGAATTCGAAAATTTTAGTGGGAGGCAATTAAAATTCCTAAAAGTCCTTACAATTTTAATTACAATCATAATTCGAACTATCACTAATTAATCTTCTTAAACTTTTCTCAGTAATCATGTCTAAGAATCCCCTAGCGTCGATCCTCGACCAAAACAAACTCACTGGCCCAAACTATCTTGATTGGCTTCGCAATCTCAAACTTGTGTTGCAACTTGATCACCTTACTTATGTCTTGGATGATAAGTTTGACTTTGAACCGGACCTCGATCATACTGACGAGGAGAAGAAAGACATGGAGATATGGAAAGAGGACAATAATACTGTCCGGTGCTATATGATAGCCGCCATGTCTCCTGAGCTTGCTAGGAAATATGAAACGTATGAATGGGCTCATGATATCAAGATTCATCTTGATGGCCTATACAGTGAGAATATTAGGACCGCAAGGTTCACTGCTACGAAGGAGCTGACCACTATGAAACTACGCGAAGGGGCTTCGGTCCACGAGCATGGTATCAAAATGATCAGTCTCATTGAGAAGCTAGTGAATTTCGTCCTACCTGAAGAGCTCTCGGTGGATTTGATCCGCCTGTCTCTCCCAAGTTCTTATGAACCGTTCATAGTGAACTTCAATATGAACAAACTGGCACCACCTCTCGAGGAGCTGCTTAACATGTTGGTCAGTTTTGAAACGACCATAAAAAATGATAAGTCTGTTCTCATTGCTTCAACTTCTGAGAGGAAGCGTTCCTATCCGAAGAAGAGGAAAGAAAATGTTTCTTCCTCGAGCAAGATGGTCTATAAAAGGAAGAAAGGTGGATCTAAGGGCAAAGTCGTCAATCTATTGATGACGTTTGTCACTATTGTGGAAAGAAAGGCCATTGGCGCCGTAACTGCAAGGAGTACCTGTTGGAGTAGTATACTTAATGTCTAGATTTGAGTATTCTGAACTCCTTGTACACTATCATTTACCTATTGAAATAAACATTCATTTGCTTTTAATTATTGTTAATTAAATATATGCAAATTATAGTCCTAGATTATATACGTTGTAGTTAGTATGGTGTGCGCCGTCACACAGAAGATCATACTATCGGTTACTCGTATTTAATCGAACAGTTGCTCACGACCTAAATGGACACGGACCAAGCCATCGGTATAGTCGTTGTGTGAGAGAGAAAATAATTTATCTTAATTATTTTATCACACTTGTACACTTGGTGTATTGGGCGGATCGCTTGAGATTTATCAATTAGGATTGCTCTGTGATAATTGATTCAAGTCTCAGTGTATTTTATTCTTAATCCCCGAAACAATTGCGGGTGTGTATATTTAATATAAGTGACCTTGATTTTCCAAAGGAATTAACCGATTTAATTATTGGGTTAATTACCGGTTAAGTTGGGTCACTATATTTTATATATGGCATGCCGTGAATTCTTGACGGGACAGTGTATTCCGGAAGGGTTGATAATATCCCCGAGATGAGCTCATAAGGATTTATTATGGAAACCTCGCGAGTGGATTTGTTCCGCATAATAAATAAGGTTGAGTGGTACTATTCTCGGATATAAGAGATGAATAAATTTATTAAGCAATAAATAAATTTTATTCATGGATATTTAAATCTTAAATACACAGAATAAATAATTCTAATCGGAGAAATATTATTTGATATAATATGGTTTAATATTGGGAGTGCAATTAATTTATATAGTGGAAAATAAATTAATTAATATTAATGGGATTAATAGATTTGGGTTGGGCTCAATTTAATCATTAATATTGGAAGCCCAATATTCCACCTCCTTTAGATCCCCTACGTAGCCTATAAAAGCACTACATGGTCTTCTCTATTCTCATAACTTGAAGATCACAATTCTAGAGAGAGAAAGGAGAGAAGGAGATCCATAAGCTTGGAGGATCGTCGCCCACCCGACGTTCAAGCTGGTGCAAGGAATACGTGGGAAGTTCTCGAGGTCATCGATTGATTTCGTTTCTCCGAACAACGAATCGAAGGTATAAAATCTAAACGCTCTTGATTTTATTTGATTTGGATTATCGTGAAATACCGTTGAATGCAAGATCCGGATATTGAACCCCGGATTAGACGAACGATCACGCGGTGGGGGCAAAGCCACCGGACCGCGGGATCGCCCGCCTAGGGTTTCGAAGGGGGCGGGATGTGTCGACCCGCGGCTGGGCCGCGGGCGTGCGATCGATCTCACGATCGATCGCTGGGGGCGCGGGCTGGTGCCGCACCCCACCCCACCTCGACGGTGGGGACCCCCCAGGCGGCGGCGAGTCGCCGGACTCGCCGCGGGGGCTGCTGGGCAGCCCCACCCCAACCGATCGCAAGGCGCGATTGGTGATCGCGTGAACCCCGCGACGCGGGGCTCGGCTGGGGGCAGCCGCACGTCTTCGGGCGTGTGGTCTCCTCGGCTGGACTCCGACGCGTTCGTCGGCGTTCGTGTGATCTCCGGCGAAGGGTTTTTGATCGGGCTATGGTTTTCGCAAATTTTAATAGCCCGGGATATCGAATTCCAACAACTGGTATCAGAGCGTGGTTTACGTTCGCGGTATTTTCGATAAAAATTGTTCTACCTTGCAGGGTTCCGACTATTATGGCTTAATTTAATTCGTTAATTTTTTTTGTCATATTTATGTTGGATTATTAAACTCTCGGACATGTCGAGATTCGTTTTGGTGGTGAATGCTTGTAATAGTAAAAATTCGGGGGTTAACCGAATTTAGGTTTATTATTATTGTTCTTCGTTTTTCCGGAAAATGTATAGGGTCGATTTCATGTATAGAATCGATACCGGATAGTGTAAAATTAAATTGTAATTTATTTTGCGTTGGATCGATGAATCGAAGACCCCGAAGAAGACGAAGTGACGAGAAGACGAAGGACCGGGGATCGATCAATCCCCATGATCGATCCCATGAGGATCGATCGACCCTCGGCCAAACGAGGGGCTGTCCGTGGGAGTCCCGGCCACGCCGCCCACCAGTGGTGGTGGCGCGTGGGCTGGGCGGCGGCGGCGGTGCCCTAGGCGGCGGTCGATCAAGGTGGGGGTGGCGTGGGGTCTCCCAACCCATGCTACTCCTACCGGAAATTTACTTTCCTAATTTAATTCGGTTTTCCTATTTGATTATTTCTTTTATGGAATATTCATGGAATAGGAAAAGAATTAATTTAGTATTAAATTTATTTTTCTATTTGATTATTCCTACTCATAGGATTATTCATGGATTAGGAATAAAATAAATTTGGAAAGTATAAGAGTCCTAAATTATTTTATTTCCTTATTCCATTATGGAAATCTTCTAGAATATTCCAAGTGGATCTTGGATAGATTATTCTAGAGATTTAATGGAGTAGAAAAAGAAAATAAAAATAAATAAAAATATTAATAATATTTAATTTTATTTTTGATATATTCAATTGACTTAATTTTCGAAAACTCACCGGTTCCATATAGTAATGATTGGGAACGAAATCTGGACATTGTACAGACTGTTGAGCTTTCCGAATCCACTGTTGTCCCAACTGATGAGGACATTAAGAATGACCTCAGGATGATGTTGAGACATAGCGTGGAAGCCGGACAAGAGGTGATTAACATACTCACAGAATCTTCTCTCAACGAGTCTCTTAAAAAGGATTCGGCGAAAGCAGAGTTTGTGCGTAAGTTAAGAGAATCACAAGCTTTTATGGCAAGGCTAAAGGAAAAGCGTGCAAAGAGACCCAGTGGTTTAAAACCACGGATTGGGAGAGGCAAGCCATTGGGCAGATGCTTTCGATGCAAGCAGTTTGGGCACTGGAGGTCTGATTGCCCTCTCATCAAAGGTACGAAATTTTCCTTAGTCACTGAAACATTGTCAGCGGTGATACCTACCAGCACCTGGTGTGTAGATACGGGCGCCACTGACCATGTCTGCAATTCATTGCAGGGGTTCCAGGAAACCCGGAGACTTAGAGAGGGAGAGATCGTGGTCTACATGAGCAATGCCGCGAAGGTGGCGGCTGTTGCAGTGGGAGACGTTCACTTGCGCTTTAGTAGTGATAGGGTTTTAGTTTTACAAAATTGTCTTTATGTACCGAATTTTAGAAAGAATTTAATTTCAGTTTCTAAGTTAATTCTGAATGGATATTCTGTTTCTTTTGATCACTCTGTGGTCATAAGAAGAAATAGTGAGATTGTCTGTTCTGGTACATTGATAGACGATTTGTATGTTCTAAATCCTGAGTCTAACACGATGCAACTAACCGAGAGTAATAACACATCTACGAACACCAATAAGAGAAAGGAACCTTCTGAAATGAATCAATTATACTTGTGGCATCTAAGGCTAGGTCATATTAATTCGAATAGAATTCAAAGGTTGAAAGCTAATGGTCTCATTAGCGGCATAGAAGGAGAGGACCTTCCAACCTGCGAATCCTGTTTGGAGGGTAAAATGACCAAGCGTTCTTTTTCTTGTAAAGGACGGAGATCCGAGCAAGTATTGGATTTGATTCACTATGATGTATGCGGACCTATGTCTACCCAAGCAAGAGGAGGGTACGAATATTTCATCACTTTTACTGATGATTATTCAAGGTATGGATTTGTATACCTGATGCGCCGCAAGAGCGAATCCTTTGACAAGTTCAAGGAATTCAAGGCTCTTGTGGAGAACCTTCATGGTAAATCTATAAAATGCCTGCGATCTGATCGCGGAGGCGAGTACCTGTCTGGAGAATTCAAGGCATACTTGGCAGAGAATGGGATTGATTCTCAAATGACTTCACCATATACTCCTCAGCAGAATGGTGTGTCGGAACGAAGGAATAGGACTCTTATGGAGATGGTACGTTCAATGATGAGTTACTCGGATTTACCTATTATGTTCTGGGGATATGCCTTAGAAACAGCGGCGCACATTCTGAACTTGGTTCCATCTAAAACAGTTCCTTCCACACCCATGGAACGTTGGAGCGGGCGCAAGCCTAGCCTAAGACACGTTCGGATCTGGGGGTGTCCTGCACACGTGTTGAAGATAGGGGCTGATAAGTTAGAACCTCGTACTGAAGTGCGGTTGTTTATAGGATATCCTAGAGGAACTAAGGGTGGCATGTTCTATAGTCCTACGGACCAAAAGATCGTTATAAGTACTAACGCTCGGTTCTTAGAGGAAGACTATGTCATGGACCACAAGCCCAAAAGTGACATAATGCTTGATGAGTTGAGAGGTAACAAAGAAGACTTAGATACAGCCGAACCGAGTGTAGATACACCACTAGAACCTGCACCTAATATTGTCACTGTTGATACACCGGAACGCCATCGTAGTGGGAGGGTTGTTAAACAACCGGACAGATGGATTGGACTGGGTGAGTCTTAGGACTCGGCACTCGGATTTCATGAAGTCGATCCCTGGACCTATGATGAGGCGGTACAAGATATAGATGCGCCTTCTTGGAAGAAAGCGATGAAATCCGAAATAGAATCTATGGATTCTAATAAAGTCTGGGATCTTGTAGAACCACCAAGCGGCGTAAAGCCAATTGGGTGTAAATGGGTCTACAAGAGAAAGAGAGGATCTGACGGAAAGGTTGAAACCTTTAAAGCTCGGCTTGTTGCGAAAGGATATACTCAGAAAGAGGGAATCGATTATGAGGAGACCTTCTCGCCGGTAGCCAAGATAAAGTCGATCCGGATTCTCTTATCCATAGCAGCTCATATGGATTATGAGGTGTGGCAAATGGATGTCAAGACAGCTTTCCTAAATGGAAGTCTTGACGAGACGATTTATATGAAATAACCAGAGGGATTCATTACTAAGGGGCGAGATCATCTAGTGTGCAAGCTTAATCGATCCATTTATGGATTGAAACAAGCCTCGAGATCGTGGAACCTGCGGTTTTATGAAGTGGTCCAATCTTTTGGATTCATTCAAAGCATGGACGAATCGTGTGTGTATTGGAAACGTGATGGAAAGAAGGTGGTGTTCCTCGTGCTTTATGTAGACGACATACTTCTCATTGGCAACAATGTAAGGATGTTATCAGACATAAAGGGATGGTTGTCTAGACAATTCGATATGAAATATTTAGGGGAGGTCGGACATGTTCTAGGGATCAAGGTTATAAGGGATCGCCGGAATAGAACATTGTACCTTTCCCAGCAATCTTACATAGACACGATTCTGGCTCGTTTTAACATGCAAGATTCCAAGAAGGGTGAGTTACCCTTCAGTAAAGGAACTTATCTTTCTAAGAAAATGTGTCCTCAAACACAAGAGGAGAAAGATGACATGAAAGCAGTTCCCTACGCTTCGGCAGTGGGAAGCCTAATGTATGCAATGTTATGCACGAGACCTGATATCTGCTATGCAGTTGGCGTAGTGGCAAGATATCAGAGTAACCCTGTAAAGGCTCATTGGACTGCCGTAAAGAGCATTTTCAAGTATTTGCGAAATAATAAAGATTATGTTCTGAGATACGGAGCAGACAATCTGATTCCTTTGGGTTACACAGAATCGGATTTCCAAGCTGATAAGGACCGGCGTAAGTCGACATCAGACTATGTGTACACTTTGGGAGGTGGAGCCGTATCATGGAAGAGTGTTAAGCAAAAGTGCATTTCGGACTCTACCATGGAAGCTGAATATGTTGCAGCCTCAGAGGCAGCGAAAGAGTCAGTGTGGTTCCTTAATTTCCTCCAGGAAATTAGGATTGCTCTGTGATAATTGATTCAAGTCTCAGTGTATTTTATTCTTAATCCCCGAAACAATTGCGGGTGTGTATATTTAATATAAGTGACCTTGATTTTCCAAAGGAATTAACCGATTTAATTATTGGGTTAATTACCGGTTAAGTTGGGTCACTATATTTTATATATGGCATGCCGTGAATTCTAGACATGACAGTGTATCCCGGAATGGTTGATAATATCCCCGAGATGAGCTCATAAGGATTTATTATGTAAATCTCGCGAGTGGATTTGTTCCGCATAATAAATAAGGTTGAGTGGTACTATTCTCGGATATAAGAGATGAATAAATTTATTAAGCAATAAATAAATTTTATTCATGGATATTTAAATCTTAAATACACGGAATAAATAATACTAACCGGAGAAATATTATTTGATATAATATGGTTTAATATTGGGAGTGCAATTAATTTATATAGTGGAAAATAAATTAATTAATATTAATGGGATTAATAGATTTGGGCTGGGCTCAATTTAATCATTAATATTGGAAGCCCAATATTCCACCTCCTTTAGATCCCCTACGTAGCCTATAAAAGCACTACATGGTCTTCTCTATTCTCATAACTTGAAGATCACAATTCTAGAGAGAGAAAGGAGAGAAGGAGATCCATAAGCTTGGAGGATCGTCGCCCACCCGACGTTCAAGCTGGTGCAAGGAATACGTGGGAAGTTCTCGAGGTCATCGATTGATTTCGTTTCTCCGAACAACGAATCGAAGGTATAAAATCTAAATGCCCTTGATTTTATTTGATTTGGATTATCGTGAAATACCGTTGAACGCAAGATCCGAATATCGAACCCCGGATTAGACGAACGATCACGCGGTGGTGGCGAAGCCACCAGACCGCGGGATCGCCCGCCTAGGGTTTCGAAGGGGGCGAGATGTGTCGACCCGCGGCTGGGCCGCGGGCGTGCGATCGATCTCACGATCGATCGCTGGGGGCGTGGGCTGGTGCCGCACCCCACCCCACCTCGACGGTGGGGACCCCCCAGGCGGCGGCGAGTCGCCGGACTCGCCGCGGGGGCTGCTGGGCAGCCCCACCCCAACCGATCGCACGGCGCGATCGGTGATCGCGTGAACCCCGCGACGCGGGGGCTCGGCTGGGGGCAGCCGCACGTCTTCGGGCGTGTGGTCTCCTCGGCTGGACTCCGGCGCGTTCGTCGGCGTTCGTGTGATCTCCGGCGAAGGGTTTTTGATCGGGCTATGGTTTCCGCAAATTTTAATAGCCCGGGATATCGAATTCCAACAGTACCTTGACCAGAAACGTTCTGGGAATGGTACGTTTTACATAGAAGTAAATTTATCCTTAAATTCTTCTTCGTGGTTATTGGATACCGGTTGTGGCTCACATCTCTGTAATGATTTGCAGCTCATGATAAGAAGTAAGAAGCTCAAGGAAGGTGAGACCTTCTTGAGGATGGGGAACGGAGCAAGAGTTGCTGTTGATGCCATCGGGACTATTTACTTAGATGTTTCCGATTCTCGTTTTAAATTAGTTTTGAACAATTGTCTTTACGTTCCATCACTTATTCGGAACCTTTGTTTTTGGAAATTCGATTTGCCTTATACAAAAGGACGATAAAGTGATATGTGAGGGACGTCTGTCGAACAATTTATATGAACTTAACTTAAACGAAATCCCTATTAATGTGCTAACATCAAAACGAAAAGAAATTAGTCTTAACCCCGCGCAACTTTGGCATGCCCGACTAGGACATGTTTCCCTGAGACGATTGAATGAGTTCCTAAAGGAAGGACTATTCACACTTGATGATGTGAAATCGCTCCAAGCTTGCGAAGCTTGCCTCAAAGGGAAAATGACCAAGTCTCCCTACAAAGGGATAATGGCACGTGCTGAAGGTCTATTGGATCTGATCCATACAGACGTGTGTGGTCCACTAAGTGTTAGTGCGAGGGGTGGATTCAACTACTTCGTAACCTTTACCGATGATTATTCAAGGTATGGTTACGTGTACTTAATGAAGCACAAATCGGAGACTTTTGAAAGGTTCAAAGACTTCCGACATGAAGTGGAGAATCAACTTAGGCTTCGTTTTAAGCAACTACGATCCGATCGTGGTGGCGAATACTTAAGCGCTGAGTTTATAGACTATCTAAAAGAGAATATGATTCTCTCTCAGTGGACTCCACCTGGAACACCTCAGTTGAACGGAGTGTCCGAGCGTCGTAACAGAACCCTGTTGGACATGGTTCAATCTATGATGAGTGTCACTGAGTTACCGGCGTACTTGTGGGGTCACGCACTCTTGACAGCTGCCTATTTGCTGAATAGACTTAACACTAAAACAGTTAAATCCACACCTTATGAACTTTGGCATTCCCGACAGCCCACGTTCAAACATATAAAGATATGGGGTTGTCCCGCTTACGTGAAGCGGCTAGTGGGAGATAAGTTGGATAGTAAATCCGACTTATGCTACTTTGTGGGATATCCCGTGGATTCCATGGGATATGAATTCTACTATGTTTCTGAGGCAAAAGTGTTTGTCTCGAGAAATGCTGTGTTCCTTGAGAAGGAATTCCTTGCGGATGAAAAAGGCAGCATAGTAGATCTCGAAGAGGTTCGAGATGACGACCCACAAAATGAAGTTCATGCACCAGTCCCTGAACCAGGGCCAATTCAACAAACCACTGATACCCCTCCACGACCGACAGTCCGTAAATCCAAAAGAGTTCGAAGGTCGCCTGATCGGTTGTTCCTCGTTGATAGTGATCACGAACTCATTGATGTTGTATCCGATCCTAGAACCTTCAATGAAGCCGTATTGGATACGGACAAGGGACATTGGCTTATTTCCATGAAATCCGAAACGGACTCCATGTATTCCAACAACGTATGGACGTTGGTAGACCCACCTAAAGGAATCGTTCCCATAGGATGCAAGTGGATCTATAAAAGGAAAGTTGGAGCTGATGGAAAGGTTGCGACCTTTAAAGCTAGGTTGGTGGCAAAAGGATATACTCAAAAGCAAGGAGTTGACTATGAGGAAACCTTTTCACCAGTCGTTATGCTTAAATACATTAGGATTTTGCTGGCGTTTCTCAATGGGGACATTGAGGAGGAAATTTATATGGCGCAGCCAGAAGGCTTCATATCTCTTGGAGAAGAGCAAAAGGTTTGCCGACTCCAGTGATCCATTTATGGATTGAAACAAGCATCCCGAAGTTGGAACAAACGTTTTGACAACACAATCAAAGAGTTTGATTTTGTCAAGAACCCGGAGGAACCTTGTGTATACAAGAAGGTTAGTGGGAGCGCCGTGACGTTTTTAGTGCTATACGTTGATGACATACTACTCATTGGAAATGATGTAGGTATGCTGCAGGCAACGAAAGCATGGTTGTCCACACGTTTCTCGATGAAGGATTTAGGCGAGGCATCTTACGTATTGGGAATACAAATCTATAGAGATAGATCTAGAAAGATGATCGGCCTATCACAATCCTTGTACATAGAAACCATTATAAAACGGTTTAACATGGAAAACTTCAAGAGAAGGTTTTTGGCAATGTGTCATGGAATTCGTCTCTCAAAAACCATGTGTCCAGCAACGGAACTGGAAATCGAGCGGATGAATCGCACACCATACGCATCCAGTATTGGAAGCGTGATGTATGGCATGCTATGTACTAGACCTGATATTGCACATGCTGTGAGCGTCACGAGCAAATATTAGTCTAATCCTGGACCGGCTCATTGGAAAGTCGTGAAGGACATTCTTAGGTATTTGCGAAATACCAAAGAGATGTTCTTAGTCTATGGAGGTCACGATTTGAAAATAGAGGCGTTTACGGACTCTAGTTTTCAATCTGACGTGGACGACTCTAAGTCGATATCGGGATTCATATTCAAGCTAAACGGAGGTGCCGTCTGTTGGAAAAGTTCCAAGCAGAAAACCACGTCTGCTTCCACCACTGAGGCTGAATATGTTGCAGCAAGTGAAGCTGCAAAAGAGGCTGTTTGGATACGGAACTTCATCCAAGAGTTGGGAGTCGTTCTGAGCGCAAATGATCCAGTAACGTTGTACTGTGATAACACGGGGGCCGTAACACAAGCTAAGGAACCAAGATCTCATCAGAATTCCAAACATGTACTGAGGAAATATCATCAGATCCGCGAGATCATTGAGAGAGGTGACGTCTTGGTCGAAAGAGTCACTTCGGGAGATAATATAGCTGATCCCTTTACCAAGCCTTTATCTAGATCTGTCCACGAGAAACATCGAGAGTCGATGGGACTTAGATACGAGAGCAGTTGGCTTTAGGTCAAGTGGGAGATTGATAGAGTAGGTGACCAACAAGCCAACCTGTGGCTGTGGTCGAACCTAATTTATTATTTAATTAATAAATATTATCAATTTATTTCGAAATTATGAAAGATTATTAATTATGATTAATTAAGGCATATGCTATATCTACTCCCTATGTTGAATCATAGATATAGTCCTGTACAGTTACACATGTTGTATGAATTCGGTTTTGTGGAAACCGAGAGATAATTCTGTTAACGAAACGTAACTGGTCAAACTCAGTTCCTAGTCGATGGGTTACGCCAATAACAAGGATACCCGGCCTTTCCCCCTTGAGACTAGCAATTAGTGTATGTGGGCTAATCTCGAGCCTTGGTGTTGGACATCGACATACTTAAGTGGGTGCTCACTGTTGATGAGTTCACTGAACCCCCTCTCCCTGGAATCTCTAAGTGGTTATCACTGATCGAGTAGAGAATTCCATAATATAGTTGTACACAATTAATCCTTAAGACCCAGACATCACCGTGACTTCATCAGAGGACTAGCTGTATCGTGACATGTCTCTGATTCCCTGGAAAGGGAGTAAGTCGAAAAAGGAGACAATGTTCGTGCAGTTCGTAATTTAATGTGAAGTCTGTGCATGGTAGTAGGGGATCTGATCGCTTGATATAGATCATGGATATCCAATGTGGTTCGTAGTCCCGGAATCTCTGGCCAGAGTTGAACAGTGAGGTGATTAGAGAAATGTGTTTCTCTAGATCAATCACGACTGGATTTTACGAAACCTAGAACGTTCGCAAAGTTATCAAACTCAACAAGAGATCTCGATTAACCAATATCTCTAGTTTGATCAGGACATATGAATCGGAGGGATCATACTGTACGCTAACTATATTACAAGGTTCTTGCAGGCACTTCATTTGTATCTAGGGAATTAGTGAAGCGTGGTTGCTAGACGCTCGTCACTGATTCGTTGGGCACCGACTTGTTCGGAGATTGAATAATATGATTATTAATCTAAAACTCTCGGGAGTAGTTGATATAAGAACAATATGTTGTTCGAATCACAATGTGTTGTGAGCCCACGGCTAGTTATACACCTGAACCATTGAGGGTCACATTCTCGTGTAAACCGATCCTTGAATACGATCATGTATTAATTAACTGTTAATTAAGTACATATAGTCGGAGGTCAATATGATTGAATCCGAGATTCATAATTGTGATTATGAGTTGGAAATATTACTGAGCTAAAGAAAACGGACACGATGGTGTACACTTTCTATTTTGGGAAATTTCCCGATTTAGCAGTACCCCTGAAATGGGCTTTCCGATTTTGTGAAATTGGAAATTTTTATTATTATCTCATATCGATGAGAAAATTAAAACGAGAAAGAAAATATAATCGTTATATTTTTCGGAGATCGAATTGATTGTCAATTTGGGAGAAACGTAATGACGGCTAGTAAATTGGGCCGGCAAGGGTTAATGGATCCGATCCATTAGGGTTTGAGCCCAAGTAGCTCTTTTCCTCACCTATAAAAGGAGGCATGAGGAAGAATACACCAAACCTAGAGAGCTCTAACCCTAGTCTCTCTCTCTCCTCTCCCCTCTCTCGTCCGCCGCCCTTCGGCTGCCTCCCTCGGAGGACCGCCGCCCAGAGCCGCCGCCCGCCGCCGCCCAGCGCCGCCGCCGGCAGCCGCCCACCTCGCCGGAAATTGTTTCCAGCGTCGTTTTTCTGGCCTGTTTTTCCCGTCGTATTCTCCCTCTCGTATTTCTAGTGCAATACGCGAGTGGGATTACCTATACAAGGTGAAACCTGATTTGACGAGAGACGCCGGAGGTTCGAACGAGCAACGCCCGAGCACGACCGAGCCAAGCCCGCCCGCGCCCGAGCGCCGCTCGCGACCAGCCGAGAGCCACCCCGGCTCTCCCCGTGTGCAGCCCGCACGCCCCGCGTGCATCCCCGCGTCGCATCCGCGCGACTTCCGACGAACCTCGTTTCGTCCGACGAATCCCTAAGGTACTCACGATTAAACTTGAATTTAATTGTTTTGCGTTAACTGTTTGCGCTAAGTACTGGGATTATGATTGACAAATAAAATTAATAGAGATTAATTTAAATCAATTTGATTTGAATTATATAATGTGATTATGTTAATTATCAAATTGACGCAATTAATTATTTGTGCATGTTTGCGTAATTAATTGTTTAGTGTAATTAATTTATATGATAAATATAATTGCGATGTAATTAATTTATATGATAAATTTAATTGCGCTAGATTTAATTTATGTAGTATGGGATGCATGAATTAAATATTTAATTATTTGATAATTAAATTAAATGGTGGATTATTTATTTAATAAATTTGAATTAAATCAAGAAATGCATGTAATATTGAAAATGGGATTTTCAATAAAATAAAATAAAATTTTTGTTTTCCGCTGCGTATACATGCACGATCCCCAACAGCATGGTCATAAGCCTCAATGCGTAGTTGCTCCAACTCCACTAAGTCAAGCTTACGCTCGTTCCCGGCGAGATCCCAGTCGAAATTGACTTTGTTTACAGCCCAATGGGCTTTCTGCTCTATCTCTACGGGCAAATGACAAGCTTTCCCAAATATCATTCGGTAAGGGGAAATACCAAATGGAGTCTTGAACACAGTGCGGTATGCCCACAGTGCATCATCCAGTTTGCCTGCCCAATCCTTCCCCTCTGGCCTAACTGTCTTCCTCAGAATA
The DNA here is from genome assembly GCA_954870475.1 of Euphrasia confusa. NCBI lineage: Eukaryota > Viridiplantae > Streptophyta > Magnoliopsida > Lamiales > Orobanchaceae > Euphrasia > Euphrasia confusa. The sequence goes on along the minus strand of OX940968.1, from coordinate 12,067,962 downwards.
ACTTTGATAATCCTATTGGAGAGTTCTGCTTGGCCGTTTGCCTGGGGGTGATAGGCACAGGTGATTCGATGAGTAACTCCATACTTTCGCAGTAGCCTTTCAATGATATAGTTGCAGAAATGGGTCCCCTGATCGCTTATGAGCGCTCTGGGCACACCGAATCGAGTGAAGATATTCCCTTTGAGGAATTCAGCCACGATGCGCGAATCATTGGTGGCAGTAGCCTTTGCCTCGACCCACTTTGGGACGTAATCAACTGCTAGGAGTATATATTCCTTACCTTGTGAATTCGGAAATGGCCCCATGAAGTCTATGCCCCAGACATCAAAGATTTCTACTGGCAGTATGGGCACAGAGGGCATTTCGTTGCGCTTGGTCAAGTTGCCTTCCTTCTGACACTCAACAAATCTCTTGCATAAGTCATAGCAGTCTCTAACCAAGGTGTTCCAATAGAATCCGCAATCCAGAACTTTCCTTGCCGTACGCTTAGGCCCAAAGTGGCCTCCACAGGGTTGCTTGTGGCAGTGATCCACTATGCCCTGCTGCTTAGACTCAGGAATGCATCTTCTAGGGACTTGTTATTCACATCTCTTCCACAAATAGGGTTCATCCCAGACGTAGCTCCTTGCCTCACGCCTCATCTTGTTTTTCTCATAGTACGTCATGCCTTCCCTGAAAATTCCAGTAACCATGAAGTTCACAAGGTCAGCAAACCATGGCTCTTCACCCAAAGCGGTGATGGAATACAGATGCTCATCAGGGAACGTCTCGGTGATAGGCATATCCTCTTCCTTCTGAAGAATCCTACTTAGATGATCTGCAACGAGATTTTGATTGCCAGACTTGTCTCGAATTTCAATGTCAAACTCCTGAAGTAACAGGATCCATCGAATAAGCCTTGGTTTAGTCTCCTTCTTTGCCATAAGGTACTTCAGTGCAACGTGGTCTGTATACACTATGGTCTTACTGCCCAGCAGATATGACCTAAACTTCTCAAAGGCAAAGACTATTGCCAAAAGCTCCTTCTCAGTCGTGGCATAGTTACTTTGGGCAGCATTAAGGGTCTTCGAGGCATAGTAAATCACATGCCTTTCTTTCCCTTTCATTTGCCCTAACACAGCTCCCACTGCATATCCACTTGCATCACACATCAGCTCGAATGGCATGCCCCATTCTGTTGGTTGAATAATGGGCACTGTGACCAATCTCTCCTTCAAATGGTTGAAGGCGGCCTTGCAGTCCTCATTAAAATCCCATTCTACATCATTCTGGAGCAGTTTGGTCAAAGGGCGAGCAATTTGGGCAAAGTCTTTCACAAAGAGCCTGTAGAAACCAGCATGCCCAAGGAACCCTCTGACGTGCTTTACATTCCTCGGGTATGGTAGCTTTGAGATGACTTCGATCTTTGCTCTATCCACCTCTATGCCCTTAGCTGAAATAACGTGTCCAAGGACAACTCCCTCTTCGACCATGAAGTGGCATTTTTCGTAATTCAGTACAAGGCTCTTCTCCACACACCTTTTGAGCACCATCTCTAAGTGTTCCAGGCAGAAGTCAAAGGAGTTGCCATACACGGTGAAATCGTCCATGAACACTTCAATCCCATTCTCGAGCAGGTCAGAGAAGATACTCATCATGCACCTTTGAAAAGTTCCTGGTGCATTGCAGAGGCCAAAGGGCATTCTTCTGTAGGCAAAGGTGCCAAAAAGACAGGGGAAGGTGGTTTTGTCCTGATCCTCTTGAGCAACCCATATCTGCATATACCCTGAGTAGCCATCTAGAAAGCAAAAGTGCTTCTTCCCAGCCAATCTCTCTAACATTTCATCAATGAAGGGCAAAGGGAAGTGATCCTTGCGGGTTACCTTATTCAGTTTGCGGTAGTCAATGCAAACTCTCCACCCAGTTTGTAGTCGTGTGGCAATCTGCTCATTCCTTTCATTCTCTATGACTTGAACTCCAGACTTCTTTGGCACCACATGCACTGGGCTAACCCACTTGCTATCAGACACTGGGTAGATTATGCCCACACTGAGAAGCTTCTTGATCTCTTTGAGCACAACTTCCTTCATTGCTAGATTGAGCTTCCATTGAGGATCACGTACGGGCACAGAGTCATCTTCCAGAAGAATGTGATGTTTGCAGATGCTTGGACTTATTCCTCTGATGTCAGCCAAAGTCCACCCTATGGCCTGTTTGTACTGCCCCAGCACATGTCTCAACTTTGCCTCCTCAGCTTCTTGCAAATAGGCACTTATGATGACGGGCAAAGTGTCATTATCTCCCAAGTATAAATACTTGAGGTGTTTGGGCAGCTTCTTCAGTTCCAGAATTGGTGGCTTTTCAAGTGAAGGAACCATTATCATCTCTTCAATCTCTAGAGGTTTGTCCGGATTGCCTTTGAAATTCTCCAGAGAGTCTAACTGCTCAATTTCCTCTTGCAATTCTTTTGGCTCGTCCTCTATGTCAAACTCTGTAAGCCCTTGTTGGATAACTATCTCAGTATGATCATACTTTCCACATTGGAGTGCCTTCGCCTCTACTGCCTTCTCAATTTGGTCAATGTAGTGGATCTCTTCAGTGTCAGATGGGTGCTTCATGGACTTGTAGAGGTCAAAGGTAACCGTCTCTCCCTCGAATTTGCACGTCAGCCTACCGGTTTCGCATTCGATGTGGGTCCTTGCTGTTTTTAGGAACGGTCTGCCGAATATCATCACTGGGGCCTTACTCGATCTGCCCATATCGAGCACATAGAAATCAGCAGGGAATATCAATTCTTCCACTTTGACCAAGACATCTTCCAGTATGCCCTCAGGATAAACATTAGATCTATCATCCAGTTGGATCACAACTCGAGTGGGCTTCAGTTGCCCTATCTCCAGGTCTTCGTACATCATTTTGGGCATAACGTTGATTGATGCTCCCAGATCGAGCATTTCCTTCTCTATCCTCATATGACCTATGATGCACGGAATGTAGAACATGCCTGGGTCTCCACACTTTGTAGGTCCAGTCTTTTTTATCACGGCAGAGACATTCACCCCCACCTCAAACTTTGCATCATCTTGATATTTGACCTTCTTTGTGCAAAGCTCCTTCAAGAACTTAGTGTTGGAAATCGATATCCCGGGTTATCAAAATATGCGGAAACCGACAACCCGACCGAAATCCTCGATCGCCGGAGAACCAACCGCGAACCACTACGCGAGCCGGGGTTCCGACCGAACGCATCGCCGGGCCGAAGCCGCGCACGCCCAGCCGGATCCCCCGCATGGGGATCGCGATCGTCTCGAGGACGATCGCTGGGGATGCACGAGGCATCCCCAGGGCTGCTCGTAGCTGCCCCGCAGCGGGTCGCGTGACCCGCTGCTCACGCGAGGGCATCGCCCTCGCACCACCACTGCGGGGAACCCCGCAGCTCATACGAGGACGCTGCGGGTGAACCCGCAGCTTGCCCGCGATCGAGCTCACGGGCTCGATCGCCCCTCGGCTCCAGCCGAGGGTTTCACGTGGGCACGCCGGCGGCGAAGGGGGCGGGGATCCGCCGCGGCACCAACCCTCGGCATCCCCGACAATCGACCGAAGTCGATCGCATGCCCCGGCGTCCAGCCGGGGCTTCCTCTCGTCACGCGTGCCGGCGGTCGAACCCTAGGGTTCGACCGCCACCCTCGATCCCAATCGAGGGTTTTTCTCTCGATCTTCACCGGGGATCTCGAATCCCCGTCCCCAAAGTTCGTACGTTTCCCGGATCGTGCGTTCATGTATATATTACAATTATTAAAACGCATAATCATAAGAGGGGGTTTACGATTATACCTACGTCTCGTTTTGCGGAGAAACGAGATGGTTTGAAGACCTTCGGATCTTCCCACGTATTCCTTGCACTTCGTTCGAACGTCGTGTGGGCGACGATCCTCCGAACTCCTATGGATCTCCTTCACGAACTCTCTAGAATATCAAGTATGATAATATTATGGTGTGTTGAATTGTGAAGACCATGTAGTGCTTTTATAGGCTACGTAGGGGATCTAAAGGAGGTGGAATATTGGGCTTCCAATATTAATGATTAAATTGAGCCCAAGCCCAAATCTATTAATCCATTAATATTAATTAATTTATTTTCCACTATATAAATTAATTGCACTCCCAATATTAAACCATATTATATCAAATAATATTTCTCCGGTAGTATTATTTATTCCGTGTATTTAAGATTTAAATATCCATGAATAAAATTTATTTATTGCATAATAAATTTATTCATCTCTTTTATCCGAGAATAGTACCGTTCAACTTTAATTATTATGCGGAATAAATCCACCTGCAGGGTTTACATAATAATTCCTTATGAACTCATCTCGGAGATATTATCAACCCTTCCGGGATACACTTTCCCGTCAAGTATTCACGGCATGTCATATATAAAATATAGTAACCCAACTTTACCGGTAATTGTCCCAATAATAAACCGGACAATTCCTTTGGAAAATCAAAGTCGCTTTTATTAAATATACACACCCGCAATAGTATCGGGGATTAAGAATAAAATACTCTGAGACTTAAATCAATTATCACAGGCAATCCTAATTGATAAATCTCAAGCGATCCGCCCAATACACCAAGTGTACAAGTATGATAAAATAATCAAGACCGATTATTTTCTCCCTCATACAACGACTATACCGATGGCTTGGTCCGTGTCCATCTAGGTCGTGAGAAATTGTTCGATTAAATACGAGTAACCGATAGTATGATCTTCCGTGTGACGACGCACACCATACTAACTACAACGTATATAATCTAGGACTATATTTGCATATATTTAATTATCAAATAATTAAAATCAAACAATTGTCATTTAATTAATAGATTAAATGCCATGACCGGGAGTTACCGTTACTTAAATCTAGACATTAAGTATACAACTCCAACACTTAGCACATCTGGGCATAGCGTTCAGTATGGTCAGAAGGGGCATATTGATTTCCACCTTCTTGAACATTTTGAACATCTCTTGAGTTTCTTCCCTCTCACGGTTTTTACTCAGTCTGCCCGGGAAGGGTGGCTTTATTTTGGGAGGTGGGGACTTGTCCCTCTTTGCCCTGACTATCACCTCTTCTTGCTCAATATCTGTCCCAGGGTCTTCCTCAACGATTGGGGGATCATCTAACACGGGCCCTTTGCCCTTTACTGCAGACTTTTCCACTATGGTAAGTGGTTTGCCACTCCTGAGCTGGACGACATTAACATGGTTTGCCACTCCTGAGCTGGTCCTTCTCTGATTTGAGATCTGAGAACATGTAATCTAAGAAGAATTTGTATTGCCTCGTAATCCAGTACTTCGAAAGTACTTTTACAGCATCCGAATATATCCTCAAAAGATTACTTTGATATCCTCCCACTACGCTAACCGCATAGTTGATATCAGGTTCTTGTTTTTCCAACATTGCATTCATCAAGCTTTCCACACTTCAAAGTGTAGGAAACCGCTTTGCCTATCTCCTTTTATGTGTTCAAAACACATACCTTCAGATAGATGTATTCTGTTTCTGAAAGGCAATAACCTTTCTCAGAATTATGCATGTTTAAACAAACCATAATCGTATAAGATATCTAGGAGAAGTACAATGTTCTTATCTTGAGATCGAAAGATCCTAAGAACATGATCTAACTTCTTCTTAATCTTATATCTCGATTTATTTAGACAACCATCATTTTATGTCTGATAATATCCTTACATTGTCGCCAATAATAGAATGTTATCCTCATAAAATTCCGAGAAACACCACCCTGTTTCCATCACGTTTCCAATACACCTTTCGTCTATGCCTTTTGATGAATCCATCAAACGAACTATCTCATCAATTCACAAGTTCCACGATTCATAGCTTTGTAACAATCCACAAATGGATTTACTAAGCTTGTACTCTAAATGATCTTGCTTCTTAACAATAATACTTATTGCTTTCTAAGTAGGCACATTTAGATTCAGTACCGCCCTTATGCAGAACTAGGGATCGATTTCATCTCTACTAGATCCAGAGTCCTAAAGTCCTCTAGTCTTATGAAGATCTCCGGTTGCGTAACAACCTCCCACTGCAATGGCGTTCCAGTGTATAAACAGTAATAACAGTAGGTGCAGTTTGTGGTGTACCACTACTCGGTTTGGCCGGTTCTTTGTCTTCTTTTTCTCATTACTAGGTATTACGTCACTTCGGGCTTTGGAGTTCATCTAATAGTCTTCCTCTAAGAACCGGGCGGTAAAACGTCCTTCTGGTTCATAGTACTATTGAACATACATTCTTTTGTTCTTCCTGTTGGAATATGTCCTTCGATCCTACGTGTGCAATCGATAAAGTCATAAGGTCGTCTATGGATGTTAAATGATTATTTGATAATATTAATTGTTGGGAACAATATAATATTGATCAATTAAATCATACCTACAGGGTCACACACGGACTCGAAGATAATGTACGATGATTGATATATGTATTGATTTAGAATCAATATTTACGTGGATTTTATTCTCATGCATGGGATGCATGGCTTGCATGGATGCATGTCACATAGTGTGACATGGCATGCCACACAAGCAAGTGGGACCACATACAATGCATAGTGGCATGCGTATGTGGCATGACCTTTCACCTCCTTTGTAACCTATTTTGCATGTTAATGGTGCATCTTTATGCACATTAAGATGGAGGTTACATAGAGGTGTAATGGTGTGAATAATGGTGTGTTTATATAGATGAAAATCTGATTTTCATCACACACAAGCATCAGCCACGAAAATCCACACAAAATAGAGAGAAAAGAGGTGATCTTGGAGATCCATTCTCAAGCAATCAAAGGTGTTCATTATCCGGGTTCGTGTGCAACACGTAGAGGCCGGGCCATTTGTGCGGCTTCAACATCCGGACGATCCAAAGGAGTGAAGAGTTCGTTCACAAGGAGATCTTTGAGTTGCTGATCCATTAAGGTGGTTCAATCGACTCAACACCACCTTAACCGAAATCAACGATCACAAAAAGTAAGTAATCGTTGAACCTTATATATATATATATATATATATATATATATATATATATATATATATATATTGGATGTATATATATATATATATGTTTATATGTGTTCTTATACACATTATGTGTGCACTAAGATCATGGCATAGTAGATCTATCACTTTACACGCTTCCGCACACACGGTATATCGATTGGATCGGTATACCGGTACCATCAATTGGTATCAGAGCCTAGGGCTCGTGCACACTTTTGTGTTGGACACGAAGGTTAAATCAACATAATTGGATTATTTGTTTAATTGTGATTATGTGATTAGATGTAAGGCCGGCAACCGTTAGTGGTCGGGTGAATGATTTCGTCGTTTTTTACGTTTCGATTAGCCATAGTCTTTTGAGGGCTGCGTCCCTTGGAATCATTTGTAATAGATAGGTTTCTCTATTATATTTGTATTGTACTACTTGTAAGCGATGGACTTGGTCCATGGTTTGATGGAGGATCTCGGCTCTCCGGCGAAAACGAGAAGAAACGAAGCAAAACGAAGCAAAGCGGGCAAAACAGGGCTGCTGGAGCCAAACGGCGAGCGCCGTTTTAGCTCCGAGGGGCGCCGTTTTGGAAACGGCGACCGCCGAAAGCCCTGATTTTTGGCAGATTTTTCCAAACCCTTTAGGCGGTCGCCGTTTTGGAAACGGCGACCGCCGGTGGTGTTCGGCGACCGCTGATTGTGAAACGGCGAGCGCCGTTCGTGGTTTTTTGGGTACGGAATAGATTTGACCAAAATCGGAGGGCACGGAACTGAAACGGCGGGCGAGGACCAGTCCAGAAGATGTTCAAGGCTTTTGTTGTTGCTTTAATTCTTTTCTTTTGAGAGTTGTGAGGTTCTAGGGGCCTTTCGATTTCGTATTTATTTGCTTTGCTAGTTATAGGTTGTTTTATGTTATAAATGTTCAACTTACATATAAACAAACCTATGCATGCAAGTTCCCAAAATAATGAGTATAATGTCTTGTCCAAAAACATCACACTCATGAAGCCCTCGATCATAAGTTGGTAGGTCCGCCTCAGCGGGGTACTACTTGTTATCTTGGGATAAGTGGGAGTAAAAGTTAGACCTTTACAAGTGAGTTTGGTTTTCTCATCGATAGATCCACTGCAGGCGTGGCTATCGAGACATGAGATGGGAATGGGACTCTCATCGACCGAGAGTGAAATTGGATGTCATTGACATGGGATGTCTACCTATCTTGGAGTTCTTAAGTGCGGACTCAGTCGGCTTAAGGATTCGCAAGATGAGGGTCTTGGGATCGTTTTATTCTAATTTATTAAAATTTCAAAAACAAATGCCTAATTTGTCTTTCATTTGGTGGATTATAAGGTTAGGATTATTTACACCTCGGGGAGTGATTTAATCCAAAACACTTAAGTTCATCAATGACACAAATTAGAGACTTTCGAGCCATTGGATGGCGTGAATCGATTGTCTGGTTGGCTCCCTCATTTTAATGAGAGATAGGGCTTCAATTGCATGATAAGATCGCTGGTTAGAAAACCTCGAGTTTTCACTTACGATTTATCACGGTTTTGATATTAAGATAATTGGGAACGACGATATTGGATATCGAATGAACAAAATGAAACAAATAAAGTAGTTATGCGAGACAACCTTATTTGTTTAAAAGCTTTGTGGATGTTTACTTAATTTATCTTGCTTCTGTAGTTTAATATGTCTATCTCAACTCAATTCAAGTTCAGCTCTATCTTGGATAGAGAAAAGTTGAACAACACCAATTTCCTTGATTGGCAACGTAACTTGAGGATAGTCCTCAAATACGAAGAAAAGGAAAGTGTGTTGGACAAACCCCTTCCCGTGCTTCCCGCTGATGGTGTTGGAAATCGACTATCCGGGACACGTCCGTTCGAACCCTCGAACATCCGGACGTCCCCAATCAACTTCTGGAGGTCACCTCCGATCAGCCATGGCCGCCCGCCCAAAAGATCGCGCGTCCGCCGCAGCCGAAGCCGCGGCTCACGATCTGCCCGGAGCAGGCGGCCGCCTGCCGCCCAGGCGGGCGCTCGCGCACCCGCGCAAGCGGGCGCTTGCTGCCCGAGCGGTCGCTCGCGACCCAGCGCGAGCGGGCGCCTGCCACCCAGGCGGGCGCTTGCCTGGTCCGAACAGCAGCGCGATGCTGCTGTTCCGGGCTATTTCCGATCCGTTTTTCTCCGTCCGGCCACCGATCCGGCGGTCCTCAACCGCCCAGAAGCCGAAGAAAATATATCTTGACCCCCGATTACCAATCGATGGTTCGTTGTATTATTATGTACGAGAAGAATCGAAAGAGATGCGGAAAAGGGTTTTCGATTCTTTACCTTTGATGCGTGATTCGGAGGAGCCGAATTGTTGAGACCTTAGAGCTTCTAACGTATGCCTCTGATCCCGTCTCCAACCGTTGTGTGGGCAACGATCCGCTGGAGTTCTCCCGTCTATGCTCTCTCTTCTCAACCAGCGTCAGATTTATTTTTCTCTCTTAGAGAAAAATTATTGCGTTAACCTTATTAATTTTACAGAGAAAAATATATTTGCGCTAACGCAATTATTTTCTCAGCAAAATTAAATGTTGCGGCGTTCTGTAGGTTAAGAGAGGGTAAGGGAGGGGATATATATAGAGTTACGTTAGGGACCTTAGGTTAAATTAATTAGGGGCTAATTTGAAATATTAATTAACTTGGAATACTTAAAAGCAATTCCTTAATTAATCGATTTCAAATTTAATTATTATTAACTCCACTATAAAATAATAATTGAATTCCCGAAATTAATTTAATATTATTTCAACAATAATATTTCCGCCGAAATTACATATACGACTTTCCCCGTGTTTAAGATATCGAACGTCCACGAATTTATTTAATTACTAATAATTAAATTAATTCGTTTCTTATTATCCGAGACTAGTACCACTCATCCTTATTATCATGTGGAACAAATCCACCTGCAGGGTTTACATGATAAACTTTATGAGCTCATCTCGGGGACTTCATCAACCCAATAAATGGGACACGGATTCCTGTATATAATCTATAGCATGCCGTGTGTACAATTTCGATTCCCAATTTACCGAGAATCTCGACTAATCAATTAGTCTCACGCATTGGCAAGTCAAAGAACCGAGAATTGGACACACGCACCTATAATTATATAGGGATTAAGAATTCGTATATCCGTAATATCTGAGGTCTAGTTCGATTACTGCGATTAGTATAAATCGAACGCCCTCCCGTGGTCCTGCTCAATACACCAAGTGTACGAGTGTAACATGATAGTCAAGACCGACTATCTACCAGTCACACTACGACGTACCGATGGATTGTCCCTGTCCATCTAAGTCGTGAGCTACTGTTCGATAGTATACGAGTAACCGACAGTATGATCTTCCACGTGTCTCCTCACGCCATACTGTCTACAACGTATACATCAAGGACTATTGCATTAAATGCAATCATGTTTGAATAATATCTCGAATTAAGGTATAGATAAGGAGTTCCGTATTTGCACTAAACTAGACATTTAGAATACAACTCCATCAATCTCCCACTTATACTAAAAGTCTAGTTGCCCTCTCCCAAACATCAGATTCCCATAACCCCATCACGCCTACCCAACGCTTTCGCCGGAAGAGCCTCTGTGAACGGGTTTCGCCAGGAAATCCTCTCGATGCTATCTAGGTGACAACTGCATCGTCTTATTAGACGATCTCTCGAATCAGGTGGTACTTGCGCTCTACGTGTTATCTCCCACTGTGGACTCGTGGCATTTCAAGTTTGCCAATACCGCTATTCAAAATAGCTTTGGGTGAACTAGAAACCACATCTAAGTCCCTTAGGAAGTTCTGGAGCCATACTGACCTTTTAACTGCCTCAGAGGCCGTTATCCTTTCAGTTTCCATGGTAGAGTTCGTAATGCATCGCTGCTTTACATTCTTCCATGTGACTGCTCCACTTCACAGTGAGAACACATAGCCTGACTTCGACTTTCGACTGTCCCTGTTTGATTTGGAAATCCAATTCTATGTAATCCAAAGGAAACAACTTGACTGCTTTGTAACTCAGAACATAATTCCTGGTCCTCTGCAGGAGCCTAAACATGTTCTTTACATCAATCGAGTGATCCTTTCCAGGATTACTATGATATCTCACCACCATGCCCATGGCATAGTAGATATCAGTCTCGTGCATAGCATTACATACATTAAGCTTCCCACCATTAAGGTGCAGGGAACTGCTTAATCTTCATCTATCTCCTTTATTGTGTCGGACACAAAACTTTAGATAGATGAATTCCACATCTAAAAGGTGAAGACCTTTCTTGGAATTCTGTATGCTGCAACGAGTAAGAATTGTATTTATGTATGAGGCTCGAGATAAGTTCTATGTTCTTTTCTGGCGATCATTTATTACTTTGATCCCAAGAACATTCCCGACTTCTCCTAAGTCTCTTACATTGAATTACTCGGACAACCATCCCTTTATGTCCGATAACATCTTTCATATTGTTGCCAATTTAGAAGGATGTCGTCTACATAAAGAATGAGAAAACACCACATCTTTTCTGTCACTTCTTTATTACACTCAGGACCTAAACATGCCTTGAATGAATCCATGAAATGGATTTTCTCATAGGTCCGCATGTGTCCAAGATCTTGAAGCTTCCTTCAATCCTAAGATTGATTAAGCTTGCTTACCGAATGCTCTTGGCTCTTTTCGATGAATCTCTCTGGCTGTCCCACACAGATGGCCCCGTCAAGACTTCGATTTAGGAAATCTGTCTTGACTTCCATCTTCCATGTGAAGACAAAAGAATCCTGATCGACTTTTGCCAAGACTGAGCATCTTGATCTTTCAGCGTCTCGTCATAGATCCAGGGTTCGGCTTCATGTTCTCCAGGTAACAAGTCCGAAGACTCACCTATAAACATGAACCTGTTGGGTTGTCTAACAACCCTCCCACTACGACGACGCTCCGGTGTATCTTTAGTGACTAAAGATTATAGTAGTGAACTACTCAGTTAGGCTGGTTCTAAGTCTTGATCAGTCCCTCTAAGCACATTAAGTATTACTCTACTCTTGGCTTGTGATCTTGCATATATATAGTCCATGTCTAAGAACCGAACATTGATGCAATCAATGAACATCTGGTCCTTTGGACTATATTACATATCTCAATTCGTTTTCTTAGGGTATCCTATAAACAGCCGAATATCAGTACAAGTTTCCAAAGGAATCAAGTTCAGGATAAACGCCGCTGTTTCCAAGCCATATCCCAAAAACGATTTAGGTAACTCCGAATGTCTACTTTCCCATATCTATAAGAGTCCTATTCCTTCTTTACAACACATTATTTTGCCGAGGCATAAATGGTGTAGTCTGTCGGGAGTTATTCCCATTTTCTGATAAGTATGCCTTACTCCTCAAAGAGGTCTGCATATATCAGAGCGAATCAACTCTAGTACTTTCTTGGATCTTTTCCCTTTAACCGTAAAGGGTTGCTCGGTCATTAAAACTTCCAAGTATGATTCGAAGGTTGGAAGGTCCTTTCCTTCAACCTGGCTGAGTGGTCCATCAGCTTTCACCCTTTGAATCGTACTCAAGTTAAAATGATCTAGCCTAAGATTCCATAAGTACATTTGATTTATCCTAGAAGGATCTTTACTCTTATTGGGGTTCGACATTGTGTTATTAGATCCGGTCTGTTGCATCGTGGAAGAATACGGATTTATTATTAAATTGTCTATCAATATACCAGAATAGATAATATCCCCATTTCCTAAAGAAACGGAATATCTATTCTAAGCCAACTTAGAAATCCGAAATGAAATTTCTTTCTAAATGCCGGCACATAAAGACAATTTATTAGAACTAAAATCCTACCGTTAAAACATTTAACATCTCCACTGCAACGGCTGTTACCTTAACATTATTGCCCATGTAGGTTACTACTTCTTCCTTTCTAAGTCTCCGGGTTTTCTGGAACCCCCGCATTTAAATGCAGACATGATTAGTGGTTCCCGTATCCACACACCAGGTACTGGTAGATACTACCACTAAACATATTTCGGTGACTAAGGAAGAGTCAACTTCATGTTGCTTGAGAGGACAATTAAAACTCCCAGTATCCAGACTGCTTACAACGGAAGCACTTTCCCCTTGGGCTTGCTTGTCCCATTCCGTGGTCCAGATATATTAGGGCCACTGGGTTTCCGTATTTGCTTCTTCTTCCTTTTGCCGCCCGAAGGCCTAGGAAGAGCCAATTTCTCAGCCATAAGTGCTTTGAGAGCCCTTAAAGATTCCCTCAGCCGCTTGAAGTTCAACCAGGAGCTCCGCCAATGAATAAGACCTCTTATTCATGTTATAGTTTAGGCGGAACTGCTCAAAACTTCTCGGCAGAGATTGGAGCATAGTATCAACCTGGGTTACCCCATTGATAATTATTCCCAGAATCTCTATCTCATTAAGATAGCCCATCATTCTAAAAACGTGATCCCTCACGGGCGTTCTTTCCGACATGATGGCCGTCATAAGTTGCCTCATTTCACTTTGCCCGGCTGTCCTGTACTGATAACCAAAAACTTCTTGAGGTTAAGCATCATATCATAGGTAATGGTCATGGCATGATCCTGATGTCGCAGCACTTTTGACATGAAAGTCATAATGTTGCTCCGCGTCATCTCATTAGCCTTGATCCATTTCCAATGAGCTTCCTTTCCTCAGTAGTGGAAGCATCATTTGGTTCAACAAGTCAATTGACTTGGAGTACATATTTGTACTCCTCTGCAGTTAGGACAATGTCCAAGTTACCTCTCTTATCCATACAATCAGGTTCAGTGAGTTTTATTGACTTTTAATGGGAATAATACCACATAAAACAAACAATGAGTTTAATTCGATATCATTTCCCTCAAATAATATCATTAAACTACCAATCATTTCCAAAATCCCATCAGACTATCATGCCACGTTCTTGTGGACGTATACTAATCCAAACGATTTTATAATTGGATTTTTACTTCGGTCGTACATCATCATAGCAGTGACTCCGATGGGGAGGATACTATAAAGCGTACCTAAGTGTATACCATTTCTCAGTACTAAGTCCACCGCTCGGGAACTACATGCCCACCGCAAGCCACGTTCTTGTGGACGTTTACGTTGACATGCGGTCCTCCACGACTTTCTATAACTGTCGAGCCTCAATTAATCCTAAAGTTCCGTTCCCATCTAGCAAGCCACGTTAGTGTGGACGTTTACTAAAACAAACAACTTTATTAATTGAATCCCATTTATTTAAATGTCATAGAGTCTCAATTAACCCAAAGTACCGTTTCCATTCAGCAAGCCACGATAGTGTGGACGTTTACTAAAACAAACAACTTTGTTAATTGACTCTTACATTTATTAAATTTCACAATTTTATTATTCAAAGCTTGATATCTCGTAAGTGAAACTCGAAGTTTCTAACCAGCGATCAATCATGCGATTGAGCCCTATCTCTCACTAGGTGAGGGAGCCAACCAGACAATCGATCTAGTCATCGAATGACTCGAATGTCTCTAATCTGTGTCATCGACATAAGCAAGCGCTTTGGATCCATTCCACTCCCCGGGGTGAGAATGAGTCGAGTTGAACTTAGTCTTTGAAAGACAGATTAGGCACTTGCTTTTGAAAAATATATTTGTTCAATTCTATAAGTGGAATTTTAATTCGAATTTTGATCAAGTGATGTCCGTGTACCGACTTTATCCGATAGGGAGGATGACACTAAAGCCAACTCGTAAGTCGATACACAACACTTTCAAAACAGAGAATGGAGACCGCGGGATTGTTTCCAATCCCTCTCCCACTTAGTATTTTACGATAAGGGATAACATGCATAAAATAATTAAGCATAATAAAAGCACGTAAAACACGTAAAAAGCATTTAACGTGGCCCCAATTATTATGGCCTTAAGTATTCTCCAATGCACGTCTCTTGGAACTTCATCTCGTTGCTCGTCTCGATCTCGGTCCACCACCGACTCGCTCGAGGGTCAAGAGACGAACTCCTCCCACTGGAGCCTCGTCTCGAGCCTCGATAAGTCGTCCGTGGGGTCGAACGAACCCCAGCCCCGCTGCTGCCCGTCACGAACACGGGGTGTGTTCGATGGCTGCCCGTTGCCGGTTCGCCCTCCTCGATCCTCGTTTCTCCGGGTTTTGGTCTCGTCTCGATCAACCAAAATTAGTAAGAAAAATTACAAGAATAAACTTACTAAAACCGGCATCGATCCTATACAAGGTGATCGACCCTATACATGTCCCGGATACAACGAAAAATAAATAAACCTAACGACTCAACCCGTCGTTTTTATCTATTACAAACAAGCAACGTTTTCCAAAATCAAACAATCTCGACAAGCCCGAGAGTTTAACAAACCACAACAAAATTATCATACAACATCCCATAATGTTGGCCATAATAATCGGGTTCATCCTGCATCACAAAAACGTACGAACAATACAACAAACCGATAAACCGGCTCTGATACCAATTGTTGGAAATCGACTATCCGGGACACGTCCGTTCGAACCCTCGAACATCCGGACGTCCCCAATCAACTTCTGGAGGTCACCTCCGATCAGCCATGGCCGCCCGCCCAAAAGATCGCGCGTCCGCCGCAGCCGAAGCCGCGGCTCACGATCTGCCCGGAGCAGGCGGCCGCCTGCCGCCCAGGCGGGCGCTCGCGCACCCGCGCAAGCGGGCG
Organism: Euphrasia confusa; assembly: GCA_954870475.1. NCBI lineage: Eukaryota > Viridiplantae > Streptophyta > Magnoliopsida > Lamiales > Orobanchaceae > Euphrasia > Euphrasia confusa. The sequence continues at coordinate 12,052,145 of OX940968.1, read as the reverse complement.
CTTGCTGCCCGAGCGGTCGCTCGCGACCCATCGCGAGCGGGCGCCTGCCACCCAGGCGGGCGCTTGCCTGGTCCGAACAGCAGCGCGATGCTGCTGTTCCGGGCTATTTCCGATCCGTTTTTCTCCGTCCGGCCACCGATCCGGCGGTCCTCAACCGCCCAGAAGCCGAAGAAAATATATCTTGACCCCCGATTACCAATCGATGGTTCGTTGTATTATTACGTACGAGAAGAATCGAAAGAGATGCGGAAAAGGGTTTTCGATTCTTTACCTTTGATGCGTGATTCGGAGGAGCCGAATTGTTGAGACCTTAGAGCTTCTAACGTATGCCTCTGATCCCGTCTCCAACCGTTGTGTGGGCAACGATCCGCTGGAGTTCTCCCGTCTATGCTCTCTCTTCTCAACCAGCGTCAGATTTATTTTTCTCTCTTAGAGAAAAATTATTGCGTTAACCTTATTAATTTTACAGAGAAAAATATATTTGCGCTAACGCAATTATTTTCTCAGCAAAATTAAATGTTGCGGCGTTCTGTAGGTTAAGAGAGGGTAAGGGAGGGGATATATATAGAGTTACGTTAGGGACCTTAGGTTAAATTAATTAAGGGCTAATTTGAAATATTAATTAACTTGGAATACTTAAAAGCAATTCCTTAATTAATCGATTTCAAATTTAATTATTATTAACTCCACTATAAAATAATAATTGAATTCCCGAAATTAATTTAATATTATTTCAACAATAATATTTCCGCCGAAATTACATATACGACTTTCCCCGTGTTTAAGATATCGAACGTCCACGAATTTATTTAATTACTAATAATTAAATTAATTCGTTTCTTATTATCCGAGACTAGTACCACTCATCCTTATTATCATGTGGAACAAATCCACCTGCAGGGTTTACATGATAAACTTTATGAGCTCATCTCGGGGACTTCATCAACCCAATAAATGGGACACGGATTCCTGTATATAATCTATAGCATGCCGTGTGTACAATTTCGATTCCCAATTTACCGAGAATCTCGACTAATCAATTAGTCTCACTCATTGGCAAGTCAAAGAACCGAGAATTGGACACACGCACCTATAATTATATAGGGATTAAGAATTCGTATATCCGTAATATCTGAGGTCTAGTTCGATTACTGCGATTAGTATAAATCGAACGCCCTCCCGTGGTCCTGCTCAATACACCAAGTGTACGAGTGTAACATGATAGTCAAGACCGACTATCTACCAGTCACACTACGACGTACCGATGGATTGTCCCTGTCCATCTAAGTCGTGAGCTACTGTTCGATAGTATACGAGTAACCGACAGTATGATCTTCCACGTGTCTCCTCACGCCATACTGTCTACAACGTATACATCAAGGACTATTGCATTAAATGCAATCATGTTTGAATCATATCTCGAATTAAGGTATAGATAAGGAGTTCCGTATTTGCACTAAACTAGACATTTAGAATACAACTCCATCAGATGGGGGCACGGATGTCCAAAAGGCATCATATGCCCTTGCTAAGAAAGCCTCGAATGAGGTGACATGTTTGATGTTGGCATCCATGGTACCCGAGTTTCAAAAACAATTCGAGTTCATGGAAGCCTATGACATCATAGAAGAGCTCAAGAGCATGTTCGGGGAACAGGCTAGGATTGAGCGCTTCGGTGTCACTCGGGCTATAGCAACAGCTAAGCTGGAAAAGGGTAAACCCGTGGGACCACATGTACATCAAATGATTGGATTATTTGCTTCAAGTGCTCGCCTCGGTTTTGCATATGATGACGAGTTGGCTACCGATTTCATTCTTCATTCTCTTCATGATGGATATGACACCTTTAGGCTGAATTTCCACATGAATGGACTGAAGAAATCGCTTCATGAGCTCCATGGGATGCTTAAAGCTGCTGAGCCGGCGATTAAGAAGGACCCTAGGAGGGAAGTTCTTATGATTCGGGAAGGAGGTACCAAAAAGTTCAAGGGGATTAAGAAACCGGAAGTGAAAGGCAAAGGGAAAGGGAAAGTTGTGGCAACTCCTTCCAAAAGGTTCTTGAAAGCTTCTAAGGTTCCTGGGGAATCTGAGTGTTTCTACTGCAAGGGTGTTGGACACTACAAGCGGGATTGCCCCAAGTTCCAGGAGGATGTAAAGAACGGTGTCGTTCCTTCATCTTCCGGTATTTATGTCATAGACATAAACTTTACAAATTCTTCTTCTTGGTTATTGGATACCGGATGCGGTGCTCACATTGTTTCACATGTGCAGCGACTGCAAAGAAGTAGAAGTTTGGTAAAGGGAGATGTCGATCTGCGGGTTGGAAATGGAGCGAGGGTCGCTGCATTAGCCGTAGGATCTTATGATTTGTGTTTGCCTTCGGGCCTTGTTTTAGTATTGAATAATGTTTATTTCGTACCAAGTATTACCAAGAACATCATTTCTATTTCAGTATTGGATACTGAAGGATTTTCCTTCACTATAATAAATGGTTTATTTACTATTTCAAAAAGTGGAGTGTTCTATGGTTCGGCACAATTAGAACATGGTTTATATATACTTCAACTTGACAATCATATATATAACATTGATACCAAAAAGGCCAAATCGAATGAATTCAATGAAACATACCTTTGGCATTGTCGATTAGGCCACGTCAACATTAAATGTGTAGAGAAACTTCTTAAAGAAGGTATTCTCAAATCTTTTGACTTGGAGTCATTTGATACATGTGAAGGGTGTTTGATGGGCAAAATGACAAAGTCACCTTTTCTAGGAAAAGGAGAACGTGCAAATGATCTATTGGGTTTAATCCATACTGATGTATGTGGTCCAATGAGCTCACAAGCACGTGGAGGTTATTTCTACTTCATAACTTTTACCGATGACTTAAGTAGATATGGTTATGTCTATTTAATGAGGCATAAGTCGGAAGCCTTTGAAAAGTTCAAAGAATTCCAAAATGAAGTTGAGAATCAACTTGGTAAGAAGATAAAAGCCATTCGATCGGATCGAGGTGGTGAATATCTTAGCCAAGAGTTCGATGATCATCTTATGAGTTGTGGTATTCTATATCAACTCACTCCACCTGGAACACCCCAGATGAATGGTGTTTCCGAAAGGAGGAATAGAACCTTATTGGATATGGTTTGATCGATGATGAGCCTTAGTGAACTACCGAAATCTTTTTGGGGGCACGCACTTTTAACAGCGGCCTATACACTGAATAGGACACCGTCAAAAGTTGTTGATAAGACACCATACGAGTTATGGAAAGGGAAGGTCCCTAACTTGTCTTATATCAAGGTTTGGGGATGTGAAGCTTATGTGAAGAGAAATATCTCTACAAAGCTTGAACCCAAATCGGATAAATGTTTCTTTGTGGGTTATCCAAAAGAAACACGAGGGTACCACTTTTACAACCAATCTGAGAACAAAGTTTTTGTTGCTCGAGATGGTGTATTTCTTGAAAAGGAATATCTTTCCAAGAAAGTAAGTGGGAGCTCAGTTGAATTGAACGAAGTTCAAGAAAACTTGAACGAGGTTCAAGAAGATCAAATTGAGATGGACACTCAAGACCAAGTCGAGAGTACTCCAGTGGTTTTGGAAACCACACCTAACCCTCGAAGGTCCGGAAGGATTAGATCTCAACCTGACAGATACTTAGGTATTCTGACAAACGAGAGCTATGAAGTCATGCTTTTAGAAAGCAATGAACCTTCGACCTATATCCAAGCTATGACGAGTCCAGATTCCGAGAAATGGCAGGGTGCCATGAAATCCGAAATGGAATCAATGTCTGAAAATCAAGTTTGGAACTTGGTCGATTTGCCTAAAGGGGCTAGGCCCATTGGATGCAAATGGATTTACAAAATAAAAACAGACATGAATGGAAAACCTAGTGTTTTCAAAGCAAGGTTGGTGGCAAAAGGATATAAACAAATTCACGGGGTGGATTATGATGAAACCTTTTCACCAGTTGCTATGATTAAATCCATTCGGATTCTCTTAGCCATTGCTGCTCATTATGATTATGAGATATGGCAAATGGACGTTAAAACCGCCTTCTTGAATGGGATTCTAGTAGAGGAAGTGTTTATGACACAACCAGAGGGTTTTATCGATCCTAATCAGGCTGAGAGAGTATGCAAGCTTAATAGATCCATTTATGGATTAAAGCAAGCATCTCGGAGCTGGAATCTTCGGTTCGATGAATCCATACAAGAGTTTGGATTTCAAAAGAACATGGAAGACTCTTGTGTTTACAAGAAAGTCAGTGGGAGTTACTTTGTATTCATTGTGTTATATGTCGATGACATACTCCTCATTGGAAACAATATTCCTATGCTTAATTCTGTTAAAGAATGGCTGGGAAGATGGTTTTCAATGAAGGTGTTGGAAATCGATATCCCGGGCTATTAAAATTTATGCGGAACCGATAGCCCGACCGAAATCCTTCATCGCCGGAGATTGGATTCCCGACTCATCCGCAGGAGTCCGACCTTTGGAGACTACGCGCCCAAAGACACGCAGCCCGCCCCCAGCCGATTTTCTCCCGCGAGCCGAATCCATGAACGCGAACCATCGCACGAGCCGGGGCCCGACCGAACACCCAGCGAGGCCCGAGGGCCGCGAGAGTCCAGCCGAGCCCCCGTACGGGGCTCGCGATCATCTCCATGATGATCGCTGGGGATGCGCGAGGCATCCCCGGGGCTGCTCGTAGCAGCCCCGCAGCGAGTCCACGACTCGCTGCTCGCGGCGGGGTTCATCCCCGTACGCCCGCTACGGGCGAACCCGTAGCGCATACAGGGCAGCTACGGGTGACCCCGTAGCATACCCGCGATCGAGCTCACGGGCTCGATCGCCCCTCGGCTCCAGCCGAGGGCTCCTCCGCGCGACGCCGCCGGACGGTGAGGGCTGGGGTTCATCCGCCGTGGCACCAGCCCACGGCGAACCCCGGTGGTCGACCCGAGGTCGACCCCACGCCCCGGCGTCCAGCCGGGGCCCATCCTCTTCGTCCGTGCGCCGGCGGTCGAACCCTAGGGTTCGGCCGCCACCCTCGAATCCGTCGAGGGTTTTCTCGACCTTCGCCGGGGATCTCGAATCCCCGTCCCCGAAGTTCGTACGTTTACCCGGATCGTGTGTTCATGTACATACTACGATTAATCGCACAAAATCATAAAAGAGGGTTTATGATTTTACCTTCGATTCGTTGTACGGAGAAACGAATTCGGTTGATGACCTTGTGACCTTCCCGCGTATTCCTTGCACCTCGTCCGAACGTCGTGTGGGCGACGATCTATCGAACACTATGGATCCTCCCCACTCTCAAGATTTTATGATTGGCGTAGGTCAATTAAAAATTACTTTAAAGTGAAGACCATGTAGTGCTTATATAGGCTACGTAGGGGATCATAAGGAGAATAAATATTGGGCTTCAATATTGAAAATTAAATTGGGTCCAACCCAAATCCATTAATTCTTATCAATATTAATTTTATTTATTTTCCACTATATAAATAAAATTGCACTCCCAATATTATTCCATATTATATCAAATAATATTTCTCCATCTTAGTATTATTTATTCCGTGTATTTAAGATTTAAATATCCATGAATAAATTTATTTATTGCTCAGTAAATATTATTCATTTCTTATATCCGAGACTAGTACCGTTCAACTTTAATTATTATGCGGATTAAATCCACCTGCAGGGTTTACATAATAATTCCTTATGAACTCATCTCGGGGATATTATCAACCCTTACGGGATACACTTTCCCGTCAAGTATTTACGGCATGTCGTATATAAAATATAGTGACCCAACTAAACCGGTAATTAACCCAATAATTAAATCGGTTAATTCCTTTGGAAAATCAAAGTCACTTATATTAAATATACACACCCGCAATAATATCGGGGATTAAGAATAAAATACTCTGAGATTTAAATTGATTATCCAAGGCAATCCTAATCAATAAATCTCAAGCTGATCCGCCCAATACACCAAGTGTACAAGTGTGATAAAATAATTAAGACAAATTATTTTCTCTCTCACACAACGACTATACCGATGGATTGGTCCGTGTCCATCTAGGTCGTGAGCAACTGTTCGATTAAATACGAGTAACCGATAGTATGATCTTCCGTGTGGGCCAGACACACCATACTAACTACAACGTATAAAATCCAGGACTATATTTTGCATAATTAATTAATAATAATTAATTGCAAGTAATTGTTTATTAATTAAATAGATTAAATGCTATGACCGGGAGTTTACCGATACTTAAATCTAGACATTAAGTACACAACTCCAACAATCTCCCACTTGTACTGAGGTCTAGTCATTTCCTCCAAACTCCCGACTCCCATACTCATCACGTGCTTAAGTTTATACTTCCCAGAAGTATTATGTGAATGAGCAATCTAGGTTGCCGCTCTGAAGTTATCTTGGTGACTACTGCATCGTCCCTCTGACGATGACTCGTATCAGGTGGTACTGGCTCTATGTGTTATCATCACCTTTTTGAACTTATGACTTCTTCCAGTTCTCCATGCACCGCTATGTACATAGCCTTTGGTGAACCAAGAATCATATCCAAGTTCAGAGGTCATTCCGGAACCTAACCAAAACTTCCGCTGCCTCTGAGGCTGCTATTTGGTTTATGATAGAGTCCGAGAAGCTTCACGCTTATCACTCTTTCTTCCTTAGGTTCCACCTCTTCTAAAAGTGAACACATAGCCTGATATCGACTTACACTGGTCCTTCTCTGATTTTTGATCTGAGAAACTGTAATCTAAGAAGATTTCGTATTGCTAGTAATCCAGCACTTCCAAGTACTTTACCGCATTCGAATATTTCTTATCCAGATTACTTTGATATCCTCCCACTATGCTAACCGCATAGTTGATATCAGGTTCTTGTTTTTTCAACATTGCATCTACAAAGCTTTCTACACTTGAAGTGTAGGTTACTCCTTTGTCCATATCCATCTCCTTCATGTGTTCGAAACACATACCTTTAGATAGATGTATTCTGTTCTAGAAAGGCAATAACCTTTCTCAGAATTGTGCATGTTTAAAACAAACCATAATCGTATAAGATATCTTAAGAGAAGTGCAAGTGTTCTTATCTAGAGATCGAAAGATTTCTAAGAACATGATACAATTTCATCTTAATCTTATATCTCGATTTATTAGACAACCTCTATTTTATGTCTGACAACGCTTTTACATTGTTGCCAATGATGAAGTGTTATCTACACAAAATTCCGAGAAACACCACTTTGTTTCCATTACGTCTCCAATACACCAATCTTGTCTATGCTTCTTGATGAATCCATAAAATGGATTATCTCATCAATTTGCAAGTTCCACAAGTTTCAGCTTTGTGACAATCCATAAATGGATTTATTAAACTTGTACCTCTAAATGATCTTGCCCCTTTAACAATAATAAATTATTGCTATCCAAGTAGGCACATTTAGTTTAGTACTGCCTCCTATGCAGAACTAGGGATCGATTTCATGTCTACTAGATCCAGAGTTAAAACTCCTCCAGTCTTATGAACATCTCTTGGTCGTTTAACAACCTCCCACTGCAATGGCGTTCCGGTGTATAACAGTAATAACATTAGGTGCAGTTAGTGGTGTACTACTACTCGGTTAGGCTGGTTCTCAGTCTTCTCTTTCCTCTTTATAAAGTACTTTGTCAGTTAGGGCATTGTAGTTCATCTAATAGTCTTCCTCTAAGAACCGGGCGAAGACACCCTTCTGGTTCGTAGTACTATTGAACATACAATAACTTGTTCTTCTAGGATTTTCTACAACCATATGCAATATGTCGTTGTATCCATAAAAATCCATAGAACATAGGTAGTTCCGATCAAACTTGTCCTTCTACTATTAGAATTCCATTTCTTATTCCTGACACACCATGTCTACACATCAGTGTATGGTGCAGTCGTTTGAGACTTAATCTCAATCTTTGATTTATGCTATGTGTTATTCAGATAGGTTACAGCCTCCGCGATCAAGTCGCAGGCTTCCGATGGATATACTTTGAAGGTTCCCCATAATGGCTTTGTGTTGAAAAACACTCCGCTTTTATGGCACATCAAGTATTCTACTCCATCTTCGAGTATTCTTTAAGGAACGACTCGTACTTCTCTAATTACACATATGTCTGCATATATCATCTTCGATCATTCTTAATACTTGTCCGAATTCCATCCTTTATCCAGAAAGGTTGACTTAGTTGTATCATCTTTCAAGATCGATTCTTAGGTCGGGAGGTCCATTCCTCCAACTATAATTGATCGAATCAATTTCGACCTTTTGAATCCCTTTTGAATAGATACTACCAAGTTAAAGAATTCACAAGTATAATGATTGATAAAGAAATACATCTAATAAGTAAAACAAGTTCATATCTAACGGTTTGTTGCATCGTGGTAGACTAAGGATTCATCATTCATGTATTGCTATCTAATGTACCATAATAGATATCGCCATTATTTCTTATCTAAACCATCAAATGATTAAAGAAATAAAATATCCATTAATAATAGAAATCCAGAACAAAAGGTCCTTTCTAAAAGGTACAAAGCAATAAACTTGAATTGAAATCCTATAACTATCAAAAAGATAAACGTCTTCCACTGCAACTGCTGCTTCCTCAACAGCTTCGCCCATGTGGACTCGAACTCTTCTTATCTAAGTCGCTGGGTTTTCTGGAACCCCTGCATTTAGAATGCACATACCGTCAGTGGTTCCATATCTACACACCAGAATTCTGGTAGATAATACCGCTGACTATGTTTTACGACTAAAGAAAAAATTCGTACCTCTGAGAGGACAAGATGTAGACCCCCAGTACTCAGACTGCTTCCCTTGGGGATTTTTGCCAGAAGGCTTCTTTATCCCACCCTTTGGTCCAAGTCCCTTAGGACCACCGGACCTACTTGTCTTCTTCTCCTTTCCTTTGCCTTTAGGTCCGAAACCTTTGGCTTTGGCTATAAGAGCTTGCGATTGTTTCAACTCTTCCAAAAGATCCATCATCTCAAAAACATGATCAAGTGTTTCATCGAAGTAACAGATCTTTACGAGTATCCTCATCGCCTCTTTTCTAGCCTCCCCATCATGTCCAAACAGCAACTTGAGTTTGAGCATGACGTCATGATTAATGGTTAGTGAACGAGCACTGTCCCATTTTTCAAAGTCAAAAATCTCATCCTCAGTCGAGTTAATGGTGAGTCCAGGAGGACAAGTTTCACTGAGTACATCTTTGTACTCCTTTGCAGTCTGAGCAATGTCTAACTCTTCTTTCCATTCAACACAGTGTGGAACCAGTGCGTCAAATTCCTCAAGTATCATCTCAAGTGGACTCATAGACATTTTCTAAACCTATAAGCACATTTAAACAAACAATTAATTTAATATCCGACATTATTTCCCTGGAATAATATCATTAAATTACTAATCGCATCTAAAATCCCATCAGGTAAGGCAAGCCACGTTCGTGTGGACGTTTACCTACCCAAATGATTTAGCAATTAGATTTGCTTCGGTCATACATCAATTATAGCGTAACCTCGTTGGGAGGAATACTATAACGCGTATCTAAGTGTAAACCATTACTCAGTACTAAGGTGAATCGTTTAGAATTGTTACGTCACCGCAAGCCACGTTTGTGTGGACGTTTACGACAACTCGCAACCCTTCACAATTCCCTATAACTATCTACATCAATTATTCTAAAATCCCATTCAGTATAGCAAGCCACGTTCGTGTGGACGTTTACTATACCAAAAAGATTTATATAATTGACTCCCAATTACTTGATCCATTCGATTTTGTAAATCAAGACGCGGAGAATCATAAGTGAAACTCGAAGTTTCTAACCAGTGATTCACCATGCGAACAACCCTATCTCTCATAAATGAGGGAGCCGAGCAGACAATCGATCCATCTATCAAAGAATGGCACGAAGGTCTCTAATTTGTGTCATCCACATGACCAAGTGGCTTTGGCTCCATTCCACTCCCCGGGGTGAGAATGAGTCGACTTGAAATCAGTTTCAGAAAGACAAATTAGGCATTGTTTGATAAACTTGATCAATGTTTCTTGTAAAATGAATTATAAGAATTCTCCTCCAATGACTCGTCTATACGAACTTCGAAAGTCCATAAGAGTCACCAAGAGAACAGTGATGGAGACCATGGGAATGTTTCCATCCCCTCTCCCACTTAGCTTTTTACGATAAAGGGATACGCTATCTAGTGCATAAAATAAACACATATAGCATGCATGAAAGCAATAAAGCACATAGATCACATAGTCAAAATAATGCTAGAGAAATTATTTTCCCGACTATCATGGCTTTATCTTTATATGCATCCTCTAGTCTTCAGTCTTCGTTTCTTGAATGCTCCATGTGACGAGAATATTAATTTCCAATATTTAAATCTATTTATTTTTTAATTAATCCAAAAGTTACTTAATTCAAAGAATTAAGTCAATTGAATATATCAAAAATAAAATTAAATATTATTAATATTTTTATTTATTTATTTTCCTATCTAGTTCTTATTAAATCTTTAGAATAATCTATCCAAATAAAATTTGGAATATTCTAGAAGACATCTATAATAGAACAAGGAAATAAAATAAATAAATTAGGACTTACTACTTTCCAAATTTATTTTTATTCCTAATCCATGAATATTCCCATGAGTAGGAATAATCAAATAGGAAAAATAAATAAATTTAGTACTAAATTAATTAAATTTCTAATCTATGAATATTTCCATGAAGGAAATAAATCAATAGAAATAAAATTAATTTAAATTAATTCTTTTCCTAATGCATGAGAGTTTCCTAAAAGGAAAGTACTCAAATAGGAAACCCGAATTAATTTGGAAAGTTGGGTTATGATAGGAGTAGCACGGGTTGGGAGTCCCCGCACCATCCCCACCACCATGATCGACCGGCCACCGGAGGGGATCACCGCCGCCGCCACTCCAGCCGGCCAGCCACCACCAACGCCGGCGGCAGCCCACGGCCGAGGGGCGATTGGCCGCCTTCCTCGCGGTCGATCGTGAGGTTCGATCATGGGGTTGATCGTCCCTTTCGTCCATCGTCTTCTTCGTCACTCCTTCTTCGTCTTCCGGCGATCGTCTCAACATCGAACCAACGTAATAAAATTACAAGAATTAAATTACAATATCCGGTATCGATTCTATACATGAAATCGACCCTATACATTTTCCGGAAAAATAAAGAACGTAATAATAAATCCTAAATTCGGTCAACCCCCGAATTTTTTACTATTACAACATTCAACCACACAAAACGAATCTCGACATGTCCGAGAGTTTAATAATCATGATAATTAATTAATAAAACAATTAATTAAATCCAACCATGATAGCCGGAAATCCTGCAAGGTAGAACAATAATCGAGCATATACATGAACACGAAACCAAACGCTCTGATACCAGTTGTTGGAAATCGATATCCCGGGCTATTAAAATTTATGCGAAACCGATAGCCCGACCGAAATCCTTCATCGCCGGAGATTGGATTCCCGACTCATCCGCAGGAGTCCGACCTTTGGAGACTACGCGCCCAAAGACACGCAGCCCGCCCCCAGCCGATTTTCTCCCGCGAGCCGAATCCATGAACGCGAACCATCGCACGAGCCGGGGCCCGACCGAACACCCAGCGAGGACCGAGGGCCGCGAGAGTCCAGTCGAGCCCCCGTACGGGGCTCGCGATCATCTCCATGATGATCGCTGGGGATGCGCGAGGCATCCCCGGGGCTGCTCGTAGCAGCCCCGCAGCGAGTCCACGACTCGCTGCTCGCGGCGGGGTTCATCCCCGTACGCCCGCTACGGGCGAACCCGTAGCGCATACAGGGCAGCTACGGGTGACCCCGTAGCATACCCGCGATCGAGCTCACGGGCTCGATCGCCCCTCGGCTCCAGCCGAGGGCTCCTCCGCGCGACGCCGCCGGACGGTGAGGGCTGGGGTTCATCCGCCGTGGCACCAGCCCACGGCGAACCCCGGTGGTCGACCCGAGGTCGACCCCACGCCCCGGCGTCCAGCCGGGGCCCATCCTCTTCGTCCGTGCGCCGGCGGTCGAACCCTAGGGTTCGGCCGCCACCCTCGATCCCGTCGAGGGTTTTCTCGACCTTCGCCGGGGATCTCGAATCCCCGTCCCCGAAGTTCGTACGTTTACCCGGATCGTGTGTTCATGTACATACTACGATTAATCGCACAAAATCATAAAAGAGGGTTTATGATTTTACCTTCGATTCGTTGTACGGAGAAACGAATTCGGTTGATGACCTTGTGACCTTCCCGCGTATTCCTTGCACCTCGTCCGAACGTCGTGTGGGCGACGATCTATCGAACACTATGGATCCTCCCCACTCTCAAGATTTTATGATTGGCGTAGGTCAATTAAAAATTACTTTAAAGTGAAGACCATGTAGTGCTTATATAGGCTACGTAGGGGATCATAAGGAGAATAAATATTGGGCTTCAATATTGAAAATTAAATTGGGTCCAACCCAAATCCATTAATTCTTATCAATATTAATTTTATTTATTTTCCACTATATAAATAAAATTGCACTCCCAATATTATTCCATATTATATCAAATAATATTTCTCCATCTTAGTATTATTTATTCCGTGTATTTAAGATTTAAATATCCATGAATAAATTTATTTATTGCTCAATAAATATTATTCATTTCTTATATCCGAGACTAGTACCGTTCAACTTTAATTATTATGCGGATTAAATCCACCTGCAGGGTTTACATAATAATTCCTTATGAACTCATCTCGGGGATATTATCAACCCTTACGGGATACACTTTCCCGTCAAGTATTTACGGCATGTCGTATATAAAATATAGTGACCCAACTAAACCGGTAATTAACCCAATAATTAAATCGGTTAATTCCTTTGGAAAATCAAAGTCACTTATATTAAATATACACACCCGCAATAATATCGGGGATTAAGAATAAAATACTCTGAGATTTAAATTGATTATCCAAGGCAATCCTAATCAATAAATCTCAAGCTGATCCGCCCAATACACCAAGTGTACAAGTGTGATAAAATAATTAAGACAAATTATTTTCTCTCTCACACAACGACTATACCGATGGATTGGTCCGTGTCCATCTAGGTCGTGAGCAACTGTTCGATTAAATACGAGTAACCGATAGTATGATCTTCCGTGTGGGCCAGACACACCATACTAACTACAACGTATAAAATCCAGGACTATATTTTGCATAATTAATTAATAATAATTAATTGCAAGTAATTGTTTATTAATTAAATAGATTAAATGCTATGACCGGGAGTTTACCGATACTTAAATCTAGACATTAAGTACACAACTCCAACAGAAGGATCTTGGAGAAGCACAGTACATATTGGGCATCAAGATCTGTCGGAACAGATCACAAAGGATGCTTGGACTTAGTCAAGCAACCTATATTGATAAGGTGCTTGACAGGTTCAGAATGAAAGACGCCAAGAAGGGTCTCATTCCAATGACTCATGGCACATCTCTGAGCAAGAGGCAGTGCCCTTCGCGACCTGATGAGCAAATGAGGATGGCAAATATTCCTTATGCTTCGGCAATAGGGTCTATTATGTACGCCATGATATGTACACGACCGGATGTATCGTATGCTTTGAGCATGACGAGTCGGTTTCAAGGAAACCCAGGTGAGGCGCATTGGACTGCGGCTAAGAATATTCTTAAGTACCTTAGAAGGACTAAAGATTATTTTCTTGTCTTTGGAGGACAAGAAGAGTTGGTTATGACAGGCTATACGGATGCAAGCTTCCAAACAGACAGAGATGATCTCCGGTCTCAGTCCGGTTTTGTCTTTTGTCTGAATGGAGGTGCGGTGAGCTGGAAGAGTTCCAAGCAACCCACCGTAGCTGATTCTACTACAGAGGCTGAGTACATTGCTGCATCTGAAGCAGCAAAGGAGGCCGTTTGGATAAGAAAGTTCTTAGATGAGCTTGGTGTCGTACTTAGTTCGGCCCATCCGATATCTCTCTATTGTGATAATAGTGGAGCTATCGCGCAATCCAAGGAGCCTAAGGAGCACCACAAATCCAAACATGTGCTCAGGAAGTTCCACATTCTCAGGGAGATAGTTAGTCGTGGAGACATCGAGATAAATAAAGTTGCAACTGATAATAATGTTGCAGACCCGTTAACTAAACCACTCAAGCAGTCAAAGCATGATGCTCATACTACTGCAATAGGGATACGATATCTTAGAGATGGATTGTGATTCCTATTATTGTATTGTCTACTTTTGGAGTTTATGTAAACATTCACGTATTTTATGATATTCAATAATTTCTTCATATAATTGTGGTTTAAATTGTATGGATTGTCCAAATGATTAAATTATATTAATTGGGTTATGAGGTCGATTTACCACATAATGAAGTCCCAATAGTTGAACTAATATAATTAAGTCATAAATTGTTCCTAGATCGTATCATCGAATACGGACAAACTGATGATACAAAGAACTAGATTGTAATGTGTACTATAGCGCCGCTTCATGGGCTAGTGATGTGGGACATCAAGTACAATTACATAGATATTAGCTGGGAGCTAATGATCGAACAGACCCGACTGAAATAGTATTTAAGATTTCGAGTCATAATACTATTTCATTGACTGTCGAGCAATTTCCTCTGACCTGAGTAGTCCAGAGTGATTCCATTGTGAAATGGTGTACTTTGATACAAGTAAACGCCTTTCGTAAAAGGAGGTTATAAAACTTGTTATTGGGTATATCAGGAAGCAAGTGGGAGAGCTTGGATTGACAAGATGGGATTGTCCTCCATTTTATAATGGGAAAAATGTCTTACCGGCCACTTGGAGAGTCGAGACTGTGGAAAATACGTGGCCACGTCCAAATTCTTATCATAGTGATAAATCTGGTTTTACAGTCTGTCTCAAAGTCCAAGAAAGGTTTGAACCGATTGAGGATGACTCGAGTCTTGCCTCAAGTTCAAACTTAGACATAAAGAGACAATAGGAAATTGGCAGCACACTAGTTCTGAAGGCCAAGTGGGAGATTGTTGGAATATGTCCTTCGATCCTACGTGTGCAATCGATAAAGTCATAAGGTCGTCTATGGATGTTAAATGATTATTTGATAATATTAATTGTTGGGAACAATATAATATTGATCAATTAAATCATACCTACAGGGTCACACACGGACTCGAAGATAATGTACGATGATTGATATATATATTGATTTAGAATCAATATTTACGTGGATTTTATTCTCATGCATGGGATGCATGGCTTGCATGGATGCATGTCACATAGTGTGACATGGCATGCCACACAAGCAAGTGGGACCACATACAATGCATAGTGGCATGTGTATGTGGCATGACCTTTCACCTCCTTTGTAACCTCTTTTGCATGTTAATGGTGCATCTTTATGCACATTAAGATGGAGGTTACATAGAGGTGTAATGGTGTGAATAATGGTGTGTTTATATAGATGAAAATCTGATTTTCATCACACACAAGCATCAGCCACGAAAATCCACACAAACTAGAGAGAAAAGAGGTGATCTTGGAGATCCATTCTCAAGCAATCAAAGGTGTTCATTATCCGGGTTCGTGTGCAACACGTAGAGGCTGGGCCATTTGTGCGGCTTCAACATCCGGACGATCCAAAGGAGTGAAGAGTTCATTCACAAGGAGATCTTTGAGTTGCTGATCCATTAAGGTGGTTCAATCGACTCAACACCACCTTAACCGAAATCAACGATCACAAAAAGTAAGTAATCGTTGAACCTTATATATATATATATATATATTGGATGTATATATATATGTTTATATGTGTTCTTATACACATTATGTGTGCACTAAGATCATGGCATAGTAGATCTATCGCTTTACACGCTTCCGCACACACGGTATATCGATTGGATCGTTATACCGGTACCATCACTTCCAGGATATCCTACGTTCACATTGAATGTGCCGTTCCCGGAGTATCCATAGAACATAGGTAGTTCCGAATAACTTTTCTTTTTCTATTAGAACCCCATTTCTTATTTCTCGACACACCACTTCTACACAAGAGTGTATGGTGTAGTCATTTGGGATCCTATCCCATTCTTTGATTTATGCTATGTGTTTACTTAGATAGGTAATAGCCTCCGCGATCAAATCGCAGGCTTCTAATGAATATACTTTGAAGGTTCCCCATAATAGCTTTGTGTCCATTGACTTGTCAAAACACTTTGCTTTTGTGGCACATCAAGTATTCTAATCCATCTTCGAGTATTCTCAAGGAATAACTCATACCTTTCTAAGTACACATATGTCTGCATATATCATCGTCAATCAATTTCAACACTTGTCCGAATTCCATCCTTTATCATAAAGGTCCGCTTAGTTGTATTATCTTCCAATTTCAATTCTTAGGTCGGAAGGTCCATTCTTTCAACTATAATTGATCAAATCAATTTCGACCTTTGAACCTTATTTGAATAAATACTACTAAGTACAAGAATTCACAAGTAAAATGATTTAACAAAGAAATGTATCCAATAAGTAAAACAAGTTATAAAACGGTTTGTTGCATCGTGGTAGACTTAGGATTCATCATTCATATATTGCTATCTAATGTACCAGAATAGATAATACCATTATTTCTTATCCAAACCATCAAATGATTAAAGAAATAAAAATACTCATTCATTAATAATAGAAAACCAAAACAAAAGTTCTTTCTAAAATAAAGAGGTACATAAAGCAATAAATTTGAAATGAAATCCTATAACTACTCGTAGATAAATCCTCTATTGCAACAGCTGCTTCCTCTACAACTTTGCCCATGTAGACTTGAACTCTTCTTCTCTAATTCGCCGGGTTTTCTGGAAACCCTGGATTCAAAATGCACATACCGTCAGTGGTTCCATATCTACACACCAGACATCTGGTAGATAATACCGTTGACTATGTTTTTACGACTAAATAAAAAATTCGTACCTTTGAGAGGACAATTAGACTTCCAATGTCCAGACTTCTTGCAGCGAAAGCAATTGCCCTTAGGCTTGCCAACCCTTCCTCGTGGTCCATTCTTGGCACCACTGGGTTTCCAGGCTTGCTTCCTTTTCTTGCCCCTACCTCCAATAGCCTTCGAGCCTTTGGACTTGGTAGTTACAAGCGCTTGAGACTTGCCCTTCTTGTAGATCCCCTCTGCCGCCTTCAGTTCAGTCAGGAGTTGCGCAAGAGTATAAGATAGTTTACCCATATTATAACTCATACGAAACTGCTCAAAACTAGAGGTCAGAGACTGGAGTATGATGTCGACTTGCGTCTCACCATCAATTTGAGCTCCTAGGATATCAAGTTCATTCAACAAACTCATCATCTTAAGAACGTGCTCCCCAACGGGCGTTCCTTCAAACTGAGTAGTTGTCATAAGGACTCTCATGGCTTCTTGCCTTGCCGCACGGTCTTGGTGCCCAAACATATCCTTGAGGTTATACAACATATCCTCGGCAGTGGCCATCGACTCATGTTGGGTTTGGAGTATATTTGACATGGAAGCCAAAATATAGCACCTAGCCATTTCATCAGTCTTATTCCACTTACGATATGCTTCCCTTTCCTCATTAGTTGAGGCACCCGTGGGTTCAGCAGGGCATTGCTCATAGAGTACAAACTTGTACTCCTCTGCAGTTAGGACAATGTCCAAATTTCTCCTCCAATTAATGTAATTGGGGCCAGTGAGTTTATTCTCCTTGAGTATCACAGAAAGTGGATTCATAGCTATTCTCTAAACCTATAAGCACGTATAAACAAACAATCAATTTAATGTCCGATATTATCTCCCTCAAATAATATCATTAAATTACTAATTACATCTAAAATCCCATCAGATATGGCAAGCCACGATAGTGTGGACGTTTACCTATCCAAATGATTTCGTAATTAGATTTGCTTTGGTCGTACATCATCATAGCGTTACTTCGATGGGAAGAATACTATAAAGCGTACCTAAGTGTAAACCATTACTCAGTACTAAGAAGATTGCTCGAGACTCGTATATTACCGCAAGCCACGATAGTGTAGACGTTTACGTTAACACACGATCCTTCACTTTCTTCTATAACTGTCTACATCAATTATTCCAAAATCCCATTCAATATAGCAAGTCACGATAGTGTGGACGTTTACTATACCAAAAGTTTTTTATAATTGACATCCAATTACTTGATCCATTCGATTTTCGTAAATCAAGACGCGGAGAATCATAAGTGAAACTCGAAGTTTCTAACCAGTGATTCACCATGCGAACAACCCTAACTCTCATTAGATGAGGGAGCCGAGCAGATAATCGATCCATTTCAGAAAATGGTACGAAGGTCTCTAATTTGTGTCATCCACATGACCAAGTGGCTTTGGCTCCATTCCACTCCCCGGGGTGAGAATGAGTCGACTTGAAGTCAGCTTCAGAAGGACAAATTAGGCATTGTTTGATAAACTTAATCAATGTTTCTCGTAAAAGGAATTACAAGAATTCTCTTCCAATAACTCGTCTATACGAACTTCAAAAGTCCATAAGAGTCACCAAGAGAACAGTAATGGAGGCCATGGGAATGTTTTCATTCCCTCTCCCACTTAGCTTTTTACAATAAAGGGATACGCCATCTAATACATAATTAAACACATAAGCATGCATACATGTAATAAATCACATAAATATTATCACATAGTCAAAATAATACTAGAATATTATTTTCCGACTATCATGGCTTTATTCCATCTCCGTACGCATCTTCTAGTCTTCAGTCTTCGTTCTTGAATGCTCCATGTGACGAGAATATTAATCCCAATATTTAAATCTATTTATTTTCAATTAATCCAAAAGTTACATAATTCAAAAATTAAGTCAATCCAATATATCAAAAATAAAATTAAATATTATTAATATTTTTATTTATTTTTATTTTCCTCTCTAATTCTATTAAATCTCTAGAATTCCATCCAAGTCAAACTTGGAATATTCTAGAAGACTTCTATAATAGAATAAGGAAATAAAATAAATTAGGACTCTTCTACTTTCCATAATTAATTAATTTCCATCTATTGAAAATTCTCAAGAATAGGAATAATCAAAGAGGAAATAAATTAATTCCAATTTAATTCTTTTCCTATTCCATGAGAGTTCCCAAACTTAGGAATACTCAAAATAGGAAAACCGAACTAAATTAGGAAAGTCAGATCTTGGTAGGAGTAGCACGGGTTGGGAGACCCCGCGCCACACCCACCATCGACCACCACCACCCTGTTGGAGTAGTATACTTAATGTCTAGATTTGAGTATTCTGAACTCCTTGTACACTATCATTTATCTATTGAAATAAACATTCGTTTGCTTTTAATTAATTGTTAATTAAATATATGCAAATTATAGTCCTAGATTATATACGTTGTAGTTAGTATGGTGTGCGCCGTCACACAGAAGATCATACTATCGGTTACTCGTATTTAATCAAACAGTTGCTCACGACCTAGATGGACACGGACCAAGCCATCGGTATAGACGTTGTGTGAGAGAGAAAATAATTTGTCTTAATTATTTTATCACACTTGTACACTTGGTGTATTGGGCGGATCGCTTGAGACTTATCAATTAGGTTTGCTCTGTGATAATTGATTTAAGTCTCGGAGTATTTTATTCTTAATCCCTGAAACAATTGCGGGTGTGTGTATTTAATATAAGTGACTTTGATTTTCCAAAGGAATTAACCGATTTAATTATTGGGTTAATTACCGGTTGAGTTGGGTCACTATATTTTATATATGGCATGCCGTGAATTTTTGAAGGGACAGTGTATCCCGGAAGGGTTGATAATATCCCCGAGATGAGCTCATAAGGATTTATTATGTAAACCTCGCGAGTGGATTAGTTTCCGCATAATAAATAAGGTTGAGTGGTACTATTCTCGGATATAAGAGATGAATAAATTTATTAAGCAATAAATAAATTTTATTCATGGATATTTAAATCTTAAATACACGGAATAAATAATACTAACCGGAGAAATATTATTTGATATAATATGGTTTAATATTGGGAGTGCAATTAATTTATATAGTGGAAAATAAATTAATTAATATTGATAAGGATTAATAGATTTGGGCTGGGCTCAATTTAATCATCAATATTGGAAGCCCAATATTCCACCTCCTTTAGATCCCCTACGTAGCCTATAAAAGCACTACATGGCCTTCATAAATCATAAGACAAGAATATCAATACTTGATAGTTCTAGAGAGTTGAAGGAGATCCATAGGAGTTCGATAGATCGTCGCCCATCCGACGTTCGAACGGAGTGCAAGGAATACGTGGGAAGATTCAAAGGTGTTTGATTTCGTTTCTCCGAACAACGAATCGAAGGTATAATATCTAAACATCCTCGATATTATTTTGATTTGGATTTATCGAGAATACCGTAGAACGAAGATCCAAAAGATCGAACCCCGGATTAGACGAACGATCACGCGGTGGTGGCGAAGCCACCGGACCGCGGGATCGCCGCCTAGGGTTTCGGCGGCGTGGGCATGGGACGATCCCCGGCTGGACGCCGGGGCGCGATCGATCAAACGATCGATCGCGGGCAGCTGCTGGGCACGACGGCCCAGCTGGAGGCGGGCCACCCCAGGCGGCGGCGAGTCGCCGGACTCGCCGCGGGGGCTGCTGGGAGCAGCCCCACCCATCGATCGCGTGAGACGCGATCGGGCGATCGCGTGAACCCCGCTCGCGGGGGTTCGGCTGGGGGGGCAGCCGCGTGCCTTCGGGTACGTGGTCTCCTCGGTCGAGCTCCGGCGCGTGAGTCGGCGTTCGTGTGATCTCCGGCGAAGGGTTTGATCGGGTTATTGTTTACGCAAATTTTAATAGCCCGGGATATCGAATTCCAACAACTGGTATCAGAGCGTGGTTTACGTTCGCGGTATTTTCGATAAATATTGTTCTACCTTGCAGGGTTCCGACTATTATGGCTTTATTTATTATTCGTTTAATTTATTTTGTCATGATTTTTGGTTTGATTAAACTCTCGGACATGTCGAGATTCGTTTTTGGTGGTGAATGCTTGTAATAGTAAAAATTCGGGGGTTGACCGAATTTAGGATTTATTATTACGTTCTATATTTTTCCGGAAATTGTATAGGGGCGATTTCATGTATAGAATCGATACCGGAATTGTAATTTAGATTATTGTAATTTATTTTGCGATTGGATCGATGAATCGAAGACCGCCGGAGAAGACGAAGTGACGAGAAGACGAAGGACCGGGGATCGATCAATCCCCATGATCGATCCCATGAGGATCGATCGACCCTCGGCCCAACGAGGGGCTGTCCGTGGGAGTCCTGGCCACGCCGGCCACCAGTGGTGGTGGCGCGTGGGCTGGGCGGCGGAGGCGTGCCCTAGGCGGCGGTCGATCGAGGTGGGGGTGGCGTGGGGTCTCCCAACCCATGCTACTCCTACCGGAAATTTACTTTCCTAATTTAATTCGGTTTTCCTATTTGATTATTTCTTTTATGGAATATTCATGGAATATGAAAAGAATTAATTTAGTATTAAATTTATTTTCCTATTTGATTATTTCTTTTATGGAATATTCATGGATTAGGAATAAAATAAATTTGGAAAGTATAAGAGTCCTAAATTATTTTATTTCCTTATTCCATTATGGAAATCTTCTAGAATATTCCAAGTGATCTTGGATAGATTATTCTAGAGATTTAATGGAGTAGAAAAGGAAAATAAAAATAAATAAATATATTAATAATATTTAATTTTATTTTTGATATATTCAATTGACTTAATTTTCGAATTAAGTAACTTTTGGATTAATTGAAAATAAATAGATTTAAATATTGGATATTAATATTCTCGTCATATGGAGCATTCAAGAAACGAAGACTAAAGACTAGAAGATGCGTACGGAGATGTGATGAATCCATAATAGTCGGAAAATAATATTCTAGTATTATTTTGATTATGTGATAATACTATGTGTTTTATTACATGTATGCATGCTATATGTGTTTACTTTATGCACTAGATAGCGTATCCCTTATTGTAAAAAGCTAAGTGGGAGAGGATATGGAAACATACCCATGGTCTCCATTGCTGCTCTCTTGGTGACTTTTATAAACTTTTGAAGTTTATATAGATAAGTTATTGGAGGAGAGTTCTTGTAATTCCTCTTACGAGAAACATTAATTAAGTTTATCAAATAATGCCTAATTTGTCTTTCCAAAGCTGATTTCAAGTCGACTCATTCTCACCCCGGTGAGTGGAATGGAGCCAAAGCCACTTGGTCATGTGGAGGACACAAATTAGAGACCTTCATACCATTCTTTGATAGATGGATCGATTGTCTGCTCGGCTCCCTCATTTATGAGAGATAGGGTTTTTCGCATGGTGAATCACTGGTAAGAAACTTCGAGTTTCACTTATGATTCTCCACGTCTTGATGTACAAGATTGAATGGATCAAGTAATTGGGAGTTAATTGTAAAAGTCTTTTGGTGTAGTAAACGTCCACACTATCGTGGCTTGCTGCACTGAATGGGATTTTGGATCGATTGATGTAGACAGTTATAGAAGGGAGTAAAGGATTCGTGTGTCAACGTAAACGTCCACACTATCGTGGCTTGCGGTGATGTGCGAGTCCCAAACGAACTTCTTAGTACTGAGTAATGGTTTACACTTAGGTACGCTTCATGGTATCCTTCCCATCGAAGTAACGCTATTGATGATGTACGACCGAAGGAAATCTAATTGCGAAATCGTTTGGGTGGGTAAACTTCCACACTATCGTGGCTTGCCTTACCTGATGGGATTTTAGATGTGATTAGTGATTTAATGATATTATTTGAGGGAGATAATATCGGTATTAAATTGTTTGTTTGTTTTATGTGCTTATAGGTTAAGAATGACTGTGACCCCACTTTGTGATATACTTAAGGATGAAATTAAAACTCACCGGTTCCATATGGTAATGATTGGGAACGAAATCTGGACATTGTTCAGACTGTTGAGATTTCCAAATCCACTGTTGTCCCAACTGATGAGGACATTAAGAATGACCTCAGGATGATGTTGAGACATAGCGTGGAAGCCGGACAAGAGGTGATTAACATACTCACATAATCTTCTCTCAACGAGTCTCTTAAAAAGGATTCGGCGAAAGTAGAATTTGTGCGTAAGTTAAGAGAATCACAAGCTTTTGTGGCAAGGCTAAAGGAAAAGCGTGCAAAGAGACCCAGTGGTTTAAAACCACAGATTGGGAGAGGCAAGCCATTGGGCAAATGCTTTCGATGCAAGCAGTTTGGGCACTGGAGGTCTGATTGTCAGCGGTGATATCTACCATTGTCAGCGGTGATATCTACCAGCACCTGGTGTGTAGATACGGGCGCCACTGACCATGTCTGCAATTCAATGCAGGGGTTCCAGGAAACTCGGAGACTTAGAGAGGGAGAGATCGTGGTCTACATGGGCAATGCCGCGAAGATGGCGGCTGTTGAAGTGGGAGACGTTCACTTATGATTTAGTAGTGATAGGGTTTTAGTTTTATAAAATTGTCTTTATGTACCGAATTTTATAGGGAATATTCATGAAGCTGATAGAATTGAAAACACTATACGATGTCGAAATGTGTAGCGTCATCGTTACTGGGGACGGGCCCAGCCAGAAGTCTGGCCTTCACCAGACGAAGCATTCCCGACGATCGAAAAGTTCGTCACTCTGCCGCCTTCTACTTTTTCCCACTCAAATAGCAGAGTGGATCAAGATGGGTTTCTCATGCAAAATCTGGCTAGGATCTCCAAGAACATGGACAAGAAGATCATGAAAGTTCACACACTGGAGAAAGAACTTGACTTGTCTAAGTGTGTAGCCGAGAGAAGAGCCAATTTCGATTAACTCTCTCGAACTCCAGGAGATGCTTCGCTTACTGGAGGAAAAGATTGAAATGGTCGATTTCTTGATTTGCTTGTGTTGGGACATCCAGTACTGGCGTTGATATGAATGCTGGAGATACCAACATGATTAATCTAAATTCTGAAGAGGCGAGCAAAGATGATATGAATGCTAAAGCGCCTAACAGGATAGATCCCCGTTGGAAAGGAAAACCAATCCTTTGATGATTCGTCTTGAAATCATGAGCAATATTTACTTCGGCAGATACTCAATAACGCTTAGTTTTGTTCTCACATCTTCTTACCTTAGCTATTTTATTTTATTTTGTTGTATTAGTTGTGGATTCCATTGAAAAACTTTTTGTTATTTGAAAACATTCAAATTTGAACTTAAAAAAACATATTTAGCAAGTTTTATCTAAAGCTACACTTGGAAGAATACTTGAATTTTCAAATACCATTTAAATTTATAGACTCCTCCTCATTTATTCTTAGAACTAATATTTTTTATTAGCGCTAAAATAAAAACTTTATTAGAACTAAAAAATATTTTTTTTAAACAATTTTTTAAAATATCTCATAAAACATATTTGTTTTATATAATTTAGAATACAACCACCAATTTGTTTTATTTAATTTAGAATAGAAATAGGACCATTTTTTTTCTTTAGTTTGAATTCTTTAAAAAATTTAAAATAGCATTTATATCTATAAACTCCTCGTTATTCTTAGCGCTAAAATAATTTTTTTTATTATCGTTAAAACAAAGACTTTATTAGCACTAAAAAAATATTTTTTTCAAAAATTTTTTTTTAAAAATATTTCACAAAACAAAGATTAGCACAACAAGACTTTATTAGTGCTAAAATAATTTCTTTTAAATAGAATTTAAACAATTTTTTTAAAATATTAAATAAAACAAAAATTAGCACAACAAAGATTACTTTATTAGCGCTAAAACAATTTGTCTTAATAGAACGAACAAAAAATAGCACACAAAACTTTATTAGCGCTAAAACTAAAATTTGATGCTTTTTCAGAGAGGGGTATATGCATATGATGTTAATGATGATGATGGTGGTACTAAATGTTTATATGCATATCTTGATTAAGATAATAAATTGATTTTTTTCGATTTATTTTGTAACTTCAGAGATTTTTGTTATCATGGTTCAATCAAAGATCCTGTACGAGTTTATTGCTCTTGAACGTACCAAGCGCGAGACGTTCAAGAAGAGGAAGTCGGGAATATTCAAGAAACTGAACGAATTGAAAACACTCTGCAACGGTCGAAATGTGTAGCGTCATTGTTACTGGAGACGGGCCCAGCCAGAGGCCTTCACCAGACGAAGCATTCCCTACGATCGAAAAGTTTGTCACTATGTCGCCTTGTACTTCTTCCCACTCAAACAACAGAGTGGATCAAGATGGGTTTCTCGTGCAGAATCTGGCTAGGATCTCCAAGAACGTGGACAAGAAGATCATGAAAGTTCACACACTGGAGAAGGAACTTGACTTGGCTAAGTGTGTAGCCGAGAGAAGATCCAATTTCGATTAACTCTCTCGAACTCCAGGAGATGCTTCGCTTACTAGAGAAAAATATTGAAATGGTCGATTCTTTGATTGCTGTTGTTGGTACTTCCAGTACTGGCTTTGATATGAATGTTGGAGATACCATCAGGATTGATCTGAATTCTAAAGAGGCGAACGGGAATGATATGAATTTTGAAGCACCTAAAAGGATAGATCCCCGTTGGAAAGGAAAATAGGTCGTTTGATGATTCGTTTTGAAATCATGAGCAATCTTTACTTCGGCTGATACTCAATAACGCTCATTTTTGTTCTCATATCTTGTTACCTTAGCTGTTTTATTTTGTTTTGTTGTTATGTGTGATTAGTTGTGAATTTTATTGAAAAACTTTTTGTTCTTTTCTACCTTATTTTGGTGGATATTTGAAATTTTGTTTTGGTTTCACAGCTTATTACCTTAGCTGTTTTATTTTGTTTTGCTTTTGATTAGTTGTGGATTCAATTGAATTTTTTTTTTGTTTTCTACCTTATTTTGGTGGATATTTGAAAATTTGGTTGTTTTCTACCTGATTTTGATGAATATTTGAAAGTTTTGGAATTTCAACCTAAAAAACCTATATTTCTTAGGTTTTATCTAATCTACACTTTGAGAAATACTGGAATTTTCAAATAGCATTTACTCCTCTTTATTTTTAGCACTTTTTTTTTTGCTTAGCGCTAAAACACAATTTTTTTTAAACAATTTTTTAAAATATCTCATAAAACAAATTTGTTTTATAAAATGTAAAATACAACCACCCATTTGTTTTATATAATTCAGAATAGAAAATTTGAATTCTTTAAAAATTTTCAAATAGCATTTACATCTATAGACTCTATTTTCTTAGCGCTAAAATAATTTTTTTTATTAGCGTTAAAAGAAAGACTTTATAAACATTAAAAAATATTTTTTTAATTTTTTTTTACAAATATTTTATAAAACAAAGATTAGCACAACAAGACTTTATTAGTGCTAAAACAATTTTTTTTAAATAGATTTTAAACATTTTTTTTTAAATATCCCATAAAACAAAAATTAGCCAACAAAGATTACTTTATTAGCGCTAAAATAATTTGTTTTAATAGAACCCACAAAAAATATATCACAACAAGACTTTATTTGTTTTAATAGAACGCAAAAAAAAAAATAGCACAACCAGACTTTATTAGCGCTAAAACTAAAGTTCGATGCTTTTTCAGGGAGGGGTATATGCATATGATGTTAATGATGATAATGGTGATACTAAATGTTTATATGCATATCTTGATTCAGATGCTTTTTCAGGGAGGGGTATATGCATATGATGTTAATGATGATAATGGTGATACTAAATGTTTATATGCATATCTTGATTCAGAAAAGAAATTTACTTTCATCGTTGTATTTTGTACGAGTTTATTGGCACCAGGCGCTAGACGTTCAAGAAGAGGAAGTCGGGAATATTAATGAAAAAATAATTGAAAACACTATGCCATGTTGAAATGTGTAGCGTCATTACTGGGGACGGGCCCAGCCAGAAGTCTGGCCTTCACCGGACGAAGCATTCCCGACGATCGAAAAGTTCGTCACTCTGCCGACTTCTACTTCTTCCCACTCAAACAGCAGAGTGAATCAAGATGGGTTTCTCATGTTAGGATCTCCAAGAACATGGACAAGAAGATCATGAAAGTTCACACACTGGAGAAGAAACTTGACTTGGCTAAGTGTAGCCGAGAGAAGAGCCAATTTCGATTAACTCTCTCGAACTCCAGGAGATGCTTCGCTTACTGAGGAAAATATTGAAATGGTCGATTCCTTGATTGCTGGTGTTGGGACTTCCAGTACTGGCGTTGATATGAATGCTGGAGATACCAACATGATTAATCTAAATTCTGAAGAGGCGAGCAAAGATGATATGAATGCTAAAGCGCCTAACAGGATAGATCCCCGTTGGAAAGGAAAACAGATCCTTTGATGATTCTTCTTGAAATCATGAGCAATATTTACTTCGGCTGATACTCAATAACGCTTAGTTTTGTTCTCACATCTTCTTACCTTAGCTATTTTATTTTATTTTGTTGTATTAGTTGTGGATTCCATTGAAAAACTTTTTGTTATTTGAAAACTTTAGAATTTGAACCTAAAAAAACATATTTCGCAGGTTTTATCTAAAGCTACACTTGGAAGAATACTGGAATTTTCAAATACCATTTACACTCCTCCTTATTTATTCTTAGCGCTAATTTGTTTTATTAGCGCTAAAATAAAAACTTTATTAGAACTTAAAAATATTTTTTTAAACAATTTTTTAAAATATCTCATAAAACATATTTGTTTTATATAATTTAGAATACAACCACCAATTTGTTTTATTTAATTTAGAATAGAAATAGGACCATTTTTTTCTTTAGTTTGAATTCTTTAAAAAATTTAAAATAGCATTTATATCTATAAACTCCTCGTTATTCTTAGCACTAAAATAATTTTTTTTATTATCGTTAAAACAAAGACTTTATTAGCACTAAAAAAATAAATTTTTAAAATTTGTTTTTTAAAATATTTCAGAAAACAAAGATTAGCACTACAAGACTTTATTAGTAGGGGTGGGCGTTTGAGCTCGAAAACCCGAGCTCGGATCGAAAACCCGCCAAAAAAGCTCGTTACGTGCCGATCCCAATTTTTTTAAGGACCGGCCCGCCATAGGACCGACCCGTGAAATGTATATGCGGTCCGAGCCCAAGCCCAAAAATATTTAGGACCGAAAGCTCGGCTCGGACCGTCAATTTTATATTATATATATATATATATATATATATATATATATATATATATATATATATATATAAAGTAAAAAAAGATTGATTGTACATCATTATTATTACTATTCAGATTTTCACTTCAAAATTTTCACTTTACCTATTGGAGAATAGATTCGACCCACTATAAATGTCTAGTTGCCCAACTTGTCTAAAAGTTCGAGCTTTTAGGTGAAGCGGTTTCTAACATGGTATCAGAGCCTAGCCTTGTGGCAGGTCCTGGGTTCGACTCCCGCCATGTGCGCCTCCACCCGAATTAATTATCCACTTGTTGGCCTTCCCCTGCCAACTTCTCTAAAAGTTCGAGCTTTTAGGTGAAGCGGTTTCTAACATTACCTTATAACATTACATTATTTTTTGTTTCGAAGCGGTTTCTAACATTACCTTATAACATTACATTATTTTTTGTTTCGAGTTAACATTTCACATTGCACGTCGTTGTAAAAAATTCAAAAAAAAAAAAAAAACACCTGAATAAAAATAAAATAATAATTAAAAGTATACTTGATTTTTCTAGTGATGGTGTATATATTTTTTTGTAAATCATTTATGAATTAGTGGTGCTAATTAATTGTTACTTTTTTTTTTACTAATTGCAAGATGGACTTGGTTTTTATTATTATTTTTGCATTTGGGCAAACAATCAAGAAAATAATGTTTTGTTTTTATTTTTAAACCTTCAGTTTAGTATCATGTGATTTAAATGTTTGAAATTTTTATTGAATTATAAATTGCATGAATTTTGTAATAGAAACTCTATAAAATTTGGGACCGAAAACTCGAAAACCAGGCTCGGGCTTGTCGTGCTCGGTCCCGAGCCGGGCCCCAACCTCATATAAACCCGACTCGGCTCGGACCGTAGAGGTCGGGTTTTGAGCCGGGTTTTGATATTTTTGGGCTCCACAAATTTTTATTGAATTATAAATTGCATGAATTTTGTAATAGAAACTTTATAAAATTTGGGACCGAAAACTCGAAAACCAGGCTCGGGCTCGTCGTGCTCGGTCCCGAGCCGGGCCCCAACCTCATATAAACCCGACTCGGCTCGGACCGTAGAGGTCGGGTTTTGAGCCGGGTTTTGATATTTTTGGGCTCCACTCGACCCGCGCCCACCCCTATTTATTAGTACTAAAATAATTTCTTTTAAATAGATTTTAAACAATTTTTTTAAAATATCAAATAAAACAAAAATTAGCACAACAAAGATTACTTTATTAACGCTAAAACAATTTGTCTTAATAGAACGAAAAAAAATAGCACACACAACTTTATTAGCGCTAAAACTAAAGTTTGATGCTTTTTCGAGAGAGGGGTATATGCATATGATGTTATTGATGATGATGGTGGTACTAAATGTTTATATGCATATCTTGATTAATATAAAAATTGACTTTTTTCGTTTTATTTTGTAGTTGCAGAGATTTTTGTCATCATGGTTCAATCAAAGATCCAGTACGAGTTTATTGCTCTTGAACGTACCACGCGCGCGAGACGTTCAAGAAGAGGAAGTCGGAAATATTCAAGAAACTGAACGAATTGAAATCACTCTGCAACGTCGAAATGTGTAGCGTCATTGTTACTGGAGACGGGCCCAGCCAGAGGCCTTCACCAGACGAAGCATTCCCGACGATCGAAAAGTTTGTCACTCTGTCGCCTTGTACTTCTTCCCACTCAAACAACAGAGTGGATCAAGATGGGTTTCTCGTGCAGAATCTGGCTAGGATCTCCAATAACGTTGACAAGAAGATCATGAAAGTTCACACACTGGAGAAGGAACTTGACTTGGCTAAGTGTGTAGCCGAGAGAAGATCCAATTTCGATTAACTCTCTCGAACTCCGGGAGATGCTTCGCTTACTAAAGGAAAATATTGAAATGGTCGATTCTTTGATTGTTGGTGTTGGGACTTTCAGTACTGGCGTTGATATGAATGTTGGAGATACCATAAGGATTGATATTAATTTTGAAGAGGCGAACGGGGATGATATAAATTTTGGTGGATATTTGAAATTTTGTTTTGGTCTCACATCTTATTACCTTAGGCCATCTCCAACCGAACACAAAAACTCAAACTCAAAAATAAGTTTTATTTTAAGTTTACAGTAATTTGACTCCAACCGAACTCAAAATTAGTTTTAGTTTACGTTTACAGTAATTTGACTCCAACCGAGAAACTAATACTCTAACTTAAAATAATTTTGTTTTAATATTTTTCTTATATAATTATTTATACTATTTATATAAATAATCAACATCTTTAAAAATTTACAATTTTATCTCATAATTTTTTAAATTAAAAAATATAATTAATATTATTTTCAATTTAAATTTTTAAACATAATAAATATAAATAATACTAAATAAAATATTATTTAATTATTAAAAAAATTACATTAAAACACTCAAAAAACTAATTATTAATTATTTTTGTTTTTGTAATTGGTAGCATTTTTTTTAATATCTTGTTTATTATTATTTTATTTTTAATGTTAATTATATAATTTAATTATTTAATTTTATTTCATATTGTGATATATATTTTTATTTCATTATTAAAAATATTTTTATTAAAATTTATTTTAATTATTAATGATATGATTATTAAAAAAATTATACTACAAAAGATATTAAATAAGATACTAAAAAATAATTGATAAGTTATTTTTATTAATTTGTAAAAAAAATAATCATTTTATAAATAAAAAATAGATTTTGGTTTGAGTTTACGGTAAACGTAAATATAAGTATTTTTTGTGTGGGTCCCACCTATAAACCAATAATAGGTTTAAGTTTTGGTATCGGTTGGAGCATCTCACCTATAAGTTTTATTTTGTTTTGCTTTTGATTAGTTATGGATTTCATTGAATTTTTTTTTTGTTTTCTACCTTATTTTGGTGGATATTTGAAATTTTTGTTGTTTTCTACCTGATTTTGGTGAATATTTGAAAACTTTGGAATTTCAACCTTAAAAAACCTATATTTCTTAGGTTTTATCTAATCTAAAATCCTAATAACGAAAGGTGTATTGGAAACGTGATGGAAACAGGGTGGTGTTTCTCGGAATTTTATGAAGATAACATTCTATCATTGGCGACAATGTAAGGATATTATCAGACATAAAATGATGGTTGTCTAAATAAATCGAGATATAAGATTAAGAAGAAGTTAGATCATGTTCTTAGGATTTTTCGATCTCAAGATAAGAACATTGTACTTCTCCTAGATATCTTATACGATTATGGTTTGTTTAAACATGCATAATTCTGAGAAAGGTTATTGCCTTTCAGAAACAGAATACATCTATCTGAAGGTATGTGTTTTGAACACATAAAAGGAGATAGGCAAAGCGGTTTCCTACACTTTGAAGTGTGGAAAGCTTGATGAATGCAATGTTGGAAAAACAAGAACCTGATATCAACTATGCGGTTAGCGTAGTGGGAGGATATCAAAGTAATCTTTTGAAGATATATTCGGATGCTGTAAAAGTACTTTCGAAGTACTGGATTACGAGGCAATACGAATTCTTCTTAGATTACATGTTCTCATATCTCAAATCAGAGAAGGACTAGTGTAAGTCGATATCAGGCTATGTGTTCACTTTTGGAGGTGGAATCTTAATATGAATGAGTTATAAGCACGATGCTTTTCGGACTCTATCATAACCGAAAGGCGGCCTCAGAGGCAGCGGAAATTTTGGTTGGATTCCAGGATAACCTCTGGACTTGGATATTATTCTTAGTTCACCAAAGGCTATGGTTATAGCGGTGCATGGTAAACTGGAAGAAGTCATAAGTCCAAAAGGTGATGATAACACATAGAGCAAGTACCACCTGATTCGAGTCATCGCCTGGAGAGACGACGCTGTAGTCACCAAGATAACTTCAGATCGGCAACCTAGATTGCTCATTCACATGGTACTTCCTGGAAGTACAAATTTTAAGCACGTGATGGGTATGGGAGTCGGGAGTTTGGAAGAAATGACTAGACCTTAGTATAAGTGGGAGATTGTTGGAGTTGTATACTTAATGTCTAGATTTAAGTAACGGTAACTCCCGGTCATGGCATTTAATCTATTAATTAAATGACAATTGTTTGCTTTTAATTATTTGATAATTAAATATATGCAAATATAGTCCTAGATTATATACGTTGTAGTTAGTATGGTGTGCGTCGTCACACGGAAGATCATACTATCGGTTACTCGTATTTAATCGAACAGTTGCTCACGACCTAGATGGACACGGACCAAGCCATCGGTATAGTCGTTGTATGAGGGAGAAAATAATCGGTCTTGATTATTTTATCATACTTGTACACTTGGTGTATTGGGCGGATCGCTTGAGATTTATCAATTAGGATTGACTGTGATAATTGATTTAAGTCTCAGAGTATTTTATTCTTAATCATCGATACTATTGCGGGTGTGTATATTTAATATAAGCGACTTTGATTTTCCAAAGGAATTGTCCGGTTTATTATTGGGACAATTACCGGTAAAGTTAGGTCACTATATTTTATATATGACATGCCGTGAATACTTGACGGAAAAGTGTATCCCGGAAGGGTTGATAATATCTTCGAGATGAGTTCATAAGGAATTGTTATGTAAACCCTGCAGGTGGATTTATTCCGCATAATAATTAAAGTTGAACGGTACTATTTTCGGATAAAAGAGATGAATAAATTTATTATGCAATAAATAAATTTTAATCATGGATATTTAAATCTTAAATACTTGGAATAAATAATACTACCGGAGAAATATTATTTGATATAATATGGTTTAATATTGGGAGTGCAATTAATTTATATAGTGGAAAATAAATTAATTAATATTAATGGATTAATAGATTTGGGCTTGGGCTCAATTTAATCATTAATATTGGAAGCCCAATATTCTACCTCCTTTAGATCCCCTACGTAGCCTATAAAAGCACTACATGGTCTTCACAATTCAACACACCATAAGATTATTATACTTGATATTCTAGAGAGTTCGTGAAGGAGATCCATAGGAGTTCGGAGGATCGTCGCCCACACGACGTTCGAACGAAGTGCAAGGAATACGTGGGAAGATCCGAAGGTCATCAAACCATCTCGTTTCTCCGCACAACGAGACGTAGGTATAATCGTAAACCCTCTCTTATGATTATGCGTTTTAATAATTGTAATATATATATGAACGCACGATCCGGGAAACGTACGAACTTCGGGGACGGGGATTCGAGATCCCCGGCGAAGATCGAAGGGGACGGCCGAACCCTAGGGTTCGACCGTCGGTTGCGCGCGACGGGAGAGGGCCCCGGCTGGACGCCGGGGACACACGATCGACCTTTGGTCGATCGTCGGGATGCCGCGGGCTGGTGCCGCGGCGGATCCCGGCCACCCCTCGCCGTCGGCGCGTGCCACGCGAAGCCCTCGGCTGGAGCCGAGGGGCGATCGAGCCCGTGAGCTCGATCGCGGGTGTGCTACGGGGTCACCCGTAGCTGCCCCGTATGTACTACGGGTTCGCCCGTAGCGGGCGTACGGGAGCTGACCCCGCGCGAGCAGCGGGTCCGTGAACCCGCTGCGGGGCTGCTACGAGCAGCCCCGGGGATGCCTCGTGCATCCCTAGCGATCGCTACGGGAGCGATCGCGAGCCCCCTCGTGGGGGCTTGGCTGGACGCTCGGGGCCCTCGGGCCTCACTGGGTGTTCGGTCGGGCCCCGGCTCACGCGGCGGTTCGCGGTTTGTTCTCCGGTGATCGAGGATTTCGGTCGGGTTGTCGGTTCCTCGATATTTTTGATAGCCCGAGATATCGATTTGTAACAATACTCTGCCTCGGTGGATGGAAACAAAAGACTCTGAAGCCACATCCAAATGAACACCAATTGACTGCAACGAGTCCTCACTAGGAGCCACTGGAAAACAAGCGAAACCGAAAACGCCAACAACCAAAACGAACCAATTAACCAAAACGAACCAAAATTAACCAATTAACCAAAACGAACCAAAATTAACCAACAAACCAAAACGAACCAATTAACCAAAACGAACCAAAATTAACCAATTAACCAAAACGAACCAAAATTAACCAAGACGAACAGAAGAATTAAAAACCGCCTCGACTAGCACAAGGCAGGCGCAATCCCAAAACCCAAAGTTCTCGTAATCCCACCAGAGATTCAAAAACGGAACAAAGTGAAAAGCGTGAAAGTAGCCTATATTAACAGTCGTCCACGCCTCTTTTCCGACGAAAGCCGTCCAACAAGAGAAAGCAACCACGAGGGCAGAAGCCGTCTCCATAAGCTTATTGACTAGATTTATGTAAAGAAAACCACTCGAGAAAAAGGGGACGCCGCAGACCAAAGCCCATACCTTTCTGTGCCACCTCAGACCCACGTCTTCTGGTAAGCCGCGCAACGATTGGCCTCCATCCGCCATCCAAATTTCGATCCACGAACAAGGAGATTTAGATGAAACCTGGCTCTGATACCATGTTAAGCGTCATTGTTACTGGAGACGGGCCCAGCCAGAGGCCTTCACCAGACGAAGCATTCCCGACGATCGAAAAGTTTGTCACTCTGCCGCCTTGTACTTCTTCCCACTCAAACAGCAGAGTGAATCAAGATGGGTTTCTCATGCAGAATCTGGCTAGGATCTCCAATAACGTTGACAAGAAGATCATGAAAGTTCACACACTGGAGAAGGAACTTGACTTGGCTAAGTGTGTAGCCGAGAGAAGATCCAATTTCGATTAACTCTCTCGAACTCCAGGAGATGCTTCGCTTACTAGAGGAAAATATTGAAATGGTCGATTCTTTGATTGCTGGTGTTGGGACTTCCTGGCGTTGATATGAATGTTGGAGATACCATTAGGATTGATATTAATTCTGAAGAGGTGAACGGGGATGATATGAATTTTGGTGGATATTTGAAATTTTGTTTTGGTCTCACAGCTTATTACCTTAGCTGTTTTATTTTGTTTTGCTTTTGATTAGTTGTGGATTTCATTGAATTTTTTTTTTTGTTTTCTAGCTTATTTTGGTGGATATTTGAAAATTTGGTTGTTTTCTACCTGATTTTGGTGAATATTTGAAAACTTTGGAATTTTAACCTAAAAAAACCTACATTTCTTAGGTTTTATCCAATCTACACTTTAAGGAATACTCTAATTTTCAAATAGCATTTACTCCTCTTTATTTTTAGCACTATTTTTTTTCTTAGCGCTAAAACACAATTTTTTTTAAACAATTTTTTAAAATATCTCATAAAACAAATTTGTTTTATAAAATTTAGAATAAAACCACCCATTTGTTTTATATAATTTAAAATAGAAAATTTGAATTCTTTAAAAATTTTCAAATAGCATTTACATCTATAGACTCCTCTATTTTCTTAGGGCTAAAATAATTTTTTTTATTAGCGTTAAAAGAAAGACTTTATAAACATTAAAAAATAATTTTTTAAATTTTTTTTACAAATATTTTATAAAAAAAAGATTAGCATAACAAGACTTTATTAGTGCTAAAACAATTTCTTTTAAATAGATTTTAAACATTTTTTTTTAATATCCCATAAAACAAAAATTAGTGCAACAAAGATTACTTTATTAGAGCTAAAATATTTTGTTTTAATAGAACCCACAAAAAAAATAGCACAACAAGACTTTATTTGTTTTAATAGAACGCACAAAAAAAATAGCACAACCAGACTTTATTAGCGCTAAAACTAAAGTTCGATACTTTTTCAGGGAGGGTATATGCATATGATGTTAATAATGATGATGATGGTACTAAATATTTATATGCATATCTTGATTCAGATAATAAATTTACTTTCTTCGTTGTATTTTGTAGCTCCAGAGATTTTTGTCAACATGGTTCGATCAAAGATCAAGTACGAGTTTATTGCTGTAGCCCACCACGCGAGACGTTCAAGAAGAGGAAGTCGGGAATATTCATGAAACTGAAAGAATTGAAAACACTATGCGATGTCGAAATGTGTAGCGTCATCGTTACTGGAGATGGGCCCAGTCAGAAGTCTGGCCTTTACCAGACGAAGCATTTCCGACGATCGAAAAGTTCGTCACTCTGCCGCCTTCTACTTCTTCCCACTCAAACAGCCGAGAGAAGAGCCAATTTCGATTAACTCTCTCGAACTCCAGGAGATGCTTCGCTTACTGGAGGAAAAGATTGAAATGGTTGATTCCTTGATTGCTGGTGTTGGGACTTCCAGTACTGGAATTGATATGAATGTTGGAGATACCAACATGATTAATCTAAATTCTGAAGAGGCGAGCAAAGATGATATGAATGTGCCTAACAGGATAGATCCCCGTTGGAAAGGAAAACAGATCCTTTGATGATTCGTCTTGAAATCATGAGCAATATTTACTCCTGCTGATACTCAATAACGCTCAGTTTTGTTCTCACATCTTCTTACCTTAGCTATTTTATTTTATTTTGTTGTATTAGAGCATCTCCAACCGATACCAAAAACCTATTTTGGAGTAAGGGAGATGCTCCAACCGATACCAAAACGTAACCTTATTATAGGTTTTATGGTAGGACCCACATAAAAAATACTTAGATTTACGTTTACCTTAAACTCAAACCAAAAACTATTTATTATTTATAAAATGATCCTTTTATTTTACAAAATAATAAAAAAAAACTATTAACCTTTTATTTTAATTTTTTATTTAATATATTTTGTAATGTAATTTTTTTAATAATCATACCATTAATAATTAAAATAAAATTTTATTTTAAAAATAAAAATAAATATTTATAATGAAATATTAATATTTCATGTTAGCGCAATTTTGTTATATTTAATTAATATTTTATTTCATATCTTTTATATTTATTATTTTTGAAATTTTAAATTAAAAATAATATTTATTAGAATTATTTAATTTAATATCAAAAATTACGGGGTTAAATTATAAATTTGTAAAGATATTGGTTGTTTATAAAAATAATATAAAAAGTTGTATAAAAAGAATAATTTGAGAATATTCTTTTAAGTTTGAGTTTTGGAATCTCGGTTGGAGCAAAATTACTGTAAACTTAAAATTAAACTTATTTTTTAGTTTAGGTTTTTATGTTCGGTTGGAGATGGCCTTAGTTGTGGATTCCATTGAAAAACTTTTTGTTATTTGAAAACTTTCAAATTTGAACTAAAAAAACATATTTCGCAGGTTTTATCTAAAACTACACTTGGAAGAATACTTGAATTTTCAAATACCATTTACATTCCTCCTTATTTATTCTTAGCGCTAATTTGTTTTATTAGCGCTAAAATAAAAACTTTATTAGAACTTAAAAATATTTTTTTTAAACAATTTTTTAAAATATCTCATAAAACATATTTGTTTTACATAATATAGAATATAACCACCAATTTATTTTATTTAATTTAGAATAGAAAATAGGACCATTTTTTCCTTTAGTTTGAATTCTTTAAAAAATTTCAAATAGCATTTATATCTATAAACTCCTCGTTATTCTTAGCGCTAAAATAATTTTTTTTATTATCGTTAAAACAAAGACTTTATTAGCACTAAAAAATTAAATTTTTTAAATTTATTTGTTTTAAAATATTTCAGAAAACAAAGATTAGCACCACAGACTTTATTAGTGCTAAAATAATTTCTTTTAAATAGATTTTAAACAATTTTTTTAAAATATCAAATAAAACAAAAATTAGCACAATTACTTTATTAGCGCTAAAACAATTTGTCTTAATAGAACGAACAAAAAATAGCACACAAAACTTTATTAGCGCTAAAACTAAAGTTTGATGCTTTTTCGAGAGAGGGGTATATGCATATGATGTTAATGATGATGATGGTGGTACTAAATGTTTATATGCATATCTTGATTAAGATAATAAATTGACTTTTTTCGTTTTATTTTGTAGCTCCAGAGATTTTTGTCATCATGGTTCAATCAAAGATCCAGTACGAGTTTATTAGCACAACATAGATTACTTTATTTGCGCTAAAACAATTTGTTTTAATAGAACCCACAAAAAAAATAGCACAACAAGACTTTATTTGTTTTAATAGAACGCACAAAAAAAATAGCAACAACCAGACTTCTAAAACTAAAGTTCGATGCTTTTTCGATGGAGGGGTGTTAGTGTAAATATGTTAGGCAGAGCAATGCCGCAGAATTACTGGGCTAACAATTGCCTTGATCATATTTACATGTTTTTCTCCTTTCTTTATATTGTTGTTTTCACTCATTTTATGTGTAATGTATTTTAGCATGATGTATCACTTGATCCGTGCTTGTACGAACAATCAATACTTTAGATTACTGAACCAGACCTTGCGGCATGACGAAGACTCGCAAGGCATGACAAAGACTCGCAATGCCACAAGACGACCAAGTGCTGAGGACTCAAGAATGCAAGCTGAAGATATAGACTTTGAATACTTACGCAAGACTTTGCGGCAGGACGAAGCTTCGGCATGCCGCACGATGAACAAGGGCAGAGGACTTAAGTACGAACGTTAAGAATAGAGAACCTGAAAACGAGGAAGAATGGAAGGCATTGGCAAGAGGAAAAGCGTTCCAATCATTTGAAGAAGGTTCGCCCTGCCTGCAGAATAGCTCACTGTGCGGCAAGGCCAGGAGCTGGTCAAAGGCGGTTGCTACTTTCTCTCAACCACTTCAAACCTAGTTTTACTAGGGAATTCGGTTGAGAGACTTCAACTATAAGTACCAGAAGTCCTCAGCTAAATACTTAACAATTTTATCTATCCAGAAACACATTTTCACCTAGATCGATCATCTAACTTGTTGTGTCGAAGACTTCGCTTGTGAAGTTCTTCGTGCCGTTCATCCTCTCGCCTGTGAGAGTGATTTTGTAGATACGCTGATTATCAATAGCTTAGAATAGGATTATTACAGTAGCTTTTGTTTTGTGTTGATTGTTCATTAATCTCCGGATCGATAACCGTTAAGGAATGCCTTCGCATTGCCTTGAGTTTAATCGATTGTAAATTCGAGATTACTCATTGTAAAGACTCGTTTCTTTAATAATATATTTTTTCCGTAAGGCACATTCGTATGAGTGTGCGTTCGTTCGTTTAATTTATTTTAATTCTTCCGCTGCCAATATACATATATCACATATATTTATATTAATCTGATATTATAATAAACATATTAAAATACGTAAATAAATTAAATCACGAAAAACGAACAAACTAAAATATAAGGCTTCGTGGTGCGGCATACTGAAGTAGCGCATCGCACTGCCTTAAGCAAGGCAGCGTATTTTCTTCATAAATACCCCTGCCCACGCACTTTCAAGTGGTATCAGAGCCGGCACTAGACTCACTTAGTGCTAACGGTCCCTCTGATTTTACACACTCACAATGTCAGATGCCTCGTACATCATAAGAACACCGGTTGTTCTTGATGGTGATAATTATGGATTTTGGAAAACTCGTATTGAGGCAAGGATCAAATCCATTGACCCCAATACTTGGATTTCAGTCCTTAGAGGATGGAAACCTCCCATTGAGGAGTTACCGGAAGGTAGTAAGCTTGAAAAAGCACCTGAAAAATGATCTACCGATGAGGTTGCCATAAGTACTGCCAACGATAGGGAAAGGTGTGCCATCCTTGAGTCTATCGATTGTGATATGTACAAAATTGTCAAGCAATGCGCATCTGCTAAAGACATATGAGATCAACTCTCTCTTCATTGTGAAGGAAATACCACAGTGAAGAAGACAAAGCTCCGCATGCTCATGTCTCGTTTTGAGAATTTGCGCATGCATGATGATGAACCTAAAACTTTCGAATTTGAAAAACTTTCAAGTGATTAGTCTTCGAGTAAACTTTCCAAATCAAGTAAACTTTCAAGTGATTAGTTGTGGATTCCATTGAAAAACTTTTTGTTATTTGAAAACTTTCGAATTTGAACCTAAAAAAACCTATTTCGCAGGTTTTATCTAAAGCTACACTAGGAAGAATACTTGAATTTTCAAATACCATTTACATTTATAGACTCCTCCTTATTTATTCTTAGCGCTAATTTGTTTTATTAGCGCTAAAATAAAAACATTATTAGAACTAAAAAATATTTTTTTAAAACAATTTTTTAAAATATCTCATAAAACATATTTTTTTTATATAATTTAGAATACAACCACCAATTTGTTTTATTTAATTTAGAATAGAAATAGGACCATTTTTTTCTTTAGTTTGAATTCTTTAAAAAATTTCAGATAGCATTTATATCTATAAAGTCCTCGTCGCTAAAATAATTTTTTTTATTATCATTAAAACAAAGACTTTATTAGCACTAAAAAAATAAATTTTTTAATTTTAAAAAAAAAAATATATTTTAGAAAACAAAGATTAGCTCACAAGACTTTATTAGTACTAAAATAATTTCTTTTAAATAGATTTTAAACATTTTTTTTAAAATATCAAATAAAACAAAAATTAGCACAACAAAGATTACTTTATTAGCGCTAAAACAATTTGTTTTAATAGAACAACAAAAAATAGCACACAAAATTTTATTAGCGCTAAAACTAAAGTTTGATGCTTTTTCGAGAGAGGGTTATATGCATATGATGTTAATGATGATGATGGTGGTACTAAATGTTTATATGCATATCTTGATTAAGATAATAAATTGACTTTTTTCGTTTTATTTTGTAGCTCCAGAGATTTTTGTCATCATGGTTGTTGGGAATATTCGCGTCCGAATTCCCCTCCTGAAAAGCACACGAACTCACAAAAGAAAGAAAAATACAAAAATAAAGGACAAAGAAATTTATAGTGGTTCACCCGTTAACGAGGGCTACGTCCACTTTTTGTCGCTGCAATAATTCACTAGAATATTATAGATCCCCATTACAAACTTGTAAACTCTATAATTGAATTCTAGACTTTCTGGAGGTGGTAACCCTATTAAACACGCATAGGGTTCATATATATAGGGGAGGGAAAACAATTGGGGAGAAAAATCCCGCTTCTGCGTAGATGTTTCTACCGTTTTTATCTTGTTAGTTTTTTTTTATTTTGTCGTTTTTCGTTCGTGCCTTCTATCATTCTTCGGGTCTTTTCACTTCTTTTTGTTATTTTATCGTTCGGACAGGAGTAGGCAAGGCGGAGATCGAAAGCAACTGAAAATGAGCGAAAACGGGCGAGAATCGAGCACGGGACGAAGAATAGAAGAGCTGAAGACTTCAAGTCCAGAATGTCGGCCGACATGGTCCTACGTCGGCCGACACACAGGCAAATAAGGTGTCTTTGACAGGGCATCTAGCCCACGCCCGCTGGAAATCCCGCGTACGCAGGAAAAATGTCGGCCGACACTCCCTTTGTCGGCCGACATGAGGCCAGACGCGTTGACTTTCTGGTGCTGCGTTGACCGTTCGATTGGAGGCTTGTTAGAAGGGCGTTTTTGTCTTTTCAAGAGGGTTTTTGGCAAGACATTATGCATGTTTTGGCTATAAGACAAATTTTGTAAGGTGTGAGACACACACACTCTCATTCTACTTGTTTTTGAATCTTGTCTTTTGATATTGTTCTTAAGA
This sequence comes from Euphrasia confusa, assembly GCA_954870475.1. Classification (NCBI taxonomy): domain Eukaryota; kingdom Viridiplantae; phylum Streptophyta; class Magnoliopsida; order Lamiales; family Orobanchaceae; genus Euphrasia; species Euphrasia confusa. The sequence continues at coordinate 12,010,182 of OX940968.1, read as the reverse complement.
AAAGATATTTTTGTTCTTGATTTTTAATCCCAAATATTTAGATTTCTCTTAATCGATTTATTCCCTCACAAAATCTCATTCACGAACATCGATCACCTCACCGAGCCCGTCATTTCTATCGGAGCCATTTCTTCGGGTGACACGTTGAAGTTCGGCTCGATTCCGGAAGCACGGTTCGTTCTCGTCTCGCCTCCCCAACATCTTTGTGAGCTTATTTCGATCATGAGTATTCTATATATTTCATGCTTGTTTGTTTGTGTTATCATGAGTAGCTAGGTCTCTTGTTAGGGTGCTAGAGTACTTGGATTGATTGTCGGTAAAGCGAATAAGTAAACACGTTGTCAAGTAGTAACCATTTTGGGGGGGGGGGGGGGGTTTGTGATTTGAGATAATTAATTAACTAAATGCGAGAATTAAAACAAGTAGACAAGTAAACGAGATGTGATATCAAATGAGAAAGGGTTATGGGGCTAGAGTTCTTCGCTTTTGAGAACCGAGTCGATCTTTTAAAAACCTAGATTTTGATAAGGACGAGGTCGTTTACGTACGACCGCGTCGTCCACTAGTGATACACCTCGGAGAGGTCCTCAACACGAGACGACCTTGAGTCGCACGTAAACGTCATTCGGATCGAGTGCGTGGCCCACTAGTGATGTTCCTCGTAGAGGATATTCAACACGAGACCCCACGACTCGAACCGAATGACTCCTCGATCATTGAAAATCCTCGAAACATTATCGACTCGATCTCTAAGCCAAGTACTCTAGCACCCTAACAAGAGACCTAGCTACTCATGATAACACAAACAAACAAGCATGATATATATAGAATACTCATGATCGAAATAAGCTCACAAAGATGTTGGGGAGGCGAGACGAGAACGAACCGTGCTTCCGGAATCGAGCCGAACTTCAACGTGTCACCCGAAGAAATGGCTCCGATAGAAACGACGGGCTCGGTGAGGTGATCGATGTTCGTGAATGACATTTTGTGAGGGAATAAATCGATTAAGAGAAATCTAAATATTTGGGATTAAAAATCAAGAACAAAAATATCTTTACTTAAGAACAATATCAAAAGACAAGATTAAAAAACAAGTAGAATGAGAGTGTGTGTGTCTCACACCTTACAAAATTTGTCTTATAGCCAAAACATGCATAATGTCTTGCCAAAAACCCTCTTGAAAAGACAAAAACGCCCTTCTAACAAGCCTCCAATCGAACGGTCAACGCAGCACCAGAAAGTCAACGCGTCTGGCCTCATGTCGGCCGACAAAGGGAGTGTCGGCCGACATTTTTCCTGCGTACGCGGGATTTCCAGCGGGCGTGGGCTAGATGCCCTGTCAAAGACACCTTATTTGCCTGTGTGTCGGCCGACGTAGGACCATGTCGGCCGACATTCTGGACTTGAAGTCTTCAGCTCTTCTATTCTTCGTCCCGTGCTCGATTCTCGCCCGTTTTCGCTCGTTTTCAGTTGCTTTCGATCTCTGCCTTGCCTACTCCTGTCCGAACGATAAAATAACAAAAATAAGTGAAAAGACCCGAAGAATGATAGAAGGCACGAACGAAAAACGACAAAATAAACAAAAACTAACAAGATAAAAACGGTAGAAACAACCCCCCCCCCCCCCCCCCCCCCCCCACACACACTTAAGACAATGCTTGTCCTCAAGCAACACAACCTCCCGTGGTATGCGGATATAGTGAATTACCTTGCGGCCGGTGTAATGAGGAAGGGGATGTCGTCTCAAGAACGGAAAAGGTTCGTGATTCAATGCCAATACTACTTTTGGGCCGACCCTTATTTGTACAAGATTGGGAAGGATGACGTGATTCGCCGTTGCCTACCCGAACATGAGCAAAGAGACGTCTTGGTGTGTTGTCATTCGGACCCTAGTGGAGGCCATTTTGGTGGAAAGAAAACGGGATACAAAGTGCTTCAATCGGGACTATATTGGCCTACCTTGTTCAAGGATGCCCAAGCATTTCGTGCCTCTTGCGATAGGTGTCAACGATTTGGAAATATTGGTTGGAGGCAAGAGATGCCTTTGCAAATCAATCTTGTTGTGGAGGTGTTTGATGTGTGGGGGATCGACTTTATGGGGCCGTTTCCGAGCTCTCGAGGCTATGAGTATATACTCCTCGCGGTGGACTACCTTTCTAAGTGGGTGGAAGCCATTCCCACCCGAAGATGTGATGCCAATACGGTAATTAATTTCATTCACGAGTACATCTTCTCCCGTTTTGGATTCCCGAAGGCGATTATAAGTGATGGAGGCACTCACTTTTGCAACAAGCTTTTTGAGAAGCTCATGAAGAAGAATGGAGTGAGTCACAAGGTTGCTACGGCCAACCATCCCCAAACATCCGGGCAAGCGGAGACGAGTAACCGTCAAATCAAGGGGATCCTAGAAAAGACCGTCAAACCATCTCGGAAAGATTGGTCGGAGAGGTTGGTTGATGCTCTATGGGCCTATAGGACGGCTTATAAGACCGTCGTGGGAATGAGCCCGTTTAGGCTCGTGTACGGAAAAGCGTGCCACCTACCGGTCGAGATTGAGCACCGGGCGTATTGGGCTATCAAGGCAACTAACCTCGATGTCGAGAATGGAGGAGCAAACCGGTTGTTGGAGATGTCGGAATTGGAGGAACTTCGAGAGGAGGCCTACGAGAACAACAAAATCACTAAGGAGAAGGTGAAACGAGCCCATGACAAGCACATCGTACCCAAAGAGTTGTTCGCCGGAATGCAAGTGCTACTCTTCAACTCACGACTAAAGCTCTTCCCGGGAAAGCTTAAATCTCGTTGGAGTGGGCCGTTTGAAGTATTGGAGGTGTTCCCGTACGGTGTCGTCAAGCTCTTTGATCCTAAGACGAAGACGGAGTTTCAAGTCAACGGGCATCGAGTCAAGCCTTATTTGGAGAGTGAGCCGTGCAAGGAGACGTTGGAGTCCTTTGCCTAGACCGACGTCGAGTATACGAAGGAAGGATAGGCTCGGGTCCTAGACCGAGCGCCTCGTGGGGGCAAGCCCACGGACGTCGGGCTTAAGACGTAAAATTAAGCGTCGCGTGGGGGCGAACCCACGAAACGTCGAGCTAACGACGTTAAACCAAGCGCTTTCGTGGGAGGCGACCCACGTTTTTTGTGTTACTAATGTCTTTTCCTTTTGATTGTTTTTGGTGTGTAGGTGTTCATGTGATCGATTAGGAATAGTCGAGAATATTGAGATTGACGTGGGTTCGGGTGTTTTCTTGGTAGTCCGGAGATTCTTGGGTTGTGTAGCGAGTTCACGGGATGCCGGGAGTGCGTAGACGAAGAAACGGGGATGTTTTCCCTAAATTCTTGGGTTTTTGCCTGTCTGTCGGCCGACATTTCCTCCGTCGGCCGACATCTTCAGTAAAAAAGTCCATTTCCAATCCGTCCCAGGAGATTTGGCCCACGCCCGCAGGATTACCCACGCCCGCAGGCAAAATGTCGGCCGACACTCCTTTTGTCGGCCGACAAAGAGACCTGGGTTTCCTATTTAACGGCCTTGACCTAAAAATCCGCCCCCATTTCCTTCTTCTCACTTCTACACCCGAAAATAACACCCTTTGTCTCCAAAATCTCAACAAAATCATGTCTACTTCAACGAAGAGAGTGGGGAAACGACCACGAGTCCTCGATCCGAGTCCGTCCTCATCACGAGCAAAACAAGTTACTAGAGTCCCTTCGAAGGCAAGCGAGAATGTGACGTATGAAGAGATTAAAGGGATTCCTTTTACGGCACGAGATGAACGGGAATAGGATATGTTCCTAAAGATGCGAAATTCTAAACCGATCCCACCTAGAGGTTTCGACGAGGTGTTTTTGAAGCGTACAAAGATTTGGGATCGGGTAATGGATTTACTTACTCCTCTCGGTCTTAAATTCGTGGGGACTAAATCGGAGTTTTTATGGGAGCCCATTACTACGGAATTTTTCTCGACATATAGTTTCGACGAATCTCGACGGGTCGCCACTTTTCGGATGTTGGACAAGGAGTATAAGTTAACGCCGGCGGTTATGTACTCGGTATGGAAAATCAACTCTAAAGGGGTGACAATGAAACCGAGTGGTTGGAATGCAAGGGCGGTTTGGAAAGAGCTTACTACGTTCGATAATTGGTCCGGTGAGGGATTGAGTAACGGATTTTTGAAGGATCCGGCACTTGTTTGTGTGCACAAATTTATCTCCCATAATATCATGGCCAAACGCGAGGGTAACAAAATTAATACTACGGAGTTGTGGCTCCTTCATTGTGCCGCCAAAAACATACAAGTGTGTTTGGTGGACTTATTATTCGTCTTCGCTTTTGAGAACCGAGTCGATCTTTTAAAAACCTAGATTTTGATAAGGACGAGGTCGTTTACGTACGACCGCGTCGTCCACTAGTGATACACCTCGGAGAGGTCCTCAACACGAAACGACCTTGAGTCGCACGTAAACGTCATTCGGATCGAGTGCGTGGCCCACTAGTGATGTTCCTCGTAGAGGATATTCAACACGAGACCCCACGACTCGAACCGAATGACTCCTCGATCATTGAAAATCCTCGAAACATTATCGACTCGATCTCTAAGCCAAGTACTCTAGCACCCTAACAAGAGACCTAGCTACTCATGATAACACAAACAAACAAGCATGAAATATATAGAATACTCATGATCGAAATAAGCTCACAAAGATGTTGGGGAGGCGAGACGAGAACGAATATCCGCATACCACGGGAGAGGTGAGGCAATCATCACATCCTCAAAAGGGAAGGTCTCGGTTATAGCCTCATAGCTATTTTCCTTCAAAAACTCGCCCACGAGCTCAAGTCGAGAAAGATGGTCGGCAACCGCATTCTCACTCCCCTTGCGGTCACGAATCTCAAGATCAAATTCTTGGAGAAGAAGAATCCACCGAATCAACCGAGGCTTGGAGTGTGGCTTAGTGAGCAAGTACCGGAGTGCCGCATGATCGCTAAAGATGATGACTTTCGATCCAATGATGTAGGACCGAAACTTCTCCAACGAAAACATAACCGCACGAAGCTCCTTCTCCGTGGTTGTGTAGTTCACTTGGGCACCCGTTAATGTCAAGCTTGCATAGTAGATCACTCGAGAGAGTTTATTCACTCTTTGGCTCAAAACCGCGCCCACGGCTAGATTCGAGGCGTCACACATAATCTCGAAATGAAGGGTCCAATCCGGGGCACACACGACGGGGGCCATAGTAAGCTTCTCCTTCAAGATCTCAATGGCTTCCACACATCCTTCATCAAAACGGAACTCCACATCTTGGCCTAGAAGTCGGCATAGCGGTTGAGACACTTTAGAGAAATCCTTGATAAATCGTCGATAAAACCCGGCATGTCCCAAGAAGCTTCGGATTCCCTTAACGTTCACCGGAGGTGGTAACTTGGGAATGACGGCTACCTTAGCCGGGTCCACCTCTATTCCCTTCTCGGAGACAACATGCCCAAGGACTACACCACTCTTCACCATGAAGTGGCTCTTCTCCCAATTTAAAGTCAAGCTAGACTCTATACACCGATTAAGCACTCGATCGAGTTTGGAGAGGCAATCATCAAAGGAATTCCCAAACAAGGAGAAGTCATCCATGAATATTTCGAGAAAGTCTCCGATGAAATCCGCAAATAAGGCCATCATACACCGTTGAAAGGTTCCCGGTGCATTACATAGCCCGAATGGCATCCTCCTCCACGCATAGGTGCCGAACGGGGTAGTGAACGTCGTCTTCTCTTGATCTTCCGGGGCAATGATGATTTGATAGTACCCGGAAAGTCCGTCAAGGAAGCAAAAGAAGGCGTGCCCCGAGAGCCTATCAAGCAATTGGTCGATAAAGGGCAATGGAAAGTGGTCCTTCCTAGTCGCCGCATTCAACTTCCTATAATCGATGCACATCCTCCACCCCTCCGTCACCCGAGTGGGAATAAACTCATTCTTATCATTAACAATAACCGTGATGCCTCCCTTCTTCGGCACCACATGAACCGGGCTTACCCACCGGCTATCCGAGATCGCGTAAATCAACCCCTCCTTCAACAACTTCCCGATCTCTTTCTTCACTACCTCCATCAAGACCGGATTCAATCTCCTTTGGCCATCTCTCTTCGGCACGGCACCATCCTCGAGAATGATACGGTGCATGCATTGGGCCGGGTTGATGCCTCGGAGGTCCGATAAACTCCACCTAAAAGCCCGAACATTCTTCTTTAACACCTCTTTCAAGGCGATTTCTTCGTGAGGGGCTAGGGTCGAGCTAATGATGACGGGCTTAGAATCGTCATCTCCAAGAAAGATGTACTTCAAATGGTGAGGAAGCTCCTTAAGCTCGGCTTTAAGCCCGGGTGGCTTCATTTCTCCCTTCACCTCAAATTTCTCCAAATTCTCATCACACACCTCATCCACCTCCATACTCTCATCAATCCCACTTACATCCACAATTCCATCCATAACAAGATCATCACCACCATCCAATGCATACTCTCCATCCAAACCTTCATCACAATCCGAACCAAGTATAGAAAGGGGTTCATGGTCCTCAATAAAGCATTCCTCGGTCAATTGATCCATAAGATCGAGATAAGAGCATTCTTCCATAAGTTGAGAGGTAGAGATAGCCTTACCATCTCGAGCCGAGAAGTTAACGGTCTCCCCGAGCACCGTCATTTGTAGAGAGCCACTCTTCACATCGATCAATGTATTTGTTGTGGCCATAAACGGACGCCCAAGCAAGATAGCATGGTCTCGGCCATTCTCCTTCACTTCCCCCACATCAAGGATCACGAAATCCACCGGAACAATAAGCCCTCCAACCTTCACAAGAACATCCTCCACTACTCCCTTCGGATACCTCACGGACCGGTCGGCTAGTTGAAGGCACATCCTCGTTGGCTTAAGATCACCCAAATCGAGTTGCTCGAAGACACAAAACGGCATAAGGTTGATTCCGGCTCCCAAATCCAACATTCCCGACACCTCTCTCCCGTTACCGAGAGCAATTTTGATGTTGAAGCTCCCGGGATCTCCTTGCTTGGCCGGAAGTTGATGTTGCAAGATAGCACTCGCAACCTCGGACACTACTACCTTCTCATCCTCATTGAACCTCCTCTTCTTGGATGCCAAGTCCTTGAAGAACTTCACATAGGCCGGAATAGTTCGGATAACATCGAGTAAAGGAAGGTTGATGTTCACCTTGGAAAGGAGCTTGTAGATGTCCTCGAATTGGCGGTCTTGCTTCTTATTACGGAGACGGCCCGGGTATGGAAGTGGTGGCCGGTACGGGTTAGCCGTCTTGTGTAGGACTTGTTCTTTAGCCGGCATGGGCTCCTCGGCTTGATTTTCGGCAAAGTCACTCTCCTCGCCTTCCGGCGCATCCACCGCTACACCCTCCGGTTCATCCTCCGAAGTGGGTTCTCCCACTTTGTTATCCACCACTCGGCCACTCCTAAGCATAGTAATAGCCTTCACGTGTGAGGGTTGGGTAGGAAACTTCCCCTTTTGAAGTTGTTGGTGAATCTCACCGAGGCTCGTAGAGTGTTGCCCCTTTTGGGTCTCGAGATGCTTTACGGTGGCTTCAAGGGCGGCTATCTTTTGATCTTGCTCATTCATCCTCTTTGTAGAAGCTTGGACATAGGCATGAAATTCTTGGACAAGGGATGGTCGAGGAGGTTGGGAGGTGTTGGCATTGTACGTAGGTCGGGGCCCTTGAGATGGACCGGGGGGTCTCGGTTGGTTGTTGTTGGACCAACTAAAGTTGGGATGATCCCTCCACCCCGTGTTATAAGTCGACGCATAAGGGTTCTTCGGGGGCCCACCTTGGATGGCATTCACTTCCTCCTCGTAGATGACATTGAGCTCCAAATTTAGAGGTGGGGTTCCGGTTTGGGGGCAAGCGTCTACTAGGTGGTCTTCTTCCCCACAAACACAACATGGTTCGAACGTCACCTTCTTCTTCTCCCGTCTCTCATCCCTTTCCATCAAAGTGTTCACACATTTCGTCAAATCGGAGATTTGTTTGGCATCCCCATGTTCACCTCAAGAGATTGGTTGTTGGGTCTCGCTCGGGAACTAAATGTGTCTTGTAGTGAGGTCTCGGCCATTTGCTCGAGGATCTCGTTCGTCTCATCGGCATGGAGCTTGCAAAAGTTGCCTCCCGCGGTTTGATCCAAGATCCTCTTGTAAGACGATTCGACTCGATTGTAGAGGAATTGGTTGATTAGCTCGGGTGAGAAGTTATGATGAGGGCAAGCTCGTTCGAGTCCTTTGAATCTCTCCAATGTCTCGTGAAAGGGCTCATCCCGTTCTTGTCGGAAGCCGAGCAACTTTTCCCTCAAATCATGGGTCTTTTGCTGAGGGTAGTAACGACCCATGAACTTGTCGAAGACCGCTTCCCACGTACGCAACGAGTTCCCGGTTTGCGCATTAAACCATGTCTTGGCCTTTTCCTTTCCTTGAGACAATGAGGGAAAAATTTCATCCATAGTTGCTCTTCCGAGATCCCATTGAGCGGGAAATCCTTCATTGTTGAGTAAAACTCTCGGATGAAGTCCATGACGTCCTCCCTTGGCAACCCGTGGAAGGTAGGAAGTTGGTTGAGAAGATGTGGCTTAAGCTCGTAGTTACGGGCCTCGGGGCTTAGGACGATGCAAGATGTGTCGGCATTCACCCTCGGCTTAGAGAAGTCGGCTATCCTTGGCCTAGGAGGTTCACGGCGATCCTCCGCATGATAGTTGTACTCTCGGTGGTTGCCATAGTGTCCCCTCTCTTCTCGTTGGTAGTTGCCACGAGGGTGTCTCTCCTCTCTCTCTCTATTCCGGTACGGCTCTCTATTCCGGTAGTTGTCCCGGTGTCGGTAGTTATCCGAGTAGTACCTTGCTTCGTCAAAGTGGGAATCGTCATCGGACTCTCCTTGGTATCGACGGTGCACCTCACGGTCATCACCATAGTGGACTCTCCGGCTCCCTAGGGAAGCATCACTAATATTGCCATGTTGAGACCGTCGGCTTCGGTGGGACGCGTCACTAAGATCATGAACACTAGGCTCTCGTTCTTGTTGAATCTCCCGGTGGTCCTCTTGATCTCGTTGGTTCCCGTTTCCAATTCCAATCCTCGAGTTTGGAGTAGTAGGTGGCGCTAGGTGGCCTTGAAGAGGTGGAATGTAAGGCATATGAGGTTGTCGGTCATCCATTTGCTCCGTCTCGTTCACTCGGTCGTTGTAGGTCAATTGTAAGGGAGCTAGCTCCGGTTGTGCGATAGGTGGCCAAGTAGAAGACCTTAGAAGCTTAGTTCGGTGGACGTTGTCAATATAAGGCACCAATGCTCCTCCCAAACTTCTTCTACCTTGCATACACAACACGCAACAAAGGATTACACGTACCGAGTGGAATCAAGAGTAAAGCAAATAAAAGAAAAAGCACTTAAAAAGACAAGCAATCAAAACTTAAAACACTACGCCTAAATTATTCCCCGGCAACGGCGCCATTTTTGTTTGCACAAAAAGTTATTTATATATTACCGAAAAACCTACGAAAGTAGATTCCCCGGGTCGATCTCTCGAGGAATAATACTATCGGCGGTGTAGTAAACTTGGATTGATTGTCGGTAAAAGCGAATAAGTAAACACGTTGTCAAGTAGTAACCATTTTGGGGGAGCGGGGGGGTTTGTGATTTGAGATAATTAATTAACTAAATGCGAGAATTAAAACAAGTAGACAAGTAAACGAGATGTGATATCAAATGAGAAAGGGTTAGGGGGCTAGAGTTCTTCGCTTTTGAGAACCGAGTCGATCTTTTAAAAACCTAGATTTTGATAAGGACGAGGTCGTTTACGTACGACCGCGTCGTCCACTAGTGATACACCTCAGAGAGGTCCTCAACACGAGATGACCTTGAGTCGCACGTAAATGTCATTCGGATCGAGTGCGTGGCCCACTAGTGATGTTCCTCGTAGAGGATATTCAACACGAGACCCCACGACTCGAACCGAATGACTCCTCGATCATTGAAAATCCTCGAAACATTATCGACTCGATCTCTAAGCCAAGTACTCTAGCACTCTAACAAGAGACGTCACTCGAGAACGGATCATAAATCACAATCGTGGCTACTAGCACACCCACAAGGATCGAACAATAAGTACGAACGGCCGACACATGCAACTCCAACATCTCTTCATCAAGGGATAAGTGTATAAGTAGTCAAAGAAACGGTTTACATGTAGGCTCAACAGGGTTGACTAGGGGTGTCCCACGACGGGCTCAAGGGTAAAATTTGTGAATATAGCCGGAAGGTTAATCCTAAACGATCATTCTTATCATGTAATCGATCAAACAAGTTATGACATACGGTTTTGAAATTTTTTCACATGCAAGTTCTAGTGCTCTCTTGATAAATCTTGACACAAAAATCATTGACAGATCGAAAAAATTCTTTGAGGCATGGAAACAACGAGGGATATGATGTGAAATACGCTCCAAGAAAAGGAAAATAGCAATGAAATCTCACAAGGTTTTTGGAAATTTAGTTTGAGCCATTTTTCATGTCTTTAAGTCAATTAAATATGCTACACGAGTTTTAAAATTGAAATAGCCAAAATTTTATATTTTTAAAAAGGTGCATAAACTTTTTATAAAAGAAGGAGAGTTCAATGGTTTAGAAAAAATATAACACACACGAGACAATATATGTACAACTCTCCAAGACCCCCCCCCCCCCCCCCCCCCCACACACACTTAAAACCCGAGCATGTCCACATGCGAATATCACCTAAACATATTCAATAGAAATTTCGGCATGAACTACTCGTATATATAAGTGCCGGGAACAACCAAACAACCACAAATTAATATAAAAATACCAAGCTAACAAATAAATAACCAAACAACCAAGATAACAACACCAAAATAAGAACTAAGCAAGAAGACATCACATGAAAAATAAACCAACCCAAGGTAAAATCTCCACCAATAAAAGGGAAACATCCCCAAACAAACCAATGTTTTACGAGCATCCACCAAGCATATGAAAATAAAATAGTAGAACAATCCCCAAAACAAGAAATAACAAAGTCTAAGAACATGTCCAAACAAGATAAGCAAGTAAAAGAGATAAGGGAGGAGACAACCAAATACTCGAGCTAGGCGGGACACCTCCAACGGGAACATCATCAAGGTCCGGGATGAGGGTGACGTGCCATGTAGTCGTCAACTCGAGCCTCGGACTCTGCTCGGCGTGTCTCTCGGGCCATCATGTCGGAGTATCGACTGTCCCAAGTCTCGGCCTGTCGGGTCATGAAAGCGAGGATCTCGGCGTTCGAGGGGCCGGTGGAAGGTGCAGAGGAAGACGGGCCGGCACCGGAAGAAGAGGCTCCCATGCCCATAGTCGGGGGACCCGCGACATCGATAACTCCACGGAGTTTGAAGTCCATGGACTTGGCCCGCTCGGGCATCGTCTTGAACTTCACGGTGCTCTCCATATAACCGGCGTGGGCAAGCTCGGTGTATGCAATGGGACGAGAGGGAAGGGGGTCCAACTCCTCCGCATAGGGACCAAAATCAATCGCCAACGAAGAGGCGAGCATAGAAACAAAAATCCCGACACAAGGGCGAAGTGTCTTGCGCTTCACCAAGCTCTCCAAGATGTCGAACATCGTCTTGCATAGCGACACCTTAATGCCGAGGTGGACCCGATGAAGCAACCACAGCTCGGTCGTGCTAATCTTGTTCCCCTCCTTCTTCGCGGACACGTTCGGGGCAATGAACTTGTGCAAGAGCACGAGAACGGGGTCCTCGAGGAACTTGTTGCTAACCCCGGATGTCCAAAGCCCATAAGCGGTCAACTGGTTCCAAGCCTCCGCCGGATTCCACAAACTCGGAACGTCATTCTCCCCATCCAAATGGAATCCCCAAGCATCGTTCATCATCTGCGGGGTCAACTCCTTCTCCACACCCCCTAGCCGGAAGGTAGCGTGCAACTGCCGCGAAGTCTTCTTGAAAGTCATTAAGAACTCCATCGTGAGCTTCCGGTAGAGCGGGAGATTACACCGGCCCATCCGAGACATCCCAAGTAACTGGAGGGCTTCCTTCATCCTATCCTTGTACCCAAGTCCACGAAGGAACGACCAGTCGAAGGTCCGGGAGCACAAAGTCTTGTCGGCACGAAGGTGAGTTAAGCGTGTCACTTCTCGTGCCGACTCCGGCAGCAAACCCAATGCATCTCCTACCCCGATGGCGCTCTCATACTCCATCTCCTCTGCCATGTCGTCGTCGAAGTTATCATCGAAGTCGGCCATGTCTCTAGTCTGAACTGCCTGTACTGAACTGAAGGTGTCGGGCGACACGGACTCTGTCAATCGACACTGGAAAATCCCCAAACTCTCAAACCCTGATTTCTGAAATCCGGCCAACTACTGCAAGTTCCGACAACTCTGAGCACGGGTATAAAACGGAGGGAGGGAGCAAGCCTATAAACCTGGAAACGGGGACGAGATGGTGGTCGGAGGCGGCGGTTCACGGGGCGGCAGTGGTTCGGGGGCTTCGATGTTCAGGTTGTTGACGGCGAGTCGGACGGAGGCGGAGGGGGCGGGGTTCTGAGCTAGCGGAGCGGAGGTATGCTGTGGTGGCTCGTCGGATGGAGGTGGTGCGCGGCGGTGGAGAACGGCGGTATGGGCTGAGGTCATAGGACGGCGCGGGTGGCTCTGGGCTGTCGACGGCGGGGAGATACGGCGGGGGGAGGTGGCGGGTGTGGGTGGTCGGACGGCGCGGCAGAGCGGGGTTGTGGATGGTGGACGGCGGCGACTCGGGGCTCAGTCCATGGTGGTGGTGGTTGTCGGGTTGTTGTCGGGCGGAGGCGGCGAGTCGAGGGTGGTGGTGGTGGTGGGCCGGCGATGCAGAGAAGGAAACGGGGGGGGGGGGCTTGTTTGTTTCAGAAAATAGGAGAAGGAGGCGGAAATTAGGGTTGGGGAGAGGGGTTAAATACCGTAATTGTGTCGATCGACAATGACAATGTCGATCGACATCGAATTCAAATTTGTCGGTCGACACTGATGATGTCGGTCGACATTTCTGGGCAGCAGTCCCCCTTGTAATACAACTCAACTCCGATCCTCCTTTTCGACTTCTAACGACCCAAAATCCTCATCTCCAAGTGTGAGTAGGCCCTCACAAAGCACTCTTTACGTCAAGAGCACGACGTTCGTGGATATGCCTCCACGTGGCACTCGTTTACGTCCCGAGCCGGACATAATCAAAGACGACTACGAACGGGCATTATGTCGCCCCATCTCATCCATCCGCTTATCAAAGTACTCCCGATTTTCAGCTTGTCTTGCTTCAACCCCATCAATACGACGTTCCACATAAAGGTGAAGATTCTCGATTTGTACTCGTCGGGCCTCGTCTCGGGTACGGAGCTCGGCAAATTGATCCATCATCAAATCTCGGAGCTTGTTATAACTAGAGTCGGGGTGGGCCTCCAACTCCGAATCAAGCTCGTTCCCGGGCGTTGAAGAGACTCGCTCGGACCATAACTTCTCCAAGTAATGCTTGATAGTTTCTCGCTCGAGAAATGGGCGAAAGGTGTTCTTATCCAACATGTACCCACCTTGTAGAAACTTTTGATAGTCAATAAACTCGGTCGACACATAACGAAAATCATTCAGGTTCTTTCGTGGGGGAAGGACCTTGAAGTGATCGGCTAGCAACTTCACCAATTGGCCCAAACACGGGGGCAATACTTTCTTCTTTGTAAGAGACTCCATTTGCTCGAATAAAAAGTCCACCAAACACACTTGTATGTTTTTGGCGGCACAATGAAGGAGCCACAACTCCGTAGTATTAATTTTGTTACCCTCGCGCTTGGCCATGATATTATGGGAGATAAATTTGTGCACACAAACAAGTGCCGGATCCTTCAAAAATCCGTTACTCAATCCCTCACCGGACCAATTATCGAACGTAGTAAGCTCTTTCCAAACCGCCCTTGCATTCCAACCACTCGGTTTCATTGTCACCCCTTTAGAGTTGATTTTCCATACCGAGTACATAACCGCCGGCGTTAACTTATACCGGTTGGTTCGGTGGATTCTTCTTCTCCAAGAATTTGATCTTGAGATTCGTGACCGCAAGGGGAGTGAGAATGCGGTTGCCGACCATCTTTCTCGACTTGAGCGAGTTTTTGAAGGAAAATAGCTATGAGGCTATAAAACCGAGACCTTCCCTTTTGAGGATGTGATGATTGCCTCACCTCTCCCGTGGTATGCGGATATAGTGAATTACCTTGCGGTCGGTGTAATGAGGAAGGGGATGTCGTCTCAAGAACGGAAAAGGTTCGTGATTCAATGCCAATACTACTTTTGGGCCGACCCTTATTTGTACAAGATTGGGAAGGATGACGTGATTCGCCGTTGCCTACCCGAACATAAGCAAAGAGACGTCTTGGTGTGTTGTCATTCGGACCCTAGTGGAGGCCATTTTGGTGGAAAGAAAACGGGATACAAAGTGCTTCAATCGGGACTATATTGGCCTACCTTGTTCAAGGATGCCCATGCATTTTGTGCCTCTTGCGATAGGTGTCAACGATTTGGAAATATTGGTTGGAGGCAAGAGATGCCTTTTCAAATCAATCTTGTTGTGGAGGTGTTTGATGTGTGGGGGATTGACTTTATGGGGCCGTTTCCGAGCTCTCGAGGCTATGAGTATATACTCCTCGCGGTGGACTACCTTTCTAAGTGGGTGGAAGCCATTCCCACCCGAAGATGTGATGCCAATACGGTAATTAATTTCATTCACGAGTACATCTTCTCCCGTTTTGGATTCCCGAAGGCGATTATAAGTGATGGAGGCACTCACTTTTGCAACAAGCTTTTTGAGAAGCTCATGAAGAAGAATGGAGTGAGTCACAAGGTTGCTACGGCCTACCATCCCCAAACATCCGGGCAAGCGGAGACGAGTAACCGTCAAATCAAGGGGATCCTAGAAAAGACCGTCAAACCATCTCGGAAAGATTGGTCGGAGAGGTTGGTTGATGCTCTATGGGCCTATAGGACGGCTTATAAGACCGTCGTGGGAATGAGCCCTGTTTAGGCTCGTGTACGGAAAAGCGTGCCACCTACCGGTCGAGATTGAGCACCGGGCGTATTGGGCTATCAAGGCAACTAACCTCGATGTCGAGAATGGAGGAGCAAACCGGTTGTTGGAGATGTCGGAATTGGAGGAACTTCGAGAGGAGGCCTACGAGAACAACAAAATCACTAAGGAGAAGGTGAAACGAGCCCATGACAAGCACATCGTACCCAAAGAGTTGTTCGCCGGAATGCAAGTGCTACTCTTCAACTCACGACTAAAGCTCTTCCCGAGAAAGCTTAAATCTCGTTGGAGTGGGCCGTTTGAAGTATTGGAGGTGTTCCCGTACGGTGTCGTCAAGCTCTTTGATCCTAAGACGAAGACGGCGTTTCAAGTCAACGGGCATCGAGTCAAACCTTATTTGGAGAGTGAGCCGTGCAAGGGGTCTTGGAGAGTTGTACATATATTGTCTCGTGTGTGTTATATTTTTTCTAAACCATTGAACTCTCCTTCTTTTATAAAAAGTTTATGCACCTTTTTAAAAATATAAAATTTTGGCTATTTCAATTTTAAAACTCGTGTGGCATATTTAATTGACTTAAAGACATGAAAAATGGCTCAAACTAAATTTCCAAAAACCTTGTGAGATTTCATTGCTATTTTCCTTTTCTTGGAGCGTATTTCACATCATATCCCTCGTTGTTTCCATGCCTCAAAGAATTTTTTCGATCTGTCAATGATTTTTGTGTCAAGATTTATCAAGAGAGCACTAGAACTTGCATGTGAAAAAAATTTCAAAACCGTATGTCATAACTTGTTTGATCGATTACATGATAAGAATGATCGTTTAGGATTAACCTTCCGGCTATATTCACAAATTTTACCCTTGAGCCCGTCGTGGGACACCCCTAGTCAACCCTGTTGAGCCTACATGTAAACCGTTTCTTTGAATACTTATACACTTATCCCTTGATGAAGAGATGTTGGAGTTGCATGTGTCGGTCGTTCGTACTTATTGTTCGATCCTTGTGGGTGTGCTAGTAGCCACGATTGTGATTTATGATCCGTTCTCGAGTGACGTCTTGTGACGAGTTTGTCGTTTGATGTCGACATATACATATACACATATATAAAAAATAAAAATAAAAAATTAAAAAAAAAAGAGAAAAGCTATGAGAAAAATGGTGTTTACACCTCCCAAAAAGAGAAATATATCCAATTAGTATCAATAATAATAATAATATCTTGGTGCCTTTGTTTTTGCACCTTTGAGTGTGTCCGATTTTATTGAAACGAGAACGTGACTTTTTTGAGATGCAATATAGGGACGAGCCCTTAAGTGCCGAGTCGGTGTTCGTACAATACGTAATGTGGTGTTTGGAAGGAGTAAGGAGATGAGTCGTGATGATACGAGTCCACTTTTCCCAAATTTCCCGAATTCCCTTAACCGAGCCCCATTACACCCTTTTAGACGATCGGTATTCTTTGATTTTCGAGATAACCAACTTTGATAGGTGGAGTCTTTTCTTACGTGTAAGCATATGGTGGTGAAGATCTTGACACTCATATTCATTACTTGAGGCATTCTTGTTTAAATTCTTTCATTCGAGCCGATTATTCTTATGCGCAAGCTTTGTTCGACTTTTGCTTCCTTCGCTTGCATGTTGATTTTTATTGAGTGAACCTAGCTTGTGTGGAAAAAGAAGAGGGTTAGCTTGTGAGGGAAATATGTTTGAGCCGTGATTCTATACTTTAAGTCGGTGAAATATGTTATATCGAGTTGGAAAGTTGCCGTAGCTTGTTTTGATCGAATTGTGGTGCATAATTCTTGTCATGGATTGGGGAGTGCTTTGATTTAGAGTTTTTGTGTTCATTCTTGTTTTCTTTGGTGGTGTTGTGTTGCTTGAGGACAAGCATTGTCTTAAGTGTGGGGGGGGTTGTTTCTACCGTTTTTATCTTGTTAGTTTTTGTTTATTTTGTCGTTTTTCGTTCGTGCCTTCTATCATTCTTCGGGTCTTTTCACTTCTTTTTGTTATTTTATTGTTCGGACAGGAGTAGGCAAGGCGGAGATCGAAAGCAACTGAAAACGAGCGAAAACGGGCGAGATTCGAGCACGGGATGAAGAATAGAAGAGCTGAAGACTTCAAGTCCAGAATGTCGGCCGACATGGTCCTACGTCGGCCTACACACAGGCAAATAAGGTGTCTTTGACAGGGCATCTAGCCCACGCCCAATGGAAATCCCGCGTACGCAGGAAAAATGTCGGCCGACATGTGGAAGCCTTTGAGATCTTGAAGGAGAAGCTTACTACGGCCCCCGTCGTGTGTGCCCCGGATTGGACCCTTCCTTTCGAGATTATGTGTGACGCCTCGAATCTAGCCGTGGGCGCGGTTTTGAGCCAAAGAGTGAATAAACTCTCTCGAGTGATCTACTATGCAAGCTTGACATTAACGGGTGCCCAAGTGAACTACACAACCACGGAGAAGGAGCTTCTTGCGGTTATGTTTTCGTTGGAGAAGTTTCGGTCCTACATCATTGGATCGAAAGTCATCATCTTTAGCGATCATGCGGCACTCCGGTACTTGCTCACTAAGCCACACTCCAAGCCTCGGTTGATTCGGTGGATTCTTCTTCTCCAAGAATTTGATCTTGATTCTCGTGACCGCAAGGGGAGTGAGAATGCGGTTGCCGACCATCTTTCTCGACTTGAGCTCATGGGCGAGTTTTTGAAGGAAAATAGCTATGAGGCTATAACCGAGACCTTCCCTTTTGAGGATGTGATGATTGCCTCACCTCTCCCGTGGTATGCGGATATAGTGAATTACCTTGCGGCCGGTGTAATGAGGAAGGGGATGTCGTCTCAAGAACGGAAAAGGTTTGTGATTCAATGCCAATACTACTTTTGGGCCGACCCTTATTTGTACAAGATTGGGAAGGATGACGTGATTCACCGTTGCCTACCCGAACATGAGCAAAGAGACGTCTTGGTGTGTTGTCATTCGGACCCTAGTGGAGGCCATTTTGGTGGAAAGAAAACGGGATACAAAGTGCTTCAATCGGGACTATATTGGCCTACCTTGTTCAAGGATGCCCATGCATTTTGTGCCTCTTGCGATAGGTGTCAACGATTTGGAAATATTGGTTGGAGGCAAGAGATGCCTTTGCAAATCAATCTTGTTGTGGAGGTGTTTGATGTGTGGGGGATCGACTTTTTGGGGCCGTTTCCGAGCTCTCGAGGCTATGAGTATATACTCCTCGCGGTGGACTACCTTTCTAAGTGGGTGGAAGCCATTCCCACCCGAAGATGTGATGCCAATACGGTAATTAATTTCATTCACGAGTACATCTTCTCCCGTTTTGGATTCCCGAAGGCGATTATAAGTGATGGAGGCACTCACTTTTGCAACAAGCTTTTTGAGAAGCTCATGAAGAAGAATGGAGTGAGTCACAAGGTTGCTACGGCCTACCATCCCCAAACATCCGGGCAAGCGGAGACGAGTAACCGTCAAATCAAGGGGATCCTAGAAAAGACCGTCAAACCATCTCGGAAAGATTGGTCGGAGAGGTTGGTTGATGCTCTATGGGCCTATAGGACGGCTTATAAGACCGTCGTGGGAATGAGCCCGTTTAGGCTCGTGTACGGAAAAGCGTGCCACCTACCGGTCGAGATTGAGCACAAGGCGTATTGGGCTATCAAGGCAACTAACCTCGATGTCGAGAATGGAGGAGCAAACCGGTTGTTGGAGATGTCGGAATTGGAGGAACTTCGAGAGGAGGCCTACGAGAACAACAAAATCACTAAGGAGAAGGTGAAACGAGCCCATGACAAGCACATCGTACCCAAAGAGTTGTTCGCCGGAATGCAAGTGCTACTCTTCAACTCACGACTAAAGCTCTTCCCGGGAAAGCTTAAATCTCGTTGGAGTGGGCCGTTTGAAGTATTGGAGGTGTTCCCGTACGGTGTCGTCAAGCTCTTTGATCCTAAGACGAAGACGGCGTTTCAAGTCAACGGGCATCGAGTCAAGCCTTATTTGGAGAGTGAGCCGTGCAAGGAGACGTTGGAGTCCTTTGCCTTGACCGACGTCGAGTATACGAAGGAAGGATAGGCTCGGGTCCTAGACCGAGCGCCTCGTGGGGGCAAGCCCACGGACGTCGGGCTTAAGACGTAAAATTAAGCGCCGCGTGGGGGCGAACCCACGAAACGTCGAGCTAACGACGTTAAACCAAGCGCTTTCGTGGGAGGCGACCCACGTTTTTTGTGTTACTAATGTCTTTTCCTTTTGATTGTTTTTGGTGTGTAGGTGTTCGTGTGATCGATTAGGAATAGTCGAGAATCTTGAGATTGACGTGGGTTCGGGTGTTTTCTTGGTAGTCCGGAGATTCTGGGGTTGTGTAGCGAGTTCACGGGATGCCGGGAGTGCGTAGACGAAGAAACGGGGATGTTTTCCCTAAATTCTTGGGTTTTTGCCTGTCTGTCGGCCGACATTTCCTCCGTCGGCCGACATCTTCAGTAAAAAAGTCCATTTCCAATCCGTCCCAGGAGATTTGGCCCACGCCCGCAGGATTACCCACGCCCGCAGGCAAAATGTCGGCCGACACTCCTTTTGTCGGCCGACAAAGAGACCTGGGTTTCCTATTTAACGGCCTTGACCTAAAAATCCGCCCCCATTTCCTTCTTCTCACTTCTACACCCGAAAATAACACCCTTTGTCTCCAAAATCTCAACAAAATCATGTCTACTTCAACGAAGAGAGTGGGGAAACGACCACGAGTCCTCGATCCGAGTCCGTCCTCATCACGAGCAAAACAAGTTACTAGAGTCCCTTCGAAGGCAAGCGAGAATGTGACGTATGAAGAGATTAAAGGGATTCCTTTTACGGCACGAGATGAACGGGAAGAGGATATGTTCCTAAAGATGCGAAATTCTAAACCGATCCCACCTAGAGGTTTCGACGAGGTGTTTTTGAAGCGTACAAAGATTTGGGATCGGGTAATGGATTTACTTACTCCTCTCGGTCTTAAATTCGTGGGGTCTAAATCGGAGTTTTTATGGGAGCCCATTACTACGGAAGTTTTCTCGACATATAGTTTCGACGAATCTCGACGGGTCGCCACTTTTCGGATGTTGGACAAGGAGTATAAGTTAACGCCGGCGGTTATGTACTCGGTATGGAAAATCAACTCTAAAGGGGTGACAATGAAACCGAGTGGTTGGAATGCAAGGGCGGTTTGGAAAGAGCTTACTACGTTCGATAATTGGTCCGGTGAGGGATTGAGTAACGGATTTTTGAAGGATTCGGCACTTGTTTGTGTGCACAAATTTATCTCCCATAATATCATGGCCAAGCGCGAGGGTAACAAAATTAATACTACGGAGTTGTGGCTCCTTCATTGTGCCGCCAAAAACATACAAGTGTGTTTGGTGGACTTTTTATTCGTCTTCGCTTTTGAGAACTGAGTCGATCTTTTAAAAACCTAGATTTTGATAAGGACGAGGTCGTTTACGTACGACCGCGTCGTCCACTAGTGATACACCTCGGAGAGGTCCTCAACACGAGACGACCTTGAGTCGCACGTAAACGTCATTCAGATCGAGTGCGTGGCCCACTAGTGATGTTCCTCGTAGAGGATATTCAACACGAGACCCCACGACTCGAACCGAATGACTCCTCGATCATTGAAAATCCTCGAAACATTATCGACTCGATCTCTAAGCCAAGTACTCTAGCACCCTAACAAGAGACCTAGCTACTCATGATAACACAAACAAACAAGCATGAAATATATAGAATACTCATGATCGAAATAAGCTCACAAAGATGTTGGGGAGGCGAGACGAGAACGAATATCCGCATACCACGGGAGAGGTGAGGCAATCATCACATCCTCAAAAGGGAAGGTCTCGGTTATAGCCTCATAGCTATTTTCCTTCAAAAACTCGCCCACGAGCTCAAGTCGAGAAAGATGGTCGGCAACCGCATTCTCACTCCCCTTGCGGTCACGAATCTCAAGATCAAATTCTTGGAGAAGAAGAATCCACCGAATCAACCGAGGCTTGGAGTGTGGCTTAGTGAGCAAGTACCGGAGTGCCGCATGATCGCTAAAGATGATGACTTTCGATCCAATGATGTAGGACCGAAACTTCTCCAACGAAAACATAACCGCAAGAAGCTCCTTCTCCGTGGTTGTGTAGTTCACTTGGGCACCCGTTAATGTCAAGCTTGCATAGTAGATCACTCGAGAGTGTTTATTCACTCTTTGGCTCAAAACCGCGCCCACGGCTAGATTCGAGGCGTCACACATAATCTCGAAATGAAGGGTCCAATACATATGAGTGAATGTTTATAAGATCTCCAAAAGTATATAATACTGTAATAGAAATCACAACCCATCTCTAAGATGTCTGGTCTCTATTGCAGTCGTGAAAACCTCAAGCTTAGACTGCTGGAGAGGTTTAGAAAGCGGGTTTGCAACCTTACCAAAAGTTGCAACTTTATTATCTTGATGTCTCCACAAAACTATCTCCCAGATAATGTGGAACTTCCTGAGCACCAGTTTTAGACTTGTGGTGCTTCCTAGCTCATTGGCTTGCGCGATAACTCTACTATAAATAGAGAACTATCGGATGGGCTGAGCTAGTTACGCCACCTAGTTCATTCAAGAACTTTCAAATCTTAACTGCCAACATTACTGCATCCAATGCAATACTGTGCTCAGCTTCTGTAGTTTAATCAGCTATATTGCATTGCATGGAACTATTCCAGCAAATTTCACCTCTAACTAGACAAAAGATATAACCAGATTAAAATCGGAAATTATCTTAGTCTGTTTTGAAGTTAGCATTCAAACAGCTTGTTAATATCAACTCTTTTTGTCTTCCAAAGACAACAAAATATTCTTTAGTCCATCTAAGGTACATAAGAATATTCTTGGCCGCAGTCTAATGCGCCTCACCTGGGTTTCCTTGAAACCGAATCGTCATGCTCAAAGCATACGATACATCCGGTCGTGTACATATCATGGCGTACATTATAGACCCTATTGCCGAAGCATAAGGAATGTTTTCCATCTTCCTTTGCTCATCAGGTCCCGAAGGGCACTGCCTCTTGCTCAGAGATGTACCATGAGTCATTGGAATGAGACCCTTCTTGGCGTCTTTCATTCTGAACCTGTCAAGCACCTTATCAATATAGGTGGCTTGACTAAGTCCAAACATCCTTTTCGATCTGTTCCGACAGATCTTGATACCCAATATGTACTGTGCTTCTCCAAGATCCTTTATTGAAAAACAATTTCCAAGCCATTCTTTAATAGAATTAAGCATAGAAACATTGTTTCCAATAAGGAGTATGTCATCGACATACAACACAATGTATACAACGTAACTCCCACTGTTCTTCTTGTAAAACAAGACTCTTCCGAGTTCCTCTGAAATCTAAAACCCAGTATGGATTCATTGAACTGAAGATTTCTACTCCGATATGCTTTGCTTTATTCCATAAATGGAATTATAAGATTGCATAATTTCTCAGCCTTATTAGGATCGATAAAACTCTTTGGCTGTGTCAAAACACATTCTCTTCTAGAATCCAATTCAAGAAGTTAGTTTTAACATCCAATATTACCATAACTCATTATCAAGATGAGTAGCAATGGCTAAGATAATCTGAATGATTTAATCAAAGCAACTGGTGAAAGTTTTTCCATAATCCACCTCGTGAATAAAACTTTTACCATCAACCTTGCTTTGAAAACCCTAGGTTTTCCATCTGTCTGTTTAGATCTTAAAGATCTATTAGCATTCATTGGGTCTAACCCCATGATGCAAATATATCAAGTTCCAAACTTGATTATCAGATATTGATATCATCTCAGATTTCATGGCACCATGCCAATTTTAAGTAGCTGGACTCGTCATAGCTTGAATATAAGTCGAAGGTTCATTGCTTTCCAAAAGCATGAATTCATATCTCTCATTGATCACAATATCTAAGTATTTGAATAATAGAGATCTATGCATTTCTGGACCTACGAGGGCTGGTATGGTTTCCAAAACCATAAGAATACTCTCAACCCAGTCTTGAAATTCATCATTAGTTGTTCCACTTAAACCTCGTTCAAGACAACCGAGCTCCCACTGACTTTCTAGGAAAGACTACTCTTTTAAAGAAAATCACTATCTCGAGCAACAAAATATTGTTCTCAGATAGATCGTAGAAGTTGTACCCTCGAGTTTCTTATGAATACCATAAAGAAACTTTTATCCCATTTGAGTTCAAGCTCTATAGAGATAAATCTCGTCAGAGAAGCTTTTAGAACCTCAAATTTTGATGAAAACAGTTTAGGGACCCTCCCTTTCCATACCTAGTATGGTGTCTTATCAACAGCTTTTGACAGCGTCCTATTCAGTGTATAAGTTGAAGTCAAGAATTGTGTGTTCCCAAAAGAGACCAGTAGTTCATTTAGACCTCTAATCGAATGGTCGAACTATATCTAATATAGTTTGTTTTCTCTTTTCCGAAACATAACCTTCATGTGCTTATGAACTGATAGGTTCCACATACATCAGTATGGATCATCCCTAATTA
This sequence comes from Euphrasia confusa, assembly GCA_954870475.1. NCBI lineage: Eukaryota > Viridiplantae > Streptophyta > Magnoliopsida > Lamiales > Orobanchaceae > Euphrasia > Euphrasia confusa. The sequence continues at coordinate 11,986,503 of OX940968.1, read as the reverse complement.
ATCACTCACATGTTCTCCTTTCTCCAAGAAAGATGACATTGTTATCTTCTCCATCATATATCATTTGCATGTATCAAATGACTCCAAGTCAAATGATTCTAGAATGCATTCTAAAAGAAGCTTCGTTACATGTTTAGATTTTGATTTGATCTAATCAACAATGTTTCAGTTATGTCTCATTGAGACTTATTCGATTTGGCCTTTGGTGTTTAATGTTATATATGATTTGTCAAGTTAAAGTATACATAAACAATATAATAATTGTACCAAAACAAAGAATAATTCACAATTAAAATAGTTGTCAAACTATTTAATAGTGAAATCTAATCCATCAGTATCCAATACTGAACCAATATTCATTGTTTATTGAAGGTACGAAATTACATGGTTATAATACTAAAACAAGGCCCTAAGGCAAAATAACATCATAAGATCATACGGCTAATGCAGCGCCCTTCGCTCTATTTCTCGCCCGTAGATCGACATCTCTACTCACCAAACTTATACTTCTATGTAGTTCCTCCACATACAAATGTGAGAACCACATTTGGCATCCAATACCCAATAAGTTAAGTTTGTGAAGTTTAATGTCTATAACATTAATATCTGAAGATGAAGCAACCCCGTTCTTCACATCTTCTTTGAACTTTGGGCAAATTCAATTATTCCCAATAATTGAGTCTCATTCAAATTTCCCATTCAAAATTATCCCAATATCAAAACGTGATAAATCGTAAGTGAAAACTCGAAGTTTTCTAACCAGCGATAATATCATGCAATTGAAGCCCTATCTCTCATAAAATATGAGGGAGCCAACCAGACAATCGACTAACGCCATCCCATGGCTCGAAAGTCTCTAATTTGTGTCATTTATGAACTAAGTGTTTTGGATTAAATCACTCCCCGAGGTGAAAATAATCCTAACTTTAGAATCCATCATATGAAAGACAAATTAGGCATTTGTTTTGAATTTGAATAAAATATGAACTTCTACATATTTGCAAGTAGTGTCCAACACCTTTGCAATAGACGCATTCAGATTCCCTAGGAACCCTAGTAGCCTTCTTGCCCATTCTCTTTTGATTACCTCATCCTTTATAACAAGAATATCCCTCTTAGGGTCCATTTTTAATTGACGACTCATCATCTTAGAAAAATTTAGGAGATCAGTTAAAACAAATAATCCAATCATTTGTTGTACATGTGGTCCTTATAGATTTTTCTTATTCAGCCTAGCTGAAGCGATGACCCTGGTCATTCAGAACTGCTCAATCTTAGCATATTTCCCGAACATGCTATTGAGTTGTTCAATGATATCTTAGGATGTGGTTATCTAACACATTTTCCTTGTCTTCGTGTTTGAGGACCATCCTCAAATTACGTTGTGAATCAAGAAAATTTGTTCAATTTTTCATAATCAAGAATTGAACCAAACTTGAATTGAGTTGATATTTGACATGATAAACTATAAAAGAAAGATAACTAAAGTATGTAAACATCCACAAAGCGGTAAACAAATAAGGTTGTCTAACAATTGAACTTATTTATTTCATTTTGTTCAATTGATATCCAATATCATTGTCCCTTAGAACAAAACGATCCCGAGATCCTCATCTTGCAAATCTTTAAGCCGACTGAGTCCGCACGTAAGTATTTCAAGATAGGTAGACATACCCATGTCAATGATATTTAATATCACTCTCGGTCGATGAGAATCCCATTCTCATCTCATGTCTCGATAGCCACGCCTGCAGTGGATCTATCGATGAGAAAACCAAACTCACGTGTAAAGGTCTAACCTTTACTCCCACTTATCCCAAGATAATAAGTAGTACCCCGCTGAGGCGGACCTACCAACTTATGATCGAGGGCTTCATGAGTGTGATGTTTTGAACAAGACATTATACTCATTATTTTCGGGACATGCATGTTAAGGTTTGTATGTACGTTGGTTGAACATTTATAACATAATCAACCTAGAACTAGCAAAGCATGTAAATACGTATTCGAAAGGCCCCTAGAATCTCACAACTCTCAAATGAAAAGATTAAAAGCAACAAAATAGGCCTTGAACATCTTCTGGACTGGTCCGTGCACGCCGTTTCAGTTCCGCGCCCGCCGATTTAGGTCAAGCTTAGTCCGTACCCCAAAAACCACGAACGGCGCCCGCCGTTTCACAAACGGCGGTCGCCGAACACCACCGGCGGTCGCCGTTTCCAAAACAGCGCCCGCCAAAAAGGTACAGAATCGGGGCTGACCTAAAAATAGCCTTTCGGCGGTCGCCGTTTCCAAAACGGCGCCCGCCGGAGCTAAAACGGCGCTTGCCGTTTGGCTCCAGCAGCCCGGTTTTCGCCCGTTTCGCTTCGTTTTGCTTCGTTTCTTCTCGTTTTCGCCGGAGAGCCGATATCCAATGTCGATCCATGGAATCAATCCATTGCTTACACATTGAACAATACATTTTTGAATAGAAAAAACCTATCTATTACAAAAGATTCCAAGGGACGCAGCCCTCCAAAACTATGGCCAATCGTACGTAAAAAACGACAATTTCATTCACCCGACCACTAACGGTGGCCGGCCTTATATCTAAACACATAATCACATAATCACAATTAAGCCAATTATGTTGATTTAAACATATTGTGTCCAACACAAAAGTGTGCACGAGCCCTAGGCTCTGACCAATTGAAGGTTTTCGATGCCGATCCAATCGCATGATTACCTCGTTCGTGTGTGCGAAAGCGTGTAAAACGAGTAAACACGAACAACAAGATCTAGTGCACACATATATATGTATAGACACATATATATATATATATATATATATATATATATATATATATATATATATATATATATATATATATATACATCCAATATATATGTATATATAAGGATTAACGAGAACACTTACAACCGGTGTAGCGTGCCTCGTTGATGTTGATTAAGGTGGTGTTGAGTCGATTGAACCACATTAATGGATCAGCCATTAGATGCTCTCCTTGTGAATGACCTCGTCACGCCTTTGGATCGTCCGGATGTTTAAGCCGCACAAATGGCCTGGCCTCTACGTGTTGCACACGAACCCGGATGATGAATACCTTGCTTGCTTGAAGTGGTTCTCCAAGAACACTCTCTATTCTCTCCTTTTGGTGTGAATTTCGTGGCTGATGATGATGGTGTTAGAATGAGAAATGAAAATCTGATTTTCATGCTCATTATACCTCTTTTACTTCACATGTAACCCCCACCATAATGTGTGTGTCATAATGGGGTGTTATGGTTAAGTTCAAAGGTCACCTCCACATAATCATGTCAAATCATGATATGTGGTCCCATTGGCTTGTGTGGCATGCCATATCACACTATGTGACATGCATTCCATGCAAGCCATGCATCCCATGCATGTGAAAATCCACGTAAATATTGATTCTAAATCAATATTATTATCAAGCAACGTATATCAATATCGAGTCCGTGTGTGACCCTGTAGGTTTGATTATCGATCAATATTATATTGTTCCCAACAATTAATATTATCGACTAATCATTTAACATCCATAGACGACCTTATGACTTTATCGATTGCACACGTAGGATCGAAGGACATATCCCAACATTGCGATGTCGAAATGTGTAGCGTCATTGTTACTGGAGACGGGCCCAGCCAGAGGCCTTCACCAGACGAAGCAATCCCGACGATCGAAAAGTTTGTCACTCTGCCGCCTTGTACTTATTCCCACTCAAACAGCAGATTGAATCAAGATGGGTTTCTCATGCAAAATCTGGCTAGGATCTCCAAGAACGTGGACAAGAAGATCATGAAAGTTCACACACTGGAGAAGGAACTTGACTTGGCTAAGTGTGTAGCCGAGAGAAGATCCAATTTCGATTAACTCTCTCGAACTCCAGGAGATGCTTCGCTTACTAGAGGAAAATATTGAAATGGTCGATTCTTTGATTGCTGGTGTTGGGACTTCCAGTACTGGCGTTGATATGAATGTTGGAGATACCATCAGGATTGATCTGAATTCTGAGGAGGCGAACGCGGATGATATGAATTTTGAAGCGCTTAAAAGGATAGATCCCCGTTGGAAAGGAAAGCAGGTTGTTTGATGATTCGTTTTGAAATCATGAGCAATCTTTACTTCATACTCAATAACGCTCATTTTTGTTCTAAAATCTTCTTACGTTTCTGTTTTATTTTGTTTTGCTTTTGATTAGTTGTGGATTCTATTGATTTTTTTTTTCTACCTTATTTTGGTGGATATTTGAAAATTTTGTTGTTTTCTACCTGATTTTTGGTGAATATATGAAAAGTTTGTAATTTCAACCTAAAAAAATCTATATTTCTTAGATTTTATCTAATCTACACTTTGAGGAATACTCGAATTTTCAAATGGCATTTACTCCTCTTTATTTTTAGCACTATTTTTTTTTTAAAGCTAAAACACAATTTTTTTTAAACGATTTTTTAAAATATCTCATAAAACAAATTTCTTTTATAAAATTTAGAACACAACCACCCATTTGTTTTATATAATTTAGAATAGAAAATTTGAATTCTTTAAAAAATTTCAAATAGCATTTATATCTATAGACTCCTCTATTTTCTTAGGGCTAAAATAATTTTTTTTACTAGCGTTAAAAGAAAGACTTTATTAACATTAAAAAATAATTTTTTTAATTTTTTTTACAAATATTTTATAAAACAAAGATTAGCACAACAAGACTTTATTAGTGCTAAAACAATTTCTTTTAAATAGATTCTAAACATTTTTTTTTAAATATTTCATAAAACAAAAATTAGCACAAATTATTTTATTTAGCGCTAATAAAGTAATCTTTGTTGTGCTAATTTTTGTTTTATTTGATATTTTAAAAAAATTGTTTAAAATCTATTTAAAAGAAATTATTTTAGCACTAATAAAGTCTTGTGGTGCTAATCTTTGTTTTCTGAAATATTTTTAAAAAAAAATTTAAAAATTTATTTTTTTAGTGCTAATAAAGTCTTTGTTTTAACAATAATAAAAAAAATTATTTTAGCGCTAAGAATAACGAGGAGTTTATAGATATAAATGCTATTTTAAATTTTTTAAAGAATTCAAACTAAAGAAAAAAATGGTCCTATTTCTATTCTAAATTAAATAAAACAGTATTGGAAAACACCAGTAATCAAGGAATCGATCATTTCAATATTTTCTTTCAGTAAGCGAAGCATCTCCAGGAGTTCGAGAGAGTTAATCGAAATTGGCTCTTCTCTCGGCTACACACTTAGCCAAGTCAAGTTCCTTCTCCAGTGTGTGAACTTTAATGATCTTCTTGTCCATGTTCTTGGAGATCCTAACATGAGAAACCTATCTTGATCCACTCTGCTGTTTGAGTGGAAGAAGTAGAAAGCGGCAAAGTGACGAACTTTTCGATCGTCTGGAATGTTTCGTCTGTTAAAGGCCAGACTTCTGGCTGGGCCCGTCCCCAGTAACGATGACGCTACACATTTCGACATCGCATAGTGTTTTCAATTATTTCAGTTTCATTAATATTCCCGACTTCCTCTTCTTGAACGTCTTGCGCCTGGTGCGTTACAGCAATAAACTCGTACTTGATCTTTGATCGAACCATGTTGACAAAAATCTCTGGAGCTACAAATTACAACGAAAAAAGTAAATTTCTTATCTGAATCAAGATATGCATATAAAAATTTAGTATCACCATTATCATCATTAACATCATATGCATATACCCCTCCCTGAAAAAGCATCGAACTTTAGTTTTAGCGCTAATAAAGTCTGGTTGTGCTATTTTTTTTGTGCGTTCTATTAAAACAAATAAAGTCTTATTGTGCTATTTTTTTGTGGGTTCTATTAAAACAAATTATTTTAGCGCTAATAAAGTAATCTTTGTTGGCTAATTTTTGTTTTATGGGATATTTAAAAAAAAAATGTTTTAAATCTATTTAAAAGAAATTGTTTTAGCACTAATAAAGTCTTATTGTGCTAATCTTTGTTTTATAAAATATTTGTAAAAAAAATTTAAAAATTATTTTTAATGTTTATAAAGTCTTTCTTTTAACGCTAATAAAAAAAATTATTTTAGCGCTAAGAAAATAGAGGAGTCTATAGATGTAAATGCTATTTGAAAATTTTAAAAGAATTCAAATTTTCTATTCTAAATTATATAAAACAAATGGGTGGTTGTATTCTAAATTTTATAAAACAAATTTGTTTTATGAGATATTTTAAAAAATTGTTTAAAAAAATTGTGTTTTAGCGCTAAGAAAAAAAAAATAGTGCTAAAAATAAAGAGGAGTAAATGCTATTTGAAAATTCGGAGTATTCCTCAAAGTGTAGATTAGATAAAACCTAAGAAATATAGGTTTTTTTAGGTTGAAATTCCAAAGTTTTCAAATATTCACCAAAATAAGGTAGAAAATAACAAAATTTTCAAATATCCACCAAAATAAGGTAGAAAACAAAAAAAAAATTCAATAGAATCCACAACTAATCAAAAGCAAAAAAAAAATAAAACAGCTAAGGTAATAAGCTGTGAGAGCAAAACAAAATTTCAAATATCCACCAAAATAAGGTAGAAAAGAACAAAAAGTTTTTCAATAAAATTCACAACTAATCACACATAACAACAAAACAAAATAAAACAGCTAAGGTAAGAAGATGTGAGAACAAAAATGAGCGTTATTGAGTATCGGCCGAAGTAAAGATTGCTCATGATTTCAAAACGAATCATCAAACGACCTGTTTTCCTTTCCAACGGGGATCTATCCTTTTAGGCGCTTCAAAATTCATATCATCCCCGTTCGCCTCTTCAGAATTCAGATCAATCCTGATGGTATCTCCAACATTCATATCAACGCCAGTACTGGAAGTCCCAACAACAGCAATCAAAGAATCGACCATTTCAGTATTTTCCTCTAGTAAGCGAAGCATTTCCTGGAGTTCGAGAGAGTTAATCGAAATTGGATCTTCTCTCGGCTACACACTTAGCCAAGTCAAGTTCCTTCACCAGTGTGTGAACTTTCATGATCTTCTTGTCCACTTTCTTGGAGATCCTAGCCAAATTCTGCACGAGAAACCCATCTTTATCCACTCTGCTGTTTGAGTGGGAAGAAGTACAAGGCGGCAAAGTGACAAACTTTTCGATCGTCGGGAATGCTTCGTCTGGTGAAGGCCTCTGGCTGGGCCCGTCTCCAGTAACAATGACGCTACACATTTCGACATCGCAGAGTGTTTTCAATTCGTTCAGTTTCTTGAATATTCCCGACTTCCTCTTCTTGAACGTCTCGTGCCTGGTACGTTCAAGAGCAATAAACTCGTACGGGATCTTTGATCGAACCATGATGACAAAAATCTCTGGAGCTACAAAATAAAAAGAAAAAAGTCAATTTATTATCTTAATCAAGATATGCATATAAACATTTAGTACCACCATCATCATCATTAACATCATATGCAAATACCCCTCTTTCGAAAAAGCATCAAACTTTAGTTTTAGCGCTAATAAAGTTTTTTGTGCTATTTTTTGTTTATTCTATTAAAACAAATTGTTTTAGCTTTAATAAAGTAATCTGTTGTGCTAATTTTTGTTTTATGTGATATTTTAAAAAAATTGTTTAAAATCTATTTAAATGAAATTATTTTAACACTAATAAAGTTTTGTTGTGCTAATCTTTTTTTTCTGAAAATATTATTTTAAAAAAAATTAAAAAAATATATATTTTTTAGTGCTAATAAAGTCTTTCTTTTAACCATAATAAAAAAAATTATTTTAGCGCTAAGAATAACGATGAGTTTATATATATAAATGCTATTTGAAATTTTTTAAAGAATTCAAACTAAAGAAAAAAATGGTCTTATTTCTATTCTAAATTAAGTAAAACAAATTGGTGGTTGTATTCTAAATTATATAAAAGAAATATGTTTTATAAGATATTTTAAAAAAATGTTTAAAAAAATATTTTTTAGTTCTAATAAAGTTTTTATTTTAGCGCTAACAAAAAAAACATTAGTTCTAAGAATAAATAAGGAGGAGTCTATAAATGTAAATAGTATTTGAAAATTCAAGTATTCCTCCAAGTGTAGCTTAGATAAAACCTACGAAATAGATTTTTTTAGGTTCAAATTCGAAAGTTTTCAAATAACAAAAAGTTTTTCAATGGAATCCACAACTAATCACACATAACAACAAAATAAAATAAAATAGCTAAGGTAAGAAGATGTGAGAACAAAACTGAGCGTTATTGAGTATCAGTCGAAGTAAATATTGTTCATGAATTCAAGACTAATCATCAACAGATCTGTTTAATATTGTTAATGATTTCAAGACGAATCATCAAAGGATCTGTTTTCCTTTCCAACGGGGATCTATCCTGTTAGGCGCTTCAGCATTCATGTCATCGTTGCTCGCCTCTTGAGAATTCAGAACAATCCTGTTGGTATCTCCAGCATTCATATCAACGCGGAAGTCCCAACACCAGCAATCAAGGAATCGACCATTTCAATCTTTTCCTCCAGTAAGCGAAGCATCTCCTGGAGTTCGAGAGAGTTAATCGAAATTGGCTCTTCTCTCGGCTACACACTTAGCCAAGTCAAGATCCTTCTCCAGTGTGTGAACTTTCATGATCTTCTTGTCCACGTTCTTGGAAATCCTAGCCAGATTCTGCATGAGAAACCCATCTTGATCCACTCTGCTGTTTGAGTGGGAAGAAGTAGAAGGCGGCAGAGTGACGAACTTTTCGATCGTCGGGAATGCTTCGTCTGGTGAAGGCCAGACTTCTAGCTGGGCCCGTCCCCAGTAACGACATGGCATAGTGTTTTCAATTCTTTCAGTTTCATGAATATTCCGGACTTCCTCTTCTTGAATGTCTCGCGCCTGGTGAGTTACACAATAAACTCGTACTTGATCTTTGATCGAACTATGTTGACAAAAATCTCTGGAGCTACAAAATAAAACGAAGAAAGTAAATTTCTTATCTTAATCAAGATATGTATATAAACATTTAGTACCACCATCATCATCATTAACATCATATGAATATACCCCTCCCTCCAAAAAGCATGGAATTTTAGTTTTAGCGCTAATAAAGTCTGGTTGTGCTATTTTTTTTATGCGTTCTATTAAAACAAATAAAGTCTTGTTGTGCTATTTTTTTTGTGGGTTCTATTAAAACAAATTATTTTAGCGCTAATAAAGTAATCTTTGTTGGCTAATTTTTGTTTTATGGGATATTTAAAAAAAATGTTTAAAATCTATTTAAAAGAAATTGTTTTAGCACTAATAAAGTCTTGTTGGGCTAATCTTTGTTTTATAAAATATTTGTAAAAAAAATTTAAAAAATTATTTTTTAATGTTTATAAAGTCTTTCTTTTAACGCTTTTTGAAAATTTTAAAAGAATTCAAATTTTCTATTCTAAATTATATAAAACAAATGGGTAGTTGTATTCTAAATTTTATAAAACAAATTTGTTTTATGAGATATTTTAAAAAATTGTTTAATAAAAATTGTGTTTTAGCGCTAAGAAAAAAATATAGTGCTAAAAATAAAGAGGAGTAATGCTATTTGAAAATTCGAGTATTACTCAAAGTGCAGATTAGATAAAACCTAAGAAATATAGGTTATTTTAGGTTGAAATTCCAAAGTTTTCAAATATTCACCAAAATCAGGTAGAAAACAACAAAATTTTCAAATATCCACAAAAATAAGTTAGAAAACAAAAAAAAAAATCAATGGAATCCACAACTAATCAAAAGCAAAACAAAATAAAACAGCTAAAGTAATAAGTTGTGAGACCAAAACAAAATTTCAAATAATCACCAAAATAAGGTAGAAAAGAACAAAAAGTTTTTCAATAAAATTCACAACTAATCACACATAACAATAAAACAAAATAAAACAACTAAAACAAAATAAAACAGCTAAGGTAAGAAGATGTGAGAACAAAAATGAACGTTATTGAGTATCAGCCGAAGTAAAGATTGCTCATGATTTCAAAACTAATCATCAAACGACCTGTTTTCCTTTCCAACGGGGATCTATCCTTTTAGGCGCTTCAAAATTCATATCATCCCCGTTCGCCTCTTCAGAATTCAGATCAATCCTGATTGTATCTCCAACATTCATATCAACGCCAGTACTGGATGTCCCGACAACAGCAATCAAAGAATCGACAATTTCAATATTTTCCTCTAGTAAGCGAAGCATCTCCTGGAGTTCGAGAGAGTTAATCGAAATTGGATCTTCTCTCGGCTACACACTTAGCCAAGTCAAGTTCCTTCTCCAGTGTGTGAACTTTTATGATCTTCTTGTCCACGTTCTTGGAGATCCTAGCCAGATTCTGCACGAGAAACCCATCTTGATCCACTCTGCTGTTTGAGTGGGAAGAAGTACAAGGCGGCAGAGTGACAAACTTTTCGATCGTCGGGAATGCTTCGTCTGGTGAAGGCCTCTGGCTGGGCCCGTCTCGAGTAACAATGACGCTACACATTTCGACATCGCAGAGTGTTTTCAATTCGTTCAGTTTCTTGAATATTCCCGACTTCCTCTTCTTGAACGTCTCGCGCCTGGTACGTTCAAGAGCAATAAACTCGTACTGGATCTTTGATCGAACCATGATGACAAAAATCTCTGGAGCTACAAAATAAAACCAAAAAAGTCAATTTATTATCTTAATCAAGATATGCATATAAACATTTAGTACCACCATCATCATCATTAACATCATATGCATATACCCCTCTCTCGAAAAAGCATCAAACTTTAGTTTTAGCGCTAATAAAGTTTTGTGTGCTATTTTTTGTTCATTCTATTAAAACAAATTGTTTTAGCGCTAATAAAGTAATCTATTGTGCTAATTTTTGTTTTATGTGATATTTTAAAAAAAATTGTTTAAAATCTATTTAAATGAAATTATTTTAACACTAATAAGGAGGAGTCTATAAATGTAATTGATATTTTAAAATTCAAGTATTCCTCCAAGTGTAGCTTAGATAAAACCTACGAAATCAATTTTTTTAGGTTCAAATTCGAAAGTTTTCAAATAAGAAAAAGTTTTTCAATGGAATCCACAACTAATCACACATAACAACAAAATAAAATAAAATAGCTAAGGTAAGAAGATGTGAGAACAAAACTGAGCGTCATTGAGTATCAGTAAGTAAATATTGTTCATGATTTCAAGACTAATCATCAAAGGATCTGTTAAATATTGCTTGAGTATCAGTAAGTAAATATTGTTCATGATTTCAAGACTAATCATCAAAGGATCTGTTAAATATTGCTCATGATTTCAAGACGAATCATCAAAGAATTTGTTTTCCTTTCCAACGGAGATCTATCCTGTTAGGCGGTTCAGCATTCATGTCATCGTTGCTGGCCTCTTCAGAATTCAGAACAATGCTGTTGGTATCTCTAGCATTCATATCAACGCCAGTACTGGAAGTCCCAACACCAGCATTCAAGGAATCGACCATTTCAATCTTTACCTCCAGTAAGCGAAGTATCTCCTGGAGTTCGAGAGAGCTAATCGAAATTGGCTCTTCTCTCGGCTACACACTTAGCCAAGTCAAGTTCCTTCTCCCGTGTGTGAACTTTCATGCTTTTCTTTTCCTCGTTCTTGGAAATTCTAGCCAAATTCTGCATGAGAAACCCATCTTGATCCACTCTGCTGTTTAAGTGGGAAGAAGTAGAAGGCGGCAGAGTGACGAACTTTTCGATCGTCGGAATGCTTCGTCTGGTGAAGGCCAGACTTTTGGCTGGGCCCGTCCCCAGTAACGATGACTCTACACATTTCGACATAGCATAGTGTTTTCAATTCTTTCAGTTTCATGAATATTCCCAACTTCCTCTTCTTGAACGTCTCGCGCCTGGTGCGTTACACAATAAACTCGTACTTGATCTTTGATCGAACCATGTTGACAAAAATCTCTGGAGCTACAAAATATAACGAAGAAAGTAAATTTCTTATCTAAATCAAGATATGTATATAAACATTTAGTACCACCATCATCATCATTAACATCATATGAATATACCCCTCCCTCAAAAAGCATCGAACTTTAGTTTTAGCCCTAATAAAGTCTGGTTGTGCTATTTTTTTTGTGCGTTCTATTAAAATAAATAAAGTCTTGTTGTGCTATTTTTTTGTGGTTTCTATTAAAACAAATTATTTTAGCGCTAATAGAGTAATGTTTGTTGCGTTAATTTTTGTTTTATGGGATATTTAAAAAAAAATGTTTAAAATTTATTGAAAAGAAATTGAATTTAGCACTAGTAAAGTCTTGTTGTGCTAATCTTTGTTTTATAAAATATTTGTAAAAAAAATTTAAAAAATTATTTTTTAATGTTTATAAAGTCTTTCTTTTAACGCTAATAAAAAAAAATTATTTTAGCCCTAAGAAAATAGAGGAGTCTGTAGATGTAAATGCTATTTGAAAATTTTTAAAGAATTCAAATTTTCTATTCTAAATTATATAAAACAGATAGGTGGTTGTATTCTAAATTTTATAAAACAAATTTATTTTATGAGATAAAGAGGAGTAAATGCTATTTGAAAATTCGAGTAATCCTCAAAGTGTAGATTAGATAAAACCTAAGAAAAATATAGGTTTTTTTAGGTTGAAATTCCAAAGTTTTCAAATATTCACCAAAATCAAGTAGAAAACAACCAAATTTTCAAATATCCACCAAAATAAGGTAGAAAACAAAAAAAAATCAATGGAATCCACAACTAATCAAAAGCAAAACAAAATAAATCAGCTAAGGTAAAACGAAATTTCAAATATCCACCAAAATAAGGTAGAAAAGAACAAAAAGTTTTTCAATAAAATTCACAACTAATCACACATAACAACAAAACAAAATAAAACAGCTAAGGTAAGAAGATGTGAGAACAAAAATGAGCGTTATTGAGTATCGGCCGAAGTAAAGATTGCTCATGATTTCAAAACGAATCATCAAGGACCTGTTTTCCTTTCCAACGGGGATCTATCCTTTTAGGCGCTTCAAAAATCATATCATCCCCGTTCGCCTCTTCATTATCTTCTTGTCCATGTTCTTGGACATCCTAGCCATATTCTGCATGAGAAACCCATCTTGATCCACTCTGCTATTTGAGTGGGAAAAAGTAGAAGGCAGCAGAGTGACGAACTTTTCGATCATCGGGAATGCTTCGTCTGGTGAAGGCCAGACTTCTGGCTGGGCCCGTCCCCAGTAACGATGACGCTACACATTTCGACATCGCATAGTGTTTTCAATTCTTTCAGTTTCATGAATATTCCCTACTTCCTCTTCTTGAACGTCTCGCGCGTGTGCGTTACAGCAATAAACTCGTACTTGATCTTTGATCGAACATGTTGACAAAAATCTCTGGAGCTACAAAATAAAACGAAGAAAAGTAAATTTCTTATATGAATCAAGATATGAATATAAACATTTAGTACCACCATCATCATTATTAACATCATATTCATATATCCCTCCCTCGTAAAAGCATAACTTTAGTTTTAGCGCTAATAAACTATTAAAACAAATAAATTCTTGTTGTGCTATTTTTTTTGTGGGTTCTATTAAAACAAATTATTTTAGCGCTAATAAAGTAATCTTTGTTGTGCTAATTTTTGTTTTATAAAATATTTTAAAAAAAAATGTTTAGAATCTATTTAAAAGAAATTGTTTTAGCACTAATAAACTTATCTTTGTTTTATAAAATATTTGTAAAAAAAATTAAAAAAATTATTTTTTAATGTTAATAAAGTATTTCTTTTAACGCTAATAAAAAAAATTATTTTAGCCCTAAGAAAATAGAGGAGTCTATAGATATAAATGCTATTTGAAATTTTTTAAAGAATTCAAATTTTTTTATTCTAAATTATATAAAACAAATGGGTGGTTGTATTCTAAATTTTATAAAAGAAATTTGTTTTATAAGATATTTTAAAAAATTGTTTAAAAAAATTGTGTTTTAGTGCTATGAAAAAAAATAGTGCTAAAAATAAAGAGGAGTAAATGCCATTTGAAAGTTTTCCTCAAAGTGTAGATTAGATAAAACCTAAGAAATATAAGTTTTTTTAGGTTGAAATTCAAAGTTTTCAAATATTCACCAAAATCAGGTAGAAAACAACAAAATTTTTAAATATCCACCAAAATAAGGTAGAAAACAAAAAAAAATTAATGGAATCCACAACTAATTAAAAGCAAAACAAAATAAAACAGCTAAGGTAAGAAGCTGTGAGAACAAAACAAAATTTCAAATATTCACCAAAACAAGGTAGAAAACAACAAAAAGTTTTTCAATAGAATTCAAAACTAATCACACATAACAACAAAACAAAATAAAACAGCTAAGGTAAGAAGATGTGAGAACAAAAATGAGTGTTATTGAGTATCAGCCAAAGTAAAGATTGCTCATAATTTCAAAACGAATCATCAAAGGACATGTCTTCCTTTCCAACGGGGATCTATCCTTTTAGGCGCTTCAAAATTCATATCATCCCCGTTCCCCTCTTCAGAACTCTTCAGAATTAAGATTAATCCTGATGGTATCTTCAACATTCATATCAACGCCAGTACTGGAAGTCCCAACACCAGCAATCAAAGAATCGACCATTTCAATATTTTCCCTAGTAAGCGAAGCATCTCCTGGAGTTCGAGAGAGTTAATCGAAATTGGATCTTCTCTCGGCTACACACTTAGCCAAGTCAAGTTCCTTCTCCAGTGTGTGAACTTTCATCATCTTCTTGTCAACGTTCTTGAAGATCCTAGCCAGATTCTGCATGAGAAACCCATCTTGATCCACTCTGCTGTTTGAATGGGAAGAAGTACAAGGCGGCAGAGTGACAAACTTTTCGATCGTCGGGAATGCTTCTTCTGGTGAAGGCCTCTGGCTGGGCCCGTCTCCAGTAACAATGACGCTACACATTTCGACATCGCAGAGTGTTTTCAATTCGTTCAGTTTCTTGAATATTCCCGACTTCCTCTTCTTGAACGTCTCGCGCCTGGTACGTTCAAGAGCAATAAACTCGTACTGGATCTTTGATCGAACCATGATGACAAAAATCTCTGGAGCTACAAAATAAAACCAAAAAAGTCAATTTATTATCTTAATCAAGATATGCATATAAACATTTAGTACCACCATTATCATCATTAATATCATATGCATATACCCCTCTCTCGAAAAAGCATCAAACTTTAATTTTAGCGCTAATAAAGTTTTGTGTGCTATTTTTTGTTGTTCTATTAAAACAAATTGTTTTAGCACTAATAAAGTAATCTTTGTTGTGCTAATTTTTGATTTATTTGATAATTTTAAAAAATTGTTTAAAATCTATTTAAAAGAAATTATTTTAGTACTTATAAAGTCTTGTGAGCTAATCTTTGTTTTCTAAAATATTTAAAAAAAAAAATTAAAAAAATTATTTTTTAGTGCTAATAAAGTCTTTGTTTTAATGATAATAAAAAAAATTATTTTAGCGAATAACGAGGACTTTATAGATATAAATGCTATCTGAAATTTTTTTAAAAATTCAAACTAAAGAAAAAAATGGTCCTATTTCATTCTAAATTAAATAAAACAAATTGGTGGTTGTATTCTAAATTATATAAAACAAATATGTTTTATGAGATATTTTAAAAAATTGTTTAAAAAAAATATTTTTTAGTTCTAATAAAGTTTTTATTTTAGCGCTAATAAAACAAATTAGCGCTAAGAATAAATAAAGAGTACTCTATAAATGTAAATGGTATTTGAAAGTTCAAGTATTCTTCCAAGTGTAGCTTAGATAAAACCTGCCAAATATGTTTTTTTAGTTCAAATTCGAAAGTTTTCAAATAACAAAAAGTTTTTCAATGGAATCCACAACTGTTGGATATCCCACATCGATTGGAATAAGAACCCTGGGCTCACATATAAGTTGGAGAACCTTAATACCTTAACAAGTGTTATTGGCCCAACTTTGACATGGTATCAGAGCGGGCCCAATACGATTGGATCCCCCAGCCGCCGGAATTTCCGGCTCGCCACAAAGATGGCATTAATCCACGAGTAGAGCCCGATGCCGATGAAATTTCCGGCCGATTCGCCACAAAGATGTCATTAATCCACGAGTAGACCGATTCGCCCCACAAAGATGTCATTAATCCACGAGTAGAGCCATTAATCCACGAGTAGAGCCCGATTCGCCCCACAAAGATGTCATTAATCCACGAATTCGCCCCACAAAGATGTCATTAATCCACGAGTAGAGCCATTAATCCACGAGTAGAGCCCGATTCGCCCCACAAAGATGTCATTAATCCACGAGTAGAGCCATTAATCCACGAGTAGAGCCCGATTCGCCACAAAGATGTCATTAATCCACGAGTAGAGCCGATGAAATTTCCGGCCGATTCGCCACAAAGATGTCATTAATCCACGAGTAGACCGATTCGCCCCACAAAGATGTCATTAATCCACGAGTAGAGCCATTAATCCACGAGTAGAGCCCGATTCGCCCCACAAAGATGTCATTAATCCACGAGTAGAGCCATTAATCCACGAGTAGAGCCCGATTCGCCACAAAGATGTCATTAATCCACGAGTAGAGCCGATGAAATTTCCGGCCGATTCGCCACAAAGATGTCATTAATCCACGAGTAGAGTTCGCCACAAAGATGTCATTAATCCACGAGTAGAGCCGATGAAATTTCCGGCCTACTCGTGAGGGGGAGTGTTGGATATCCCACATAAGGTGTTATTGGCCCAAGTAAAAATTTCCGGCCTACTCGTGAGGGAGAGTGTTGGATATCCCACATCGATTGGAATAAGAACCCCCGGCCTTTTAAGGTGTTATTGGCCAAGTAAATATTGCTCATGATTTCAAGACGAATCATCAAAGGATCTGTTTTCCATCTACCATTTTAAAAAAATTGTTTAAAATCTATTTAAAAGAAATTATTTTAGCACTAATAAAGTCTTGTGGTGCTAATCTTTGTTTTCTGAAATATTTTTAAAAAAAATTTTAAAAAATTTATTTTTTTAGTGCTAATAAAGTCTTTGTTTTAACAATAATAAAAAAAATTATTTTAGCGCTAAGAATAACGAGGAGTTTATAGATATAAATGTTATTTTAAATTTTTTAAAGAATTCAAACTAAAGAAAAAAATGGTCTTATTTCTATTCTAAATTAAATAAAACAGTACTAGAAAACACCAGCAATCAAGGAATCGACCATTTCAATCTTTCCTCCAGTAAACGAAGGCGAAGCATCTCCTGGGAGAGGGTTAATCGAAATTGGCTCTTCTCTCGGCTACACACTTAGGCAAGTCAAGTTTCTTCTCCAGTGTGTGAACTTTCATGATCTTCTTGTCCATGTTCTTGGAGATCCTAACATGAGAAACCCATCTTGATCCACTCTGCTGTTTGAGTGGGAAGAAGTAGAAAGCGGCAGAGTGACGAACTTTTCGATCGTCGGGAGTGTTTCGTCTGTTAAAGGCCAGACTTCTGGCTAGGCCCGTCCCCAGTAACGATGACGCTACACATTTCGACATCGCATAATGTTTTCAATTATTTCAGTATCATTAATATTCCCGACTTCCTCTTCTTGAACGTCTTGCGTCTGGTGCGTTACAGCAATAAACTCGTACTTGATCATTGATCGAACCATGGTTACAAAAATCTCTGGAGCTACAAAATACAACGAAGAAAGTAAATTTCTTATCTGAATCAAGATATGCATATAAACATTTAGTATCACCATTATCATCATTAACATCATATGCATATACCCCTCCCTGAAAAAGCATCGAACATTAGTTTTAGGGCTAATAAAGTCTGGTTATGCTATTTTTTTTGTGCGTTCTATTAAAACAAATAAAGTCTTGTTGTGCAATTTTTTTGTGAGTTCTATTAAAACAAATTATTTTAGCGCTAATAAAGTAATCTTTGTTGGCTAATTTTTGTTTTATGGGATATTTAAAAAAAAAATGTTTAAAATCTATTTAAAAGAAATTGTTTTGGCACTAATAAAGTCATGTTGTGCTAATCTTTGTTTTATAAAATATTTGTAAAAAAATTTAAAAAATTATTTTTTAATGTTTATAAAGTCTTTCTTTTAACGCTAATAAAAAAAATTATTTTAGCGCTAAGAAAATAGAGGAGTCTATAGATGTAAATGCTATTTGAAAATTTTAAAAGAATTCAAAATTTCTATTCTAAATTATATAAAACAAATGGGTAGTTGTATTATAAATTTTATAAAACAAATTTGTTTTATGAGATATTTTAAAAAATTGTTTAAAAAAATTGTGTTTTAGCGTTAAGAAAAAAAAATAGTGCTAAAAATAAAGAGGAGTAAATGCTATTTGAAAATTCGAGTATTCCTCAAAGTGTAGATTAGATAAAACCTAAGAAATATAGTTTTTTAAGGTTGAAATTCCAAAGTTTTCAAATATTCACCAAAATCAGGTAGAAAATAACCAAATTTTCAAATATCCACCAAAATAAGGTAGAAAACAAAAAAAAATTCAATAGAATCCACAACTAATCAAAAGCAAAACAAAATAAAACAGCTAAGGTAATAAGCTGTGAGACCAAAACAAAATTTCAAATATCCACCAAAATAAGGTAGAAAAGAACAAGAAGTTTTTCAATAAAATTCACAACTAATCACACATAACAACAAAACAAAATAAAACAGCTAAGGTAAGAAGATGTGAGAACAAAAATGAGTGTTATTGAGTATCAACCAAAGTAAAGATTGCTAATGATTTCAAAACGAATCATCAAAGGACTTGTCTTCCTTTCCAACGGGGATCTATCCTTTTAGGCGCTTCAAAATTCATATCATCCCCGTTCGACTCTTCAGAATTAAGATTAATCCTGATGGTATCTCCAACATTCATATCAACGCCAGTACTGGAAGTCCCAACACCAGCAATCAAAGAATCGACCATTTCAATATTTTCCCTAGTAAGCGAAGCATCTCCTGGAGTTCGAGAGAGTTAATCGAAATTGGATCTTCTCTCGGCTACACACTTAGCCAAGTCAAGTTCCTTCTGCAGTGTGTGAACTTTCATTATCTTCTTGTCAACGTTCTTGGAGATCCTAGCCAGATTCTGCATTAGAAACCAATCTTGATCCACTCTGCTGTTTGAGTGGGAAGAAGTACAAGGCGGCAGAATGACAAACTTTTCGATCGTGGGATTGCTTCGTCTGGTGAAGGCCTCTGGCTGGGCCCGTCTCCAGTAACAATGACGCTACACATTTTGACATCGCAGAGTGTTTTCAATTCGTTCAGTTTCTTGAATATTCCCAACTTCCTCTTCTTGAACGTCTCGCGCCTGGTACGTTAAAGAGCAATAAACTCGTACTGGATCTTTGATCGAACCATGATGACAAAAATCTCTGGAGCTACAAAATAAAAAGAAAAAAGTCAATTTATTATCTTAATCAAGATATGCATATAAACATTTAGTACCACCATCATCATCATTAACATCATATGCATATACCCCTCTCTCGAAAAAGTATCAAACTTTAGTTTTAGCGCTAATAAAGTTTTTTGTGCTATTTTTTGTTCATTTTATTAAAACAAATTGTTTTAGCGCTAATAAAGTAATCTAAAGTTTTTTGTGCTATTTTTTGTTCATTTTATTAAAACAAATTGTTTTAGCGCTAATAAAGTAATCTAAAGTTTTTTGTGCTATTTTTTGTTCATTTTATTAAAACAAATTGTTTTAGCGCTAATAAAGTAATCTGTTGTGCTAAAAAATTGTTTAAAATCTATTTAAATGAAATTATTTTAACACTAATAAAGTCTTGTTGTGCTAATTTTTGTTTTCTAAAATATTTTTTTAAAAAAAAATTAAAAAAAATATATTTTTTAGTGCTAATAAAGTCTTTCTTTTAACCATAATAAAAAAAATTATTTTAGCGCTAAGAATAACGAGGAGTTTATATATATATATGCTATTTGAAATTTTTTAAAGAATTCAAACTAAAGAAAAAAATGGTCTTATTTCTATTCTAAATTAAATAAAAATAAATTGGTGGTTGTATTCTAAATTATATAAAAGAAATATGTTTTAAAAGATATTTTAAAAAAATGTTTAAAAAAAATATTTTTTAGTTCTAATAAAGTTTTTATTTTAGCGCTAATAAAAAAAATTAGTTCTAAGAATAAATAAGGAGTAGTCTATAAATGTAAATGGTATTTGAAAATTCAAGTATTCTCCAAGTGTAGCTTAGATAAAACCTACGAAATAGATTTTTTTAGGTTCAAATTCGAAAGTTTTCAAATAACAAAAAGTTTTTCAATGGAATCCACAACTAATCACACATAACAACAAAATAAAATAAAATAGCTAAGGTAAGAAGATGTGAGAACAAAGCTGAGCGTTATTGAGTATCAGTCGAAGTAAATATTGTTCATGAATTCAAGACTAATCATCAAAGGATCTGTTTAATATTGCTAATGATTTCAAGACGAATCATCAAAGGATCTGTTTTCCTTTTCAACGGGGATCTATCCTGTTAAGCGCTTCAACATTCATGTCATCGTTGCTCGCCTCTTCAGAATTCAGAACAATCCTGTTGGTATATCCAGCATTCATATCAACGCGGAAGTCCCAACACCAGCAATCAAGGAATCGACCATTTCAATCTTTTCCTCCAGTAAGCGAAGCATCTCCTAGAGTTCGAGAGAGTTAATCGAAATTGGCCCTTCTCTCGGCTACACACTTAGCCAAGTCAAGATCCTTCTCCAGTGTGTGAACTTTCATGATCTTCTTGTCCACGTTCTTGGAAATCCTAGCCAGATTCTGCATGAGAAACCCATCTTGATCCACTCTGCTGTTTGAGTGGGAAGAAGTAGAAGGCGGCAGAGTGACGAACTTTTCGATCGTCTGGTGAAGGCCAGACTTCTAGCTGGGCCCGTCCCCAGTAACGATGACGCTACACATTTCGACATGGCATAGTGTTTTCAATTCTTTCAGTTTCATGAATATTCCCGACTTCCTCTTCTTGAACGTCTCGCGCCTGGTGAGTTACACAATAAACTCGTACTTGATCTTTGATCGAACCATGTTGACAAAAATCTCTGGAGCTACAAAATACAACAAAGAAAGTAAATTTCTTATCTAAATCAAGATATGTATATAAACATTTAGTACCACCATCATCATTAACATCATATGCATATACCCCTCCCTCCAAAAAGCATGGAACTTTAGTTTTAGCGCTAATAAAGTGTGGTTGTCCTATTTTTTTGTGCGTTCTATTAAAACAAATAAAGTCTTGTGCTATTTTTTTTTGTGGGTTCTATTAAAACAAATTGTTTTAGCGCTAATAAAGTAATCTTTGTTGGCTAATTTTTGTTTTATGGGATATTTAAAAAAAATGTTTAAAATCTATTTAAAAGAAATTGTTTTAGCACTAATAAAGTCTTGTTGTGCTAATCTTTGTTTTATAAAATATTTGTAAAAAAAATTAAAAAATTATTTTTTAATGTTTATAAAGTCTTTCTTTTAACGCTAATAAAAAAAATTATTTTAGCGCTAAGAAAATAGAGGAGTCGGTAGATGTAAATGCTATTTGAAAATTTTAAAAGAATTCAAATTTTCTATTCTAAATTATATAAAACAAATGGGTGGTTGTATTCTAAATTTTATAAAACAAATTTGTTTTATGAGATATTTTAAAAAATTGTTTAAAAAAATTGTGTTTTAGCGCTAAGAAAAAAAAATAGTGCTAAAAATAAAGAGGAGTAAATGCTATTTGAAAATTCGAGTATTCCTCAAAGTGTAGATTAGATAAAACCTAAGAAATATAGGTTTTTTTAGGTTGAAATTCCAAAGTTTTCAAATATTCACCAAAATCAGGTAGAAAATAACAAAATTTTCAAATATCCACCAAAATAAGGTAGAAAACAAAAAAAAATTCAATAGAATCCACAACTAATCAAAAGCAAAAAAGAATAAAACAGCTAAGGTAATAAGCTGTGAGAGCAAAACAAAATTTCAAATATCCACCAAAATAAGGTAGAAAAGAACAAAAAGTTTTTCAATAAAATTCACAACTAATCACACATAACAACAAAACAAAATAAAACAGCTAAGGTAAGAAGATGTGAGAACAAAAATGAGCGTTATTGAGTATGGGCCGAAGTAAAGATTGCTCATGATTTCAAAACGAATCATCAAACGACCTGTTTTCCTTTCCAACGGGGATCTATCCTTTTAGGCGCTTCAAAATTCATATCATCCCCGTTCGCCTCTTCAGAATTCAGATCAATCCTGATGGTATCTCCAACATTCATATCAACGCCAGTACTGGAAGTCCCAACAACAGCAATCAAAGAATCGACCATTTCAGTATTTTCCTCTAGTAAGCGAAGCATTTCCTGGAGTTCGAGAGAGTTAATCGAAATTGGATCTTCTCTCGGCTACACACTTAGCCAAGTCAAGTTCCTTCTCCAGTGTGTGAACTTTCATGATCTTCTTGTCCACTTTCTTGGAGATCCTAGCCAAATTCTGCACGAGAAACCCATCTTTATCCACTCTGCTGTTTGAGTGGGAAGAAGTACAAGGCGGCAAAGTGACAAACTTTTCGATCGTCGGGAATGCTTCGTCTGGTGAAGGCCTCTGGCTGGGCCCGTCTCCAGTAACAATGACGCTACACATTTCGACATCGCAGAGTGTTTTCAATTCGTTCAGTTTCTTGAATATTCCCGACTTCCTCTTCTTGAACGTCTCGTGCCTGGTACGTTCAAGAGCAATAAACTCGTACGGGATCTTTGATCGAACCATGATGACAAAAATCTCTGGAGCTACAAAATAAAAAGAAAAAAGTCAATTTATTATCTTAATCAAGATATGCATATAAACATTTAGTACCACCATCATCATCATTAACATCATATGCAAATACCCCTCTTTCGAAAAAGCATCAAACTTTAGTTTTAGCGCTAATAAAGTTTTTTGTGCTATTTTTTGTTCATTCTATTAAAACAAATTGTTTTAGCGCTAATAAAGTAATCTGTTGTGCTAATTTTTGTTTTATGTGATATTTTAAAAAAATTGTTTAAAATCTATTTAAATGAAATTATTTTAACACTAATAAAGTCTTGTTGTGCTAATCTTTTTTTTCTGAAAATATTATTTTAAAAAAAATTAAAAAAATATATATTTTTTAGTGCTAATAAAGTCTTTCTTTTAACCATAATAAAAAAAATTATTTTAGCGCTAAGAATAACGATGAGTTTATATATATAAATGCTATTTGAAATTTTTTAAAGAATTCAAATTAAAGAAAAAAATGGTCTTATTTCTATTCTAAATTAAATAAAACAAATTGGTGGTTGTATTCTAAATTATATAAAAGAAATATGTTTTATAAGATATTTTAAAAAAATGTTTAAAAAAATATTTTTTAGTTCTAATAAAGTTTTTATTTTAGCGCTAACAAAAAAAAAATTAGTTCTAAGAATAAATAAGGAGGAGTCTATAAATGTAAATAGTATTTGAAAATTCAAGTATTCCTCCAAGTGTAGCTTAGATAAAACCTACGAAATAGATTTTTTTAGGTTCAAATTCGAAAGTTTTCAAATAACAAAAAGTTTTTCAATGGAATCCACAACTAATCACACATAACAACAAAATAAAATAAAATAGCTAAGGTAAGAAGATGTGAGAACAAAACTGAGCGTTATTGAGTATCAGTCGAAGTAAATATTGTTCATGAATTCAAGACTAATCATCAACAGATCTGTTTAATATTGCTAATGATTTCAAGACGAATCATCAAAGGATCTGTTTTCCTTTCCAACGGGGATCTATCCTGTTAGGCGCTTCAGCATTCATGTCATCGTTGCTCGCCTCTTGAGAATTCAGAACAATCCTGTTGGTATCTCCAGCATTCATATCAACGCGGAAGTCCCAACACCAGCAATCAAGGAATCGACCATTTCAATCTTTTCCTCCAGTAAGCGAAGCATCTCCTGGAGTTCGAGAGAGTTAATCGAAATTGGCTCTTCTCTCGGCTACACACTTAGCCAAGTCAAGATCCTTCTCCAGTGTGTGAACTTTCATGATCTTCTTGTCCACGTTCTTGGAAATCCTAGCCAGATTCCGCATGAGAAACCCATCTTGATCCACTCTGCTGTTTGAGTGGGAAGAAGTAGAAGGCGGCAGAGTGACGAACTTTTCGATCGTCGGGAATGCTTCGTCATGTTTCAGGAATATTCCGGACTTCCTCTTCTTGAATGTCTCGCGCCTGGTGAGTTACACAATAAACTCGTACTTGATCTTTGATCGAACTATGTTGACAAAAATCTCTGGAGCTACAAAATAAAACGAAGAAAGTAAATTTCTTATCTTAATCAAGATATGTATATAAACATTTAGTACCACCATCATCATCATTAACATCATATGAATATACCCCTCCCTCCAAAAAGCATGGAACTTTAGTTTTAGCGCTAATAAAGTCTGGTTGTGCTATTTTTTTATGCGTTCTATTAAAACAAATAAAGTCTTGTTGTGCTATTTTTTTTTGGGTTCTATTAAAACAAATTATTTTAGCGCTAATAAAGTAATCTTTGTTGGCTAATTTTTGTTTTATGGGATATTTAAAAAAAATGTTTAAAATCTATTTAAAAGAAATTGTTTTAGCACTAATAAAGTCTGGTTGTGCTATTTTTTTTGTGCGTTCTATTAAAATAAATAAAGTCTTGTTGTGCTATTTTTTTGTGGTTTCTATTAAAACAAATTATTTTAGCGCTAATAGAGTAATGTTTGTTGCGTTAATTTTTGTTTTATGGGATATTTAAAAAAAAATGTTTAAAATTTATTGAAAAGAAATTGAATTTAGCACTAGTAAAGTCTTGTTGTGCTAATCTTTGTTTTATAAAATATTTGTAAAAAAAATTTAAAAAATTATTTTTTAATGTTTATAAAGTCTTTCTTTTAACGCTAATAAAAAAAAATTATTTTAGCCCTAAGAAAATAGAGGAGTCTGTAGATGTAAATGCTATTTGAAATTTTTTAAAGAATTCAAATTTTCTATTCTAAATTATATAAAACAAATAGGTGGTTGTATTCTAAATTTTATAAAACAAATTTATTTTATAGCTAAGGTAAGAAGATTTGAGAACAAAACTGAGCGTTATTGAGTATCAGTCGAAGTAAATATTGTTCATGAATTCAAGACTAATCATCAAAGGATCTGTTTAATATTGCTAATGATTTCAAGACGAATCATCAAAGGATCTGTTTTCCTTTCCAACGGGGATCTATCCTGTTAAGCGCTTCAGAACAATCCTGTTGGTATCTCCAGCATTCATATCAACGCGGAAGTCCCAACACCAGCAATCAAGGAATCGATCATTTCAATCTTTTCCTCCAGTAAGCGAAGCATCTCCTGGAGTTCGAGAGAGTTAATCGAAATTGGCTCTTCTCTCGGCTACACACTTAGCCAAGTCAAGATCCTTCTCCAGTGTGTGAAATCCTAGCCAGATTCTGCATGAGAAACCCATCTTGATCCACTCTGCTGTTTGAGTGGGAAGAAGTAGAAGGCGGCAGAGTGACGAACTTTTCGATCGTCTGGTGAAGGCCAGACTTCTAGCTGGGCCCGTCCCCAGTAACGATGACGCTACACATTTCGACATGGCATAGTGTTTTCAATTCTTTCAGTTTCATGAATATTCCCGACTTCCTCTTCCCATCTTGATCCACTCTGCTGTTTGAGTGGGAAGAAGTAGAAGGAGGCAGAGTGACGAACTTTTCGATCGTCTGGTGAAGGCCAGACTTCTAGCTGGGCCCGTCCCCAGTAACGATGACGCTACACATTTCGACATGGCATAGTGTTTTCAATTCTTTCAGTTTCATGAATATTCCCGACTTCCTCTTCTTGAACGTCTCGCGCCTGGTGAGTTACACAATAAACTCGTACTTGATCTTTGATCGAACCATGTTGACAAAAATTCTGGAGCTACAAAATACAACAAAGAAAGTAAATTTCTTATCTAAATCAAGATATGTATATAAACATTTAGTACCACCATCATCATTAACATCATATGCATATACCCCTCCCTCCAAAAAGCATGGAACTTTAGTTTTAGCGCTAATAAAGTGTGGTTGTGCTATTTTTTTTTGTGCGTTCTATTAAAATAAATAAAGTCTTGTTGTGCTATTTTTTTGTGGTTTCTATTAAAACAAATTATTTTAGCGCTAATAGAGTAATGTTTGTTGCGTTAATTTTTGTTTTGTGGGATATTTAAAAAAAAATGTTTAAAATTTATTGAAAAGAAATTGAATTTAGCACTAGTAAAGTCTTGTTGTGCTAATCTTTGTTTTATAAAATATTTGTAAAAAAAATTTAAAAAATTATTTTTTAATGTTTATAAAGTCTTTCTTTTAACGCTAATAAAAAAAAATTATTTTAGCCCTAAGAAAACAGAGGAGTCTGTAGATGTAAATGCTATTTGAAATTTTTTAAAGAATTCAAATTTTCTATTCTAAATTATATAAAACAAATAAGTGGTTGAATTCTAAATTTTATAAAACAAATTTATTTTATAGCTAAGGTAAGAAGATGTGAGAACAAAACTGAGCGTTATTGAGCATCAGTCGAAGTAAATATTGTTCATGAATTCAAGACTAATCATCAAAGGATCTGTTTAATATTGCTAATGATTTCAAGACGAATCATCAAAGGATCTGTTTTCCTTTCCAACGGGGATCTATCCTGTTAAGCGCTTCAACATTCATGTCATCGTTGCTCGCCTCTTCATAATTCAGAACAATCCTGTTGGTATCTCCAGCATTCATATCAACGCGGAAGTCCCAACACCAGCAATCAAGGAATCGATCATTTCAATCTTTTCCTCCAGTAAGCGAAGCATCTCCTGGAGTTCGAGAGAGTTAATCGAAATTGGCTCTTCTCTCGGCTACACACTTAGCCAAGTCAAGATCCTTCTCCAGTGTGTGAAATCCTAGCCAGATTCTGCATGAGAAACCCATCTTGATCCACTCTGCTGTTTGAGTGGGAAGAAGTAGAAGGCGGCAGAGTGACGAACTTTTCGATCGTCTGGTGAAGGCCAGACTTCTAGCTGGGCCCGTCCCCAGTAACGATGACGCTACACATTTCGACATGGCATAGTGTTTTCAATTCTTTCAGTTTCATGAATATTCCCGACTTCCTCTTCTTGAACGTCTCGCGCCTGGTGAGTTACACAATAAACTCGTACTTGATCTTTGATCGAACCATGTTGACAAAAATCTCTGGAGCTACAAAATACAACAAAGAAAGTAAAGTTCTTATCTAAATCAAGATATGTATATAAACATTTAGTACCACCATCATCATTAACATCATATGCATATACCCCTCCCTCCAAAAAGCATGGAACTTTAGTTTTAGCGCTAATAAAGTGTGGTTGTGCTATTTTTTTTGTGCGTTCTATTAAAATAAATAAAGTCTTGTTGTGCTATTTTTTTGTGGTTTCTATTAAAACAAATTATTTTAGCGCTAATAGAGTAATGTTTGTTGCGTTAATTTTTGTTTTATGGGATATTTAAAAAAAAATGTTTAAAATTTATTGAAAAGAAATTGAATTTAGCACTAGTAAAGTCTTGTTGTGCTAATCTTTGTTTTATAAAATATTTGTAAAAAAAATTTAAAAAATTATTTTTTAATGTTTATAAAGTCTTTCTTTTAACGCTAATAAAAAAAAATTATTTTAGCCCTAAGAAAATAGAGGAGTCTGTAGATGTAAATGCTATTTGAAATTTTTTAAAGAATTCAAATTTTCTATTCTAAATTATATAAAACAAATAAGTGGTTGTATTCTAAATTTTATAAAACAAATTTATTTTATAGCTAAGGTAAGAAGATGTGAGAACAAAACTGAGCGTTATTGAGCATCAGTCGAAGTAAATATTGTTCATGAATTCAAGACTAATCATCAAAGGATCTGTTTAATATTGCTAATGATTTCAAGACGAATCATCAAAGGATCTGTTTTCCTTTCCAACGGGGATCTATCCTGTTAAGCGCTTCAACATTCATGTCATCGTTGCTCGCCTCTTCATAATTCAGAACAATCCTGTTGGTATCTCCAGCATTCATATCAACGCGGAAGTCCCAACACCAGCAATCAAGGAATCGATCATTTCAATCTTTTCCTCCAGTAAGCGAAGCATCTCCTGGAGTTCGAGAGAGTTAATCGAAATTGGCTCTTCTCTCGGCTACACACTTAGCCAAGTCAAGATCCTTCTCCAGTGTGTGAAATCCTAGCCAGATTCTGCATGAGAAACCCATCTTGATCCACTCTGCTGTTTGAGTGGGAAGAAGTAGAAGGCGGCAGAGTGACGAACTTTTCGATCGTCTGGTGAAGGCCAGACTTCTAGCTGGGCCCGTCCCCAGTAACGATGACGCTACACATTTCGACATGGCATAGTGTTTTCAATTCTTTCAGTTTCATGAATATTCCCGACTTCCTCTTCTTGAACGTCTCGCGCCTGGTGAGTTACACAATAAACTCGTACTTGATCTTTGATCGAACCATGTTGACAAAAATCTCTTGAGCTACAAAATACAACAAAGAAAGTAAATTTCTTATCTAAATCAAGATATGTATATAAACATTTAGTACCACCATCATCATTAACATCATATGCATATACCCCTCCCTCCAAAAAGCATGGAACTTTAGTTTTAGCGCTAATAAAGTGTGGTTGTGCTATTTTTTTTGTGCGTTCTATTAAAATAAATAAAGTCTTGTTGTGCTATTTTTTTGTGGTTTCTATTAAAACAAATTATTTTAGCGCTAATAGAGTAATGTTTGTTGCGTTAATTTTTGTTTTATGGGATATTTAAAAAAAAATGTTTAAAATTTATTGAAAAGAAATTGAATTTAGCACTAGTAAAGTCTTGTTGTGCTAATCTTTGTTTTATAAAATATTTGTAAAAAAAATTTAAAAAATTATTTTTTAATGTTTATAAAGTCTTTCTTTTAACGCTAATAAAAAAAAATTATTTTAGCCCTAAGAAAATAGAGGAGTCTGTAGATGTAAATGCTATTTGAAATTTTTTAAAGAATTCAAATTTTCTATTCTAAATTATATAAAACAAATAAGTGGTTGTATTCTAAATTTTATAAAACAAATTTATTTTATAGCTAAGGTAAGAAGATGTGAGAACAAAACTGAGCGTTATTGAGCATCAGTCGAAGTAAATATTGTTCATGAATTCAAGACTAATCATCAAAGGATCTGTTTAATATTGCTAATGATTTCAAGACGAATCAACAAAGGATCTGTTTTCCTTTCCAACGGGGATCTATCCTGTTAAGCGCTTCAACATTCATGTCATCGTTGCTCGCCTCTTCATAATTCAGAACAATCCTGTTGGTATCTCCAGCATTCATATCAACGCGGAAGTCCCAACACCAGCAATCAAGGAATCGATCATTTCAATCTTTTCCTCCAGTAAGCGAAGCATCTCCTGGAGTTCGAGAGAGTTAATCGAAATTGGCTCTTCTCTCGGCTACACACTTAGCCAAGTCAAGATCCTTCTCCAGTGTGTGAAATCCTAGCCAGATTCTGCATGAGAAACCCATCTTGATCCACTCTGCTGTTTGAGTGGGAAGAAGTAGAAGGCGGCAGAGTGACGAACTTTTCGATCGTCTGGTGAAGGCCAGACTTCTAGCTGGGCCCGTCCCCAGTAACGATGACGCTACACATTTCGACATGGCATAGTGTTTTCAATTCTTTCAGTTTCATGAATATTCCCGACTTCCTCTTCTTGAACGTCTCGCGCCTGGTGAGTTACACAATAAACTCGTACTTGATCTTTGATCGAACCATGTTGACAAAAATCTCTGGAGCTACAAAATACAACAAAGAAAGTAAATTTCTTATCTAAATCAAGATATGTATATAAACATTTAGTACCACCATCATCATTAACATCATATGCATATACCCCTCCCTCCAAAAAGCATGGAACTTTAGTTTTAGCGCTAATAAAGTGTGGTTGTGCTATTTTTTTTGTGCGTTCTATTAAAATAAATAAAGTCTTGTTGTGCTATTTTTTTGTGGTTTCTATTAAAACAAATTATTTTAGCGCTAATAGAGTAATGTTTGTTGCGTTAATTTTTGTTTTATGGGATATTTAAAAAAAAATGTTTAAAATTTATTGAAAAGAAATTGAATTTAGCACTAGTAAAGTCTTGTTGTGCTAATCTTTGTTTTATAAAATATTTGTAAAAAAAATTTAAAAAATTATTTTTTAATGTTTATAAAGTCTTTCTTTTAACGCTAATAAAAAAAAATTATTTTAGCCCTAAGAAAATAGAGGAGTCTGTAGATGTAAATGCTATTTGAAATTTTTTAAAGAATTCAAATTTTCTATTCTAAATTATATAAAACAAATAAGTGGTTGTATTCTAAATTTTATAAAACAAATTTATTTTATAGCTAAGGTAAGAAGATGTGAGAACAAAACTGAGCGTTATTGAGCATCAGTCGAAGTAAATATTGTTCATGAATTCAAGACTAATCATCAAAGGATCTGTTTAATATTGCTAATGATTTCAAGACGAATCATCAAAGGATCTGTTTTCCTTTCCAACGGGGATCTATCCTGTTAAGCGCTTCAACATTCATGTCATCGTTGCTCGCCTCTTCATAATTCAGAACAATCCTGTTGGTATCTCCAGCATTCATATCAACGCGGAAGTCCCAACACCAGCAATCAAGGAATCGATCATTTCAATCTTTTCCTCCAGTAAGCGAAGCATCTCCTGGAGTTCGAGAGAGTTAATCGAAATTGGCTCTTCTCTCGGCTACACATTTAGCCAAGTCAAGATCCTTCTCCAGTGTGTGAAATCCTAGCCAGATTCTGCATGAGAAACCCATCTTGATCCACTCTGCTGTTTGAGTGGGAAGAAGTAGAAGGCGGCAGAGTGACGAACTTTTCGATCGTCTGGTGAAGGCTAGACTTCTAGCTGGGCCCGTCCCAGTAACGATGACGCTACACATTTCGACATGGCATAGTGTTTTCAATTCTTTCAGTTTCATGAATATTCCCGACTTCCTCTTCTTGAACGTCTCGCGCCTGGTGAGTTACACAATAAACTCGTACTTGATCTTTGATCGAACCATGTTGACAAAAATCTCTGGAGCTACAAAATACAACAAAGAAAGTAAATTTCTTATCTAAATCAAGATATGTATATAAACATTTAGTACCACCATCATCATTAACATCATATGCATATACCCCTCCCTCCAAAAAGCATGGAACTTTAGTTTTAGCGCTAATAAAGTGTGGTTGTGCTATTTTTTTTGTGCGTTCTATTAAAACAAATAAAGTCTTGTTGTGCTATTTTTTTTGTGGGTTCTATTAAAACAAATTGTTTTAGCGCAAATAAAGTAATCTTTGTTGGCTAATTTTTGTTTTATGGGATATTTAAAAAAAATGTTTAAAATCTATTTAAAAGAAATTGTTTTAGCACTAATAAAGTCTTGTTGTGCTAATCTTTGTTTTATAAAATATTTGTAAAAAAAATTAAAAAATTATTTTTTAATGTTTATAAAGTCTTTCTTTTAACGCTAATAAAAAAAATTATTTTAGCGCTAAGAAAATAGAGGAGTCGGTAGATGTAAATGCTATTTGAAAATTTTAAAAGAATTCAAATTTTCTATTCTAAATTATATAAAACAAATGGGTGGTTGTATTCTAAATTTTATAAAACAAATTTGTTTTATGAGATATTTTAAAAGATTGTTTAAAAAAAATTGTGTTTTAGCGCTAAGAAAAAAATATAGTGCTAAAAATAAAGAGGAGTAAATGCTATTTGAAAATTCGAGTATTCCTCAAGGTGTAGATTTGATAAAACCTAAGAAATATAGGTTATTTTAGGTTGAAATTCCAAAGTTTTCAAATATTCACCAAAATCAGGTAGAAAACAACCAAATTTTCAAATATCCACCAAAATAAGGTAGAAAACAAAAAAACAAATTCAATGGAATCCACAACTAATCAAAAGCAAAACAAAATAAAACAGCTAAGGTAATAAGCTGTGAGACCAAAACAAAATTTCAAATATTCACCAAAATAAGGTAGAAAAGAATTCAGATCAATCCTAATGGTATCTCCAACATTCATATCAACGCCAGTACTGGAAGTCCCGACAACAGCAATCAAAGAATCCACCATTTCAATATTTTCCTCTAGTAAGCGAAGTATCTCCTGGAGTTCGAGAGAGTTAATCGAAATTGGATCTTCTCTCGGCTACACACTTAGCCAAGTCAAGTTCCTTCTCCAGTGTGTGAACTTTTATGATCTTCTTGTCCACGTTCTTGGAGATCCTAGCCAGATTCTGCACGAGAAACCCATCTTGATCCACTCTGCTGTTTGAGTGGGAAGAAGTACAAGGCGGCAGAGTGACAAACTTTTCGATCGTCGGGATTGCTTCGTCTGGTGAAGGCCAGACTTCTGGCTGGGCCCGTCCCCAGTAAAGATGACGCTACACATTTCGACATGACATAGTGTTTTCAATTCTTTCAGTTTCATGAATATTCCCAACTTCCTCTTCTTGAACGTCTCGCGCCTGGTGGGTTACACAATAAACTCGTACTTGATCTTTGATCGAACCATGTTGACAAAAATCTCTGGAGCTACAAAATATAACGAAGAAAGTAAATTTCTTATCTAAATCAAGATATGTATATAAACATTTAGTACCACCATCATCATCATTAACATCATATGCATATACCCCTCCTTCGAAAAAGCATCGAACTTTAGTTTTAGCGCTAATAAAGTCTGGTTGTGCTATTTTTTTTGTGCATTCTATTAAAACAAATAAGGTCTTGTTGTGTTATTTTTTTTTTGTGGTTTCTATTAAAACAAATTATTTTAGCGCTAATAAAGTAATGTTTGTTGCGTTAATTTTTGTTTTATGGGATATTTAAAAAAAATGTTTAAAATCTATTTAAAAGAAATTGAATTTAGCACTAATAAAGTCTTGTTATGCTAATCTTTGTTTTATAAAATATTTGTAAAAAAAAATTAAAAAATTATTTTTTAATGTTTATAAAGTCTTTCTTTTAACGCTAATAAAAAAAATTATTTTAGCCCCAAGAAAATAGAGGAGTCTGTAGATGTAAATGCTATTTGAAATTTTTTAAAGAATTCAAATTTTCTATTCTAAATTATATAAAACAAATAAGTGGTTGTATTCTAAATTTTATAAAACAAATTTATTTTATAGCTAAGGTAAGAAGATGTGAGAACAAAACTGAGCGTTATTGAGCATCAGTCGAAGTAAATATTGTTCATGAATTCAAGACTAATCATCAAAGGATCTGTTTAATATTGCTAATGATTTCAAGACGAATCATCAAAGGATCTGTTTTCCTTTCCAACGGGGATCTATCCTGTTAAGCGCTTCAACATTCATGTCATCGTTGCTCGCCTCTTCATAATTCAGAACAATCCTGTTGGTATCTCCAGCATTCATATCAACGCGGAAGTCCCAACACCAGCAATCAAGGAATCGATCATTTCAATCTTTTCCTCCAGTAAGCGAAGCATCTCCTGGAGTTCGAGAGAGTTAATCGAAATTGGCTCTTCTCTCGGCTACACACTTAGCCAAGTCAAGATCCTTCTCCAGTGTGTGAAATCCTAGCCAGATTCTGCATGAGAAACCCATCTTGATCCACTCTGCTGTTTGAGTGGGAAGAAGTAGAAGGCGGCAGAGTGACGAACTTTTCGATTGTCTGGTGAAGGCCAGAC
Organism: Euphrasia confusa; assembly: GCA_954870475.1. Lineage (NCBI taxonomy): Eukaryota > Viridiplantae > Streptophyta > Magnoliopsida > Lamiales > Orobanchaceae > Euphrasia > Euphrasia confusa. The sequence goes on along the minus strand of OX940968.1, from coordinate 11,952,709 downwards.
TTCTAGCTGGGCCCGTCCCCAGTAACGATGACGCTACACATTTCGACATGGCATAGTGTTTTCAATTCTTTCTGTTTCATGAATATTCCCGACTTCCTCTTCTTGAACGTCTCGCGCCTGGTGAGTTACACAATAAACTCGTACTTGATCTTTGATCGAACCATGTTGACAAAAATCTCTGGAGCTACAAAATACAACAAAGAAAGTAAATTTCTTATCTAAATCAAGATATGTATATAAACATTTAGTACCACCATCATCATTAACATCATATGCATATACCCCTCCCTCCAAAAAGCATGGAACTTTAGTTTTAGCGCTAATAAAGTGTGGTTGTGCTATTTTTTTGTGCGTTCTATTAAAATAAATAAAGTCTTGTTGTGCTATTTTTTTGTGGTTTCTATTAAAACAAATTATTTTAGCGCTAATAGAGTAATGTTTGTTGCGTTAATTTTTGTTTTATGGGATATTTAAAAAAAAATGTTTAAAATTTATTGAACAGAAATTGAATTTAGCACTAGTAAAGTCTTGTTGTGCTAATCTTTGTTTTATAAAATATTTGTAAAAAAAATTTAAAAAATTATTTTTTAATGTTTATAAAGTCTTTCTTTTAACGCTAATAAAAAAAAATTATTTTAGCCCTAAGAAAATAGAGGAGTCTGTAGATGTAAATGCTATTTGAAATTTTTTAAAGAATTCAAATTTTCTATTCTAAATTATATAAAACAAATAAGTGGTTGTATTCTAAATTTTATAAAACAAATTTATTTTATAGCTAAGGTAAGAAGATGTGAGAACAAAACTGAGCGTTATTGAGCATCAGTCGAAGTAAATATTGTTCATGAATTCAAGACTAATCATCAAAGGATCTGTTTAATATTGCTAATGATTTCAAGACGAATCATCAAAGGATCTGTTTTCCTTTCCAACGGGGATCTATCCTGTTAAGCGCTTCAACATTCATGTCATCGTTGCTCGCCTCTTCATAATTCAGAACAATCCTGTTGGTATCTCCAGCATTCATATCAACGCGGAAGTCCCAACACCAGCAATCAAGGAATCGATCATTTCAATCTTTTCCTCCAGTAAGCGAAGCATCTCCTGGAGTTCGAGAGAGTTAATCGAAATTGGCTCTTCTCTCGGCTACACATTTAGCCAAGTCAAGATCCTTCTCCAGTGTGTGAAATCCTAGCCAGATTCTGCATGAGAAACCCATCTTGATCCACTCTGCTGTTTGAGTGGGAAGAAGTAGAAGGCGGCAGAGTGACGAACTTTTCGATCGTCTGGTGAAGGCTAGACTTCTAGCTGGGCCCGTCCCCAGTAACGATGACGCTACACATTTCGACATGGCATAGTGTTTTCAATTCTTTCAGTTTCATGAATATTCCCGACTTCCTCTTCTTGAACGTCTCGCGCCTGGTGAGTTACACAATAAACTCGTACTTGATCTTTGATCGAACCATGTTGACAAAAATCTCTGGAGCTACAAAATACAACAAAGAAAGTAAATTTCTTATCTAAATCAAGATATGTATATAAACATTTAGTACCACCATCATCATTAACATCATATGCATATACCCCTCCCTCCAAAAAGCATGGAACTTTAGTTTTAGCGCTAATAAAGTGTGGTTGTGCTATTTTTTTTGTGCGTTCTATTAAAACAAATAAAGGAGTACATCAGGCCCATCAATCACAAAAGCCCAAACCAAACAACCAAAATATAAATTAAAAACAATTATTCCTTTTTCAAACCTAATCCTCTAAAGAAGTGGCTGAGAACCCACAAGCCGAGATGCCTGCGCCGCCTCCCGAGCTTCAAAGTTTGTGGTCAGCATTCGAGTTCTTTGCCGGGAAAAGCTAATCGCTCTCAAATTGGCGTTCGTTGGTGTTTTCCGATCTGGTTTGTCAATGATGAATTTTGCTAGAAACATCGTTTACATTCGTTGGGTTTTTCGTCGGATCAATGTCGGAAGCGCACTTCTTAGATGATCTCTTTAATCCATAGAAACGTTTTGTTTTATTTAGATTTGTATTTTAAATGACAATTGATTTTGTGCAATTTATCTTGTACTGTTATTGTTCTTATATATTGAGTAGAAAAAATAATTATTTTTGAGTTTATACATCAAACCTCATTATAAATGAGAAAAAAATAAGAAAGATTTAAGATTCATTTGATTTAAGTACAATTTTCAATTTTTAAACAAAATCATCATTATATAAAATCAAAATCTTCACGACTTATAATTGAAATATTCATTCATGTATTCTTTATATAAATTCGATTGTCTAAAATATTCATTATATAAAATTACAATCTTCATTACTTATAAATGAAATATTCATTCATTCGATTGTCTAAAATCTTCATTATATATTCATTATATAAAGTCAAAATCTTCATGACTTATAAATGAAACACTCATTAATTCAATTGTCTAAAATCTTCATTATTATAAAATCAAAATCTTCCTGACTTATAAATGAAATATTCATTCATATATTCTTCAATACTATTACATTAATTGTTTAAAATCTTCATTATATAAAGTGAAAACCTTCATGACTTATAACTAAAATATTGTTTTAACAATTCAATTGTCTATCATAATTATAGAAATTAAAAATATTTTTAATTAATCATCTCTAATTGGATTATCAATCTTTGTTGAATTATAAGAAGATATTTTTTTTCTATAATTTTAATAGTAAAGAGAAAGAAAAGAGAAGAAAGATGAAAGAGAACAGGGAAGAGAAAAAAGCGGAAGAAAGAGAAGGAAAAAAAGAAAAAAAGAAAAAAAGAGTTTAGTTTAAAAATTAACTTTATATAATTAATAATAATGTGTACCAAGTATGGTACTCATATGTGTAGGATAGAATTTTCCCAAATAAAGTCTTGTTGTGCTATTTTTTTTTTGTGGGTTCTATTAAAACAAATTGTTTTAGCGCAAATAAAGTAATCTTTGTTGGCTAATTTTTGTTTTATGGGATATTTAAAAAAAATGTTTAAAATCTATTTAAAAGAAATTGTTTTAGCACTAATAAAGTCTTGTTGTGCTAATCTTTGTTTTATAAAATATTTGTAAAAAAAATTAAAAAATTATTTTTTAATGTTTATAAAGTCTTTCTTTTAACGCTAATAAAAAAAATTATTTTAGCGCTAAGAAAATAGAGGAGTCGGTAGATGTAAATGCTATTTGAAAATTTTAAAAGAATTCAAATTTTCTATTCTAAATTATATAAAACAAATGGGTGGTTGTATTCTAAATTTTATAAAACAAATTTGTTTTATGAGATATTTTAAAAGATTGTTTAAAAAAAATTGTGTTTTAGCGCTAAGAAAAAAATATAGTGCTAAAAATAAAGAGGAGTAAATGCTATTTGAAAATTCCAGTATTCCTCAAGGTGTAGATTTGATAAAACCTAAGAAATATAGGTTATTTTAGGTTGAAATTCCAAAGTTTTCAAATATTCACCAAAATCAGGTAGAAAACAACCAAATTTTCAAATATCCACCAAAATAAGGTAGAAAACAAAAAAACAAATTCAATGGAATCCACAACTAATCAAAAGCAAAACAAAATAAAACAGCTAAGGTAATAAGGCCATCTCCAACCGAACACAAAAACTTAAACTCAAATATAAGTTTTATTTTAAGTTTACAGTAATTTGACTCCAACCGAGATTCCAATACTTAAACTTAAAAGAATATTCTCAAAATATTCTTCTTATACAATTTTTTTATAAATAACCAAAATCTTTACAAATTTGTAATTTAACCTGTAATTTTGATATTAAAAAAATTTAATAGTTATTATTTTTAATTTAAAATTTTAAACATAATAAAAAAATATTGTGATATCCCATACGGTTATTTTATTTTTATTAAAATTTATTTTAATTGTTAATTATATGTTTATTAAAAAAAATTACATTATAAAAAATATTAAATAAGAAACTAAAAAAATGTAGATAGATTATTTTTATTAATTTATATAAAAAGGATCATTTTATAAATAATAAAATTTTTGGTTTGAGTTTAAGGTAAACGTAAATTTAAGTATTTTTTCTGTGGGTCCCACCTTAAAACCTATAATAGGTTTATGTTTTGGTATCGCTTGGAGCATCTCCCCTACTCCAAAATAGGTTTTTGGTATCGGTTGGAGATGCTCTAAGCTGTGAGACCAAAACAAAATTTCAAATATTCACCAAAATAAGGTAGAAAAGAATTCAGATCAATCCTAATGGTATCTCCAACATTCATATCAACGCCAGTACTGGAAGTCCCGACAACAGCAATCAAAGAATCCACCATTTCAATATTTTCCTCTAGTAAGCGAAGTATCTCCTGGAGTTCGAGAGAGTTAATCGAAATTGGATCTTCTCTCGGCTACACACTTAGCCAAGTCAAGTTCCTTCTCCAGTGTGTGAACTTTTATGATCTTCTTGTCCACGTTTTTGGAGATCCTAGCCAGATTCTGCACGAGAAACCCATCTTGATCCACTCTGCTGTTTGAGTGGGAAGAAGTACAAGGCGGCAGAGTGACAAACTTTTCGATCGTCGGGATTGCTTCGTCTGGTGAAGGCCAGACTTCTGGCTGGGCCCGTCCCCAGTAAAGATGACGCTACACATTTCGACATGACATAGTGTTTTCAATTCTTTCAGTTTCATGAATATTCCCAACTTCCTCTTCTTGAACGTCTCGCGCCTGGTGGGTTACACAATAAACTCGTACTTGATCTTTGATCGAACCATGTTGACAAAAATCTCTGGAGCTACAAAATATAACGAAGAAAGTAAATTTCTTATCTAAATCAAGATATGTATATAAACATTTAGTACCACCATCATCATCATTAACATCATATGCATATACCCCTCCCTCGAAAAAGCATCGAACTTTAGTTTTAGCGCTAATAAAGTCTGGTTGTGCTATTTTTTTTGTGCATTCTATTAAAACAAATAAGGTCTTGTTGTGTTATTTTTTTTTTGTGGTTTCTATTAAAACAAATTATTTTAGCGCTAATAAAGTAATGTTTGTTGCGTTAATTTTTGTTTTATGGGATATTTAAAAAAAATGTTTAAAATCTATTTAAAAGAAATTGAATTTAGCACTAATAAAGTCTTGTTATGCTAATCTTTGTTTTATAAAATATTTGTAAAAAAAAATTAAAAAATTATTTTTTAATGTTTATAAAGTCTTTCTTTTAACGCTAATAAAAAAAATTATTTTAGCCCCAAGAAAATAGAGGAGTCTGTAGATGTAAATGCTATTTGAAAATTTTTAAAGAATTTAAATTTTCTATTCTAAATTATATAAAACAAATAGGTGGTTGTACAGTAAAACCTTTATAAATTAATACCATCGAGACCGAGAAATTTTATCAATTTAAAGAGGTATTAATATATCGATAAATTAATATTTTATTAATTAAAAGAGAGATGTTTAAAATTCTGTAAATTTAAGTACAATGTATTTAAAATAAATTATTAAAATTCATGTATCAACCGATTCAATGTAACTATTATATTAACTATTATATTAATTGAATTATATATTTATTAAATGAAATATTTTTTATATATATTTCAATATGAAAATAAACTAATTCATAATTTCAAATTATGTCTTCTCATCATCTAAAAGGTATCACAAAATCATTCATATGCGCAAAACATTATGTAAATACAAAAGGTCGAGATCATCCCACATGCACTCAAAAAGATTTACAAGAGTGGGTTGATGAAAAATATCGTTTGAAAGTTAGTCAAATTACCATAATATTTATAATTGTAATATTTACGAATTATTAATTTAGAGTTTTAATGGGACCTAATACTTATAAAGGTTTTTTCAAAAAAATTATTATTATATTATCTTATCGAATTGGATCATTTTTTTCAAAGGCCCGAGTCGGGACCAGACGTTTTTATTATATTAAAGAGGTTATTAATTTATCGAGTATTAATTTATAGAGGTTTTACTGTATTCTAAATTTTATAAAACAAATTTATTTTATGAGATAAAGAGGAGTAAATGCTATTTGAAAATTCGAGTAATCCTCAAAGTGTAGATTAGATAAAACCTAAGAAAAATATAGGTTTTTTTAGGTTGAAATTCCAAAGTTTTCAAATATTTACCAAAATCAAGTAGAAAACAACCAAATTTTCAAATATCCACCAAAATAAGGTAGAAAACAAAAAAAAAATCAATGAAATGCACAACTAATCAAAAGCAAAAAAAAATAAAACAGCTAAGGTAATAAGCTGTGAGAGCAAAACAAAATTTCAAATATCCACCAAAATATTTTTATAAAATATTTGTAAAAAAAATTTAAAAAATTATTTTTTAATGTTTATAAAGTCTTTCTTTTAACGCTTTTTGAAAATTTTAAAAGAATTCAAATTTTCTATTCTAAATTATATAAAACAAATGGGTAGTTGTATTCTAAATTTTATAAAACAAATTTGTTTTATGAGATATTTTAAAAAATTGTTTAATAAAAATTGTGTTTTAGCGCTAAGAAAAAAATATAGTGCTAAAAATAAAGAGGAGTAATGCTATTTGAAAATTCGAGTATTCCTCAAAGTGCAGATTAGATAAAACCTAAGAAATATAGGTTATTTTAGGTTGAAATTCCAATGTTTTCAAATATTCACCAAAATCAGGTAGAAAACAACAAAATTTTCAAATATCCACCAAAATAAGTTAGAAAACAAAAAAAAAATCAATGGAATCCACAACTAATCAAAAGCAAAACAAAATAAAACAACTAAAGTAATAAGCTGTGAGACCAAAACAAAATTTCAAATATTCACCAAAATAAGGTAGAAAAGAACAAAAAGTTTTTCAATAAAATTCACAACTAATCACACATAACAATAAAACAAAATAAAACAACTAAAACAAAATAAAACAGCTAAGGTAAGAAGATGTGAGAACAAAAATGAGCGTTATTGAGTATCAGCCGAAGTAAAGATTGCTCATGATTTCAAAACTAATCATCAAACGACCTGTTTTCCTTTCCAACGGGGATCTATCCTTTTAGGCGCTTCAAAATTCATATCATCCCCGTTCGCCTCTTCAGAATTCAGATCAATCCTGATTGTATCTCCAACATTCATATCAACGCCAGTACTGGATGTCCCGACAACAGCAATCAAAGAATCGACCATTTCAATATTTTCCCTAGTAAGCGAAGCATCTCCTGGAGTTCGAGAGAGTTAATCGAAATTGGATCTTCTCTCGGCTACACACTTAGCCAAGTCAAGTTCCTTCTCCAGTGTGTGAACTTTCATCATCTTCTTGTCAACGTTCTTGAAGATCCTAGCCAGATTCTGCATGAGAAACCCATCTTGATCTACTCTGCTGTTTGAATGGGAAGAAGTACAAGGCGGCAGAGTGACAAACTTTTCGATCGTCGGGAATGCTTCTTCTGGTGAAGGCCTCTGGCTGGGCCCGTCTCGAGTAACAATGACGCTACACATTTCGACATCGCAGAGTGTTTTCAATTCGTTCAGTTTCTTGAATATTCCCGACTTCCTCTTCTTGAACGTCTCGCGCCTGGTACGTTCAAGAGCAATAAACTCGTACTTGATCTTTGATCGAACCATGATGACAAAAATCTCTGGAGCTACAAAATAAAACCAAAAAAGTCAATTTATTATCTTAATCAAGATATGCATATAAACATTTAGTACCACCATTATCATCATTAACATCATATGCATATACCCCTCTCTCGAAAAAGCATCAAACTTTAATTTTAGCGCTAATAAAGTTTTGTGTGCTATTTTTTGTTGTTCTATTAAAACAAATTGTTTTAGCACTAATAAAGTAATCTTTGTTGTGCTAATTTTTGATTTATTTGATAATTTTAAAAAATTGTTTAAAATCTATTTAAAAGAAATTATTTTAGTACTTATAAAGTCTTGTGAGCTAATCTTTGTTTTCTAAAATATTTAAAAAAAAAAATTAAAAAAATTATTTTTTAGTGCTAATAAAGTCTTTGTTTTAATGATAATAAAAAAAATTATTTTAGCGAATAACGAGGACTTTATAGATATAAATGCTATCTGAAATTTTTTTAAAAATTCAAACTAAAGAAAAAAATGGTCCTATTTCATTCTAAATTAAATAAAACAAATTGGTGGTTGTATTCTAAATTATATAAAACAAATATGTTTTATGAGATATTTTAAAAAATTGTTTAAAAAAAATATTTTTTAGTTCTAATAAAGTTTTTATTTTAGCGCTAATAAAACAAATTAGCGCTAAGAATAAATAAGGAGTACTCTATAAATGTAAATGGTATTTGAAAGTTCAAGTATTCTTCCAAGTGTAGCTTAGATAAAACCTGCCAAATATGTTTTTTTAGGTTCAAATTCGAAAGTTTTCAAATAACAAAAAGTTTTTCAATGGAATCCACAACTGTTGGATATCCCACATCGATTGGAATAAGAACCCTGGGCTCACATATAAGTTGGAGAACCTTAATACCTTAACAAATGTTATTGGCCCAACTTTGACATGGTATCAGAGCGGGCCCAATACGATTGGATCCCCCAGCCGCCGGAATTTCCGGCTCGCCACAAAGATGGCATTAATCCACGAGTAGAGCCGATTCGCCACAAAGATGGCATTAATCCACGAGGCCTTTTAAGGTGTTATTGGCCCAAGTAAAAATTTCCGGCCTACTCGTGAGGGAGAGTGTTGGATATCCCACATCGATTGGAATAAGAACCCCCGGCCTTTTAAGGTGTTATTGGCCAAGTAAATATTGCTCATGATTTCGAGGCCTTTTAAGGTGCCTTTTAAGGTGTTATTGGCCCAAGTAAAAATTTCCGGCCTACTCGTGAGGGAGAGTGTTGGATATCCCACATCGATTGGAATAAGAACCCCGGCCTTTTAAGGTGTTATTGGCCAAGTAAATATTGCTCATGATTTCGAGGCCTTTTAAGGTGCCTTTTAAGGTGTTATTGGCCCAAGTAAAAATTTCCGGCCTACTCGTGAGGGAGAGTGTTGGATATCCCACATCGATTGGAATAAGAACCCCCGGCCTTTTAAGGTGTTATTGGCCAAGTAAATATTGCTCATGATTTCAAGACGAATCATCAAAGGATCTGTTTTCCATCTATCATTTTAAAAAAATTGTTTAAAATCTATTTAAAAGAAATTATTTTAGCACTAATAAAGTCTTGTGGTGCTAATCTTTGTTTTCTGAAATATTTTAAAAAATTTATTTTTTTAGTGCTAATAAAGTCTTTGTTTTAACAATAATAAAAAAAATTATTTTAGCGCTAAGAATAACGAGGAGTTTATAGATATAAATGTTATTTTAAATTTTTTAAAGAATTCAAACTAAAGAAAAAAATGGTCCTATTTCTATTCTAAATTAAATAAAACAGTACTAGAAAACACCAGCAATCAAGGAATCGACCATTTCAATCTTTCCTCCAGTAAGCGAAGCATCTCCTGGGAGAGGGTTAATCGAAATTGGCTCTTCTCTCGGCTACACACTTAGGCAAGTCAAGTTCCTTCTCCAGTGTGTGAACTTTCATGATCTTCTTGTCCATGTTCTTGGAGATCCTAACATGAGAAACCCATCTTGATCCACTCTGCTGTTTGAGTGGGAAGAAGTAGAAAGCGGCAGAGTGACGAACTTTTCGATCGTCGGGAGTGTTTCGTCTGTTAAAGGCCAGACTTCTGGCTAGGCCCGTCCCCAGTAACGATGACGCTACACATTTCGACATCGCATAATGTTTTCAATTATTTCAGTATCATTAATATTCCCGACTTCCTCTTCTTGAACGTCTTGCGTCTGGTGCGTTACAGCAATAAACTCGTACTTGATCATTGATCGAACCATGTTGACAAAAATCTCTGGAGCTACAAAATACAACGAAGAAAGTAAATTTCTTATCTGAATCAAGATATGCATATAAACATTTAGTATCACCATTATCATCATTAACATCATATGCATATACCCTTCCCTGAAAAAGCATCGAACATTAGTTTTAGGGCTAATAAAGTCTGGTTATGCTATTTTTTTTGTGCGTTCTATTAAAACAAATAAAGTCTTGTTGTGCAATTTTTTTGTGAGTTCTATTAAAACAAATTATTTTAGCGATAATAAAGTAATCTTTGTTGGGTAATTTTTGTTTTATGGGATATTTAAAAAAAAAATGTTTAAAATCTATTTAAAAGAAATTGTTTTGGCACTAATAAAGTCATGTTGTGCTAATCTTTGTTTTATAAAATATTTGTAAAAAAAATTTAAAAAATTATTTTTTAATGTTTATAAAGTCTTTCTTTTAACGCTAATAAAAAAAATTATTTTAGCGCTAAGAAAATAGAGGAGTCTATAGATGTAAATGCTATTTGAAAATTTTAAAAGAATTCAAATTTTCTATTCTAAATTATATAAAACAAATGGGTAGTTGTATTATAAATTTTATAAAACAAATTTGTTTTATGAGATATTTTAAAAAATTGTTTAAAAAAATTGTGTTTTAGCGTTAAGAAAAAAAAATAGTGCTAAAAATAAAGAGGAGTAAATGCTATTTGAAAATTCGAGTATTCCTCAAAGTGTAGATTAGATAAAACCTAAGAAATATAGTTTTTTAAGGTTGAAATTCCAAAGTTTTCAAATATTCACCAAAATCAGGTAGAAAACAATCTTGTTGGTATCTCCAGCATTCATATCAACGCGGAAGTCCCAACACCAGCAATCAAGGAATCGATCATTTCAATCTTTTCCTCCAGTAAGCGAAGCATCTCCTGGAGTTCGAGAGAGTTAATCGAAATTGGCTCTTCTCTCGGCTACACACTTAGCCAAGTCAAGATCCTTCTCCAGTGTGTGAAATCCTAGCCAGATTCTGCATGAGAAACCCATCTTGATCCACTCTGCTGTTTGAGTGGGAAGAAGTAGAAGGCGGCAGAGTGACGAACTTTTCGATCGTCTGGTGAAGGCCAGACTTCTAGCTGGGCCCGTTGTTGGATTTGTGTCCTTCATTCCACGTGTCTTGTACCGAGATAAGTTATATAGTGCGTCCTATGTAGATGGATCGATTAGTCGGTGTTATGTGTCTTGTAGAGAACACGAACTTAACACTTGATGATCATGCCAAATGAGTCACACGGCCCTCTTGATCATGTATACTTGGAGTATACAAACTTCGGTTGGGAATCGGGGTGAAACGACGAAGAAAACGGAGAGAAATCATATTCTGGACCGCCAAGCGGCCGCTACGCCCCCCAAGCGGGCGCTTGAGGTAAGTCGGTGGACCAAGCGGCCGCTTGACCCCCCAGGCGGGCGCTTGGTCCTCCAGATCGCGAATTTTTGGAAAGTTTGCGATTTCCTTCCTTTTTGGACTCCTACGCCTACTAGGAAACCCTAAGGGATTACTCCTATATAAAGGGACCTTAAGACCACGAAATTCACTACTACATTATCATATATTCGTGAGAGAATTTCGTGGAGAGGCCGAAGGAATCGAGGAATCGAGCGGGGTTCGTTCCAAGTCCAAGTTCACGTCGTTTCAAGGATCAAGGAGGGTTCGTGCAACGAATTGAGGCCGGGTACTTTCGCGGCTGATCCATCTACGTCCGGGCATCAATTATTAAGAAGAATCACAAGGTACACGATTCTTAAACTAACTCATTAATTGTTCTTACTACATACGTGCGCACTAGATCCATGATTAGGGTTTTACGTGTTTATGCATGATTCTTTCTTCCGCACTTTTTCATGCTTGTAAAATACGTAAATCCATCTATTGGGGTATGGATGAGATTCATACAAATCCCAACAGTGGTATCAGAGCCTTGGTCGTGCGTTTGCGTATGCGCGTAGAACAAGTGCCTATAAAAATTGTTTTTATTTTTATTTGTGAATTTTTCGTGGACTATTTTTTGGAAAAATAGTATTTGATTGTATGTTAATTTAATTGGATTATTTTTCATAAATCAAGTGTCCATGAATTTTTTGTGATTTATTCATGTAATTTTTCATGGAATATTTTTTGGAAAAATAGTACTTGATTTGATGTTAAAAATTTATTCGATTATTTTTGTATGCATAAATCAAATCTCCATGATGTGAAATTCGGAATTGATAAATTTATTTGGAATATTATTTGTCAATTTTATCTCTTAATCATGATTAATAAAGAAATTAGAATTCTTGTATTTTTCATGAAGTTCATGTTTTATCAAATTTTCAAAACAATGCCTAATTTGTCTTTCAAAGATTAATTTCAAGCCGATCTATTCTACACCTCGGGGAGTGGGAATGAGACCAGAGTGCTTAAATTAGTCGATGACGCAAATTAGAGACTTTCGAACCATGGGATGGTACGATCGTCTGGTTGGCTCCCCCATGTCACATGGGAGATAGGGCGCAATTGCATGATAAATCGCTGGTTAGAAACCTCGAGTTTTCACTTACGATTTATTGCGTTTTGATTATTGGGATGATTATGACGGGGATACAAATAAAAGGCGATTATTGGGAATAATCGTTGTTGAAACAATTAAATCTGAATTTTATTGAGAATAAAAATTAATAGGCATTTTTTGAGTTAATTGTTGCATCTTGCCTGCTAGGAATTGAGAATTCTTGTGCTTGATAGATGTTATGCTCTGCGGTAGTATGCATGCTTTAGGTTTATATTATGCGTTTTCATCATGTTCAATCGATTAAAACAAAACCTGCATGTATAGTCTCATAAAATGAGTTATCGCCTTGTCCAATTAGACACACCCCCTAAAGCTCTCGATCATCAATTAGTAGGTTCCGCCTCCGCGGGGTGCTATATTTTTTATCTTGAGATAAGGTGAGGGTAGAGGAACAACGAGGCCTCTACAACGTGTTTTTGGTTTCTCATCGACGAACCCACTGGAGGCGTGGTAGTCGAGGCGAGGAGATAAGAATGAGATTCTTATCGACCAAGAGTGTTATTGTCGATAATGAGACTATTGAAATAACATTGACAATGAGATTGTCTACCTATCTTGGATTTTTCGAGTGTCAAGCTCTCCTTGGCTCGAGAAATTGCGAGATGAGGATCTTGGAATTATTTTGTTCTAGAGACACCAATGTTGGACATTGGAGAACGAAATAGACAACTATATAAGTGTTCTAGGAACGACTTGTTGTCAAACATTGAATGTTTACTAAATACTTGTTTATTTCATTCTGTAGTTAATATGTCGTCAACTAACTCAATCAACCCAAGTACCATGCGTTCAATCCTTGAGAAGGAAAAATTGAACGGTACTAATTTTCTCGATTGGCATCAAAATTTGAGAATTGCTCTCAAATACGAGAAACGAGAGACTGTGCTGGAAACTCCTATTCCTAAAATTACTCCAAATTCCACTGGTCCTGAAAAGACCAATGTCAAGAAGATTGAGGAAGCCTCGCGAGAGGTGACCTGCATCATGCTAGGGGCCATGGAACCCGCCTTTCAAAGGCAGTTCGAACACATGGATGCCTATAGCATCATTGAACAACTCAAGAGCATGTTCGGGGAACAAGCGAGGATTGAGAGGTTCAATGTCCTTCGTGACATAATGGATACAAAGCTTCAAAAAGGGAAACCTGTTGGGCCACACGTGCAAAAGATGATGGGTCTTTTTGCGACGAGTGAGCGCCTAGGATTCCCATATGAAGAGGCATTGGCAGTAGATATCGTTCTGCACTCGTTGCATGATGGTTATGACTCCTTTAGGACGAACTATCATGTGAACGGAGTTCAGAAATCGTTGATGGATCTACATGGTCTTTTGAAGACTGTAGAACCCTCGATTAAGAGCAACTCTGGGAGAGATGTTCTTATGATAAAGGAAGGAGGAATTTCTAAAAGGAAGAACAAGTCCAAAGTCAAAGGCAAGGGAAAAGCTGTTGCTGCACCCAAGGCCAAAGACAAGAAGAAGAATGCGGTGGGACCGATATGCTTCTACTGCAATGGCGAGGGCCATTACAAGAGGGACTGTTCTAAATACAAGGAAGATGTGAAGAATGGGGTCGCCCCATCGTCTTCAGGTATTTTCGTTGTAGATATACATTTTTCTGACACTACTTCATGGGTATTGGATACCGGTTGTGGAACTCACATTGTTCGAAATGTGCAGGGACTGCAAAGAAGTAAGAAGTTAGAGAAAGGTGAAGTCCATCTGCGCGTGGGGAATGGAGCGAGGGTCGCTGCATTAGCCGTAGGGACTTATAGTTTATCTTTGCCCTCTGGGCTCGTACTAGAACTCAATAATGTTTATTTTGTTCCTAGTATAACCATGAATATTATTTCTATTTCTGCATTGGATGCTGAAGGATTTAATTTTACGATTATTAATGGAGTTTTTTCGTTGTTTAATCGTGATGTATTTTATGGTTTAGCACGTCTTGAGCGTGGCTTATACGTGCTCGATTTAGATAAACAAATCTACAATATAAATACCAAACGAGCTAAATCAAACGAGACTAACGAAACATACCTCTGGCACTGTCGTTTAGGCCATATAAACACCAAGCGTGTTGAGAGACTCCTCAAGGAGGGTGTTCTCAAATCATTTGATTTGGAATCATTTGATACATGCGATGGGTGTCTATTAGGCAAAATGACGAAATCACCATTTCTGGGAACTGGTGAGCGAGCTAGTGATCTATTGGGCCTTATACACACTGATGTGTGTGGACCAATGAGTTCACCGGCACGAGGTGGTTACGTATACTTCATAACTTTTACTGATGATTTAAGTAGATATGGTTATGTCTATTTAATGAAGCATAAGTCGGAATCTTTTGAGCGATTCAAAGAATTCCAAAATGAAGTAGAAAATCAACTTGGCAAGACGATAAAAGTCCTTCGATCGGATCGAGGAGGCGAATATCTGAGTCATGAGTTTGATGATCATCTAGTGAAGTGTGGGATTAGATCTCAACTCACCCCTCCTGGAACTCCTCAGTTGAATGGAGTGTCTGAAAGAAGGAATCGAACTCTGTTGGACATGGTTCGATCTATGATGAGCTCAGCAAAACTTCCTATATCCTTTTGGGGACATGCACTCTCTATTGCTGCTCTAATACTGAACAGGACACCGTCAAAGGCTATGAGTAAGACACCATATGAGATATGGAGTGGGAGGGTCCCGAATTTGTCTTATCTAAAGATTTGGGGTTGCGAAGCCTATGTCAAGAGAAATATCTCTGGCAAGCTTGAACCCAAATCTGACAAGGTTTTCTTTGTGGGATACCCAAAAGAAACCCGAGGATATCATTTCTACAACCAATCAGAGAACAAAGTTTTTGTTGCTCGTGATGGTGTCTTTCTGGAAAAGGAATTCCTTTCTAAGAAAGATAGTGGGAGTAAAGTTGTTCTGGACGAGGTGCATGATGAACAACCAGTTGCCGAGGAAACAAACGACGAGGTCGTAGTGATTCCTGAACCCTCGCAGGTGGTAGCTGATCCTCGTAGGTCAGGGAGGACAATAACTCGTCCCGCTAGATATATTAATATCTTAAGGAATGAGGAACCATCCACCTATAGTCAAGCCGTGACAAGTCCGGATTCCGAGAAATGGCTGAGAGCCATGAAATCTGAAATGGACTCCATGTCTGAGAATCAAGTCTGGGACTTGATCGATTTACCTCAAGAGGCTAGGCCTATTGAGTGTAAGTGGGTCTATAAGATTAAGACCGACATGAATGGAAAACCCGAGGTTTTCAAAGCTAGATTGGTAGCAAAAGGATTTCGCCAAATCCACGGGGTGGACTACGACGAGACCTATTCACCAGTCGCGATGCTTAAGTCTATCAGGATACTTCTTGCCATTGCCGCTCATTATGATTATGAGATATGGCAAATGGATGTTAAAACCGCCTTCTTGAATGGAATTCTTGAAGAGGATGTGTATATGACACAGCCTGAAGGGTTTATCGATCCAAAAGGGGCTAAGAAGGTATGCAAGCTTAAGAGAGCCATTTATGGACTCAAGCAAGCATCTCGGAGTTGGAATATGCGTTTCGACGAAGCCGTAAAGGAATTCGGTTTTGAACGTAACCCAGAGGAATCTTGTGTATACAAGAAGGTCAGTGGGAGCGCAATCGTTTTTCTTGTGTTGTATGTCGATGACATACTCCTTATTGGAAATGACATTCCGATGTTGAACTCTGTAAAAGAGTGGCTAGGAAAGTGTTTCTCAATGAAGGATCTGGGAGAAGCACAATACATATTGGGCATCAAGATCTATCGGAATAGATCTAAAAGGATGCTTGGACTAAGTCAAGAGTCTTATATTGACAAGATACTTGAAAGGTTCAAGATGAAGGACTCTAAGAAGGGTCTTCTACCCATGACACATGGCTCAAAACTTAGTCTTAAACAGTGCCCGCAAGGACCTGTTGAGCAAAAAAGGATGGATAATGTTCCTTATGCTTCGGCAATAGGATCGATTATGTATGCCATGATATGTACGAGGCCAGACGTATCGTATGCTTTGAGCATGACGAGTCGTTTTCAATCGAACCCGGGTGAGGCGCATTGGACTGCGGCCAAAAACATTCTCAGATACCTTAATCGGACTAAGGAGAATTATCTTGTCTATGGGGGACAAAATGAGTTAGAAATGACGGGCTATACGGACGCGAGTTTTCAGACTGATGATGACGATCAGCAATCTCAGTCTGGTTACGTCTTCTGTCTGAACGGAGGAGCGGTTAGTTGGAAGAGTTCCAAGCAAACCTCTGTCGCCGACTCAACTACAGAGTCTGAGTACATTGCAGCCTCGGAGGCTGGAAAGGAAGGTGTATGGATGAAAAAGTTCCTTGAGGAACTTGGTGTCGTCCCCAGTGCTGCCAAACCTATGGTTCTCTATTGCGATAATAGTGGAGCCATAGCTCAAGCAAAAGAGCCAAGGGATCACCACAAAGTCAAACACATACTCAGGAAATATCACGTCATCCGCGACTTCGTGGGAAGAGGTGATATAGAAATACGCAAGATAGCAACCGAGAAGAACGTTGCTGATCCATTTACTAAACCTCTCCCGCAGTTAAGGCATAATACCTTATTTGATGCGATAGGAATTAAACGTCTTGAGGACTAATTCTTAAGTTGTAATTTATTTTACTTCGGAGATTACAATGTAAACATTCATTTTTATTAATAAATCAATTTTATTCATATTCTCATGGTTTGGATTATATGAACTGTTCAACGTAGATTTTAAATTTTATCTGAGTTATGTGATAATGTCACATAGTGAGGCTCAGTGATTGAACAAAAATTAAAATCAACTTAAGTCCCTAATCTAGATCACCGTGTACGAACAGACACAATTGATCAATATAAAGATTAGATTGCAAGTTGTACTATAGCGCCACCTCATGGGCTAGACGTGAGACGTCGAGTACAATTGTATAGACAACGGCTGAGAGCTGGGTGTCGGACGTGACTCGCCTAAGAATGGTATATAAGGCAGTGTGTCATGATACCAATTCTTATAGCTTTCGGACGTCTCCTCAGACCTGAGTAGTCTAGAGTAGCTACATTGTGGAATGTTGTGTTTTGACGCTGTCAAACGCTTTCGGTAAAACGGAGCTATAAAGATAGTCGTTGGATACCTCAAGAAGCAAGTGGGAGCACTTAGATTGAAAAGATGGGATTATCCTCCTACGAGGTAGGATTAAATGTCTTAAAGGCCACTCGGAGAGTTGGGATTGCAAAACTGCATGGCCATGCCCGGATATGTATCATGGTGATCATCCGGTTCGCAATTCGCTCAAGAGATCCGAGAAAGGTTCGAACGGAACGAGGGTGACACTGGTCTTACCTCTAGTTCGGACTTAGACATCAAGCGATAAGGGAAACGTGGATACACACTGGAACTGAAGTCCAAGTGGGAGATTGTTGGATTTGTGTCCTTCATTCCACGTGTCTTGTACCGAGATAAGTTATATAGTGCGTCCTATGTAGATGGATCGATTAGTCGGTGTTATGTGTCTTGTAGAGAACACGAACTTAACACTTGATGATCATGCCAAATGAGTCACACGGCCCTCTTGATCATGTATACTTGGAGTATACAAACTTCGGTTGGGAATCGGGGTGAAACGACGAAGAAAACGGAGAGAAATCATATTCTGGACCGCCAAGCGGCCGCTACGCCCCCCAAGCGGGCGCTTGAGGTAAGTCGGTGGACCAAGCGGCCGCTTGACCCCCCAGGCGGCCGCTTGGTCCTCCAGATCGCGAATTTTTGGAAAGTTTGCGATTTCCTTCCTTTTTGGACTCCTACGCCTACTAGGAAACCCTAAGGGATTACTCCTATATAAAGGGACCTTAAGACCACGAAATTCACTACTACATTATCATATATTCGTGAGAGAATTTCGTGGAGAGGCCGAAGGAATCGAGGAATCGAGCGGGGTTCGTTCCAAGTCCAAGTTCACGTCGTTTCAAGGATCAAGGAGGGTTCGTGCAACGAATTGAGGCCGGGTACTTTCGCGGCTGATCCATCTACGTCCGGGCATCAATTATTAAGAAGAATCACAAGGTACACGATTCTTAAACTAACTCATTAATTGTTCTTACTACATACGTGCGCACTAGATCCATGATTAGGGTTTTACGTGTTTATGCATGATTCTTTCTTCCGCACTTTTTCATGCTTGTAAAATACGTAAATCCATCTATTGGGGTATGGATGAGATTCATACAAATCCCAACACCCGTCCCCAGTAACGATGACGCTACACATTTCGACATGGCATAGTGTTTTCAATTCTTTCAGTTTCATGAATATTCCCGACTTCCTCTTCTTGAACGTCTCGCGCCTGGTGAGTTACAAAAAGTTTTCAAATAACAAAAAGTTTTTCAATGGAATCCACAACTAATCACACATAACAACAAAATAAAATAAAATAGCTAAGGTAAGAAGATGTGAGAACAAAACTGAGCGTTATCGAGTATCAGTCGAAGTAAATATTGTTCATGAATTCAAGACTAATCATCAACAGATCTGTTTAATATTGCTAATGATTTCAAGACGAATCATCAAAGGATCTGTTTTCCTTTCCAACGGGGATCTATCCTGTTAGGCGCTTCAGCATTCATGTCATCGTTGCTCGCCTCTTGAGAATTCAGAACAATCCTGTTGGTATCTCCAGCATTCATATCAACGCGGAAGTCCCAACACCAGCAATCAAGGAATCGACCATTTCAATCTTTTCCTCCAGTAAGCGAAGCATCTCCTGGAGTTCGAGAGAGTTAATCGAAATTGGCTCTTCTCTCGGCTACACACTTAGCCAAGTCAAGATCCTTCTCCAGTGTGTGAACTTTCATGATCTTCTTGTCCACGTTCTTGGAAATCCTAGCCAGATTCTGCATGAGAAACCCATCTTGATCAACTCTGCTGTTTGAGTGGGAGGAAGTAGAAGGCGGCAGAGTGACGAACTTTTCGATCGTCTGGTGAAGGCCAGACTTCTAGCTGGGCCCGTCCCCAGTAACGATGACGCTACACATTTCGACATGGCATAGTGTTTTCAATTCTTTCAGTTTCATGAATATTCCCGACTTCCTCTTCTTGAACGTCTCGCGCCTGGTGAGTTACACAATAAACTCGTACTTGATCTTTGATCGAACCATGTTGACAAAAATCTCTGGAGCTACAAAATACAACGAAGAAAGTAAATTTCTTATCTAAATCAAGATATGTATATAAACATTTAGTACCACCATCATCATTAACATCATATGCATATACCCCTCCCTCCAAAAAGCATGGAACTTTAGTTTTAGCGCTAATAAAGTGTGGTTGTGCTATTTTTTTTGTGCGTTCTATTAAAACAAATAAAGTCTTTTTGTGCTATTTTTTTTTTGTGGGTTCTATTAAAACAAATTGTTTTAGCGCTAATAAAGTAATCTTTGTTGGCTAATTTTTGTTTTATGGGATATTTAAAAAAATGTTTAAAATCTATTTAAAAGAAATTGTTTTAGCACTAATAAAGTCTTGTTGTGCTAATCTTTGTTTTATAAAATATTTGTAAAAAAAATTAAAAAATTATTTTTTAATGTTTATAAAGTCTTTCTTTTAACGCTAATAAAAAAAATTATTTTAGCGCTAAGAAAATAGAGGAGTCGGTAGATGTAAATGCTATTTGAAAATTTTAAAAGAATTCAAATTTTCTATTCTAAATTATATAAAACAAATGGGTGGTTGTATTCTAAATTTTATAAAACAAATTTGTTTTATGAGATATTTTAAAAAATTGTTTAAAAAAAATTGTGTTTTAGCGCTAAGAAAAAAATATAGTGCTAAAAATAAAGAGGAGTAAATGCTATTTGAAAATTCGAGTATTCCTCAAACTGTAGATTAGATAAAACCTAAGAAATATAGGTTATTTTAGGTTAAAATTCCAAAGTTTTCAAATATTCACCAAAATCAGGTAGAAAACAACCAAATTTTCAAATATCCACCAAAATAAGGTAGAAAACAAAAAAACAAATTTAATGGAATCCACAACTAATCAAAAGCAAAACAAAATAAAACATCTAAGGTAATAAGCTGTGAGACCAAAAAAAAAATTCAAATATTCACCAAAATAAGGTAGAAAAGAATTCAGATCAATCCTAATGGTATCTCCAACATTCATATCAACGCCAGTACTGGAAGTCCCGACAACAGCAATCAAAGAATCCACCATTTCAATATTTTCCTCTAGTAAGCGAAGTATCTCCTGGAGTTCGAGAGAGTTAATCGAAATTGGATCTTCTCTCGGCTACACACTTAGCCAAGTCAAGTTCCTTCTCCAGTGTGTGAACTTTTATGATTTTCTTGTCCACGTTCTTGGAGATCCTAGCCAGATTCTGCACGAGAAACCCATCTTGATCCACTCTGCTGTTTGAGTGGGAAGAAGTACAAGGCGGCAGAGTGACAAACTTTTCGATCGTCGGGAATGCTTCGTCTGGTGAAGGCCAGACTTCTGGCTGGGCCCGTCCCCAGTAAAGATGACGCTACACATTTCGACATGACATAGTGTTTTCAATTCTTTCAGTTTCATGAATATTCCCAACTTCCTCTTCTTGAACGTCTCGCGCCTGGTGGGTTACACAATAAACTCGTACTTGATCCTAGCCAGATTCTGCATTAGAAACAGCTAAGGTAATAAGCTGTGAGACCAAAACAAAATTTCAAATATCCACCAAAATAAGGTAGAAAAGAACAAGAAGTTTTTCAATAAAATTCACAACTAATCACACATAACAACAAAACAAAATAAAACAGCTAAGGTAAGAAGATGTGAGAACAAAAATGAGCGTTATTGAGTATCGGCCGAAGTAAAGATTGCTCATGATTTCAAAACGAATCATCAAACGACCTGTTTTCCTTTCCAACGGGGATCTATCCTTTTAGGCGCTTCAAAATTCATATCATCCCCGTTCGCCTCTTCAGAATTCAGATCAATCCTGATGGTATCTCCAACATTCATATCAACGCCAGTACTGGAAGTCCCAACAACAGCAATCAAAGAATCGACCATTTCAGTATTTTCCTCTAGTAAGCGAAGCATTTCCTGGAGTTCGAGAGAGTTAATCGAAATTGGATCTTCTCTCGGCTACACACTTAGCCAAGTCAAGTTCCTTCTCCAGTGTGTGAACTTTCATGATCTTCTTGTCCACTTTCTTGGAGATCCTAGCCAAATTCTGCACGAGAAACCCATCTTTATCCACTCTGCTGTTTGAGTGGGAAGAAGTACAAGGCGGCAAAGTGACAAACTTTTCGATCGTCGGGAATGCTTCGTCTGGTGAAGGCCTCTGGCTGGGCCCGTCTCCAGTAACAATGACGCTACACATTTCGACATCGCAGAGTGTTTTCAATTCGTTCAGTTTCTTGAATATTCCCGACTTCCTCTTCTTGAACGTCTCGTGCCTGGTACGTTCAAGAGCAATAAACTCGTACGGGATCTTTGATCGAACCATGATGACAAAAATCTCTGGAGCTACAAAATAAAAAGAAAAAAGTCAATTTATTATCTTAATCAAGATATGCATATAAACATTTAGTACCACCATCATCATCATTAACATCATATGCAAATACCCCTCTTTCGAAAAAGCATCAAACTTTAGTTTTAGCGCTAATAAAGTTTTTTGTGCTATTTTTTGTTCATTCTATTAAAACAAATTGTTTTAGCGCTAATAAAGTAATCTGTTGTGCTAATTTTTGTTTTATGTGATATTTTAAAAAAATTGTTTAAAATCTATTTAAATGAAATTATTTTAACACTAATAAAGTCTTGTTGTGCTAATCTTTTTTTTCTGAAAATATTATTTTAAAAAAAATTAAAAAATATATATATTTTTTAGTGCTAATAAAGTTTTTCTTTTAACCATAATAAAAAAAATTATTTTAGCGCTAAGAATAACGATGAGTTTATATATATAAATGCTATTTGAATTTTTTTAAAGAATTCAAATTAAAGAAAAAAATGGTCTTATTTCTATTCTAAATTAAATAAAACAAATTGGTGGTTGTATTCTAAATTATATAAAAGAAATATGTTTTATAAGATATTTTAAAAAAATGTTTAAAAAAATATTTTTTAGTTCTAATAAAGTTTTTATTTTAGCGCTAACAAAAAAAAAATTAGTTCTAAGAATAAATAAGGAGGAGTCTATAAATGTAAATAGTATTTGAAAATTCAAGTATTCCTCCAAGTGTAGCTTAGATAAAACCTACGAAATAGATTTTTTTAGGTTCAAATTCGAAAGTTTTCAAATAACAAAAAGTTTTTCAATGGAATCCACAACTAATCACACATAACAACAAAATAAAATAAAATAGCTAAGGTAAGAAGATATGAGAACAAAACTGAGCGTTATTGAGTATCAGTCGAAGTAAATATTGTTCATGAATTCAAGACTAATCATCAACAGATCTGTTTAATATTGCTAATGATTTCAAGACGAATCATCAAAGGATCTGTTTTCCTTTCCAATGGGGATCTATCCTGTTAGGCGCTTCAGCATTCATGTCATCGTTGCTCTCCTCTTGAGAATTCAGAACAATCCTGTTGGTATCTCCAGCATTCATATCAACGCGGAAGTCCCAACATCAGCAATCAAGGAATCGACCATTTCAATCTTTTCCTCCAGTAAGCGAAGCATCTCCTGGAGTTCGAGAGAGTTAATCGAAATTGGCTCTTCTCTCGGCTACACACTTAGCCAAGTCAAGATCCTTCTCCAGTGTGTGAACTTTCATGATCTTCTTGTCCACGTTCTTGGAAATCCTAGCCAGATTCTGCATGAGAAACCCATCTTGATCCACTCTGCTGTTTGAGTGGGAAGAAGTAGAAGGCGGCAGAGTGACGAACTTTTCGATCGTCGGGAATGCTTCGTCTGGTGAAGGCCAGACTTCTAGCTGGGCCCGTCCCCAGTAACGACATGGCATAGTGTTTTCAATTCTTTCAGTTTCAGGAATATTCCGGACTTCCTCTTTTTGAATGTCTCGCGCCTGGTGAGTTACACAATAAACTCGTACTTGATCTTTGATCGAACTATGTTGACAAAAATCTCTGGAGCTACAAAATAAAACGAAGAAAGTAAATTTCTTATCTTAATCAAGATATGTATATAAACATTTAGTACCACCATCATCATCATTAACATCATATGAATATACCCCTCCCTCCAAAAAGCATGGAACTTTAGTTTTAGCGCTAATAAAGTCTGGTTGTGCTATTTTTTTTATGCGTTCTATTAAAACAAATAAAGTCTTGTTGTGCTATTTTTTTTGTGGGTTCTATTAAAACAAATTATTTTAGCGCTAATAAAGTAATCTTTGTTGGCTAATTTTTGTTTTATGGGATATTTAAAAAAAATGTTTAAAATCTATTTAAAAGAAATTGTTTTAGCACTAATAAAGTCTTGTTGGGCTAATCTTTGTTTTATAAAATATTTGTAAAAAAAATTTAAAAAATTATTTTTTAATGTTTATAAAGTCTTTCTTTTAACGCTTTTTGAAAATTTTAAAAGAATTCAAATTTTCTATTCTAAATTATATAAAACAAATGGGTAGTTGTATTCTAAATTTTATAAAACAAATTTGTTTTATGAGATATTTTAAAAAATTGTTTAATAAAAATTGTGTTTTAGCGCTAAGAAAAAAATATAGTGCTAAAAATAAAGAGGAGTAATGCTATTTGAAAATTCGAGTATTCCTCAAAGTGCAGATTAGATAAAACCTAAGAAATATAGGTTATTTTAGGTTGAAATTCCAAAGTTTTCAAATATTCACCAAAATCAGGTAGAAAACAACAAAATTTTCAAATATCCACCAAAATAAGTTAGAAAACAAAAAAAAAATCAATGGAATCCACAACTAATCAAAAGCAAAACAAAATAAAACAGCTAAAGTAATAAGTTGTGAGACCAAAACAAAATTTCAAATATTCACCAAAATAAGGTAGAAAAGAACAAAAAGTTTTTCAATAAAATTCACAACTAATCACACATAACAATAAAACAAAATAAAACAACTAAAACAAAATAAAACAGCTAAGGTAAGAAGATGTGAGAACAAAAATGAGCGTTATTGAGTATCAGCCGAAGTAAAGATTGCTCATGATTTCAAAACTAATCATCAAACGACCTGTTTTCCTTTCCAACGGGGATCTATCCTTTTAGGCGCTTCAAAATTCATATCATCCCCGTTCGCCTCTTCAGAATTCAGATCAATCCTGATTGTATCTCCAACATTCATATCAACGCCAGTACTGGATGTCCCGACAACAGCAATCAAAGAATCGACAATTTCAATATTTTCCTCTAGTAAGCGAAGCATCTCTTGGAGTTCGAGAGAGTTAATCGAAATTGGATCTTCTCTCGGCTACACACTTAGCCAAGTCAAGTTCCTTCTCCAGTGTGTGAACTTTTATGATCTTCTTGTCCACGTTCTTGGAGATCCTAGCCAGATTCTGCACGAGAAACCCATCTTGATCCACTCTGCTGTTTGAGTGGGAAGAAGTACAAGGCGGCAGAGTGACAAACTTTTCGATCGTCGGGAATGCTTCGTCTGGTGAAGGCCTCTGGCTGGGCCCGTCTCCAGTAACAATGACGCTACACATTTCGACATCGCAGAGTGTTTTCAATTCGTTCAGTTTCTTAAATATTCCCGACTTCCTCTTCTTGAACGTCTCGCGCCTGGTACGTTCAAGAGCAATAAACTCGTACTGGATCTTTGATCGAACCATGATGACAAAAATCTCTGGAGCTACAAAATAAAACCAAAAAAGTCAATTTATTATCTTAATCAAGATATGCATATAAACATTTAGTACCACCATCATCATCATTAACATCATATGCATATACCCCTCTCTCGAAAAAGCATCAAACTTTAGTTTTAGCGCTAATAAAGTTTTGTGTGCTATTTTTTGTTCATTCTATTAAAACAAATTGTTTTAGCGCTAATAAAGTAATCTATTGTGCTAATTTTTGTTTTATGTGATATTTTAAAAAAAATTGTTTAAAATCTATTTAAATGAAATTATTTTAACACTAATAAGGAGGAGTCTATAAATGTAATTGATATTTGAAAATTCAAGTATTCCTCCAAGTGTAGCTTAGATAAAACCTACGAAATCAATTTTTTTAGGTTCAAATTCGAAAGTTTTCAAATAAGAAAAAGTTTTTCAATGGAATCCACAACTAATCACACATAACAACAAAATAAAATAAAATAGCTAAGGTAAGAAGATGTGAGAACAAAACTGAGCGTCATTGAGTATCAGTAAGTAAATATTGTTCATGATTTCAAGACTAATCATCAAAGGATCAGTTAAATATTGCTTGAGTATCAGTAAGTAAATATTGTTCATTATTTCAAGACTAATCATCAAAGGATCTGTTAAATATTGCTCATGATTTCAAGACGAATCATCAAAGAATCTGTTTTCCTTTCCAACGGAGATCTATCCTGTTAGGCGGTTCAGCATTCATGTCATCGTTGCTCGCCTCTTCAGAATTCAGAACAATGTTGTTGGTATCTCCAGCATTCATATCAACGCCAGTACTGGAAGTCCCAACACCAGCATTCAAGGAATCGACCATTTCAATCTTTACCTCCAGTAAGCGAAGTATCTCCTGGAGTTCGAGAGAGTTAATCGAAATTGGATCTTCTCTCGGCTACACACTTAGCCAAGTCAAGTTCCTTCTCCCGTGTGTGAACTTTCATGATCTTCTTTTCCTCGTTCTTGGAAATTCTAGCCAAATTCTGCATGAGAAACCCATCTTGATCCACTCTGCTGTTTAAGTGGGAAGAAGTAGAAGGCGGCAGAGTGACGAACTTTTCGATCGTCGGAATGCTTCGTCTGGTGAAGGCCAGACTTTTGGCTGGGCCCGTCCCCAGTAACGATGACTCTACACATTTCGACATAGCATAGTGTTTTCAATTCTTTCAGTTTCATGAATATTCCCAACTTCCTCCTCTTGAACGTCTCGCGCCTGGTGCGTTACACAATAAACTCGTACTTTATCTATGATCGAACCATGTTGACAAAAATCTCTGGAGCTACAAAATATAACGAAGAAAGTAAATTTCTTATCTAAATCAAGATATGTATATAAACATTTAGTACCACCATCATCATCATTAACATCATATGAATATACCCCTCCCTCGAAAAAGCATCGAACTTTAGTTTTAGCCCTAATAAAGTCTGGTTGTGCTATTTTTTTTGTGCGTTCTATTAAAATAAATAAAGTCTTGTTGTGCTATTTTTTTTGTGGTTTCTATTAAAACAAATTATTTTAGCGCTAATAAAGTAATTTTTGTTGCGTTAATTTTTGTTTTATGGGATATTTAAAAAAAATGTTTAAAATTTATTGAAAAGAAATTGAATTTAGCACTAGTAAAGTCTTGTGCTAATCTTTGTTTTATAAAATATTTGTAAAAAAAATTTAAAAAATTATTTTTTAATGTTTATAAAGTCTTTCTTTTAACGCTAATAAAAAAAAATTATTTTAGCCCTAAGAAAATAGAGGAGTCTGTAGATGTAAATGCTATTTGAAAATTTTTAAAGAATTCAAATTTTCTATTCTAAATTATATAAAACAAATAGGTGGTTGTATTCTAAATTTTATAAAACAAATTTATTTTATGAGATAAAGAGGAGTAAATGCTATTTGAAAATTCGAGTAATCCTCAAAGTGTAGATTAGATAAAACCTAAGAAAAATATAGGTTTTTTTAGGTTGAAATTCCAAAGTTTTCAAATATTCACCAAAATCAAGTAGAAAACAACCAAATTTTCAAATATCCACCAAAATAAGGTAGAAAACAAAAAAAAAATCAATGGAATCCACAACTAATCAAAAGCAAAACAAAATAAATCAGCTAAGGTAATAAGCTGTGAGACCAAAACAAAATTTCAAATATCCACCAAAATAAGGTAGAAAAGAACAAAAAGTTTTTCAATAAAATTCACAACTAATCAAACATAACAACAAAACAAAATAAAACAGCTAAGGTAAGAAGATGTGAGAACAAAAATGAGCGTTATTGAGTATCGGCCGAAGTAAAGATTGCTCATGATTTCAAAACGAATCATCAAAGGACCTGTTTTCCTTTCCAACGGGGATCTATCCTTTTAGGCGCTTCAAAAATCATATCATCCCCGTTCGCCTCTTCATTATCTTCTTGTCCATGTTCTTGGACATCCTAGCCATATTCTGCATGAGAAACCCATCTTGATCCACTCTGCTATTTGAGTGGGAAAAAGTAGAAGGCAGCAGAGTGACGAACTTTTCGATCATCGGGAATGCTTCGTCTGGTGAAGGCCAGACTTCTGGCTGGGCCCGTCCCCAGTAACGATGACGCTACACATTTCGACATCGCATAGTGTTTTCAATTCTTTCAGTTTCATGAATATTCCCTACTTCCTCTTCTTGAACGTCTCGCGCGTGTGCCGTTACAGCAATAAACTCGTACTTGATCTTTGATCGAACATGTTGACAAAAATCTCTGGAGCTACAAAATAAAACTAAGAAAAGTAAATTTCTTATATGAATCAAGATATGAATATAAACATTTAGTACCACCATCATCATTATTAACATCATATTCATATATCCCTCCCTCGAAAAAGCATAACTTTAGTTTTAGCGCTAATAAACTATTAAAACAAATAAATTCTTGTTGTGCTATTTTTTTTGTGGGTTCTATTAAAACAAATTATTTTAGCGCTAATAAAGTAATCTTTGTTGTGCTAATTTTTGTTTTATAAAATATTTTAAAAAAAAATGTTTAGAATCTATTTAAAAGAAATTGTTTTAGCACTAATAAACTTATCTTTGTTTTATAAAATATTTGTAAAAAAAATTAAAAAAATTATTTTTTAATGTTAATAAAGTATTTCTTTTAACGCTAATAAAAAAAATTATTTTAGCCCTAAGAAAATAGAGGAGTCTATAGATATAAATGCTATTTGAAATTTTTTAAAGAATTCAAATTTTTTATTCTAAATTATATAAAACAAATGGGTGGTTGTATTCTAAATTTTATAAAAGAAATTTGTTTTATGAGATATTTTAAAAAATTGTTTAAAAAAAATTGTGTTTTAGTGCTATGAAAAAAAATAGGGCTAAAAATAAAGAGGAGTAAATGCCATTTGAAAATTCGAGTATTCCTCAAAGTGTAGATTAGATAAAACCTAAGAAATATAAGTTTTTTTAGGTTGAAATTCTAAAGTTTTCAAATATTCACCAAAATCAGGTAGAAAACAACAAAATTTTTAAATATCGACCAAAATAAGGTAGAAAACAAAAAAAATTTAATGGAATCCACAACTAATTAAAAGCAAAACAAAATAAAACAGCTAAGGTAAGAAGCTGTGAGAACAAAACAAAATTTCAAATATTCACCAAAACAAGGTAGAAAACAACAAAAAGTTTTTCAATAGAATTCAAAACTAATCACACATAACAACAAAACAAAATAAAACAGCTAAGGTAAGAAGATGTGAGAACAAAAATGAGTGTTATTGAGTATCAGCCAAAGTAAAGATTGCTCATGATTTCAAAACGAATCATCAAAGGACATGTCTTCCTTTCCAACGGGGATCTATCCTTTTAGGCGCTTCAAAATTCTTATCATCCCCGTTCCCCTCTTCAGAATTAAGATTAATCCTGATGGTATCTTCAACATTCATATCAACGCCAGTACTGGAAGTCCCAACACCAGCAATCAAAGAATCGACCATTTCAATATTTTCCCTAGTAAGCGAAGCATCTCCTGGAGTTCGAGAGAGTTAATCGAAATTGGATATTCTCTCGGCTACACACTTAGCCAAGTCAAGTTCCTTCTCCAGTGTGTGAACTTTCATCATCTTCTTGTCAACGTTCTTGAAGATCCTAGCCAGATTCTGCATGAGAAACCCATCTTGATCCACTCTGCTGTTTGAATGGGAAGAAGTACAAGGCGGCAGAGTGACAAACTTTTCGATCGTCGGGAATGCTTCTTCTGGTGAAGGCCTCTGGCTGGGCCCGTCTCCAGTAACAATGACGCTACACATTTCGACATCGCAGAGTGTTTTCAATTCGTTCAGTTTCTTGAATATTCCCGACTTCCTCTTCTTGAACGTCTCGCGCCTGGTACGTTCAAGAGCAATAAACTCGTACTGGATCTTTGATCGAACCATGATGACAAAAATCTCTGGAGCTACAAAATAAAACCAAAAAAGTCAATTTATTATCTTAATCAAGATATGCATATAAACATTTAGTACCACCATTATCATCATTAACATCATATGCATATACCCCTCTCTCGAAAAAGCATCAAACTTTAATTTTAGCGCTAATAAAGTTTTGTGTGCTATTTTTTGTTGTTCTATTAAAACAAATTGTTTTAGCACTAATAAAGTAATCTTTGTTGTGCTAATTTTTGATTTATTTGATAATTTTAAAAAATTGTTTAAAATCTATTTAAAAGAAATTATTTTAGTACTTATAAAGTCTTGTGAGCTAATCTTTGTTTTCTAAAATATTTAAAAAAAAAAAATTAAAAAAATTATTTTTTAGTGCTAATAAAGTCTTTGTTTTAATGATAATAAAAAAAATTATTTTAGCGAATAACGAGGACTTTATAGATATAAATGCTATCTGAAATTTTTTTAAAAATTCAAACTAAAGAAAAAAATGGTCCTATTTCATTCTAAATTAAATAAAACAAATTGGTGGTTGTATTCTAAATTATATAAAACAAATATGTTTTATGAGATATTTTAAAAAATTGTTTAAAAAAAATATTTTTTAGTTCTAATAAAGTTTTTATTTTAGCGCTAATAAAACAAATTAGCGCTAAGAATAAATAAGGAGTACTCTATAAATGTAAATGGTATTTGAAAGTTCAAGTATTCTTCAAGTGTAGCTTAGATAAAACCTGCCAAATATGTTTTTTTAGGTTCAAATTCGAAAGTTTTCAAATAACAAAAAGTTTTTCAATGGAATCCACAACTGTTGGATATCCCACATCGATTGGAATAAGAACCCTGGGCTCACATATAAGTTGGAGAACCTTAATACCTTAACAAGTGTTATTGGCCCAACTTTGACATGGTATCAGAGCGGGCCCAATACGATTGGATCCCCCAGCCGCCGGAATTTCCGGCTCGCCACAAAGATGGCATTAATCCACGAGTGGAGCCTGATTCGCCACAAAGATGTCATTAATCCACTCGTGAGGGGGAGTGTTGGATATCCCACATCGATTGGAATAAGAACCCTCGGCCTTTTAAGGTGTTATTGGCCCAAGTAAAAATTTCCGGCCTACTCGTGAGGGAGAGTAAAAATTTCCGGCCTACTCGTGAGGGGGAGTGTTGGATATCCCACATCGATTGGAATAAGAACCCTCGGCCTTTTAAGGTGTTATTGGCCCAAGTAAAAATTTCCGGCCTACTCGTGAGGGAGAGTGTTGGATATCCCACATCGATTGGAATAAGAACCCCCGGCCTTTTAAGGTGTTATTGGCCAAGTAAATATTGCTCATGATTTCAAGACGAATCATCAAAGGATCTGTTTTCCATCTATCATTTTAAAAAAATTGTTTAAAATCTATTTAAAAGAAATTATTTTAGCACTAATAAATGTTGGAATTCGCTATCCCGGGTTATCAAAATTGCGGAACCGATAACCCGAACGAACCTTTCGCCGGAGATCACACGAACACGACAACCATGCCGGGATACGACCGAAGCGCACAGCGAGGCCCGAAGGCCGCGCACGCCCCAGCCGCACCCCCACGGCCGCGCGCTTCGCGCGATGAGGGATCGATCGCGCTCGGGCGATCGATCGGGGTGGGGCTGCCCAGCAGCCCCCGCGGCGGGTCCGGCGACCCGCCGCCACCAGGAGGCCCCCGCCTTCACGGCGGGGTAGGGCACGGCACCAGCCCGTGCCCTAGCGATCGATCCCGCGATCGATCGCACACCCTCGGCCCAGCCGAGGGTTCGGCCTCCACGCCCCCACGCCGAAACCCTAGGCGGCGATCCGCGGTCCGGTGGCTTCGCCACCACCGCGTGATCGTTCGTCTAATCCGGGCTTCGATCTCGGATCTTCGTCCTACGGTATTTTCAATAAAACACAAATCGAACAATTAACAAGTGCGTTGAGAATTGTACCTACGATTCGTTGTTCGGAGAAACGAAATCGATGACCTCGTGATCTTCCCGCGTATTCCTTGCACTCCGTTCGAACGTCGGGTGGGCGACGAGCTATCGAACCTATGGATCCTCTTCACTCTCGAACTTTATTGTTGGCGTTACGTAGGTTAAGAAGTGAAGACCACGTAGTGCTTTTATAGGCTACGAAGGGGATCAAAAGGAGAATAAATATTGGGCTTTAATATTGAAAATTAAATTGGGTCCAACCCAAATCCATTAATTCTTATCAATATTAATTTTATTTATTTTCCACTATATAAATAAAATTGACCTCCCAATATTATTCCATATTATACCAAATAATATTTCTCCAACTTAGTATTATTTATTCCGTGTATTTAAGATTTAAATATCCATGAATAAAATTTATTTATTGCTTAATAAATTTATTCATTTCTTATATCCGAGACTAGTACCACTCAACCTTATTTATTGTGCGGAACAAATCCACTCGCGAGGTTTACACAATAAATCCTTATGAGCTCATCTCGGGGATATTATCAACCCTTACGGGATACACTGCCCCTTCAAGAATTCACGGCATGCCATATATAAAATATAGTGACCCAACTTAACCGGTAATCAACCCAATAATTAAACCGGTTAATTCCTTTGGCAAATCAAAGTCACTTATATTAAATATACACACCCGCAATTGTTTCAGGGATTAAGAATAAAATACTCCGAGTCTCAAATCAATTATCGCCGAGCAATCCTAATTGATGAGTCTCAATCGATCCGCTCAATACACCAAGTGTACAAGTGTGATAAGATAATCAAGACAAATTATCTTCTCTCTCACACAACGACTATACCGATGGATTGGTCCGTGTCCATCTAGGTCGTGAGCAACTGTTTGATTAAATACGAGTAACCGATAGTATGATCTTCTGTGCGGGCCCGACACACCATACTAACTACAACGTATAAAATCTAGGACTATGATTTGCATGTATTTAATTAACAATAATTAAAAGCAAATGAATGTCTGTAATAGATAGGTAAATGAAAGTGCATACAGAGTTCAGAATACTCAAATCTAGACATTAAGTATACTACTCCATCAATCTCCCACTTATACTAAGGTCTAGTCTTATCTTCCAAACTTCTGACTCCCAAACCCTCCAAGTGCTTGTAGTATACTTCCTTGGGAAGTATCTTGGTGAAAGGGTCCGCTAGGTTGTCTTCCGAAGCTATCTTGGTGACTATCGCATCGCCCCTCTTGACGATGTCTCGAATCAGGTGGTACTTGCGCTCTATGTGTTTTGTAGCACTATGGGACCGTGGTTCCTTACTGTTTGCCACTGCACCGCTATTGTCACAATAAATTGTCATAGCCTTAGGCAAACTCGGAATCACATCTAAGTCCTGGAGGAAATTAAGGAACCACACTGATTCTTTCGCTGCCTCTGAGGCTGCAACATATTCAGCTTCCATGGTAGAGTCCGAAATGCACTTTTGCTTAACACTCTTCCATGATACGGCTCCACCTCCCAAAGTGTACACATAGCCTGATGTCGACTTACGCCGGTCCTTA
This sequence comes from Euphrasia confusa, assembly GCA_954870475.1. Lineage (NCBI taxonomy): Eukaryota > Viridiplantae > Streptophyta > Magnoliopsida > Lamiales > Orobanchaceae > Euphrasia > Euphrasia confusa. The sequence goes on along the minus strand of OX940968.1, from coordinate 11,919,451 downwards.
TCAGCTTGGAAATCCGAATCTGTGTAACCCAAAGGAATCAGATTGTCTGCACTGTATCTCAGAACATAATCCTTAGTATTTCGCAAATACTTGAAAATGCTCTTTACAGCAGTCCAATGAGCCTTTCCAGGGTTACTCTGATATCTCGCTACTATGCCAACGGCATAACAGATATCAGGCCTCGTGCATAACATTGCATACATTAAGCTTCCCACAGCCGAAGCGTAGGGAATCGCTTTCATGTCATCTTTCTCCTTTTGTGTCTGAGGACACATATCCTTAGAAAGATAAGTTCCTTTACTGAAGGGTAGATCACCCTTCTTGGAATCTTGCATGTTAAAACGAGCTAGAATCGTGTCTATGTAAGATTGCTGGGAAAGACACAATGTTCTATTCCGGCGATCCCTTATAACTTTGATCCCTAGAACATGTCCGACTTCTCCCAAATCTTTCATATCGAATTGTCTAGACAACCATCCCTTTATGTCTGATAACATCTTTACACTGTTGCCAATGAGAAGTATGTCGTCTACATAAAGCACGAGGAACACCACCTTCTTCCCATCACGTTTCCAATACACACACGATTCGTCCATGCTTTGAATGAATCCAAAAGATTGGACTACTTCATCAAACCGCAGGTTCCACGATCGCGAGGCTTGTTTCAATCCATAAATGGATCGATTAAGCTTGCACACTAGATGATCTCGCCCCTTAGCAATGAATCCTTCTGGTTGTTTCATATAAATCGTCTCGTCAAGACTTCCATTAAGGAAAGCTGTCTTGACGTCCATTTGCCACACCTCATAATCCATATGAGCTGCTATGGACAAGAGAATCCGGATTGACTTTATCTTGGCTACCGGCGAAAAGGTTTCCTCATAATCGATTCCCTCTTTCTGAGTATATCCTTTCGCAACAAGCCTAGCTTTAAAGGTTTCAACCTTTCCGTCAGATCCTCTCTTTCTCTTGTAGACCCATTTACACCCAATTGGCTTTACGCCGCTTGGTGGTTCTACAAGATCCCAGACTTTATTAGAATCCATAGATTCTATTTCGGATTTCATTGCTTTCTTCCAAGAAGGCGCATCTATATCTTGTACCGCCTCATCATAGGTCCAGGGATCGACTTCATAAACTCCGGGTGCCGAGTCCGAAGACTCACCCAGTCCAATCCATCTGTCCGGTTGTTTAACAACCCTCCCACTACGACGGCGTTCCGGTGTATTAACAGTGACAGTATTAGGTGCAGGTTCTAGTGGTGTATCTACACTCGGTTCGGCTGTATCCAGGTCTTCCTCGTTACCTCTCAACTCATCAAGTATTATGTCACTTTTGGGCTTGTGGTCCATGACATAGTCTTCCTCTAAGAACCGAGCGTTAGTACTTATAACGATCTTCTGGTCCGAAGGACTATAGAACATGCCACCCTTAGTTCCTCTCGGGTATCCTACAAACAGCCGTATTTCTGATCTAGGTTCTAACTTATCGGCGCCTTGTCGCAACACATGTGCTGGACATCCCCAGATCCGAATGTGTCCCAAGTTAGGCTTACGCCCACTCCACAATTCCATGGGTGTAGTTGGTACCGTTTTGGTCGGAACCCTGTTCAGAATATACGCCGCTGTTTCCAAGGCATGTCCCCGGAACATAACAGGTAAATCCGAGTAACTCATCATCGATCGCACCATTTCCATAAGAGTCCTATTCCTTCTTTCTGACACACCATTCTGCTGAGGAGTATATGGTGAAGTCAGCTGGGATTCAATCCCATTCTCTGCCAAGTATGCCTTGAATTCTCCAGACAGGTACTCGCCTCCGCGATCAGATCGCAGGCATTTTATGGATTTACCACGAAGGTTCTCCACAAGAGCCTTGAATTCCTTGAACTTGTCAAAAGAATCACTCTTGTGGCGCATCAGGTAAATATATCCATACCTTGAGTAATCATCAGTAAAAGTGATGAAATACTCGTACCCTCCCCTTGCCTGAGTAGACATAGGTCCGCATACATCAGAGTGAATCAAATCCAATACTTGTTCAGCTCTACGTCCTTTACCAGAAAAAGAACGCTTGGTCATTTTACCCTCCAAACAGGATTCGCAGGTTGGAAGGTCCTCTCCTTCTATGCCGCTAATGAGACCATCAGCTTTCAACCTTTGAATTCTATTCGAATTAATATGACCTAGCCTTAGATGCCACAAGTATAATTGATTCATCTTAGAAGGTTCCTTTCTCTTATTGGTGTTCGTAGATGTGTTATTACTCTCGGTTAGTTGCATCGTGTTAGACTCAGGATTTAGAATATACAAATCGTCCACCAATGTACCAGAACAGACAATCTCACTATTTCTTCTTATGACCACAGAGTGATCAAAAGAAACAGCATATCCATTCAGAATTAACTTAGAAACCGAAATTAAATTCTTTCTAAAATTCGGTACATAAAGACAATTTTGTAAAACTAAAACCCTATCACTACTAAAGCATAAGTGAACGTCTCCCACTGCAACAGCCGCCACCTTCGCGGCATTGCCCATGTAGACTACGATCTCTCCCTCTCTAAGTCTCCGGGTTTCCTGGAACCCCTGCAATGAATTGCAGACATGGTCAGTGGCGCCCGTATCTACACACCAGGTGCTGGTAGATATCACCGCTGACAATGTTTCAGTGACTAAGGAAAATTTCGTACCTTTGATGAGAGGACAATCAGACCTCCAGTGCCCAAACTGCTTGCATCGAAAGCACTTGCCAGAAGGCTTGCCTTTCCCAATCCGTGGCTTTGAGCCACTGGGTTTCTTTGCACGCTCTTCCTCTAGCCTTGCCACAAAAGCTTGTGATTCTCTTAACTTACACACAAACTCCGCTCTCGTTGATTCCTTTTTAAGGGACTCATTGAGAGAGAATTCTGTGAGTATGTTAATCACCTCTTGCCCGGCTTCCACGCTATGTCTCAACATCATCCTGAGGTCATTTCGAATGTCCTCATCAGTTGAGACAACAGTGGATTCGGAAAGCTCGACAGTCTGGACAATGTCCAGATTTCGTTCCCAATCATCACCATATGGAACCGGTGAATTTTCATCCTTAAGTATATCACAAAGTGGGGTCACAGTCATACTTAACCTATAAGCACATAAAACAGACAAACAATTTAATATCCGATATTATCTCCCTCAAATAATATCATTAAATCACTAATCACATCTAAAATCCCATCAGGTAAGGCAAGCCACGTGGTGTGGACGTTTACCCACCCAAATGATTTAGCAATTAGATTTTCTTCGGTCATACATCAATTATAGCGTGACCTCGTGGGGAGGAATACTATAACGCGTATCTAAGTGTAAACCATTACTCAGTACCAAAGTAAATTACTTGGAATCGCTACATCACCGCAAGCCACGTGGTGTGGACGTTTACGATAACTTCACAACTCTTCATAATTACTTACAACTGTCTACATCAATTAATCCAAAGTCCGTCAGCATAGCAAGCCACGTGGTGTGGACGTTTACTACACTAAGAGACTTTTATAATTGACTCCCAATTACTTGATCCATTTAATCTCGTAAATCAAGACGCGGAGAATCATAAGTGAAACTCGAAGTTTCTAACCAGTGATTCACCATGCAAACAACCCTATCTCTCATAAATGAGGGAGCCGAGCAGACAAACGACCCACCTATCAAAGAATGGCACGAAAGTCTCTAATTTGTGTCCTCTACATGACCAAGTGGCTCTGGCTCCATTCCACTCCCCGGGGTGAGAATGAGTCGACTTGAAATCAGCTTTGGAAAGACAAATTAGGCATTGTTTGATAAACTTAATCAATGTTTCTTGTAAGAGGAATTACAAGAACTCTCCTCCAATGACTTATCTATATATACCTCAAAGGTATATAAAAGTCACCAAGAGAGCAGCAATGGAGACCATGGGTATGTTTCCATACCCTCTCCCACTTAGCTTTTTACAATAAAGGGATACGCTATCTAGTGCATAAAATAAACACATATAGCATGCATACATGTAATAAAGCACATAGTATTATCACATAGTCAAAATAATTACTAGAATATTATTTTCCGACTATTATGGCTTCATCACATCCCCGTACGCATCTTCTAGTCTTCAGTCTTCGTTTCTTGAATGCCCCATGTGACGAGAATATTAATGTCCAATATTTAAATCCATTTATTTTCAATTAATCCAAAAGTTACTTAATTCGAAAATTAAGTCAATTGAATATATTAAAAATAAAATTAAATATTATTAATATTTTTATTTATTTTATTTTCTTTTTCCACTTCATTAAATCACTAGAATAATCTATCCAAGATATTCTTGGAATATTCTAAATGATATCCATAATGAAATAAAGAAATAAAATAGTTAGTACTATTATACTTTTCCAAATTTATTTTTATTCCTAATCCATGAATATTCCCATGAGTAGGAATAATCAAATAGGAAAAATAAATTTAGTACTAAATTAATTCTTTTTCTATTTTTTCTAGAATATTCCATAAAGAAATACTCAAAATAGGAAATATGAATTAATTAGGAAAGTATATTTCCGGTAGGAGTAGTCCGGGTTGGGAGACCCCGAACCACCCCCACCCTTCGATCGACCGCCCAGCCACGGGGAGGAGCGCCGCCGCCCAGCCATGCCGACAACCACCGAGGTGGTGGCAGCCGCGGCTAGGGCAACAGCCCCCACGCCCATAGCCATCGATCGGGCATCACGGGGATCGATCCAATCGATCCCTAGCCCTTCGTCCCTCTCGTCACTTCGTCTTCTCCGGCGGTCTTCGATACGTCGATCCAATCGTAATATTAAATTTACAAAAATCTAAATTACAATTCCGGTATCGATTCTATACACGAAATCGACCCTATACATTTTTCGGAAAAACATGAACATAATAATAAATCCTAAATTCGGTCAACCCCCGAATTTTTACTATTACAAGCATTCACCACCAAAAACGAATCTCGACATGTCCGAGAGTTTAATAAAACCAACAATCACATGACAAAATAATTAAACGAATAATCATCAAGCCATAATAGTCGGAACCCTGCAAGGTAGAACAATTTTATCGAAAATACCGCGAACGTAAACCACGCTCTGATACCAATTGTTGGAATTCGCTATCCCGGGTTATCAAATTTGCGGAACTGATAACCCGAACGAACCTTTCGCCGGAGATCACACGAACACGACAACCATGCCGGGATACGACCGAAGCGCACAGCGAGGCCCGAAGGCCGCGCACGCCCCAGCCGCACCCCCACGGCCGCGCGCTTCGCGCGATGAGGGATCGATCGCGCTCGGGCGATCGATCGGGGTGGGGCTGCCCAGCAGCCCCCGCGGCGGGTCCGGCGACCCGCCGCCACCAGGAGGCCCCCGCCTTCACGGCGGGGTAGGGCACGGCACCAGCCCGTGCCCTAGCGATCGATCCCGCGATCGATCGCACACCCTCGGCCCAGCCGAGGGTTCGGCCTCCACGCCCCCACGCCGAAACCCTAGGCGGCGATCCGCGGTCCGGTGGCTTCGCCACCACCGCGTGATCGTTCGTCTAATCCGGGCTTCGATCTCGGATCTTCGTCCTACGGTATTTTCAATAAAACACAAATCGAACAATTAACAAGTGCGTTGAGAATTGTACCTACGATTCGTTGTTCGGAGAAACGAAATCGATGACCTCGTGATCTTCCCGCGTATTCCTTGCACTCCGTTCGAACGTCGGGTGGGCGACGAGCTATCGAACCTATGGATCCTCTTCACTCTCGAACTTTATTGTTGGCGTTACGTAGGTTAAGAAGTGAAGACCACGTAGTGCTTTTATAGGCTACGAAGGGGATCAAAAAAGGAGAATAAATATTGGGCTTTAATATTGAAAATTAAATTGGGTCCAACCCAAATCCATTAATTCTTATCAATATTAATTTTATTTATTTTCCACTATATAAATAAAATTGACCTCCCAATATTATTCCATATTATACCAAATAATATTTCTCCAACTTAGTATTATTTATTCCGTGTATTTAAGATTTAAATATCCCTGAATAAAATTTATTTATTGCTTAATAAATTTATTCATTTCTTATATCCGAGACTAGTACCACTCAACCTTATTTATTGTGCGGAACAAATCCACTCGCGAGGTTTACACAATAAATCCTTTCCTTATGAGCTCATCTCGGGGATATTATCAACCCTTACGGGATACACTGCCCCTTCAAGAATTCACGGCATGCCATATATAAAATATAGTGACCCAACTTAACCGGTAATCAACCCAATAATTAAACCGGTTAATTCCTTTGGCAAATCAAAGTCACTTATATTAAATATACACCCGCAATTGTTTCAGGGATTAAGAATAAAATACTCCGAGTCTCAAATCAATTATCGCCGAGCAATCCTAATTGATGAGTCTCAATCGATCCGCTCAATACACCAAGTGTACAAGTGTGATAAGATAATCAAGACAAATTATCTTCTCTCTCACACAACGACTATACCGATGGATTGGTCCGTGTCCATCTAGGTCGTGAGCAACTGTTTGATTAAATACGAGTAACCGATAGTATGATCTTCTGTGCGGGCCCGACACACCATACTAACTACAACGTATAAAATCTAGGACTATGATTTGCATGTATTTAATTAACAATAATTAAAAGCAAATGAATGTCTGTAATAGATAGGTAAATGAAAGTGCATACAGAGTTCAGAATACTCAAATCTAGACATTAAGTATACTACTCCATCAATAAAGTCTTGTGGTGCTAATCTTTGTTTTCTGAAATATTTTTAAAAAAAATTTTAAAAAATTTATTTTTTTAGTGCTAATAAAGTCTTTGTTTTAACAATAATAAAAAAAATTATTTTAGCGCTAAGAATAACGAGGAGTTTATAGATATAAATGTTATTTTAAATTTTTTAAAGAATTCAAACTAAAGAAAAAAATGCTCCTATTTCTATTCTAAATTAAATAAAACAGTACTAGAAAACACCAGCAATCAAGGAATCGACCATTTCAATCTTTCCTCCAGTAAGCGAAGCATCTCCTGGGAGAGGGTTAATCGAAATTGGCTCTTCTCTCGGCTACACACTTAGGCAAGTCAAGTTCCTTCTCCAGTGTGTGAACTTTCATGATCTTCTTGTCCATGTTCTTGGAGATCCTAACATGAGAAACCCATCTTGATCCACTCTGCTGTTTGAGTGGGAAGAAGTAGAAAGCGGCAGAGTGACGAACTTTTCGATCGTCGGGAGTGTTTCGTCTGTTAAAGGCCAGACTTCTGGCTAGGCCCGTCCCCAGTAACGATGATGCTACACATTTCGACATCGCATAATGTTTTCAATTATTTCAGTATCATTAATATTCCCGACTTCCTCTTCTTGAACGTCTTGCGTCTGGTGCGTTACAGCAATAAACTCGTACTTGATCATTGATCGAACCATGTTGACAAAAATCTCTGGAGCTACAAAATACAACGAAGAAAGTAAATTTCTTATCTGAATCAAGATATGCATATAAACATTTAGTATCACCATTATCATCATTAACATCATATGCATATACCCCTCCCTGAAAAAGCATCGAACATTAGTTTTAGGGCTAATAAAGTCTGGTTATGCTATTTTTTTTGTGCGTTCTATTAAAACAAATAAAGTTTTGTTGTGCAATTTTTTTGTGAGTTCTATTAAAACAAATTATTTTAGCGCTAATAAAGTAATCTTTGTTGGGTAATTTTTGTTTTATGGGATATTTAAAAAAAAAATGTTTAAAATCTATTTAAAAGAAATTGTTTTGGCACTAATAAAGTCATGTTGTGCTAATCTTTGTTTTATAAAATATTTGTAAAAAAAATTTAAAAAATTATTTTTTAATGTTTATAAAGTCTTTCTTTTAACGCTAATAAAAAAAATTATTTTAGCGCTAAGAAAATAGAGGAGTCTATAGATGTAAATGCTATTTGAAAATTTTAAAAGAATTCAAATTTTCTATTCTAAATTATATAAAACAAATGGGTAGTTGTATTATAAATTTTATAAAACAAATTTGTTTTATGAGATATTTTAAAAAATTGTTTAAAAAAATTGTGTTTTAGCGTTAAGAAAAAAAAATAGTGCTAAAAATAAAGAGGAGTAAATGCTATTTGAAAATTCGAGTATTCCTCAAAGTGTAGATTAGATAAAACCTAAGAAATATAGTTTTTTAAGGTTGAAATTCCAAAGTTTTCAAATATTCACCAAAATCAGGTAGAAAATAACCAAATTTTCAAATATCCACCAAAATAAGGTAGAAAACAAAAAAAAAATCAATAGAATCCACAACTAATCAAAAGCAAAACAAAATAAAACAGCTAAGGTAATAAGCTGTGAGACCAAAACAAAATTTCAAATATCCACCAAAATAAGGTAGAAAAGAACAAGAAGTTTTTCAATAAAATTCACAACTAATCACACATAACAACAAAACAAAATAAAACAGCTAAGGTAAGAAGATGTGAGAACAAAAATGAGCGTTATTGAGTATCGGCCGAAGTAAAGATTGCTCATGATTTCAAAACGAATCATCAAACGACCTGTTTTCCTTTCCAACGGGGATCTATCCTTTTAGGCGCTTCAAAATTCATATCATCCCCGTTCGCCTCTTCAGAATTCAGATCAATCCTGATGGTATCTCCAACATTCATATCAACGCCAGTACTGGAAGTCCCAACAACAGCAATCAAAGAATCGACCATTTCAGTATTTTCCTCTAGTAAGCGAAGCATTTCCTGGAGTTCGAGAGAGTTAATCGAAATTGGATCTTCTCTCGGCTACACACTTAGCCAAGTCAAGTTCCTTCTCCAGTGTGTGAACTTTCATGATCTTCTTGTCCACTTTCTTGGAGATCCTAGCCAAATTCTGCACGAGAAACCCATCTTTATCCACTCTGCTGTTTGAGTGGGAAGAAGTACAAGGCGGCAAAGTGACAAACTTTTCGATCGTCGGGAATGCTTCGTCTGGTGAAGGCCTCTGGCTAGGCCCGTCCCCAGTAACGATGATGCTACACATTTCGACATCGCATAATGTTTTCAATTATTTCAGTATCATTAATATTCCCGACTTCCTCTTCTTGAACGTCTTGCGTCTGGTGCGTTACAGCAATAAACTCGTACTTGATCATTGATCGAACCATGTTGACAAAAATCTCTGGAGCTACAAAATACAACGAAGAAAGTAAATTTCTTATCTGAATCAAGATATGCATATAAACATTTAGTATCACCATTATCATCATTAACATCATATGCATATACCCCTCCCTGAAAAAGCATCGAACATTAGTTTTAGGGCTAATAAAGTCTGGTTATGCTATTTTTTTTGTGCGTTCTATTAAAACAAATAAAGTCTTGTTGTGCAATTTTTTTGTGAGTTCTATTAAAACAAATTATTTTAGCGCTAATAAAGTAATCTTTGTTGGGTAATTTTTGTTTTATGGGATATTTAAAAAAAAAATGTTTAAAATCTATTTAAAAGAAATTGTTTTGGCACTAATAAAGTCATGTTGTGCTAATCTTTGTTTTATAAAATATTTGTAAAAAAAATTTAAAAAATTATTTTTTAATGTTTATAAAGTCTTTCTTTTAACGCTAATAAAAAAAATTATTTTAGCGCTAAGAAAATAGAGGAGTCTATAGATGTAAATGCTATTTGAAAATTTTAAAAGAATTCAAATTTTCTATTCTAAATTATATAAAACAAATGGGTAGTTGTATTATAAATTTTATAAAACAAATTTGTTTTATGAGATATTTTAAAAAATTGTTTAAAAAAATTGTGTTTTAGCGTTAAGAAAAAAAAATAGTGCTAAAAATAAAGAGGAGTAAATGCTATTTGAAAATTCGAGTATTCCTCAAAGTGTAGATTAGATAAAACCTAAGAAATATAGTTTTTTAAGGTTGAAATTCCAAAGTTTTCAAATATTCACCAAAATCAGGTAGAAAATAACCAAATTTTCAAATATCCACCAAAATAAGGTAGAAAACAAAAAAAAAATCAATAGAATCCACAACTAATCAAAAGCAAAACAAAATAAAACAGCTAAGGTAATAAGCTGTGAGACCAAAACAAAATTTCAAATATCCACCAAAATAAGGTAGAAAAGAACAAGAAGTTTTTCAATAAAATTCACAACTAATCACACATAACAACAAAACAAAATAAAACAGCTAAGGTAAGAAGATGTGAGAACAAAAATGAGCGTTATTGAGTATCGGCCGAAGTAAAGATTGCTCATGATTTCAAAACGAATCATCAAACGACCTGTTTTCCTTTCCAACGGGGATCTATCCTTTTAGGCGCTTCAAAATTCATATCATCCCCGTTCGCCTCTTCAGAATTCAGATCAATCCTGATGGTATCTCCAACATTCATATCAACGCCAGTACTGGAAGTCCCAACAACAGCAATCAAAGAATCGACCATTTCAGTATTTTCCTCTAGTAAGCGAAGCATTTCCTGGAGTTCGAGAGAGTTAATCGAAATTGGATCTTCTCTCGGCTACACACTTAGCCAAGTCAAGTTCCTTCTCCAGTGTGTGAACTTTCATGATCTTCTTGTCCACTTTCTTGGAGATCCTAGCCAAATTCTGCACGAGAAACCCATCTTTATCCACTCTGCTGTTTGAGTGGGAAGAAGTACAAGGCGGCAAAGTGACAAACTTTTCGATCGTCGGGAATGCTTCGTCTGGTGAAGGCCTCTGGCTGGGCCCGTCTCCAGTAACAATGACGCTACACATTTCGACATTGTAGAGTGTTTTCAATTCGTTCAGTTTCTTGAATATTCCCGACTTCCTCTTCTTGAACGTCTCGTGCCTGGTACGTTCAAGAGCAATAAACTCGTACGGGATCTTTGATCGAACCATGATGACAAAAATCTCTGGAGCTACAAAATAAAAAGAAAAAAGTCAATTTATTATCTTAATCAAGATATGCATATAAACATTTAGTACCACCATCATCATCATTAACATCATATGCAAATACCCCTCTTTCGAAAAAGCATCAAACTTTAGTTTTAGCGCTAATAAAGTTTTTTGTGCTATTTTTTGTTCATTCTATTAAAACAAATTGTTTTAGCGCTAATAAAGTAATCTGTTGTGCTAATTTTTGTTTTATGTGATATTTTAAAAAAATTGTTTAAAATCTATTTAAATGAAATTATTTTAACACTAATAAAGTCTTGTTGTGCTAATCTTTTTTTTCTGAAAATATTATTTTAAAAAAAATTAAAAAAAAATATATTTTTTAGTGCTAATAAAGTCTTTCTTTTAACCATAATAAAAAAAATTATTTTAGCGCTAAGAATAACGGTGAGTTTATATATATAAATGCTATTTGAAATTTTTTAAAGAATTCAAATTAAAGAAAAAAATGGTCTTATTTCTATTCTAAATTAAATAAAACAAATTGGTGGTTGTATTCTAAATTATATAAAAGAAATATGTTTTATAAGATATTTTAAAAAAATGTTTAAAAAAATATTTTTTAGTTCTAATAAAGTTTTTATTTTAGCGCTAACAAAAAAAAAATTAGTTCTAAGAATAAATAAGGAGGAGTCTATAAATGTAAATAGTATTTGAAAATTCAAGTATTCCTCCAAGTGTAGCTTAGATAAAACCTACGAAATAGATTTTTTTAGGTTCAAATTCGAAAGTTTTCAAATAACAAAAAGTTTTTCAATGGAATCCACAACTAATCACACATAACAACAAAATAAAATAAAATAGCTAAGGTAAGAAGATGTGAGAACAAAACTGAGCGTTATTGAGTATCAGTCGAAGTAAATATTGTTCATGAATTCAAGACTAATCATCAACAGATCTGTTTAATATTGCTAATGATTTCAAGACGAATCATCAAAGGATCTGTTTTCCTTTCCAACGGGGATCTATCCTGTTAGGCGCTTCAGCATTCATGTCATCGTTGCTCTCCTCTTGAGAATTCAGAACAATCTTGTTGGTATCTCCAGCATTCATATCAACGCGGAAGTCCCAACATCAGCAATCAAGGAATCGACCATTTCAATCTTTTCCTCCAGTAAGCGAAGCATCTCCTGGAGTTCGAGAGAGTTAATCGAAATTGGCTCTTCTCTCGGCTACACACTTAGCCAAGTCAAGATCCTTCTCCAGTGTGTGAACTTTCATGATCTTCTTGTCCACGTTCTTGGAAATCCTAGCCAGATTCTGCATGAGAAACCCATCTTGATCCACTCTGCTGTTTGAGTGGGAAGAAGTAGAAGGCGGCAGAGTGACGAACTTTTCGATCGTCGGGAATGCTTCGTCTGGTGAAGGCCAGACTTCTAGCTGGGCCCGTCCCCAGTAACGACATGGCATAGTGTTTTCAATTCTTTCAGTTTCAGGAATATTCCGGACTTCCTCTTCTTGAATGTCTCGCGCCTGGTGAGTTACACAATAAACTCGTACTTGATCTTTGATCGAACTATGTTGACAAAAATCTCTGGAGCTACAAAATAAAACGAAGAAAGTAAATTTCTTATCTTAATCAAGATATGTATATAAACATTTAGTACCACCATCATCATCATTAACATCATATGAATATACCCCTCCCTCCAAAAAGCATGGAACTTTAGTTTTAGCGCTAATAAAGTCTGGTTGTGCTATTTTTTTTATGCGTTCTATTAAAACAAATAAAGTCTTGTTGTGCTATTTTTTTTGTGGGTTCTATTAAAACAAATTATTTTAGCGCTAATAAAGTAATCTTTGTTGGCTAATTTTTGTTTTATGGGATATTTAAAAAAAATGTTTAAAATCTATTTAAAAGAAATTGTTTTAGCACTAATAAAGTCTTGTTGGGCTAATCTTTGTTTTATAAAATATTTGTAAAAAAATTTAAAAAATTATTTTTTAATGTTTATAAAGTCTTTCTTTTAACGCTTTTTGAAAATTTTAAAAGAATTCAAATTTTCTATTCTAAATTATATAAAACAAATGGGTAGTTGTATTCTAAATTTTATAAAACAAATTTGTTTTATGAGATATTTTAAAAAATTGTTTAATAAAAATTGTGTTTTAGCGCTAAGAAAAAAATATAGTGCTAAAAATAAAGAGGAGTAATGCTATTTGAAAATTCGAGTATTCCTCAAAGTGCAGATTAGATAAAACCTAAGAAATATAGGTTTTTTTAGTTTAAAATTCCAAAGTTTTCAAATATTCACCAAAAATCAGGTAGAAAACAACAAAATTTTCAAATATCCACCAAAATAAGGTAGAAAAAAAAATCAATAAAATCCACAACTAATCAAAAGCAAAACAAAATAAAACAGCTAAGGTAAGAAGTTGTGAGACCAAAACAAAATTTCAAATATCCACCAAAATAATGTAGAAAACAACAAAAAGTTTTTCAATAGAATTCACAACTAATCACACATAACAACAAAACAAAATAAAACAGCTAAGGTAAGAAGATGTGAGAACAAAAATGAGCATTACTGAGTATCAGCCGAAGTAAAGATTGCTAATGATTTAAAAACGAATCATCAAACGACCTGTTTTCCTTTCCAACGGGGATCTATCCTGTTAGGCGCTTCAAAATTCATATCATCCCCATTCGCCTCTTCAGAATTCAGATCAATCCTGATGGTATCTCCAACATTCATATCAACGCAACTCCCAACACCAGCAATCAAAGAATCAATCATTTCAATATTTTCCTCTAGTAAGCGAAGCATCTCCTGGAGTTCGAGAGAGTTAATCGAAATTGGATTTCTCTCGGCTACACACTTAGCCAAGTCAAGTTCCTTCTCTAGTGTGTGAACTTTCATGATCTTCTTGTCAACGTTCTTGGAGATCCTAGCCAGATTCTGCATTAGAAACCAATCTTGATCCACTCTGCTGTTTGAGTGGGAAGAAGTACAAGGCGGCAGAGTGACAAACTTTTCGATCGTGGGATTGCTTCGTCTGGTGAAGGCCTCTGGCTGGGCCCGTCTCCAGTAACAATGAAGCTACACATTTCGAAATCGCAGAGTGTTTTTAATTCGTTCAGTTTCTTGAATATTCCCGACTTCCTCTTCTTGAACTTCTCGCGCCTGGTACGTTCAAGAGCAATAAACTCGTACTGGATCTTTGATTGAACCATGATGACAAAAATCTCTGAAGCTACAAAATAAATCGAACAAAATCAATTTATTATCTTAATCAAGATATGCATATAAACATTTAGTACCACCATCATCATCATTAACATCATATGCATATACCCCTCTCTTGAAAAAGCATCAAACTTTAGTTTTAGCGCTAATAAAGTTTTGTGTGCTATTTTTTGTTTGTTCTATTAAAACAAATTGTTTTAGCGCTAATAAAGTAATTTTTGTTGTGCTAATTTTTGTTTTATTTGATATTTTACAAAAATTGTTTAAAATCTATTTTAGCACTAATAAAGTCTTTTTGTGCTAATCTTTGTTTTATGAAATATTTTTAAAAAAAAATTAAAAGAAATTATTTTTTTAGTTCTAATAAAGTCTTTGTTTTAATGATAATAAAACAAATTATTTTAGCGCTAAGAAAACCTAAGAGTTTATAGATATAAAGGCTATTTGAAATTTTTTAAAGAATTCAAACTAAAGAAAACAATGGTCCTATTTCTATTCTAAATTAAATAAAACAAATTGGTGGTTGTATTCTAAATTATATAAAACAAATATGTTTTATGAGATATTTTAAAAAATTGTTTAAATAAAATATTTTTAAGTTCTAATGAAGTTTTTATTTTAGCGCTAATAAAACAAATTAGCGCTAAGAATAAATAAGGAGGAGTCTATAAATGTAAATGGTATTTGAAAATTCAAGTATTCTTCTAAGTGTAGCTTTAGATAAAGGGTACTGCTATTTGGGCAGAATCTGCCCAAGGCAGAATTTCTTTAAAAAATTATTTAAAAATTATTATAATATTTTTATTATTATTTTGTTATATATTATAATTAAGTACACTATATCAAATATATATTGCACAAAAAAAAATAAAAAATAAAATTGTTTAGATAAATATATTAAATATTTTTATATTTATAATAAAATAATCAATTGATTAGAAAAAAATTATTTTAATATATAAAAATGAAAGATAAAAATTTTATTTTAATAAACTTATTAAGTTAATTATATTTATAATCATATAAACATAAAAAAATAAATAAAAAATAAAACAATAATTTTGGGCAGTTATGCCCATGGGCAGAATCTGCCCACAAGGAATTACCGTTAGATAAAACCTGCGAAATATGTTTTTTTAGGTTCAAATTCGAAAGTTTTCAAATAACAAAAAGTTTTTCAATAGAATCCACAACTAATACAAAAAAATAAAATAAAATAGCTAAGGTAAGAAGATGTGAGAACAAAACTAAGTATCAGCCGAAGTAAATATTCCTCATGATTTCAAGACGAATCATCAAAGGATCTGTTTTCCTTTCCAACGGGGATCTATCCTGTTAGGCGCTTTAACATTCATATCATCTTTGCTCGCCTCTTCAGAATTTAGATTAATCATGTTGGTATCTCCAGCATTCACATCAACGCCAGTACTGGAAGTCCTAACACCAGCAATCAAGGAATCGACCATTTCAATCTTTTCCTCCAGTAAGCGAAGCATCTCCTGGAGTTCGAGAGAGTTAATCGAAATTGGCTCTTCTCTCGGCTACACACTTAGCCAAGTCAAGTTCCTTCTCCAGTGTGTGAACTTTCATGATCTTCTTGTCCATGTTCTTGGAGATCCTAGCCAGATTCTGCATGAGAAACCCATCTTGATCCACTCTGCTATTTGAGTGGGAAAAAGTAGAAGGCAGCAGAGTGACGAACTTTTCGATCGTCGGGAATGCTTCTTCTGGTGAAGGCCTCTGGCTGGGCCCGTCTCCAGTAACAATGACGCTACACATTTCGACATCGCAGAGTGTTTTCAATTCGTTCAGTTTCTTGAATATTCCCGACTTCCTCTTCTTCAACGTCTCGCGCCTGGTACATTCAAGAGCAATAAACTCGTACTGGATCTTTGATCGAACCATGATGACAAAAATCTCTGGAGCTACAAAATAAAACCAAAAAAGTCAATTTATTATCTTAATCAAGATATGCATATAAACATTTAGTACCACCATTATAATCATTAACATCATATGCATATACCCCTCTCTCCAAAAAGCATCAAACTTTAGTTTTAGCGCTAATAAAGTTTTGTGTGCTATTTTTTGTTGTTCTATTAAAACAAATTGTTTTAGCACTAATAAAGTAGTCTTTGTTGTGCTAATTTTTGTTTTATTTGATATTTTAAAAAAATTGTTTAAAATCTATTTAAAAGAAATTATTTTAGTACTTATAAAGTCTTGTGAGCTAAATCTTTGTTTTCTAAAATATTTTAAAAAAAATTAAAAAAAATTATTTTTTAGTGCTAATAAAGTCTCTGTTTTAATGATAATAAAAAAAATTATTTTAGCGAATAACGAGGACTTTATAGATATAAATGCTATCTGAAATTTTTTAAAGAATTCAAACTAAAGAAAAAAATGGTCCTATTTCATTCTAAATTAAATAAAACAAATTGGTGGTTGTATTCTAAATTATATAAAACAAATATTTTTTATGAGATATTTTAAAAAATTGTTTAAAAAAAATATTTTTTAGTTCTAATAAAGTTTTTATTTTAGCGTTAATAAAATAAATGAGCGCTAAGAATAAATAAGGAGCACTCTATAAATGTAAATGGTATTTGAAAGTTCAAGTATTCTTCCAAGTGTAGCTTAGATAAAACCTGCCAAATATGTTTTTTTAGGTTCAAATTCGAAAGTTTTCAAATAACAAAAAGTTTTTCAATGGAATCCACAACTAATCACACATAACAACAAAATAAAATAAAATAGCTAAGGTAAGAGAATGTGAGAACAAAACTGAGCGTTATTGAGTATCAGCCGAAGTAAATATTGCTCATGATTTCAAGACGAATCATCAAAGGATCTGTTTTCCATCTATCCTGGTAGGCGCTTCAGCATTCATATCATCGTTGCTCGCCTCTTCAGAATTCAGATCAATCCTGTTGGTATCTCCTGCATTCATATCAACGCCAGTACTGGAAGTCCCAACACCAGCAATCAAGGAATCGACCATTTCAATCTTTTCCTCCAGACGTCGATTACCGCCTTGCCCATTACGTCGCGCCACCTGCCGGAATCACCAGAGTCGTCGGATGCCGTCGCGCCTTCTCTCTCGTCTGCCATTTTTTGTCGCCGGTTGAACCTCTAACTCCGATGCGTAAAACCTGATCTCCTTCTAGCGCCACTGTTCGGACCCTTTTTCTCTAAATTATTCTATTACTGGAACGGGGGGGGGGGTTGATTAAAGAAGGGTACCAACAAGATATTTATTTGATATGGGGCAGATTATAGATCGAAGTTTGTATACCGGAAATCTGGAAATAACACATGGTGTTCTTGAGCTTAAAGCTCTTTCTTTTCCTTTACTTAATGTATTTGGAAAACTAGAAAAAATGTGAAGTCCCCCTCCTCCTCTCCTACATCTCTCTTTTATACTAAGAGTTTGCATTAGCATGCAAGCTCTTCTAATGCCACCTATTAGCCTCCTATCACATCTAATCCCACTAATGAAGACTTTTAAGTCATTACATTAAATACCCACTAATTTTGTCTTCCACTTGCTGCATGTCACCAGAGGTGCACCGCCTCTTGCCTGGAGCCTTAAATGACTGATCCCCCAATCTGGCACGGGGCTGTCTTCCTGGGGCTACTGTTGAGCTCGCCTGGTACCTTCTTCATACACGACTTCGATTCAAACTTTGGTCCGCCGTTTGACCACCTCTTTGATGACGTGGCTCCGGTCGTCTGGACACGTGTCGGTGTTGGATTTTTATGGTGTAACAGCGGGCGTTGCGGATATTGGTGTTTCTAGATCCGGGTGGAGCTCGAGAATATTTTGGGAGATGGCGACGATGGTTGATATTCGGTGTTAGATCGGAACACGTGGTTCTCTTCATGGCGGTTCAAGGTGGAGTTGGTTCAGTGGTTCTAACCAACATGGATCTTGATGATGCGTTGCTGGAGCATGGACGATGTCAAGCGCGATGGAGCCATAAGAGAAGGTATGGAAGAATAGAAAGGTGAGGTATAATTGCACTCTATCCCTCCGGTGATTTGTTTCATGCGGTCGCGGCTTTGCGATCGAGGGAGACAATGAAGGAGGTTTTGAGTAGTGAAAACCCGGGGGAATATCTTGATGACCAGGGTTTGTCAAAGATGAAGAAATTCCAGGGGGTTTGTCATTACTACAAGGAAAAAGGGAGTGGTGAAAATCTAGGTGAATTTCTTAATGGCCAAGGTGGAGCATGGAAGAAATTTTAGGGGGTTTGTCACTGCTGCAAGGAAAAGGGCCACGTGAAGGGGGACTGTCAGGCCTTGATGAATCGGAGAAAGGAATCGAAGGTGGCCGATTCCGGAGAAGGAGGTTTTCCTGATGGGGAACTCCTGGCTGTCTCTGATTGGGGAACGAGTGAGGGGTGGATCTTGGATTCTAAATGTTCGATGGTGTCGGTGGAACGGTGGTCATGGGGCATGACACATCGTGTGAGATACGCGGCACGGGAACTGTGAGAATCAAGATGGTCGATGGGCATATTCGAACCCTCGGTACTGCAAGGTACGTTCTGGTCCTGAATGGTAATCTTATCTCTCATAGACCTTAGATCCGAATGGGTACCAACTTCGGTAAAGGAGGAGTGTTGAAAGTAAGTCGGGGCGACTTATTTTGCGAGGCGAGAGAAAGATTTGGTGGATTGTATGAGCTATGCGGCAACACAATTACCAAGTGGGCAACTGCCTCTGTCCAAGGAAGTCATTCGCTGGAAGGTGAGTCGGGATCACCTTGGTTTAATGCGCATGTGTGTTGGTGTCGGGGACACCGGGAATACTAACCCGAATAGTATTCAAAATTTTGATAATCGAGCCTAGGCGTACTATGAATAGCACTAGAGTATTGGCGAATGCAGGTGGTGCTGATAGTAGTGGGAAGGCGAGATTTGAGAATGGAGATTGTGTGGAGGTCATAGAGCTTAGTGGTACCCAAGGGATGATCGGTGCAACTTCGCATTCTTGTACTATGTTTGGTGCGGTTCAAACTTAGGTTCCTCATGTTTTGAGTGAGTCATGCGGGGCTGGGTGGAAGAAGAAAAATTGGTGCATGATCGTTGGAGAATGGTGCGGCTTGGAATTGCGGGTGTTGTAAGATCGGACGATGTATAGTATGATAATATCAAGAATACCGAAGAAAAGAAATCAACGAAAAATAGAGAAGACAAGAATTTACGTGGAAACCCAACTGGGAAAAACCACGGGAGGAACGACGAACAATTCACTATAATATTGCTTCACGATTACAAGGATGATATACGCTCTAAACCCTCAAATCTCACGCAATAGCTATAGAATTATAATTGGTGTATCTCATCTCTTCTGTGTCAATGGAGCAGCTCTCTTTATATAGGGGGAGGTCCTAATTAATGTATGGAAACATTAATTCTCGTCCATAAGAGTCCTAGAAGGAGTAGGAAAACACCTACCATCGATTTGGAAACTTTTCCAAAATTTCGCTGCTGAAACCCGCACGGTGTCGGCCGACAGCCCCAAGGTGTCGGCCGACATGCTCTGACGCATTCGCGCGACTGCCCCAGAGTACCAACGCAAGTGCGCTGGAGAATTGCCTAGCTGTCGGCCGACAGGATTAAGGTGTCGGCCGACAATCCCACCTGGAGCTCATCTTTTGCGGTTTCGAGGCAAATATAACAAATCTCCACCTTGACACTAAACCGCGAACATCCTTCGCCTATCGTCTTCCTCCAAAAGCCCCTAAGGGCTTAATCCCTCGATCGAAGTCCAACCAGGCTAGAGCAAAGCTCAAACTTGGTTGCGGGTAAACTCTTCGTCAACATGTCCGCCGGATTGTCGTGAGTACTAATCTTACTCACCTTGATATCGCCTCGAGCGATCACCTCACGGACAAAGTGATAACGAATGTCTATGTGCTTTGTTCTCTCATGGAACACTTGATCTTTTGTGAGACAAATAGCACTTTGACTATCACAAAAGATGGACGTCGTCTTTGAACCCTTCAAGAGCTCTCTAAACCAACCTCTCAACCACAAAGCCTCCTTGCAAGCCTCGGTGACCGCCATATACTCCGCCTCGGTAGTAGATAAGGCCACCGTACTTTGCAAAATAGCTTTCCAACTAATGGCACACCCACCAATGGTAAAAACATACCCGGTAAGAGATCTTCTTTTATCTAGATCACCACCATAGTCGGAATCCACGAACCCTCGAACATCTTCTTGATTCCTCCCGAACACTAGCTTCTTGTTAGACGTACCTCTCAAATAGCGCAACACCCATTGCACCGCCTTCCAATGCTCTCTTCCCGGATTCGCCATATACCGACTCACGGCACTCACGGCGTGGGCCAAATCCGGACGCGTACACACCATGGCGTACATCAAAGACCCAACGGCATTGGAATAAGGGACTCAAGCCATATCCTCGATGTCCTTCTCCGTAGTCGGAGAGTAAGCAGAGGTAAGTCTAAATTGTGTTCCAAGGGGAGTACTTACCGGGTTCGCATTCTCAAGGTTGAACCGACGTAGCACCTTTTCTATATACCCCTTTTGGCCAAGATACAACTTGCCATCTCTTCGATCTCTTGTGATTTCCATTCCTAGGATCTTCCTTGCCGCACCAAGATCCTTCATCTCGAACTCCTTACTAAGTTGTGCCTTGACTCTCTCCACCTCCGACTTATCCTTAGCCGCTATCAACATATCGTCGACGTAGAGGAGAAGATAGACTAAAGACCCATCACGGCCTTTCCGGAAATACACACAACTATCATACGAGCTCCTTCGGAAACCATTCTTAATCATAAACGTGTCGAAACGTTTATACCACTGTCTAGGAGACTGTTTCAAACCATATAAAGACTTTTTGAGAAAACACACCTTGTTCTCTTGGTTTGAACCCTCGAACCCCTCGGGTTGGACCATGTAGATATCTTCATCGAGTTCCCCATGTAGAAAGGCCGTCTTCACATCCATTTGCTCAAGCTCCAAATCATGCATTGCCACAATGCCTAAAATCGCTCGAATCGAGCTATGCTTGACCACCGGTGAAAACACATCATTGAAATCTACTCCGTGAATTTGGCTAAAACCCTTAGCCACCAATCTCGCCTTGTATCTCTTGTCCTCAACCCCAGGGATGCCCTCCTTCTTGAAGATCCACTTGCACTTGATAGCCTTCTTGCCTTTAGGGAGATCAACCAACTCCCAAGTGCCATTCTTATGAAGAGATTCCATCTCCTCTTGCATAGCTAGCATCCACTTGCCCGAGTCATCACAAGTAACCGCCTCGTCATATGTGGAAGGCTCCTCATACGAATCAACATCATCGGCTACACCACTCAAGGCATAAGCGACTAACTCATACTCGGCTAACCTTCTAGGTGGTCGAGTCTCTCGCCTTGGCCTATCTCTAGCTATGCATTGCGGCTCTTTCTCTTTTGAATCTTCCGGAGTAGTCGAACTACTCGTCTCATCGTTCGAGGAACTTGACCCATCATCTTCCTCTTGCACCCTGTCCGGCTCCACCTCAATAGGAGTACTTGGAACCTCGAGATTCCCTTTAGACGACCGATCACCCATCATAGAAGCCTCATCGAAGACTACATCACGGCTTAGTATGATCTTTCTCGTCTCTGGACACCAAAGCTTGTATCCTTTAACTCCTTCCTTAAAGCCAACGAATATGCACTTCTTAGATCGTGCACTCAATTTCCCGTCGTTGACATGCATGTAGGCCGGACACCCAAACACCCTTAAGTCCTCATAATTCGCCGGAGATCCCTTCCACAACTCTTGTGGAGTCTTCTTATTAATCGCCATGGACGGGGAACGGTTGATAAGGTAACATGCTAAAGAAGCCGCTTCAGCCCAAAAACCTTTACTCAACCCAGAAGTCGCTAACAAGCAACGTACCTTGTCCATAATCGTGCGATTCATTCTCTCGGCTACTCCATTTTGCTGAGGGGTGTATCTCACAGTGTGGTGCCTCACAATCCCCGAACTCTTGCAGAATTGGTTGAATTCTTCGGACACAAATTCTAGGCCGTTGTCCGTACGTAGGTTCTTCACGACTTTCCCGGTTTGTTTCTCTATCATCACCTTCCAATCTCTGAAGGTAGAAAACACGTCGCTCTTGTGTTTAAAGAAGAACGACCAAACTTTTCGGGAATAGTCATCGATGATGGTAAGCATGTAGTAAGAACCTCCAGTGGAGGGGACCGGGGATGGTCCCCATAGATCGGAATGGACATACCCGAGTATCTCTTTAGTTGTGTGAGCGCCGGTAGTGAACTTCACTCGCGTTTGCTTCCCAAAGACGCACTGCTCACAAAACTCTAACTTCGACAAGCCCTTATCCCCAAGAAGCCCTTGTCTACTCAACTCGGCCATTCCGGAATCACTCATATGCCCTAGACGCATATGCCAAAGTCTCGTTGTATCGACATCCGGGACTTTGGAATCGCCCACGGCTACTTCACCTTTCACCGTAGACCCAATAAGAACGTAAAGCCTATTAGACTTCCGCTCGCCTTTCATAACCACCAACGAACCGCTGGCAACCTTCACGACTCCACCTTTCCCGGTGAACGAGTAACCCTTAAGCTCCAAAGTACTAAGCGAAATTAAATTCCGCTTTAAGCCGGGAACGTATCTAACCTCGCTTAGGGTGCGGATCGCGCCGTCAAACATCTTGATCCGGATGCTTCCTATCCCTTCGATCTTGCATGACGCGTTGTTTCCCATAGTCACCGCACCTTGCTCCACCTTTCCAAAAGTGTCGAACCACTCACGATTCGGACACATGTGGAACGTACATCCCGAGTCTAGAATCCATTCCTCGCTTGATTTGGAGACCTCACCCAAAGCCATGAGAAGATCACAATAATTCTCGGCTACACCAACTTCACCGGAACTCTTACCGGAATTATTATTGTTGTTGTTGCCGCCTTCTCTCTCTTTCCTATTCTTCAAGGAATAACAATCGGCTTTGATGTGACCCTTCTTCTTGCAATAGTTGCAAACTTTGTTATTATGTCGTGACTTCGATCGAGACCTATCTTGCCCCTTCGATCTTTGGTTGGTCCGTCCACGGACATTCAATCCTTCACTTGGCGTCTCTCCCGAATTAGGACTCTCCATCATCAAAATATTCTCTCTAGATGAGAGAGCCGATGTTACGTCTTTAAACGTGAGGCTATCTCGAGAATATAGGAGAGTATCACGGAAACTTGCCATAGAAGGGGGTAGCGAAATTAGGAGCCAAAACGCGAGGTCGTCATCTTCGAGCTTCACGCCAATATTGCCGAGGTCGGCGACTTTCTCCTTGAATTTCGCTACGTGCGCTTGGATCGAAGATCCCTCCGCCATCTTGAGAAAATATAAACTTCTCTTCAAATTGTGCTTACTTGACACCGTCTTGGTGATGCACATCTCTTCAAGCATCTCCCACAATTCTTTTGTTGTCTTCGCTTTCATGATGTCCTCCGCCAAAGCGTTCGAAACATGGAGCCCTATGGTCGCCATAGCCATCTAATCGAGCTCTTCCCACTCGTCATGCTTCATGTCCGTCGGCTTGTTGTCAATACCTTTGAGGGCGCCCTCTTGCTTCAGGGATCGAAGAACTAACCTCATCTTGTATTGCCACGTCGGGAACCTTGTGTTGAGATCCAGCAACGGTATGTCATACCTCACGCTCGTCATCCTTAGCTCTGATACCACTTGTTGTAAGATCGGACGATGTATAGTATGATAATATCAAGAATACCGAAGAAAAGAAATCAACGAAAAATAGAGAAGACAAGAATTTACGTGGAAACCTAACTGGGAAAAACCACGGGAGGAACGACGAACAATTCACTATAATATTGCTTCACGATTACAAGGATGATATACGCTCTAAACCCTCAAATCTCACGCAATAGCTATAGAATTATAATTGGTGTATCTCATCTCTTCTGTGTCAATGGAGCAGCTCTCTTTATATAGGGGGAGGTCCTAATTAATGTATGGAAACATTAATTCTCGTCCATAAGAGTCCTAGAAGGAGTAGGAAAACACCTACCATCGATTTGGAAACTTTTCCAAAATTTCGCTGCTGAAACCCGCACGGTGTCGGCCGACAGCCCCAAGGTGTCGGCCGACATGCTCTGACGCATTCGCGCGACTGCCCCAGAGTACCAACGCAAGTGCGCTGGAGAATTGCCTAGCTGTCGGCCGACAGGATTAAGGTGTCGGCCGACAATCCCACCTGGAGCTCATCTTTTGTGGTTTCGAGGCAAATATAACAAATCTCCACCTTGACACTAAACCGCGAACATCCTTCGCCTATCGTCTTCCTCCAAAAGCCCCTAAGGGCTCAATCCCTCGATCGAAGTCCAACCAGGCTAGAGCAAAGCTCAAACTTGGTTGCGGGTAAACTCTTCGTCAACCTGTCCGCCGGATTGTCGTGAGTACTAATCTTACTCACCTTGATATCGCCTCGAGCGATCACCTCACGGACAAAGTGATAACGAATGTCTATGTGCTTTGTTCTCTCATGGAACACTTGATCTTTTGTGAGACAAATAGCACTTTGACTATCACAAAAGATGGACGTCGTCTTTGAACCCTTCAAGAGCTCTCTAAACCAACCTCTCAACCACAAAGCCTCCTTGCAAGCCTCGGTGACCGCCATATACTCCGCCTCGGTAGTAGATAAGGCCACCGTACTTTGCAAAATAGCTTTCCAACTAATGGCACACCCACCAATGGTAAAAACATACCCGGTAAGAGATCTTCTTTTATCTAGATCACCACCATAGTCGGAATCCACGAACCCTCGAACATCTTCTTGATTCCTCCCGAACACTAGCTTCTTGTTAGACGTACCTCTCAAATAGCGCAACACCCATTGCACCGCCTTCCAATGCTCTCTTCCCGGATTCGCCATATACCGACTCACGGCACTCACGGCGTGGGCCAAATCCGGACGCGTACACACCAGTATTCCTCCAAGTGTAGCTTAAATAAAACCTAAGAAATATGTTTTTTTTAGGTTCAAATTCAAAAGTTTTCAAATAACAAAAAAGTTTTTCAATGGAATCAACAACTAATCACACATAACAACAAAACAAAATAAAAAGCTAAGGTAATAAGATGTGAGAACAAAACTGAGCGTTATTGAGTATCAGCCGAAATAAATATTGCTCATAATTTCAAGAAGAATCATCAAAGGACTGTTTTCCTTTCCAACGGGGATCTATCCTGTTAGGCGCTTCAACATTCATATCATCCCGCCTCTCCAGAATTCGATCTATCCTATTGGTATCTCCAACATTCATATCAACGCCAGTACTTGAAGTCTCAACACCAGCAATCAAGGAATCGACCATTTCAATCTTTTTCTCCAGTAAGCGAAGAATCTCTTGGAGTTCGAGAGAAGTTAATCGAAATTGGCTCTTTTCTCGCTACTCACTTAGCCAAGTTAAGTTCCTTCTCCAGTGTGTGAACTGTTGAATAGTGGTGCCCCCAAACCACGAAAGGAAAATTTAGGGGCATGTCGGCCGACAGCTTTGAGTGTCGGCCGACACCATGTGCTTTTTCAGCCCGTTCGCGCCAGACTTCAGAGAGTTTGACGCGTTCGCGTCAGGATTGTCGGCCGACACCGATGCCTGGGCAGCGCGGATTTTAGGAAAAGTTTCCTAATTCGGGGATTAATTCCAGCTATTCCTAAACTCTTTTGGGCGAGAATTATTGTTTCCATACAATAATTAGGACATCCCCTATATAAAGAGAGCTGCTCCACACAGAAGAGAGAAATCAACACGAGAAAACACAAGTTAATATCATCAGAGAGATAATATTGTGTGAGATTAGAAGGTTTTAGAGTGAATATCAATCCTTGTAATCGTGAGCAATATTATAGTGAAAGTTCTCGTCGTTACTCCGTGGTTTTCCCGATTTGTGTTTCCACGTAAATTCCTTGTCTTCTTTTCTTGTCTCCTTCTTAATTTATTGTTGACTTATATTCGGGGTTCCGCATATTATTCGTACTATACATCGTCGTTTTACAACATGAACTTTCCTGATCTCCTTGTCCACGTTCTTGGAGATCCTAGCCAGATTTTGCATAAGAAACCCATCTTGATCCACAGTGTTGTTTGAGTGGGAAGAAGTAGAAGGCGGCATAGTGACGAACTTTTCGATCGTCGGAAATTTCGTCTGGTGAAGGCCCGACTTCTGGCTGGGCCCGTCCCCAGTAACGATGACGCTACACATTTCGACATCGCAGAGTGTTTTCAATTCCTTCAGTTTCTTGAATATTCCCGACTTCCTCTTCTTGAACGCATGGTGCGTTTGAAAGCAATAAACTCGTATTTGATTTTTGTTCGAACCATGATATGCATATAAACATGTAGTACCACCATCATCATCATTAACATCATATGCATATACCCCTCTTAGCTCTCTCAAAAAAAAGTATCGAACTTTAGTTTTAGCGCTAATAATGTTTTGTTGTGCTACTTTTTTTGTGTATTCTATTAAAACAAATTGTTTTAGCGTTAATAAAGTAATATTTATTGTGCTAATTTTTGTTTTGTTTTATGGGATATTTTACAAAAATTGTTTGAAATCTATTTAAAAGAAATTATTTTAACACTAATAAAGTTTGGTTGTGCTAATCTTTGTTTTATGAAATATTTAAAAAAAATTAGAAAATTATTTTTAGGCTTGTTGTGCTAATCTTTGTTTTAACAAATTGTTTTAGCTAATAAAAAAAATTGTTTTAACGTTAAGATAAAGATTTTATTAGCACTAAAAAATAATTTTTTAAAACAATTTTTTTAAAATATCTCATGAAACAAAGATTAGTAAAACAAGAATTTATCAGTGCTAAAACAATTTCTTTTAAATAGTTTTTAAACAATTTTTTTAAAATATCCCATAAAATAAAGTTTAGCAAAACAAAAATTATTTTATTAGCGCTAAAACAATTTTTTTTTTAATAGACGCACAATAAGACTTTATTAACGCTAAAACTAAAGAATAATTTTTTTTAACAGAAAAATTATTTAGGCATAAAGAGGTAAGAGTTTAAATATTCGTAGACAACCACGGTCGCCACAAAATACATAACCCGTATAGTGTACAATTTTTAATTCAAATCTATTATAAACATTATTTTATATGTCAATTATTGTTAGCTTAATTGATTAAACAGTACTGTAAAGTCCAAAGTTTTTGAACTCGAACTCGAGACATGTGTATGAGTATTTAAATTTCTGCAATTGACTTAGACAAAAAA
Source organism: Euphrasia confusa (assembly GCA_954870475.1). Lineage (NCBI taxonomy): Eukaryota > Viridiplantae > Streptophyta > Magnoliopsida > Lamiales > Orobanchaceae > Euphrasia > Euphrasia confusa. Next base: position 11,891,976 of record OX940968.1, on the reverse strand, counting down.
ACAAAATAATTTTATATTTTACTATCATTTTTCAAAATTTTATAAATAAAAATTACTACAATAATCAAAGAAGAACTATTTAACAAACATTTATCATGAACATTAAACAAACACTCTTCTCAAAAATATAATCAAAATATAGGTATAAAAAATCAATTCAAATTTTTACAATTAATCGTGTGACTAGTTTAATCAATCAAATTTGAACATATTTGGTCATTCAAACAATTAAATTCATATTCTTAATTAAAAAATAAAACATATTTATAATTTATTTAACCAACCTTTTTTAGGTTTATCTCATCCACCCACGCCAAAACCCAAAAATAAATAAATAAATAAATAAAATAGTACGGAGTAATATGATAAATTGATTACAGTATGTTCAGAGTGTATCTTCGTTGAGTCTCACTGATTAAATGCGACCACCATTTTCCGCCGCCGCGCACCTCCTCAAGACTTTTTCTCAATTCCCCCAATTTTAATGAAGCTTCTATTTTCGTCCCGCTCATAAAAAACACATCGATAAACAGCGAAAATACTACTCCTTAATAAAATCATGCCTTGGTTGAGAAATTTTATACAGCTTTCCGCCGCCTTCACCAAGCAACAGACGCCGGCAAAGCGGAGGCCGGATTCGGTGATTGGTTTTACGCCGTCGTTCTCCCAATTGCTGCATCATTACAGCACCGTCGCTCGGGATGGTAACGATCCCGGATTGGCGCCGACGAAGGTGGGCGAGAAGCCCAGGGTGGTGGTTCTGGGCACGGGATGGGCCGGGTGTAGGCTGATCAAGGACATCGACACGAAGGCTTACGACATCGTCTGCGTTTCCCCTAGAAATCACATGGTCTTCACTCCTTTGCTCGCGTCCACGTGCGTCGGGACGCTGGAGTTCCGATCCGTCGCCGAGCCGATCGGCCGGATCCAGCCCGCAATATCGAGCGAACCCGGTTCTTATTTCTTCCTCGCTAATTGTACCGGGGTTGATTTTCAAAACCACCAGGTATTTTATCCTTTTTTTTTTCTTCTGTCTGAGTGTGATTATTTAGCAAATAGCAATTTATATGTGATTATTTTTTCTGCTTTGTTACTAATTTTTCTGGACACAACACTTTAGTTATGAGTTAGATTTGACAAAGTAGAAATGGTTCTTTGATTTTGATATGGCTGATGTAACCAGGAACAGAGAGCTTAAAAACCAAAACCAGGAAGAAGCATAAAAAATACTAATCTATATCGTTTACCCGATGTTTATTATTTTGTTACACTGATTTAAAATGCAGTTTGAAAACTCCGTTAGGACCATTAATGGGGAAATTAACATTTTGCCTGAAAGCAGTCTGTGATTCTTCGATTGTTTTAGAAAGAAATGATTTTTAACCGTGATTTTGGTTTATTGTCTGACTTTGTAGTATGTAATGGTTTCCAAATAATCATATTGATTATACTTGCTTTCTGTCTTGCCCTGCATTTTATGCATGTACTTTGTTTCGTGTTTTTTTCGGTTTGCAAAAACTTAAATGTGTTCTTATCTCTTCTATATCAACAACAGCAAATAAAACAGCCCGCAGACAATTGTATTAAATGTTTTTTTTTCCTGGTACTATTATGTGAAGTCATTTTTTGAGAAATTAGCAGAGAATCCTATATCGATCTAAAACCCTGTGCCTAGATCGTCCAAAAGTCAATATAATGCAGTGAGCATGTGGATTTGGTCCCAAGTTTTTATTAGTATTGAATTTCCCAATTTAAAATGTACTAAATGCTGATTACTTTATTACTTTAATAAAAACCCGAAATATCGTCTCAGATTCAATGTCAGACTGTTACCGAAGGAGTTGACACCTTAGATCCATGGAGCTTCAAAATTGCATATGACAAGCTTATAATTGCTTCTGGGGCACATGCTTCTACATTTGGTATTAAGGGTGCAACCGAACATGCTATATTTCTTCGTGAAGTTCATCATGCTCAGGAGATCAGGAGGAAACTACTGTTAAATCTTATGCTATCAGATGTACCAGGTGTGAAATCGAGGGACTATATTTAATTACATTTTGGGTTTAATTACGAAAAATACCCTCGGGATTTTGTCTAGTTATGAAAAAAGGAGAGAAACAGCTACTTCCATATCAGAAATACCCTATTGATATTTGTTTCTATTTTACAAATCACATTCTCAGCAGAGTATTTGTTAAAAAATACAAATCTCAAGGGGTGTTTGTGACACCTTATATAGGTATTTGCAATAAAATACACTTGAGATTTGACTTAACTGCTATAAAGCCCTACTGACTTTTAAAATTACAAATTATATCCCAGGTTAAAGTTAAGGGACTAACAGTTATATTTATAAATGTGAAGGGTGTTATTTTGTAATGTTCTTTTTCTTATTGAGGGGTGAATGGATGACAAGTAAATCTTAAGAGTATTGTTTTTGTAATTATAGGTCAAATATCAAGGGTGCTTTTTATAAATAAAAAATTGGGTAAAGTATTCAGTTTCTTTTAATCTTGTTGGTATGATTGTTGTTGAGTTTAGGAGTAAGCGATGAAGAAAAGCGTAGGCTCCTACACTGTGTTGTTGTTGGAGGTGGTCCCACGGGAGTTGAATTCAGTGGCGAACTTAGTGACTTTATACAGAAGGATGTTCGTCAAAGATACTCACATGTGAAAGATTATATCCGTGTCACATTGGTTGAGGTTAGGCTGTAGAATGAATTTCTGTGAGAAACATCTCAGATGCTTCTTGCTCTCATCTATTGCAGGCATAGTAAAGTCAAGCCCTGCATAGCTGGATTCAAACTTATGCTAATATTATTTTTATGTTCTAAATCCTACATTTTTCATTACCTTGCTGTCCTTGCAGGCAAATGAGATACTGTCATCCTTTGATGTTCGTCTCAGAAAGTATGCAATCAAACAATTGACAAAGGTGAGGAGTTACTGATTATGGAATATGCTGTTAGAACTTTATCCTTTTAGCCTCAGAGTTCACTACTGTCACTAGCTACATTAACTATGATAACTTTTTAAGCATATTTTTCAGCTTTAGCCCCTCATAAACATAAAGGTCATGAGAGACAATTGTTATCTTCTTTTTACCCACGCATGCTTTTATTTAAATATTGTAGTCACGGCGTTATCTTGCATTCACATACTTTCTTTTACCAAATTTGGCAATATATATAACAGCAATCATACTTTACGTAATATCTGGGTTTATTTGATATTGATACATCAGTGTTTCAGTCAGGAGTCAGTTTTGTCCGAGGAATTGTGAAGGATGTTCAACCTGATAGGATAATTCTCAGTGATGGTACCGATATTCCATATGGTGTCTTGGTGTGGTCTACAGGGGTTGGTCCTTCACCGTTCGTGAACTCCCTGGAAATTCCTAAAGCACCTGGTGGGAGGTAACTAAACATTTGGCCATCTGATGCTTTCTTCCAACATTTGTGAGCTTGTATGTGAGACATCATTCATCATTGTATGTATATTAAAAGTTTACAATTTCATTTCCATTCGCCCTTTACCTCAGAAGTCCATGTGTGTGGACACTGATAAGTTGTTTACATGATATTCAACATAAAGTTGTTTTGGGTATAGCCAAACTAATCATCGTGATATAGTTACTGTCAGTGCATGTAACTCTGGCGTATAGCATAGTTTTTGCTTAATATGATGATATGTTGTTTAATTTATAAGCTAATTACAATAAATCTCGTTGATGTTTGACCTGATTACAAAAACACAACATTTTCCAAATTTCAAAACCTATCCCTTAAATTTTATTCAATCTTACATCTACCCCTTCAATAGCAAAATTAATATAATTAACCCTATCACAGTATCACATGTATAAGCTATTATGCAATTACACCTTTTTTATATACTACGTACTTGTTTTATTCCAAATTTTATGTCTGCATCTATCCTTGGACCCATCTTTAATTTCCTATCAAAAAAAATTAATGCTACTGAAAAGGTGACAGGCTGACGTTATTAATGTTACGACAGGATTGGGATTGATGAATGGCTAAGAATTCCTTCGGTGCAGGATGTGTTTGCAATTGGTGATTGCAGTGGGTTTCTTGAAAGCACGGGCAAGCCTGTTCTTCCGGCCTTGGCCCAGGTATGTTTTATGATAATGTTCCGTGCCTTTGTAAAGTCAATGATATTCAAATTACATTTCGGATTTATTCGGAATTAATTCAAAAGGTCGATTTTCTAAGTGTTTTCTGTTCAATGTCCGTGTAGATGTATAATAGCTAAAGTTATTATGTTAATATCGCCAATGCATTAGTAACGGGAAAATTACCGATTAAAATATTGATCGTGTTAAGATATCTAGAGCTGTCAATTTTTGTCCCGGAACATGGGTTGCTGGGACGGTAGGTCTGATGCATTTTCAATTAATTTTTGTACCACATTGGTTGGTATGGGCTTCAAACACGGTGGCCCGGTGTTTTGACAGCCCTCTAAGAATAACTCAGTCATAGGTAATAGAAATCCAAAGTGTGATAATTAGATAGTTTGCCCGTCCAGCATTTAAAATCGGTTCATTTCACGTGGGCCCTGAGATGCCCTAAACCAAGAGAATGTTTCTTTCAGGTGGCAGAGAGACAGGGAAAATATATTGCAAAACTGCTGAACCATTTGGGCAAGGCTGGAGGCGGAAGTGCAGGTGCTGCAAAGGACATTGACTTTGGGAACCCATTTGTCTATAAGCATTTGGGGAGCATGGCTACTATTGGGAGATACAAGGCCCTAGTGGATCTTAGGCAGAGCAAGGTTATTACTATTACGCCCTTTAATGAATTTCTTTAGAAATAATTGCAAAAATACTAAAGAAGAAAGAATTATCTATCAAGACGACACATGGCCCTGCAGCCTATATTTCTGTTGGGTGAATCACAAAACTAAAACCGAGGTTCTTTAAACTAATGAAATGAAAGAAGTTTCAGAATGATTAGAAGTGGATTAATTACAAACTTGCACTACAATTGCCCCCGTTGTTCTTTCTACAAAATCAATGTTGTACTGAAAATGTTATTGTTAAATGGCGATTTAGTTTTACTATTCACAGGCTCTGGCCTGCAGCGTTCTAGAAAATCAATGTGGTTTTATGCCATAGTTTTTGTTAGTATGCTTCCTTACATTCAACATAAAATCAAATATCACGTGGAATCCTAAATAATACTCGAGTAGAGCCTTTGAATACAAGAAAGCCAGCCCCTGGTCGAATTAATGCTATGTGATGATACAACTTATTTCTTGATAGACTTTGGCTAGTACAAGGGTTGATTTATGACTGATTGTTGTGTGTAACATTTGAAAAGGGTAGTGGTAAATTATGCAAATGGTTAACATACCTTTATTGATTCTTATTAGCTGAAACCACTGTGATAGTTTTAGTAACTCTCCCGAATTCATTCAATCCCACTAAGACGTTTATTAATCTTTCTGGTCAGGAAGCAAAAGGTATATCAATGGCGGGATTTGCCAGCTGGTTTATTTGGCGCTCTGCATATCTCACTCGTGTCATAAGCTGGAGGAACAGATTCTACGTGGCAATCAATTGGTTGACAACTCTCGTGTTCGGCCGTGATATAAGTCGAATATAAACGCTAAGGAAAGACGATGGACATATTAAGTTGAAGAGAACAGGTTTGCATTTATCTCATTCTCATCATAGACACACACACACTCTACTAGTTTATGTACTACTTCATATACACTACTTTTCCACCCCTTGTTTTGAAGCTTGCAATTTTATTTTTATTACCTTTCTTTCCCACCCGTAGAAATACTTTTATTGCGCAACCTAAATAATACTTTTACAGTTTTACTCAGTCTGTACTTGGTATTGGTAGTCGGTAGACTAGTTCAAAAGAAAAACCTAATCCCACAATGTTTGTTACTAGGCATACGTGTGCATGAGGGGTATTATTGTCATTGGACGAGAACAATGAAACTAGTAACTTAAGTGTGTCATTAAGAACATAGATGAAATAAATGGTGCGTGTTTTTATTAAGAATTAATTACCAACATTTAATTTTATCACAAACACAACATCATAATCTAAAACACACACATATGATAACAATCTAGAAAGGAAGAAGCTCAGACGTCAACGTTACAGTCCATACTCAGTTGATACTTCATCCCGGACCCCACGCCTACGCCATTTTTATCATCATCATTATTTCTGTTGTTCCCGAAATATAGATATGTCGGACAATTAACGTACAGATGGTATCTCCCGGAGATGAAAGTCCCCACTTTCCACCTCACCCTCCCGTCGACCCTGATGTTCACCATCACAGTCCCCGCCCTCTCGTCCTGCTCCATCGACTCGGACAGGTACGGGGCCACAGGGACAGAGGTGGCGTAGAGAGATGGGGACCACACGGTGATGTCATCATGACCCTGGTATGACACGGGCAGCCTGGTGGCGAGCGTGATCTGCTGGCTGTGGTAGGCGGTGTAGACGTCGAGGCGATCGTAGTAGATGCCGACTCGGCTGTTGGGGTTGCGGGAGGAGAGAGTGATCTGGAGCATGACTGTGAGGAGGTGAGGAGAAGTGAGGTTGAAGGCGTAGACAGTCGCGTCTTGGAGGATGAAACGGGGTTTCGTCGGGCGGAGGATGAGCCAGACGAGGAGGACGACGGTGGTTGAGAGGGAGATGAAGAAGAGGAAGAGGCGGCGCTGGAGCCTCGTGCGGTGGTGGCCACACTCCTTGGAAGTCATATTAAAAGATTGGTGGTTAAGGTTTTGTGATCCTATAGCAGCTATAGGGAGAGATTTATTGTGGGGGTTTCAACTTTCATGTGGCAGAGCCAGAGAGTAACATTTTATAAAGAAATTTTACTGTAAAAATTAAATTATTTATTTTATTTTTTAAATAGCAAAATTTGTTTTTTTATAAAAATCATCTAGTAAAATAATTATTTTAATATAAACATGTAAAGAAGAAAATCAATTTATTTTAAGACACGTTTTTTTAAAGTATTTTTTCAAAATAAAAGTAATTATTTCAAAATAATTAAAGTAAAATAACTAAAGAATAAATTTGTTTCAAAATAAGTTAGTAAAATAAATAAAAAATAATTCGAATCAATAATTTTAAATATAAAATTTAATTAATGTTATGATATTATTAATATTTTTTTGAAAATATTTTAAAACTTATAAAAATTATTATTATTTTTATAAAAAAAAACAATCCAAAAGAAACTAGTCTAAGAACCTGGAAAACAATTCGGTTTCCAAGCTAAGGATATCCCTTCACTTTCTGAAAAGGATCATATTGATATATTTTGTCCCAGAAGTTGATTGTTAAATGGACAAAACGAATGAATGACAAACAAAACTGAAAAGTAATACTACAAGATGCAAAAATAAAATAGCGTCGAGATGAAAAGATTCTCAAATAATCCATATGTATTTTCTTAGGAAAATATATCTTGTGAACATATTTGAATCGAAACATGGACAATTTATATCTGAAAATGTGCATAAGCGAGCTATCACAGCTTGGATAAATCTTATCCAAAGAGGAGCAAATACAACTCTTCCAAAGTTAATTCGAGCATTTAGTGTCAAAAAGATTCAATAGTTATAAACGACAAAATTAAACTTGATTTCACCTAAACTCCAAATGCAGAATATTGGTCGATCAAAAGATCCGTTGAGGCTTACCCATTGTACTCTTCAAGTACAAGCACCTCACCTGTTGTCCAAAAAAAATCATCCAAACCTATGTTAGTAACTAAGCCAGATATTTAAAGAACTTAGAGGAGTTAAAAAAACACTGAAAAAGACGCACGTTTTGCCAGTTCTTCTTGAGAAGAGAAACCAGGAAGTTAACACTCATCTGCACATTCTGAAACATTTGCTTTTCTTCCATGCCCAAGTTGCCGACGGCTACTCCCATGCAGAGCACCTTCTTTAATTGGAACTTAACCGTAGCCTTGGTCTCATTCACCTTAGCCTCAAGAGACTCTTGGTGACTCACAAGGGTTGGAAACTTGCCTGCACATTACAGTGAAAAAAAAAAAAAAAAAATATATATATATATATATATATATATATATATATATATATATATATATATATAGTAAAACAATTAACTATTTAAATTGAGTCAAGATGAAACGTGAAGTTCACACAAAATACTCGTTGACAATAAAAAGTACCTGCTTTGTTAAGACCAGGTCCCAGAAGACGAGGAATCTGCTTAATAACAGCTTCAGAAGCCAAGAAAGCATGATACTTCTTGGCAAGCTTCTTCACCAACTTCTTGTTTTTGTTCAGCTTCTTCAGAGCCTCAACATCCATGGAGTCCAAGCCAATTTTCTCTGCCTGCATACATATTTTTCCCAGTTCAAGACAGACAAAAATAGAAATGCTTATGCCATTTACATGCTACTATTACATTCAAATTCGCAACACATTCGACTTATTCAAACGTGAATTGCAATCGAAATAAAACAGATAGAAATATACGAAAAGAGGGGCACACCTCTTCTACATGTTGGGCATCACCAAGCATGCAGATCTTCATTTTGGGACGGGGAATGTGGGGCAATTTGACAGAGCCACTGAAACGTTTGTCCTTCTGCGGATCATAGTTTTTCAGCCCGATTTGTAGCTCTATTGTCTCGGTGAATTTCCGGTTCTTCTCTTTACAATCGACAACAATCTGGGACAAGGCTTCTCTCACGGCATCTCCCTGAAGCTTACTGCAATCCCATTCAGATAAAACATCATTGAAAATAATGCCATACCCCCATTTTTACATCAAACAAATTCCCAGCAAAAAAAAAAAGGTCAGAAAACCCATAACAAAAATGCAGCAAAAACCCCAACTACAGATAGAAATATAAACCCTAAACCCCAACTGCTAATCAAATTTAGCTCACGAAATCTAAGTAAAAAGACAATGTCAAATTCATCTTCTTCGTATCGAATTATTGAAAACAATTTCAGTTAATTTCTGATTACAGTAAACGAATAACAGAAGTTGCCATCATAAATCAAAGTAATTACTCAAAAATAAAAGCATCAGAAGTTGAAGGAAAAATAAGTTACAGTGTGCTCAATCTTACTCTCACCTCATCGTTCCAGACAAACCCGAGAGTCACCTGCGGAGGGAAGCACCGATTAGGGTTCGAACGAGTGTCGATGGCGCAATAAAAAGAAGCCCCGGTTGGGCTTATTGGGCCTCATTTACTAGTCTATATCGTAGCCCGAATTGTATTCTTAATGGGGCCGGCCCATACCTTTAATTTCCTTCCCATTGTATTTGGGCATGTCAAGAAATATGATTTATAGAGCTTATGATAACAATTATGAAACTAGTAAACGAGGGAAAGATGAGAACTTTATACTGTATGTGATTGATTATGTGAGAAACTACTACCAAACACACTGTTTTGGAAAACATCCCGATTAGGCTCGACTGAACCCAAGGCTAGCCTCTGTTGAATCGCTTACATTTTATACAACGTTCAACACCACTTTGGAACTACGTAGCTCGTAACGATATCTAGAGCATGGACTACCATGCAACATGTGCAATAGAAATTAGAAAAGAATCAAGAATCACTCCACATGTGGTAGCATAAATGTATTTTCTTCCCTTGTAAGACATATACTGAATGAGTCAAATTTTATTCTTTACAAAAGGAAAAACAAGAAAATTGTACACGTGAAACTTCTCAAACGAAAAAAGAAAAAAGAAAAACACTTTTACATGACTATGATCGCAGAAGTGCCTTAAATATGGCTTCACAAAGTGTAGCGTTGTAGATCAACAGATGGCCTGCATCCGGAACCTCGTGGTACTGAATCCATGGGAGCTGCTGTGATAAAACCCGATTCAATTCGAACGGGACAAGTTTATCTTCGTATCCTTGCCAAATATGAACGGAGCCTTCGTTGTTAGGGAAAGGATTAGGGATATCTGCGGGCTCGAATTCCCATTTCCCGAAACCCATAATCATGTCTCGATGCAAACTCTCATGGACACCTTGTTGCAGTATTTTATCCTGGAAATTAGAGTTTATAGGAAAAAATACATTTTATTCATCAACACAGATGTAAGGATATAGGAATTTGATTGATTTTATACCTTAAGTGGCTATGACTTAAGGTGTAAAGTTACAGAATTTGTTGGTATTACCAAGTAATTACAATCACATCCCTCAACTTATTCGAAAATTGAAAATAGCCCCAACTTTTTTGTCCATGACTATTTGTAATAACAAGAAACTCAAGGGATGTGAGTGCAAAATGCAATGACAATTTTGGGGGTAGTTCTTATTTCTTAGTATTTGAAAATTTGAGGCATAATCGTAAAAAATATCGATGACGCCATTCGTTTCTATTAGCTTAATTAACCATAGGTTCCAAATGTAAGATGGATGTAACTTGATACTCATATAGTTTTCGTATTCATACGTTTTTACTATACAAATTTTGAAAATGTTAGAAGTGGTAAACACTTAGATCTTTGAGCGTTTAGTTGGGTGATGCATATGTATAATTACGTCTCTATTGTGAAAATGCAAGATATTTACCGCGTCCTCTTTTGAAATCCCGGACGGCTGTTTACGGATCTCCAGGTCCGAGCGGCTAAAGCAATCCAGCTTCCCTTGTAAGGGACTAAAAGACGGGACCCATTTTTGAGTCATCCACCAGTTCAACAGCCACGGGGTGTAGTGCGCGATCCTGAAAGTCAAAGAGTCTTGGAAAAGCTTTTCGTCCAAAGCCTTTTTTGAAAGTTCGGAAGGAATGCACTGCCACCAGTAGTTGATAGCAGGAACCACAAGTGCAGCTCCAGATACCCTTAATAGCAAAAACGATTAATCGCCTTTCGAAAAACATCACATGAAATTCAGCAATCAATACCGAATTTTAGTAGAAAGTGTAGTATACCTGTGTGGGAGGTATTTTAGGCAGTTGTATACGGGAAAAGCTCCCATGGAGATGCCGATCAGATAAAATGTGGGCCCAATTTGCAAGCTATCAGCCAATTCCTGAATATCGAATGCTTCACTTTTCACAGACTTGGCAGGGTTAGGATCACTCTCGCCATAACCCGCGCGATCATATGATAAGATGTACACACCCGACTCCTTTATGAGTTCCTATCATTGGTCAGAGTACAGAGGTTATTGAGCACGAAAAACACGGTTAAATTCACAATCAATTCGACTTGCCATGATTTTAAAAACGCAGACCAAATTAGAAACGAGGCACGACCACGTTTCAATTCTACTACCTTCAAATCAGTTTGAGTCGAGTAAGATTAGATATTGCTTACTTGAGAAACAGGAAGAATGAAGTCTTTAGAGTCGCCAAAGCCATGGCAAACAATTATCTTGAACTTAGCCTCCTCCTTAGAAACACCTTTCTCCTTATAGGCCAAATGCCTCCTGTCACTTAGTTTGACCCTCGGTGAAGTCACTGGCGGGCCACCGGGCGAGCCGCATATTTTTGGCGGGGGCGGTCTGATCGCTAAATAAGCATATCCCAGAAAACCGATCAACGCTCCAACTGCAATCTGCACAATCATTTCTACGAACGACAAACAAATTGGGTAAAAATCAAATTTTGCATTTCTTTGTTTGTACCAAATGTGCAAAAAGGCCAAATATATTCGGAAGAAAATTTCAAAAATCTGCAAACAAACTAACTAAAATGAGGTTCATTCGTCAACGCCAGCTTATGCCGTGTTTGGATCTCGGCTCAAAAACAGAGTTATGCGATAAATCCAAAGGTCAAACATCACTGTAAAAAAATTAAAGAGCTGAAAAAGAAAAAGGGAAAGTGACTCACTTGAAGAAAATCTGAAATGGGTGTGGTTGGATTTCCTGGTGTGAGCCCTAGCTGATGCAGCTGATATTCTCGTGTTTCCTGCCATTGTCAATAATTTGCCAAAAATAGACGAAGAAAAAAATATAGGCACCAGTCACATCACACCACTTTGAATATTACTGGTATTAGACCATCCTCAATGGTAGGTACAATTCCTACATAACATGGAATTGTACCTAAGTATACCATTGGGAAGATAGGTACAAATTGGAGAGAGAAATTTTGAGTATTAAATATTTGATACTAGGTATAATTTGATATGTATCATACATTGTGGTCCTATATGCATAAAGAAAAGAAATTGTACCCCAAGCCATTGAGAGTGTGAGGTACAAATTGATAAGTATAATTGTTTTGTGATGTGTCAACTAAATTGTACTCCCTCCGGCCATTAATAGATGTCATACTTTGCTGGACACGGAATTTATGGACACGGAGTTTAAGAAAATTGTTATTTTTTAATTTTTTTATTAAAAAGTAAAGAGTAAAAATATATTTTAAAAGTGAAAAGTGAAGTAGTTGTGAATAATGTTAAAAAGTAGGTGGGGTAAAGTAGAATAAAATTGTATATTAAAATGAAAAAGTTACAATAATTATTTCCTTTTTTGGAGTGTGTCAACTATTTGTTGGACGCCCCAAAAAAGAAAGTATGACAACTGTCTTTGGACCGAGGGAGTACCTCATGTTGAGGTACACCATTAGAGATGCTCTTAGACCACCTGATTAATTGGAGAGGTATTCTTGTCCAATAGGAGATATTCAAGCTTTTCATCCATTTAATTGAGATAATTCCCAATTATTACAAAAGAAAGAAAAGATGGGTAAGTGGGACCCAGTGGAATTTATTATTTGGATGAATTAATATTGCTCAATTTCTTATTGGACATTTATATTTTGTTTATTTTATCTTTTAAATTAGATTTTTCAAATATAATTAAAAATAATTTTTCATTTTTTTATATCAATATTTTTTATTTTTCATGATCTATAAATAGAGACTAGGTTTGTTTGATTTGGATACCAAGTTGTTTTTGCAATTTTCTCCATTTTTGCCATTTTTTTATTTTTTATAATAATATCATTTATTTTGATATTTTTCTAATTGAATTGTTTTTATAAATTATTAATAAAAATAATAAATAAATAATTTAATTATTTTTATGTCAATTTTTATTTAACAAATATTATTATTAATTTAATTTTTATAAATTATATATTAAAAAGAAAAATATGTGGAAGAAAGATAAAATGAAGTAACTTTTGAAATATTTTCTATTGTAGAGTATGAAATATTTGAAAGATAATTGTAAATATTTGATGATGTATAAAGTGAAGTAATCTGATGTGGCAAGGAATATGTATAGAATGAAATATTTCCTACTGGAGATGGTCTTATTATTGTGGGTGTGGTGACCGGCTACGTTACCCGGACTCGCCGGAAACCGGCTACGTACCCGTGTCGACACGACACGACACTGACACGGGTGTGGGATCCGTGTCAGATCCGGTCAAAATGACCGGATACGTTGACCGGACCGGATCTGTCCAAAAAAAAAAAAAGGCTGCCGTAAAATTCTTCTCAGGTGTAGATAAACCGGAAATTGTGATGAATAATTGAATTCTTAAATTCCCCATGAGAATTGAAAAGATGCAGTCAAGTAGGGAAGGAAGACGCAGAAAGTAAAAAGAAGAAAATGAGAAAAAGAAGAGAGATGGCGGCGAACAAATAATTAGGGTTTTTGACTTTTGACTTACTAAAAGACTTTTTATATATATTTGAGTGATTAATATATAAATAATTAATTTAATCAGTATTTTCATATATACTACATCAGTTTTATTACTATTATAGGTTTATATAAAATTATTCAATATTTAAAAATTTATGAAAATAATTTTTTTTTGCCGTATCCCCGTACCCGTGTCCAAATATGGGTACGTGTCCCCGTATCTACAATAAATAATTTTTAAGTACCCGACACCCGGATTCGTACCCGTATCCGACACCCGTACCCGCGTCCAGGTATCATAGGTGACCGGTGACCGGAAGGGTGGGTCGTAATGGGTAGAGTGCAAACAAGTTCGAATTCAACATCAAATTTATTGTCAAAGGTCGTTACCTCAGTTGGTTGAGCAGTTGAATTGAAGACAGTGAGGTCCTAAGTTCGAACTCGAGACATTGCAATTGATCTAGAGAAAAAAACATCAAGCTTATTGTTATCACTTATCATAACCAAGCCCCGAACACAATTATCTTTCGAACAAATTACGAGCAGCTCGACTAATTATTAGTATATAATACTCTCTCCGAGAGCTATAGCCACGTTTAGTTAAATTTTATTTTAATATTTTTTTCATAATTTTTGTAATAAGTTTATTATATGTATTTGACGGTAAAAAAAAGTCAACGTGTCTATAACTTTGAGACAGAAGGAATACTACATATTTTTATTATTGTAATTTATAAATTATTTATTTAATAAAAAAATTAATTATCGAGCGGCTCGCGAGATGCTCGATAAGCTTCTTGACCCGCTCACCAACAATCTATTTTTTAAACAAATCGAGTTCAAGCTCGAAAATGCTATGCTAGTTTAAATTTGTCAAACATGCTCGATTAAGTCAATGTTTGAATCGACTCTTTTGATGTTATTAGATAAGATTGGTATTACCAAAAAAAAGGCAACCATAAACAAAAAACTAAAATGTTAATTTCGTTTTATTTCGAAGATATTCGAGTCATATACTTTCTCAATCTCTTTCTCAGTCTCGGAATCGTTTCTTGACAAACAGTTTCAAGATTGAAGGTATGTAGATAATTTGATTAGTGATGAATCAAATATTTTCAAACCAAGTTCCTCAAAAGAGTTAATATCACGTTTGGTCCTGCAACTTAGGTCGATCCCACACTTAGTCCTTTTTTTTTTGTTCAAAGAATCAAATGTCATCATTTCCTGTCGATTTCCACCGAAAAGGGCACGTGCGGGTCACGTGACGGCACACGTACGTAGTGATCATCTCCGGCAGACTGCTGATGTGGAGAGTAAATCGGATCCCACTGCCACCTCATCGTGGTTAGAAATTGCAAAATCTGCTGATGTGGAGAGTAAATCGGGTCCCACTGCCACCTCAACGTGGTTAGAAATTGCAAAATTAAATTTTGGTTAGCAAGGGAATCGCCTCAGCGTGGTTAGAAATTGCAAAATCTGCTGATGGAGAGTAAATCGGGTCCCACTGCCACCTCAGCGTGGTTAGAAATTGCAAAATTAAATTTTGGTTAGCAAGGGAATCAATAGAGTAAATCGGGTCCCACTGCCACCTCAGCGTGGTTAGAAATTGCAAAATTAAATTTTGGTTAGCAAGGGAATCAATCTCGGGAATTAAATTTTGGTTAGCAAGGGAATCAATCTCGGGCCGTTTGGACAAAAGGTATCAACCATTCACACTCGGCTGCATTAGCTTCTTGATAAAACTCAAACTATTAATGTATATATATATTATAAGTTTTAGTAAAAAATATGAATTATATAATTAATTAACCAATATCATATTAAATAAAAATAATTATATATAAAAATAATCAATAAATCATAAATAAAAAATAAAAATAAAAATTATTTCACTTAATTAGCATATAAAATATATTTTCAAGTATAAAAATTAAAAAAAAATTAAGAGTATATATATTATGTTCAAAAATTAAAAAAGGTCATTTTTAAAATGGAGTAATTTAAATTAATTTTATATGAATAAGAGTTATAGTTTTTTCTAATTATATATAAGAGTAGATTTTCATTTTTAATTTTTTAATCTAATTCACATGGGTAGGTTAATTAAGGGTAAAAAAGACATCAAATTGAAAATTGTAAATGTTTATTTTGGCGACAACGTTTTTGTACTTGTGTTTTTGTTGATTGTCAGGTTTGCAAGTGCATGGAAAAGGAGACTAGAATCTCCGGTTTCGGAACGATGGAATGAGCATGGAACGGCGACAGGAGTCGCCGCTTTTGGCATGACAGGAACGGCGACAGGAGTCGCCGGTTTTGGACACGCATGGAAATGGAGTGGAACGGCGACTGGCGTCGCCAATTTTGATGCGAGACATGGAATGGAGACTGCAGTCTCCGGTTTCTTGCATGACATAGGAACGGCGACTGGCGTCGCCGTTTTTGGCATTCTTTGGAACGGCGACCAGAGTCGCCGTTTATGGCATTTGGGTTTGACATGGAATCGGCGACTCCTGTCGCCGGTTTTGGCATTTGGCATGTCATGGAATCGGCGACTCCTGTCGCCGGTTTTGGCACTGGCATGGGTTCCGCGACGCTTGTCCTCAAGGCACGGTGCCAGCGACTATGACATTCTTCAACGACGATTTTCACCTAAGTACTTTCAACGTGATCTCTTTCACCAAGTACACAAATCAAGGAATGAAGAATGGTTCCAGTGTTTTTCTACTTCAATGATATCGACGACCATGAAGACGATGAAATTCCGAGGCTTCAACACTTAGAGTTTTTCACGAGAGTTTGAAGATGAAGAATTGAGATCGACGGAGTCAAGATTGAATTGAAGTTCTGACTTTGAAATTGAAGATTCAAGATTCGAAGATTCAAGAATCGAAAATTCAAGATTCCAAGATTCAAGAATCCAAGTTCTACAAGAGTGATGTCATCCATGGAGAAGTGACATCAGCCAAGCATGTGACCAACCAGAACGTGCCACGTCATCACCTCACATGTGCGGGCTGCCTATATAAACCCATGGATTTCGATTTCACCTTTGACGATTTTGAGAGAACGAAATCTGATTTTTAGAATCGTGACCGACAGCTTCGAGCTTCGAGTTTGTGTAGTAGCGTTTGCGCCCTGTGCCAAGATTAGAGTTAGGAGATTTAGCTCTAGGTACTTGTGTGTTAGATTGCAAGTTAGTGGGAGTTGTTGCGACACTCGGGAAACTTCTTGTAATCGTTTTGCCTACCATACTCAGTGTAATAGTTTAGTTTCGTTATTTCAATGGAATGAAAACATATTACATAACTTTGTCTTTGTCTTCCGTCTTTCATTCCACGAACTTGTGTGAGTGTTACCTTGACTGAAGCTGGTGTTCGTTGTTTAAGTCCAACTTCGCGAAAAGTTGGTATCATACGTCGAAGACGTAATTTCAATTGGTATCAGAGCGGGACGTCATACGTATAAGACGTGATCCGTTACTTGACTTCATAATTCCGCTACAATGGAGTCGTCCATGTTTGTCCAGAAACCAATTATGCTTACACATCAGAATTACTCAAACTGGAAGGCCAAAGTTTCTGCTAGGATTAAGGGTTTTGATTCCAGATCTTGGATGGCAGTGTTAGAAGGATGGGAACGCCCATATACGGAAGACGCCGATGGCATGAGAATTCCGAAACCGGAACGTAGTTGGACGAGAGAGGAACATGACTTGTCCACGGCTAACAGCAAAGCCTTACTTATTATCTGTGAATGGCTGGACCTCAGTATGTATCAGCTGGTCAAAAATTGCACATCTGCCAGAGATGCATGGGAAACTTTACAAAGAACTTGTGAGGGAAGTCATGCTGTTAAGCGATCGAAAATCCGAACTATCACTGCTCAATTCCATCAACTCCGGATGAGGGAAGATGAAGATATTAATGACTACTTGGACAAGATCATGAGATATGTGAATGAAGCTTGTGAACTTGGTGAAATTTTTCCTGCTCCCATGGTATATGAGAAAGTTCTCTCCAGTGTTAGCACTAGGTTCGAAAGCAAGGTGCTGACTATCGAAGCACGCAATGACGAGAACCAAAACTGGGACTATGCCGACTTGATGGCTGATTTGAGAAACTATGACCTGACTCTCAAAGTTCGAAGCAACCCAGACATGTCTCTTGTCTACGAACCGATGACTGCTCTCAAAATTTCAGAGAAAGAAAAAAGTTCAAGAAGCTCTAACTCTCGAAAGACTCATTCGAAAAATGAGAAAACTGAAAGTAGTTTTTCTGCTGATCTGGGTGAATCTGATGATGAGAAAGCTGAAGAAATTGAAAAACTGATGAACTCAAATAATCCGGACAAACTAGCTGCTCTGACTGAGATAGTCACTTATCTTGTGAAACAAGAGTTTAAGAGAAAGAACCGTGCACAAAATTTTCGAAAATTTCAGAAAAGTTCTAATTCCTACCCAACTACTCCTGACAATCGAAATCAGGGATCGTCGTCAGACAAAAAGTTTAAAGGGACAAAGCTCTCACCATATTCCTCTACTGGCAAGGATGTCTCCAAGATGCAATGCTATGAGTGTAAGGGATATGGACACGTTAAAAATGAATGTCCAAATTTACATCGTAAGAAGAAGCTACCAGTTAGCTATGTTGTGATTGACGATGAGGATGTCATTTCTGAGAACGACAAATCCGAGGACAATAATTCTGACGATGATGAAGACAACGCTCTAGTTGTTACTTTTGGAGAATCGTTTGATCTCGAAAATGTGGAGGTCGAAAACTTTGTTTTTGATGCATTTCTGAAAGACACTGCAACTGCAAACAACATTTTTCGTGTGGCATCGACAAACCGTAATTTTTGTGATGACAACATTTTCTCGGATGATGAATCTGAGTCTGAAACCGAAAGGGAAGAGATGACGTCTGATGTCCATCAAAGTGTGACCGAATCTACTGAACTGATTGATCTGAAAGAGAGTTATTCTAAACTCGAAAAATTGTGTGACACAGCTATCACTGAAAATAGCACCCTTGAAGTGTCACTGAACTTCATAAAAGAATCTCTTGATGAACTCTCTGAAGAGAATCGAAAAATGAATGATGAGGCTGTTGTCTTGAGAAACTCAGTTGAGAAGACTGAGGATGAAAAGAAGAAGTTGAACAATTCCTTGACAATTCTCAAAGTCAAATTTGATGACCTTTTCGAGGAAAAACATAAGTATTTCAAGGAAGCTGTCGAACTGAGAGAATTGTGTGACAAGTTGAGTTCTGAAAACTCAAAGCTGAAGACGTCACTGAAAAAGGAGTCAACTGAAGTGAAGAAACTGCAGACTCTGTTTAAGAACTCCGATGCTGAAAATGATGAACTAAAGTCTTCACTAATGAAAGTTCAAACTGACCTTGCCATGACTGACAAGGAACGATATGTGCTGAAAGAAAAACTTCATATGACTGATGAGCTACTAAGGAAAATGAACACGAACTCTTCTGTGTTTGACAATGCTGCTTCATATATGAATCCTAATCGTTACGGTCTTGGATTCCAAAAAGTTTTTGAGTCTATATACTCAACATCTGAAAAGAAGAAGGAGGTGAGTTTTGTCAAGGCATCGGGTGATCAACCTGAGGATAAAAGCAAGGATGATGTTGAATCATCTAAACGGAAGGAGATTGCTGAAGGGAAAAAGATTGCTAAGTCTCCAGAACCTAAAACTCAAAAGTCGATCTCGACTTCAAAAACTGAGACATATCAATTCCCGAAGAATATTGTCAAACATCCTCGTGGTATCCTACCTTATGAGAAGACGTTGCTGAAGAACTTAGAGAAATCTCAGAACGTGAAGAAAAATGGACAAACCTCTAGCACGAAAACCGTTTTGGTCAAGACATCCACGAAGGTTGAAACTCGTCAAAGGAGAAAGTATGTATGTCACTACTGTGACCAACCTGGACACATTCGACCATTTTGTTATAAGATGAAGGATGACGCGAACAGAGAGTTGATGACCCTGAAGAAAAAGTCCGAAGTGGCTAAGGAAATGAAGAAACCCATTTCTCCAAATCCGAAAGCTAAGACAACTCTGAAAGCTGTGACTGAGAGACATGTCCAAATGAATGGAAAGAAGAAATGGGTGCCTAAGTCTCAAAAGAGTAAAGTTGAACTTAACTCTACAACCAGTAGTTGGCAACCAAGGGAACTGATTTTCTGCCATGTTGCACTAAATGCTTCTGAAGCTGGCAACAAAGGCATTTGGTACTTTGATAGTGGCTGCTCCCGACATATGACTGGCACAAAGAAATTCTTGAAAGAATATGAGCCGATGACTGGTTCCCCCGTGGTGTTTGGAGGGGGAGCAAAAGGTGTTGTCAAGGGAAAGGGAACGCTTCAAATCAAAGGATTACCTCCTATCAGGAATGTTGTCCATGTCAAGGGACTTGTGGCAAACCTCATCTCTATCAGTCAGCTTTGTGATGAAGGTTTTAATGTTAGCTTCGATAAGGAATCTTGCCGAGTTTATGATGCTGAGGGTAAATGTATCATGGAAGGTCCACGTGCCAAAAACAATTGCTATACAACTGAGTATAGTTGCTTCTCCGTGACCGTTCCCGATGAAGTTGATTTGTGGCACCAACGACTTGGCCACACGAGCACTCGCAATCTGAGCAAACTGGTTAAGGGGGAGATAGTTCGAGGAATCTCTCAACTCCCCAAAATTGAGAAAAGAGTGTGTGGCGACTGTCAGAAGGGCAAGTTAACGAGAACTCCTCATCCAGCACTTCCGACACTCATGAGTACTTCTGCTCCCTTCGAACTTCTACACATGGACTTGATGGGTCCAATGGAGGTGAAGAGCTTAGCTAAGAAAGAATATGTGTTGGTTGTTGTCGATGATTTTTCTAGATATACTTGGACAAGATTTCTGGCAACCAAAGATGAGACTTTCAATGCCTTCAAAGGTATTGTGAAATGGATTCGAACGAATCATGAAGCTAAGGTGAAAAGGATCCGAAGTGATCATGGAACAGAATTTGAGAATTCAAGCTTCAATGAATTTTGCCTGATGAAAGGTATTCACCACGAATATTCGGCCCCAAAAACGCCTCAACAAAATGGGATCGCCGAACGAAAGAATCGAACACTGCAAGAGATGGCGCGTGTGATGTTAATTTCTAAAAATCTGGCTCGAACTTTTTGGGCAGAAGCCGTCTCTACAGCTGGCTACATTTTGAATCGAATAAGTATTCGATCTGGCACTACTGCTACTGCCTATGAACTTGTCAATGGCAAGAAACCTTCGGTGGCACACTTTCGTGTCTTTGGCTGTACTTGCTATATTTTGAAGGATCGTGACCCTCTAAAGAAATTTGAAGCCAAAGCTGATCGTGGAATTTTTGTTGGCTATAGCCAAAATAGTCATGCCTACCGTGCCTACAATCTTCGAACTAGGAAAGTCATCGAGACTGTGAACATCAACTTTGATGAACAAGACTTTCTTGGAAAAGATGCAGAAGCTGATTGGGTTAAGGAAGGAATCCTTGAAGTTCGGACTTTTCCTTCAACACCCACAACTGTGACTTCCGAAAATGTTACTCCTAATACTTCACCTGAAGTTGGAGAATCTAGCAACCGAAATGATGACACTTCGGTAACTGAGGATGACGATGATGATCAAGTTGAAAACCCCGCTGATGCACCGAGAGAAGCACCGGGTCATATCCAAAAACGTCATCCACCAAACCAAATGATTGGAAGTTTGAATGAGCGAACTACACGCTCAAAGAAACAAATGAATTCTCCCGACGAACTCTACAACATATGTACTTCAGCAGTGTGTAATGAAATCGGCATCACTTGCTTTCTCTCCGAAAATGAGCCGAAAAATTACAAGGAAGCCATGCAAGATGATTTCTGGATCATGGCCATGCAAGAAGAGTTGAATGAGTTCACGCGGAATAATGTTTGGTCCTTAGTTCCCCGAACTTCAAACATCAATGTTGTTGGAACTAAATGGATTTTCAAGAATAAAACAGATGAGCATAACCAAGTTGTCCGAAACAAAGCTCGTCTTGTTGCCCAAGGATATGCCCAAGTGGAAGGCATAGATTTTGATGAAACGTTTGCTCCGGTCGCACGAATTGAGTCCATCAGACTCTTGATTGCTATTGCATGTCATCTCGGCATCAAACTTAGACAGATGGACGTCAAAGCTGCTTTCTTGAACGGTGTCTTGGAAGAAGAGGTCTACGTTGCCCAACCTAAGGGTTTTGAGGATCCGAAGAAGCCAAATCATGTCTACAAGCTTCACAAAGCTCTATATGGCTTGAAACAAGCGCCTCGCGCCTGGTACGGATGTCTCACGGATTTTCTTCTAAAATTCGGTTTTGAGCGTGGATCGGTGGACAAAACCTTGTTCATCAAGCGAGACGGCAAACACATGATTGTTGCCCAAATTTACGTTGACGACATTGTCTTTGGAGCTACTTGTTCTAAACTCGTGACTGCATTCACAGAAGCTATGTCCTCAACATTTCAGATGAGCCTTGAGGGGGAGTTGCATCAATTTCTTGGCCTTCAGATTTCTCAACGACCAAATGGGATATTTGTATCTCAAAGTAAGTATGCTAAGAATATGGTTGAGAGATTTGAGATGCATCATGCCAAACCAGCTAACACTCCTATGGCAACTACCGAACGCTTGTCTACGTCAACGAAAAGCCGGAGTGTAAACCAAACTCTTTATCGTTCCATGATTGGGAGTTTACTTTATTTAACTGCCACTCGTCCTGACATTATGTTTAGTGTTTGTATGTGTGCCAGGTACCAAGCTGATCCGAAGGAGGACCATCTAAGAGCTGTGAAACGGATTCTCCGCTACATCTCTGGAACTTCTCAGCTAGGTCTGTGGTATGCGCGCGACACTTCATCCAACCTTGTCGGCTTTTCAGATGCCGACTGGGCGACGGACACGGACGAACGAAAGAGTACCTCTGGCTGCTGTTGCTTCCTTGGCAATAACATTGTGTCTTGGCATAGTCGCAAGCAAAACTGTATCGCACTGTCTACTGCCGAGTCGGAGTACGTTGCGGCTGGAAGTTGCTGCACTCAACTACTTTGGTTAAAACAGATGTTGAATGACTATCTCCTTGAGAGTGCTCCATTAGTGCTGTACTGTGATAACCAGAGTGCTATCAAAATCAGCGAAAATCCTGTCCAGCACTCAAGAACTAAACACATCGACATTCGACATCATTTCATTAGAGATTTGGTTGATCGTGATATAGTCAGTCTACAGCATATTTCAACGGAAAAACAGCTTGCTGACATCTTTACCAAACCTCTTGACTTTGAGAGATTCAAAACCTTAAGGAATTCTCTCTGCATGTGTTCTCTCTAAGAGTTCACGAAAAATTTTGAAGTCTGAAAGAGTAGTTTCTTTACTTCTGAATACGCACTCGGAATCGTCGTGGATTAGTCTAGTCAGACAAACATGGATTCGAGGCCGCTTCTAGTCTTCGGACACAAGAGTATTTATTCCGCTGAATGCGAACATGTGAACATGGCTTAAACTCCTCGCTTCATTTGCATATATCCATAAAGCCAAGTAACGGAGGACGCCGGTTACCCCGGCTCCCCTCTTCGAAAGGTTGTACATGGACGCTGAACTTTAAGACACTCTCCTATCACACTTTGGAGGACGCAAGTGAACCTTGCTCCCCTCTGACTGCTGTAATGAGTGTCTGTTACATTTCATTTAAAGCTATAAACTCGTCTGGAGGACGCCGGTTACCCCGGCTCCCCTCTGATTGAAGTAATGCTAGTTCCTGATCGGAGTGCCTTAAGTGTTCACCTTGCATTCATGAATTAAAATCTCTTGTGCGGTGCTAACTCTGCCAATATGTTTCGACGAAACACGACTGCTTCCTTGTGACTGAGACGAAGGACAAGTAAACATGTCTATCACATACTTCGGTCCATCTCACCGGTTTTTAATATGAGAGACTTTTCATTACCTCAAAGTTCTATTCACCTCGTGTGAAATTTTTGGTTTTGGAAAAATGATGGAAGTGTCTCTTTTCTGGGAAAATATTTGCTCTTCATTGCCTAATATCACCCCTCGAATCTCCACTAAAATGTGTTTGAATGTTTGCGTGTGTTGAACTCTTGAAAGACTAACTCGGGATGTGTTGTTTTTGTTTTGGCATTTCTGTAGTTCATATCCAGGCTATGTGGTTTACCATCTCGGGAGTACAAACATCGAGTGCAGCAACGACAAAGTTCAACTATTGGCGAAATTGGAAAACCAAAAATCGGAGTCTCCTTTCTCCAAAAACGGAGACTAAACATTGCCATTTCCGGAGACTCCTGTCGCCAAAAAGGGGCGACTCATGTCTGTGTCAAAACCGGAGACTTGCCCCTGCCAAACCTGGCGACTGCTGTCGCTGGAAAAACGGAGAGTAACCCATGCCAAAACCGGAGACTATGGTCTCCGCAAAACCGGCGACTAGGGTCGCTGATCCAGCGCCATGTCCAACGCCATGCCCATTTCCGGAGACTCGAACCTATGGCACTGAACTTCGTCATTCCAACCTTCGGTTTGATCTTCGGTTTTTCATATTTTTATTTATTTATTTTTATTTATTATTTTTGAAAAATTATTATTTTAATGATATTTTCAAATTAATAAATTTTGTTCGTCTATTGGGCTCAATTTTTCTTCTTGAGATGGGCTTTTTACAGGTCTTGAGCTGTGTATTTTAAATTCGGACGGGCGGCCCAAAATTTTCCTATATATAGCCCCTGGGGTGATTCTACCATGGTTACGCTTACATCGAACTTTGGAATTCACAAACTCTCGACTCTCAGCTGCTGACTGCTTGTCCATCGTTCCTAGGTTCTTAGTTTCTCCAAATTCCGTTGCATCCGGCAACTCTAGCTTTGCGCATCCGGCGCCCCGTCTTCATTTCCGTGGTTTGAAATCTTCTTCAAGTGTTAGAATTTTTCAAATTTTCCGATATGTCTGCTGCTAAGAACTTGGATGACATGCTGGCTGACATGACTGTCTATCTGAATGAACAATTTGAGCAAGCTCCGTCGCCAACGTCCAAGAAAGCGGCGTATGAAGAGTGCTGGGATTCGATGTCCCGGGCTATCAAAAATTGCGGAACCGATAACCCGATCAAAAACCCTCGATTACCGAAGACTGAATCCCGACTCATCCGCAGGAGTCCGACCTTTGGAGACTACGCGCCCGAAGACACGCAGCCCGCCCCCAGCCGATTTTCTCCCGCGAGTCGGATCCACGAACGCGAACCACCTCACGAGCCAGGGCCCGACCGAACGCCCAGCGAAGCCCGAAGGCTGCGTGCGCCCAGCCGAGCCCCCGCGAGGGGCTCGCGATCGTCCTCGACGATCGCTGGGGATGCGCGAGGCATCCCCGGGGCTGCTCGTAGCAGCCCGCAGCGAGTCGCGATGACTCGCTGCCCCGCGAGGGCATCGCCCTCGCATGATCCGCTGCGGGCGAACCCGTAGCTCATGCGAGGCGGCTACGGGTGACCCCGCAGCAGCCCGCGATCGATCCTCGCGATCGATCGCATCCCTCGGCTCCGGCCGAGGGTTTCCGCGGTCCGCGCCTCCGACGACGGCGGCTGGGGTCCGCCACGGCACCAGCCCGTGGCACCCCGGCGATCGACCTAGGTCGACCGCGTGCCCCCGGCGTCCAGCCGGGGCTCGCCCCTCGTCGCGCGTTGGGGCGGTCCGAACCCTAGGGTTCGA
Source organism: Euphrasia confusa (assembly GCA_954870475.1). Classification (NCBI taxonomy): domain Eukaryota; kingdom Viridiplantae; phylum Streptophyta; class Magnoliopsida; order Lamiales; family Orobanchaceae; genus Euphrasia; species Euphrasia confusa. The sequence goes on along the minus strand of OX940968.1, from coordinate 11,866,585 downwards.
CCGCCTCCTTCGATCCTCGCCGCGGATCTCGAATCCCCGTCCCCGAGGTTCGTCGTTTTCCCGGATCGTGCGTTCATGTATATATCACAATTATTCAACGCACAAATAATCAAAGAAGGGGGTTTCTTGATTATTACCTAGATTCGTTGTACGGAGAAACGAATCGTTGATGACCTCGTGATCTTCCCGCGTATTCCTTGCACTTCCGTTCGAACGTCGGGTGGGCGACGAGCTATCGAACTCTATGGATCTTCCTCACTCTCCAAGACTTTTAGTTGGCGTAACTTAGGTTGTGAAAAGTGAAGACCATGTAGTGCTTATATAGGCTACGTAGGGGATCATAAGGAGAATAAATATTGGGCTTCAATATTGAAAATTAAATTGGGTCCAACCCAAATCTATTAATTCTTATCAATATTAATTTTATTTATTTTCCACTATATAAATAAAATTGCACTCTCAATATTATTCCATATTATATCAAATAATATTTCTCCATCTTAGTATTATTTATTCCGTGTATTTAAGATTTAAATATCCATGAATAAATTTATTTATTGCTCAATAAATAATATTCATCTCTTATATCCGAGACTAGTACCGTTCAACCTTTATTATTGTGCGGAACGAATCCACTCATGAGGTTTACACAATAATTCCTTATGAACTCATCTCGGGGATATTATCAACCCTTCCGGGATACACTTTCCCGTCAAGTATTCACGGCATGTCATATATAAAATATAGCGACCCAATTTTACCGGTAATTAACCCAATAATTAAATCGGTTAATTCCTTTGGAAAATCAAAGTCTCTAATATTAAATATACACACCCGCAATAATATCAGGGATTAAGAATAAAATACTCCGAGATTTAAATTGATTATCTTAGGCAATCCTAATCAATAAATCTCAAGCTGATCCGCCCAATACACCAAGTGTACAAGTGTGATAAAATAATTAAGACAAATTATTTTCTCTCTCACACAACGACTATACCGATGGATTGGTCCGTGTCCATCTAGGTCGTGAGCAACTGTTTGATTAAATACGAGTAACCGATAGTATGATCTTCTGTGTGGGCCCGACACACCATACTAACTACAACGTATAAAATCCAGGACTATATTTTGCATAATTAATTAATAATAATTAATTGCAAATAATTGTTTATTAATTAAATAGGTTAAATGCCATGACCGGGAGTTTACCGGTACTTAAATCTAGACATTAAGTACACAACTCCAACAATCTCCCACTTGTACTAAGGTCTAGTCATTTCCTCCAAACTCCCGACTCCCATACTCATCACGTGCTTAATTTATACTTCCCAGAAGTATTATGTGAATGAGCAATCTAGGTTGTCGCTCTGAAGTTATCTTGGTGACTACTGCGTCGTCTAACTGACGATGACTCGTATCAGGTGGTACTGGCTCTATGTGTTATCATCACCTTTTTGAACTTATGACTTCTTCCAGTTCTCCACGCACCGCTATGTACATAGCCTTTGGTGAACCAAGAGTCATATCCAAGTTCAGAGGTCATTCCGGAACCTAACCAAAACTTCCGCTGCCTCTGAGGCTGCTATTCGGTTTATGATAGAGTCCGAGAAGCATCACGCTTATCACTCTTTCATCCTTAGGTTCCACCTCTTCTAAAATGAACACATAGCCTGATATCGACTTACACTGGTCTTTCTCCGATTTTTGATCCGAGAAACTGTAATCTAAGAGGATTTCGTTTTGCCGGTAATCCAGTACTTCCAAGTACTTTTACAGCATTCGAATATCTCTTATCCAGATTACTTTGATATCCTCCCACTACGCTAACCGCATAGTTGATATCAGGTTCTTGTTTTTCAACATTGCATCCACAAAGCTCTCCACACTCGAAGTGTAGGAAACCGCTTTGTCTACATCTATCTCCTTTATATGTTCAAGACACATACCTTAGATAGATGTATTCTGATCTCGAAAGGCAATAACCTTTCTCAGAATTGTGCATGTTTAAAACAAACCATAATCGTATAAGATATCTAAAGAGAAGTACAAATGTTCTTATCCAGAGATCGAAAGATTTCTAAGAACATGATCCAACTTCATCTTAATTCTTATATCTCGATTTATTTAGACAACCTCTATTTTATGTCTGACAACACTTTTACATTGTTGCCAATGATGAAGTGTTATCTACACAAAATTCCGAGAAACACCACCCTTGTTTTCATTACGTCTCTAACACACCTTTCCTTGCCTTTTGATGAATCCATAGAATGGACTATCTCATCAATTCGCAAGTTCCTATGCAGAACTAGGGATCGATTTCATGTATACTAGATCCAGAGTTCAAAAAAAACTCCTCCAGTCTTATGAACATCTCCGGTTGGTTAACAACCTCCCACTGCAATGGCGTTCCGGTGTATAACAGTAATAACATTAGGTGCAGTTAGTGGTGCACTGCTACTCGGTCAGGCTGGTTCTCAGTCTCTCCTTTCCTCATGTTAAAGTACTTTGTCAGTTAGGGCATTGTAGTTCATCTAATAGTATTCCTCTAAGAACCGGGCGAGGACACCCATCTGGTTCGTAGTACTATTGAACATACAATTACTTGTTCTTCTAGGATATTCTACAACCACATAAAATGTGCCGTTGTATCCAGAAATATCCATAGAACATAGGTAGTTCCGAACAAACTTGTCCTTTTACTATTAGAATCCCATTTCTTATTCCCGACACACCATGTCCACACATCAGTGTATGGTGCAGTCGTTTGAGATTTAATCTCAATCTTTGATTTATGCTATGTGTTATTTAGATAGGTGATAGCCTCCGCGAACAAGTCGCAGCCTTTCAATGGATATACTTTGAAGGTTCCCCATAATGGCTTTGTGTTAAAACACTCCGCTTTTATGGCACAACAAGTAGTCTAATCCATCTTCGAGTATTCTTGAAAGAATAACTCGTACCTTCTCTAATTACACATACCGCATTAATCATCAACCATTTTCTATACTTGTCCGAATTCCAGCCTTTATCCAGAAAGGTTAACTCAGTTGTATCATCTTTCAAGATCGATTCTTAGGTCGGGAGGTCCATTCCTCCAATTATAATTGATCAAATCAATTTCGACCTTTTGAATCCCTTTTGAATAGATACTACCAAGTTCAAGAATTCACAAGTATAATGATTAATAAGAGAAATACATCTAATAAGTAAAACAAGTTATAACGGTCTGTTGCATCGTGGTAGACTAAGGATTCATCATTCACATATTGCTATCTAATGTACCATAATAGATATCACCATTATTTCTTATCCAAACCATCAAATGATTAAAAAAATAAAGTATCCATTAATAATAAAGAAAACCAGAACGAAGTTCTTTTTCAAAATAAAGGGGTACATAAGCAATAATTGAAATGAAAACTTAAAACAGATAAATGTCTTCCACTGCAACCGCTGCTACCCCAACAGCTTCGCCCATGTAGACTCGAATTCTTCTTCTCTAAGTCGCCGGGTTTTCTGGAACCCCTGCATTTAAAGAAATGCACATACCGTCAGTGGTTCCATATCTACACACCAGAATTCTGGTAGATAATACCGCTGACTATGTTTTTACGACTAAAGAAAAATTCGTACCTCTGAGAGGACATTTAGACTTCCAGTGTCCAGACTTCTTGCATCGGAAGCATAAGCCCTTTGGCTTACTAGCCCCCACTCGTGGTCCATTCCTCTTGGCACCACTGGGTTTTATGGCTTGCTTCCTTTTCTTGCCCCTACCTCCAATAGCTTTCAAGCTTTTGGACTTGGTAGCCACAAGCGCTTGAGACTTGCCCTTCTTGTAGATCCCCTCTGCCGCCTTCAGTTCAGTCAGGAGTTGCGCAAGAGTATAAGATAGTTTACCCATATTATAGCTCATACAAAACTGCTCAAAACTAGGGGTCAGAGACTGGAGTATGATGTCGACTTGCGTCTCACCATCAATCATAGCTCCTAGGACCTCCAATTCATTCAACAGACTCATCATCTTAAGAACGTGCTCCTCGACAGGCGTTCCTTCAGACTGAGTAGTTGACATGAGGACTCTCATGGCATCTTGCCTACCCGCACGGTCATGATGCCCAAACATCTCCTTGAGGTTAAATAACATATCCTCGGCAGTGTTCATCGACTGATGCTGGGTTTGGAGTACATTTGACATAGAAGCCAAAATATAGCACCTAGCCATTTCATCAGCCTTTTTCCACTTCCGATATGCTTCTTTTTCCTCATCAGTTGAGGCGGCCGTGGGTTCAGCAGGGCATTGCTCATAGAGTACAAACTTGTACTCTTCAGCAGTCAGGACAATGTCTAAATTTCTCTTCCAATCAATATAATTGGGACCAGTGAGTTTATGTTCCTTGAGTATTACAGAAAGTGGATTCATAGCTATTCTCTAAACCTATAAGCACATGTAAACAAACAATCAATTTAATGTCCGATATTATCTCCCTCAAATAATATCATTAAATTACTAATTGCGTCTAAAATCCCATCAGGTAAGGCAAGCCACGTTCGTGTGGACGTTTACCCACCCAAATGATTTAACAATTAGGTTTGCTTCGGTCGTACATCATTGTAGCGTTACTTCGTTGGGAAGAATACTACAAAGCGTACCTAAGTGTAAACCACCACTCAGTACTAAGGCAAATCGTTTAGAATTGTTATGTCACCGCAAGCCACGTTCGTGTGGACGTTTACGATAACTCGCAATCCCTCACAATCTCCTATAACTGTCTACATCAATTATTCTAAAATCCCTTTCAGTATAGCAAGCCACGTTCGTGTGGACGTTTACTACACCAAATAGATTTATATAATTGAAATCCAATTACTTGATTCATTTGATTTCGTAAATCAAGACTCGGAGAATCATAAGTGAAACTCGAAGTTTCTAACCAGTGATTCACCATGCGAGCGACCCTATCTCTCATAAATGAGGGAGCCGAGCAGACAATCGATCCATCTATCAAAGAATGGTACGAAGGTCTCTAATTTGTGTCCTCTACATGACCAAGTGGCTCTGGCTCCATTCCACTCCCCGGGGTGAGAATGAGTCGACTTGAAGTCAGTTTTGGAAAGACAAATTAGGCATTGTTTGATAAACTTGATCAATGTTTCTTGTAAAAGGAATTACAAGAATTCTCCTCCAATGACTTGTCTATATGAACTTCGAAAGTCCATAAAAGTCACCAAGAGAACAGTGATGGAGACCATGGGAATGTTTCCATCCCCTCTCCCACTTAGCTTTTTACGATAAAGGGATACGCTATCTAGTGCATAAAATAAACACATATAGCATGCATGAAAGCAATAAAGCACATAGATCACATAGTCAAAATAATGCTAGAGAAATTATTTTCCCGACTATCATGGCTTTATCTTCATATGCATCCTCTAGTCTTCAGTCTTCGTTTCTTGAATGCTCCATGTGACGAGAATATTAATTTCCAATATTTAAATCTATTTATTTTCAATTAATCCAAAAGTTACTTAATTCGAAAATTAAGTCAATTGAATATATCAAAAATAAAATTAAATATTATTAATATATTTTTTTTTTATTTTCCTATCTAGTTCTATTAAATCTCTAAAATAATATATCCAAGTAAAATTGGAATATTCTAGGAGACATCTATAATAGAACAAGGAAATAAAATAAATTAGGACTCACTACTTTCCAAATTTATTTTTATTCCTAATCCATGAATATTCCCATGAGAAGGAATAATCAAATAGGAAAAATAAATTTAGTACTAAATTAATTTAAATTTCCAATCTATGAATAATTCCATGAAGGAAATAAATCAATAGAAATAAAATTAATTTAAATTAATTCTTTTCCTAATCCATGAGAGTTTCCAAAAGGAAAACGCTCAAATAGGAAAAATCCGAATTAATTAGGAAAGTAAATTTCCGGGCGTGGACAACATGGGGTGGGAGTCCCCACGCCACCCTCGACCCACACCTAGGAGGTGGCCGGCCACCATTACCGGCGGCTCCTCCATGTGAGGGTCGATCGACCCTTATGGATTGACCATGGGGTTGGTCAATCCGAGCCCTAGCTCCCTCTCGTCATCTCGTCTTCTCCGGCGGTCTCGATTCATCGAACCAATCGCAAAATAAATTAAATTACAATTCCGGTATCGATTCTATACATGAAATCGACCCTATACATTTTCCGGAAAATAAAGAACGTAATAATAAATCCTAAATTCGGTCAACCCCCGAATTTTTACTATTACAACATTCAACCACACAAAAACGAATCTCGACATGTCCGAGAGTTTAATAATCATGATAATTAAATTAACAAAAATTAAATTAACCATGATAGCCGGAAATCCTGCAAGGTAGAATAATAATCGAATACATACATGAACACGAAACCAAACGCTCTGATACCAGTTGCTGGGATTCGATGTCCCGGGCTATCAAAAATTGCGGAACCGATAACCCGATAAAAAACCCTCGATTACCGAAGACTGAATCCCGACTCATCCGCAGGAGTCCGACCTTTGGAGACTACGCGCCCGAAGACACGCAGCCCGCCCCCAGCCGATTTTCTCCCGCGAGTCGGATCCACGAACGCGAACCACCTCACGAGCCGGGGCCCGACCGAACGCCCAGCGAAGCCCGAAGGCTGCGTGCGCCCAGCCGAGCCCCCGCGAGGGGCTCGCAATCGTCCTCGACGATCGCTGGGGATGCGCGAGGCATCCCCGGGGCTGCTCGTAGCAGCCCGCAGCGAGTCGCGATGACTCGCTGCCCCGCGAGGGCATCGCCCTCGCATGATCCGCTGCGGGCGAACCCGTAGCTCATGCGAGGCGGCTACGGGTGACCCCGCAGCAGCCCGCGATCGATCCTCGCGATCGATCGCATCCCTCGGCTCCGGCCGAGGGTTTCCGCGGTCCGCGCCTCCGACGACGGCGGCTGGGGTCCGCCACGGCACCAGCCCGTGGCACCCCGGCGATCGACCTAGGTCGACCGCGTGCCCCCGGCGTCCAGCCGGGGCTCGCCCCTCGTCGCGCGTTGGGGCGATCCGAACCCTAGGGTTCGACCGCCTCCTTCGATCCTCGCCGGGGATCTCGAATCCCCGTCCCCGAGGTTCGTCGTTTTCCCGGATCGTGCGTTCATGTATATATCACAATTATTCAACGCACAAATAATCAAAGAAGGGGGTTTCTTGATTATTACCTAGATTCGTTGTACGGAGAAACGAATCGTTGATGACCTCGTGATCTTCCCGCGTATTCCTTGCACTTCCGTTCGAACGTCGGGTGGGCGACGAGCTATCGAACTCTATGGATCTTCCTCACTCTCCAAGACTTTTAGTTGGCGTAACTTAGGTTGTGAAAAGTGAAGACCATGTAGTGCTTATATAGGCTACGTAGGGGATCATAAGGAGAATAAATATTGGGCTTCAATATTGAAAATTAAATTGGGTCCAACCCAAATCTATTAATTCTTATCAATATTAATTTTATTTATTTTCCACTATATAAATAAAATTGCACTCCCAATATTATTCCATATTATATCAAATAATATTTCTCCATCTTAGTATTATTTATTCCGTGTATTTAAGATTTAAATATCCATGAATAAATTTATTTATTGCTCAATAAATAATATTCATCTCTTATATCCGAGACTAGTACCGTTCAACCTTTATTATTGTGCGGAACGAATCCACTCATGAGGTTTACACAATAATTCCTTATGAACTCATCTCGGGGATATTATCAACCCTTCCGGGATACACTTTCCCGTCAAGTATTCACGGCATGTCATATATAAAATATAGCGACCCAATTTTACCGGTAATTAACCCAATAATTAAATCAGTTAATTTCTTTGGAAAATCAAAGTCTCTAATATTAAATATACACACCCTCAATAATATCAGGGATTAAGAATAAAATACTCCGAGATTTAAATTGATTATCTTAGGCAATCCTAATCAATAAATCTCAAGCTGATCCGCCCAATACACCAAGTGTACAAGTGTGATAAAATAATTAAGACAAATTATTTTCTCTCTCACACAACGTCTATACCGATGGATTGGTCCGTGTCCATCTAGGTCGTGAGCAACTGTTTGATTAAATACGAGTAACCGATAGTATGATCTTCTGTGTGGGCCCGACACACCATACTAACTACAACGTATAAAATCCAGGACTATATTTTGCATAATTAATTAATAATAATTAATTGCAAATAATTGTTTATTAATTAAATAGGTTAAATGCCATGACCGGGAGTTTACCGGTACTTAAATCTAGACATTATGTACACAACTCCAACAAAGAGCTTAAAGCTCACTTAGAAAAAGTTGAGAAACGCAAGGCTGCGTCTACTGAACCGTCCATTGATCTGACAACTACTGCCAAACCGGCACACTCATTTGCCCGTCAGCCGGGATAAGAACCTAAGTCAGGGAAAACAAAATTCCAAGATGCTTCCTTCTGCATCTACAGTGGGGTCGTTCCCAAGGCTGAATACCATAGGTTGCTCGCGGCTGGCGAGATAACTAAGGATGGCAAAAAGATTGTCAAAATCCCTTCCACAGTGACTGTGACTGCTAGCACAGATCCAAAACTTATGTCGCCATCAGGTTCGGGAAAGAAATCGGCGACTCCAGCTGGGAGTGCCGAAGGCAAGAAACCTTCCGCCAGTGGAGATGGTGTGAAAACATCCACTCCGAAAAACTCTGGTGGGCAAGTCACCAAGTCCCGAACTCATAGTTCGCAGAAACCGCCACTCTCTTCTGGATCAGCTGGATCGCAGAAGTCGACTGACGGCTTCAAGTATATCTCGGATTTTTCCGAGTGTCCTAGACCTCATTCTCGCGATTTCTTCACTGCGACTGCTGAACGTCGCCACAAACTAATCCAGACTCTTCCGATCCTTACCGATCGAACTATTCTGAAGGAAGACTATGACCGTCACGGCATAACAGATTTCCTGAGTAAGATGCATATGCTAAAATCCGTGAGCTTGACTTACCGCTATTCCATTCCCATCCTTAACAAATTCTACGCCAGCTTGTCTCCTGACTTTGCGAACCCGAAGAGCCGTCTGTATGGCTGTTTTGTTTTCCGTGAGAAGTTATACAAATTCCGCCCCTTCTCCATCAACAATTTTCTAGAGAGGTTGGAAGTTGATTCTAACTGGACTTCGCCCTCAGCTGAGGAACGTGCCCAAGATCTTACCATCGGCACATTCATTACTCAAAAGAAGGTTAAGTCTGAACTGCCGCCGCCGAACAAACTTTCAGCCTTTTACGGCATTCTGCAACGTTTAGGTATGTCCAACTGGACAGCATACAAGGACGAATCAGTCTTGACTCCGGAACTGATGCACATCATCTTTCGCCTTGGCTGTGGCGAACAAATCAACCTTGGCAAAATAATTTTTAATGACTTATGCAAAATTGCCAGGACGACGGACGAGACCATTCTTCGCCAAGCTGACTGGCCAGAGGCAAAGAAACTTCAACTCACGCATCCGTGTCTGATCTACGGCATGCTTCATGCCCAAGGTTTTACACCTGATGATGACTTTGAGAAAAAGTTAAAGAAAAATGGCGCTGTCAAGATCACTGGCACGTACCTGAATCCGTCCAAACGTGTCATCGATCTCCCTTGGTTTGATACTGTTGACAGGAATGCACTTCCTGAAATTATTACTCCTCCGCCATCGCCACAGAAAAGAAAGAGAAAGTCGATTGCTAAGAAGGAACAGTCTCCCTCGGCCAAGAGACAAAAGAATGAAGCCACAACTGCAGCTGATGAGGCGGAACCTCAAACCAAACAACAGCCGAGAATCGTTCCTCGTGAGTTTGGTCCTTACTCTAAAGTTCCACCTTACAGAAATCCTTATCACCCTATCCACAGTCATCGTGTTGTGGTGCCATCAGCGTGCGTCAAAGAATTTTATGCCGACACCTTGGCCCTGGAACAGTGTCAAGAAGAACATGCGTTGGCCTATAACAGGATGATCGACGCGCAGAAGAAACAGAAGTCTTCGTTTGACAAACTTCAGCGTGAGATCCAACAAGGGGGAGGACTCGGTGATGTTGGAGCCCCCGATGCAAGTTTGAAGGACACGTTCCTTTTGAAGATGATCCGGGACGCTATCCAAGAGGCGCATGTTCAGTTAGCCAAAGGTAACAATATTGAAATTGAACAGGTACCTCGAGCTGATGATGGCGAGAAGACGGACGATGATATTTTTGAAGGATGTATGGATATCCGTGATAAGGGAAAGGCGAAGGTTGGTGAAACTTCGAGAGCTATGCCATCAGGTGGATTGAAAGATCAAGGTGACGATGCTGATGTCAACATTCTTGACGTTGAAGATGAAGGTGGAAAAGACTTCGGCGAGTACGAGATTTTTGGTCTGGGTGATGAGACCGACGACGACGAAAAAGAGGATTCAAGTTCTGATGATGGCTTCGTCTATGGCGAAGATGAAGAAGACGTTGTCGAAAGTCCAGAACGTGAACCCACTCCAACTGGCTCGCCAAAGGAATGAAGACTCAAGATCTTAAGTCCAAATTCAAAGTTCAAGTTTTTATCTTCAAGTTTTTATTTCCGTTTTTCATAACTCTGGAATTCGTTTTTCATATTTTGTTTCTGCATGCATCAAACTCTGAATTCGTCCATGCATATGTTTTTCATATTTTGGCTATCTCTGGATAATGTTTTTGGGTTGAAAATTTATCTAAGTTTTTATCCTTTGGTTTGAGATATTTGGCTAAGTCTTTTATGGTTTTTCATTAATTGTATGATTGATGTTTTTCCATCTTTTACTTAGCTTATTTGTGTTGATATTCGATTGAGGGGGAGATTCGTATATCTCTTTTTACTTAACTTCGTTTTCATGGGTTGTGCCAAAAAGGGGGAGATTGTAAGTGTTTATTTTGGCGACAACGTTTTTGTACTTGTGTTTTTGTTGATTTTCAGGTTTGCAAGTGCATGGAAAAGGAGACTAGAATCTCCGGTTTCGGAACGATGGAATGAGCATGGAACGGCGACAGGAGTCGCCGCTTTTGGCATGACAGGAACGGCGACAGGAGTCGCCGGTTTTGGACACGCATGGAAATGGAGTGGAACGGCGACTGGCGTCGCCAATTTTGATGCGAGACATGGAATGGAGACTGCAGTCTCCGGTTTCTTGCATGACATAGGAACGGCGACTGGCGTCGCCGTTTTTGGCATTCTTTGGAACGGCGACCAGAGTCGCCGTTTATGGCATTTGGGTTTGACAGGAATCGGCGACTCCTGTCGCCGGTTTTGGCACTGGCATGGGTTCCGCGACGCTTGTCCTCAAGGCACGGTGCCAGCGACTATGACATTCTTCAACGACGATTTTCACCTAAGTACTTTCAACGTGATCTCTTTCACCAAGTACACAAATCAAGGAATGAAGAATGGTTCCAGTGTTTTTCTACTTCAATGATATCGACGACCATGAAGACGATGAAATTCCGAGGCTTCAACACTTAGAGTTTTTCACGAGAGTTTGAAGATGAAGAATTGAGATCGACGGAGTCAAGATTGAATTGAAGTTCTGACTTTGAAATTGAAGATTCAAGAATCGAAGATTCAAGAATCGAAGATTCAAGATTCCAAAATTCAAGAATCCAAGTTCTACAAGAGTGATGTCATCCATGGAGAAGTGACATCAGCCAAGCATGTGACCAACCAGAACGTGCCACGTCATCACCTCACATGTGCGGGCTGCCTATATAAACCCATGGATTTCGATTTCACCTTTGACGATTTTGAGAGAACGAAATCTGATTTTTAGAATCGTGACCGACAGCTTCGAGCTTCGAGTTTGTGTAGTAGCATTTGCGCCCTGTGCCAAGATTAGAGTTAGGAGATTTAGCTCTAGGTACTTGTGTGCTAGATTGCAAGTTAGTGGGAGTTGTTGCGACACTCGGGAAACTTCTTGTAATCGTTTTGCCTACCATACTCAGTGTAATAGTTTAGTTTCGTTGTTTCAATGGAATGAAAACATATTACATAACTTTGTCTTTGTCTTCCGTCTTTCATTCCACGAACTTGTGTGAGTGTTACCTTGACTGAAGCTGGTGTTCGTTGTTTAAGTCCAACTTCGCGAAAAGTTGGTATCATACGTCGAAGACGTAATTTCAAAAATATTACTCTTTTTTATAAATACAACTATCAAACTACTCTAAATAATTAAAATAATATAAAATTATAACATTAAATTGTAAAATCTATTTTGTAGAGTAGAAGTTATAATTTCATAAACTATATTTACCTTTTTCCTAAATTTACCTTAAAAAATGATAGTCTGCATAATTATTTTTTTAATTTTTAATAAAAGTATTTTTAAATAAAAGGTAATTTTTTTTATTTAAGCGAATTTTTATTTTTTATTTATATTTTATTGATTATTTTTTATATAAAGAATTATTTTTATTTAATACGATTTTAATTAATTATATACTTCATATTTTTTTACTACAACTTATAACATGTATATACGTTAATATTTTATATTCTAACAAGAATTTCAAGTAGCCGAGTGGTATAAATGCTAGTTAATCTCCAATAGTCCTGGGTTCTTTTCATGTCATGGGTTAATCTCCAATCGGTTAAGTTGCCGGACCAAATGTGATATTAATTCTCCTGAAAAATCCACCAAGCACCAAATTTAGCTGCACCTATCAAATTCTAATTAATACAGTAGTAAAGTTTTACATACAGTATGTTGCCCATTTTTACATTTATTACAGTACAGTTTTTACCAACTTAGATGAGACGAGTGCCTTAAAAATGGCTTTACAATGAGTTTCATTGTAGACCAGCAGTTGACCCGCACCCGCAACCTCGTGATAACGCACCTTGTTGTATTGCCTTTCCTTTGTAAACAAAACAAAATTACCAATGTCTTACTTCGTTTTTACACTATCATCCCTCGTGTTTAAAAATATTCAAATAAGTCCCCTTTTGCCATGTATATATTACAATTACATCCAGAAATTAGTCGACACGGCCATCTCCCAAAACCCTAGCTATAAGAACAGAATCTCTACCCAATTATATAGCCGGAACACCAGACGTAGTTTTGCTCGCATAGAGAAGACCCGCATTCTTAAGAATCCCTAAGTAATTCATCTCTCTTTTTCGCTGTGTTATTTTTTCGAGTTACGATCTATCGGAATTAACCTATTACTGTTTGTTGTTATTTGAATAGAAATGAAGGTGATAGCAGCTTACTTGTTGGCCGTGTTGGGCGGCAACACCACTCCTTCCGCCGACAATGTGAAGGATATCCTCGCCTCCGGTAAAAAGAAAATTACATCTTTTGATTTGATTTCGAATATACTTTTTTTTTAATCGAGTAATTGAAAAATGCATCTGGATTTTTGGATTTTTGAGTTCTTTGTTGGGGATGCAGATCTCTTAATTGAATTAGGGCTCATAACCTTTTAATTGGGATTTCCATTTGTTTTATTAAGCCCATTATCTAATTTGATCTTTGTGTTTTTTTTTCTCCTGAAATATCTTTTTTGGCTAGTTATGTTTACCTCTGTAAGTCTGTATTACTAAAACGGTTCGGTTATGGTGGTTGTGCACTTGTGCAGTTGGTGCTGATGCCGATGAAGAGAAAATCGAGCTGCTCTTGTCTCAAGTAAAGGGCAAAGATATCACCGAGTTGATTGCCTCTGGGAGGGGAAAGTTGGCCTCTGTACCCTCAGGTGGTGGTGGAGTGGCGGTTGCGGCCTCTGCTGGAGCTGCGGGTGGTGCTGCACCTGCTGCAGCGGCAGAGTCGAAGAAGGAGGAGAAAGTCGAGGAGAAAGAGGAGTCTGATGATGTAATTTCCCAAAATCCTTTATTAGTATTATTCTTACATCTATCTTTGATAATTTTGTTTTGCATGTATTGATATTATTGTTGTTGCAGGACATGGGTTTCAGTCTCTTCGACTAAGCTGTTGCAGGAGTGGATCTGCCTGAACGAACAACAACTTAAGTTACTATCATCAGTTTCTTTTTAGTTGATTTTTTTTTTGTTATGTTTTGTTTTTGGCTTTAGCTTTTTAGTTGGATATCTGGAATTTTGTTCTTCTTGCCTGGACTAGTGGAGTGACCGAGTGACAGTGTGACACATGAAGATATTATGATAATTCTTAACTTGAGTTTTTGTTTTGGATTTTGAGACAGTTTTCACCAATTACTACTTTTTGGATTCCTTAATTGGCTCGTTTATAAGTTAAATTGTCCTGCAATGCTTTTCAAAAACTGTGCAACCGACTAAAAAATGGACAAAAGCTTGTTTTATTGCACTTTGTTTTGCATTTGTTTTTATTGTTGAAACTTGGATACTAAATGGTGCATTTGTTTTTAATATTGTAATCAATTATCTATTTTTAAGTTAGATTACAACATTTGTCTACTATGTTTGAAGAATAAGGTTTAGTGTATCTAAAAGGTTACTACATATATAAAAAACAATTTCAAGACGTTTTATTTATAATTCACAAATTGTTTCATTTTTTGTGTGCAATTGATACTTGTTCAAAAGAATGTGTATCAATGGATCAAAAGAACATACTGCAGGACTTTTACATCTTGGTATGGCTCGTCTCACTTGTCTCTCTTCACTTTATCTATACCCTTTTACATTACTTTATTTATACCCTTTTACATTGTTGGTTTAGTGAGAGCCCTTTCATTTTTCACAACAAATATCAATTCTATTTGTCGTGAGGTAAGATGTTTCATAATGTAAATGTGGAAGGCTGGTAGTACTTCCAAGGAGGGAATTGTGTCAAATAGGGAATTTTCATATTGGAATAATTTGAATGAAAAGGTCCACAAGATCTTTGGTACCCACGCACCACATTGTTTATTTATGTTGATTGCTTTATATCCCTGAATTTTGAAGTACCCACCCTGATCAAAATTAGTGCGCTGCCTACTGTTGAGTCAGTTGTTGAGGATTATGTTTGGTCAGTATGTCTTTTAGTTCTCAATAACTTCTTTCTACGTGTTTAATTGCTTGCAACAATCAGTAGTTATTTGATAAGTCGATGTTTGATGATGTCAGTCGCGTCGGTTTTAATATCACTGATATTATCTATGTAATATTTGAGCTTTTGGATGGGCTGGTAATAAGCTCCCAAATTATCTAGATCACCCCTTGATGAAAAGTGAAATATGAAAATTAGAAAAAATTCCAACTAGAATCTGTGTTATGACTTATTAAGAGGGGCTGGCTTAGAGTGGTATTTACAACAGCTGTTTGTACATTGCAATAACGTTCTCATGTAATATGGATGGTTCTTGAAGTGTTATATTATATAGATTCTGTTTCTAATGATTATTGTCTCTTTTTTAAAATACTTGTATGTCAACTAGTATACGGTAAATGCAAAAATGTGGAAGGCTGAAAGTACTTGTGTTCAAAAAAATTACTGGTTATTGATCGGCATTAGTTCCCCAATCACCAGTAATGAAATTAAAAAAGATATCACTCCCCATATTTTATGTGGAAGCGATATTTTGCAACACCATATTTTATGTCATGTTACAACTTTTCTGTTTTTTCTCTCTTTCTACGGGCATATGTTACAACTTTTCTGTTTTTTCTCTCTTTCTATGGGCATTTGTATTCGTGGTTGTGAAGAATTAGGTTTAGTATCTAGGATGTGTTACTTCAAATATACAGAGTAAATAACAATTTCAAGATCTTTTTTTTTTTAAATTTGTTTCCTTTTTTTTATGCAATTGAAACTTGTTCAAAAGAACATGTTACACAGGACACTAGTGACAAAAACATAAATCACCTCATTTATTCTAGACCCAATATGATAACAACTGACCTAATGGAAAACAATGGCAAAGTCCCCCTTATTTGTCTTTCACTTTCTCTATATTGCCTTCCCAGAATTTTTTTGGCAGTAGGAAGTATTAAAAAGAGTAAATTTTTACATACAGTATGTTGCCACCCATTTTTACATTTTATTACAGTAGAGTTTTTACCCACTAAGCTGAGACGAGTGCCTTGAAAATGGCTTCACAATGAGTCTCATTATAGATCATCAGGTGACCCGCATCCGCAACCTCGTGATATCGCACCCACGGAATTCGATCCGACAAGTACCGGTTCAGCTCAAACGGAAACACCTTGTCTTCGTACCCATGCCAAATGTGCACACGCCCTTCGTCCTCGGGAAAAGGATTCTCGATATCTGTCGGATCAAATTCCCATCTCCCAAACGACACCATCAGGTCACGGTGCAACGACTCGTAAGCACCTTGCTGTATTGCCTTCCCCTTGTAAACAAACAAAACAAAATTACCAACTGTCTTACTTCTTTTTTACAATATCACCCCTCATGTTTAAAAATATTCAAATAAGCCCCCTTTTTTGCCATATAAATTACAATTACATCCAGAAATTAGTCAACATGTACCATTTGGT
The DNA here is from genome assembly GCA_954870475.1 of Euphrasia confusa. Taxonomy (NCBI): domain Eukaryota; kingdom Viridiplantae; phylum Streptophyta; class Magnoliopsida; order Lamiales; family Orobanchaceae; genus Euphrasia; species Euphrasia confusa. Next base: position 11,850,077 of record OX940968.1, on the reverse strand, counting down.
CTGGTTGTGGAGCATTGGCTAGCTTCTTGAGAATCTCCAAGTCGGAAGGGGAGAAGGGGTCGGGCTTTCCTACTAAGTGACTGATAGATGGAAGCCATTTTTGGGCCATCCACCAGTGGACCAGCCACGGAGCGTAATGGGCCACCCGATAAGTCCACCTCTGTTGAACGAGAAGCCCGTTCAAGGCTTTCCTCGATAACTTAGATGGGAAGCAACGCCACCAGAAGTTAGTTAAGGGGACAACGAGGGCGGCTCCCGACAGCCTTTCCAACAAACAAAACCAATCTTGATAAATGTTTACTATACAAATATGATGGGATAACACTGCACTCTAGAATTAAGTTAACTACCTATGTGGGATGTACTTAAGGCAGCCGTATATGGAATACGCTCCGATGGAGAGGCCCATCACGAAAAACTTAGGCCCGAGTTGCAACTTGTCGGCTAGTTCTTGAATATCAAGCGCTTCGCTTTTCACCGAGCGTCTGGGGTTAGGGTCACTCTCTCCATAACCAGCGCGGTCGAATGTTAGGATACAAATCTCAAGATCCTTCAGGACTTCCTGATAATCAAGAAAATGAACATTTCATTTCATTTGTCGAAAGAATCAGACAAACACTGATCTAGAACAAGTAGAATAGATTGGTCTTACATCGGATATAGGAAAGTTGAAGTCTTTAGAGTCGGCAAAGGCGTGGGCAATGATGATTTTGTGTTTGGCTTGTTCCTTGGAAACACCCCTCTCTTTGTAAGCCAAATGCCTCCCGTCCTTCAGCCTCACCCTCGGCGACATCACCGGTGGGCCCCCATCGGAGCCGCATAGCTTGGGAGGTGAAGGTTTCACAGCTAGATAAACATACCCCACCAAACCCGCGACCAGCCCCAATCCTATGTGGACAATCATATCTGCACACACTTAGTTTCGAGTGAATTTAGGTGTTCATTTCTACTCAAGTTTCGGGGGAAATAAATGAATTGGGAAACGCCAATTGAATCAACCCACATCAAGAAGATTCCGTATATAATTTACCAATTCTAAAGCTAAAGTATCAAGAATCCATGGAAACAGAGAAAATAAAGATTTAAGTAAAATAAGGAGAAGTTTCAGGTTTACCTCAGAAGAGATGCGTCTGATAGATTCTTGGGTTGATTTTCGCGTGATTATTCGTTTCGTATACTACTACTGTATTTATATATTCAATTTTTTTAATTCAATTTAATTTTAAATCAATGAAATTATGTTCAGCTCAATTTATTTAACAATGAATGAAATTAAAAAAAATAGGTTATTAGAAAAGTTGCAAGTAAAAATTTAGAAAATAGATAAATAAAATAATATTAAAATTTTATTTTAAAATTTTATTTTAAAAGTATTTGTATTAAATTGAGACAAAAAAAAAACCAAAAATGTGAATATTAAGTTCAGACAATGTGAATATTCCATTAATAAGCATATTTTTTAAAATAAAGTAATAATTATTTTACTGTATTTTTTATTTTTAAATATAAATTTAATCTAATTTTTCTATTTTTAAAAAAAAAATTGCTCAAAATTATTTCTTTTAATTTAAAATTGTATTTTAGATTAATTTTTAATTAAATAGTCAAAAATAATTTGAGACCGAATTAGTTTCGTAGTGTATTGATTTCCTTCTTTCACTCAAAATAAACAACAAAAAAATTAAAAAAAAAAATTAATAATAATAATAATAATAATAATAATAATAATAATAATAATCATTGAGAGAATGAGAAAGGCTATTTCAAAGGAGGAAAAAAACGTGATGAACATGGGACGGAAATGTGCACTATAATTTGATCACTCACAGTCACAGAATCACAGTCACGTGCACATACGTACACGTTCTTTCAATTATGTATGCCTTATATTAATCAATTTAGTTTGATGAGAAGGAAAACGTGTATGAATGCGATTTTATCAGTATAGCGCACTGAAAATTTTATTTGTCTAGCAAGTGTTTGTAGATTTCCTTTATAATTTAAAAAATATATATACTTCAGGAATGAAAGCAGTAAAAAAGAAATACTCCGATCATTCAGAGAGATTTTATAATGAATTCAATTAGTTTTAAAATTAAACCTTATCAAATGATTTAAGATTTATTTTTCTTTTGATTTAGGATGATTTTTTTTTAAATGATTTCATATTTTTATTTTTTATTTTAATGAGCTAAGTGTAAGAACACACTCATACAATCTAGGGAATCTAGTTCAATTAGGTGAAGGTGAAACCAATTGTCTATATCTCATAGGTGACATACTCCATCTGTTTTTTTTAATGATCACACTTTTTTTACAAATTACAAAAGAATTGTGGACACTGACAATTCAAAAAAATGTAGATTATTAAATTTGATTTATGATTCTATGTAGCAATCTAGTTCAATTAGGTGAAATCAATTGTCTATATCTCATAGGTGATGATACCTATTAAATTTGATTTACAATAGTTGTGAGTTGTAACTAGGGCTGGAAACGAGCCGAGCCGAGTCGAGCTTGGAGCTTATCGAGCCGGTTCGAAAAAAAAATTAGCTGGCTCGAGCTCGAGCTCGAGCTCGACGAGCTGCTCGAGAGAGTGCTCGAGCTCGGCTCGCAAATTTTATTTTATGCTCGGGCTCGACTCGATTTAGCAGCTCGAGCTCGGCTCGATCGAGTTGCTCGGGTTTTGCTCCTTCGATTAGTTCAAATTAAGCTTGTTCAAGTGGTCCGACTCCTATTGCTCGAGTTCGACTCGACTTGAATGGCTCGAAAAGCTCGACTCGACTCGATATATATACGCATATAAAATATATTTAATAAAAAATATATATACTCGAGCGGCTCGCGAGCAGCTCGATTCTTCATGGTTTGAGCTCGAGCTCGGCTCGTATCAAATAATGCTCGACTCGAGCTCGAGTTTGACCGAACTCGAGTCGAGCGTTGACTCGAGCAGCTCGCGAGCGCTCGCGAACTGCTCGGTTCGTTTCCAGCCCTAGTTGTAACGTTGATTTTTTCTTAAATGAATCATTTAATTTTGAGAAAGTCCCGCAAATTCAATTTCCAAAATTTCACAAGAATACAAATTTTGGCCAAAATAATTGAACACCTTGAAAGGATATAATGAAAATTTTAATTTTAGTTTTTTCTCACACTTGTTCTTATATCTAGGAATGCAATTCCAATTCGAAATTGTGAATTGATCGAGTCAGTTTGGAAAAAAAAATTGGAGTTGAATATTTATAACTTGGAAAAAATGAGGTTGAATCAACCGAAAGAGATTGACAATTTGAGTAGTTAGGTCAACAAACTGCAAGCTTCCCGACTAGCTTAATTAATTTCAATGTATTATTAATAGAAATATTTTGACTAAATACAAAAATATAATTAATATAAAAAAACTCAAATTACATATTTAATCATTTCACAGCACATATCTTTTTTTTTTCTTAACCGTGCTAGGCTGCGAGCTAGTTAACATTTTAGGGTTAGGCCTAGTAATTTATAATTCTACTATTTTTTTTGTTATAATTCATACAAATTTGAATCTAAACAACGCACAACTTCAATGGATTATCTCAAATTCCGAGTACGCATGATTGACGTTTCTACGTAAATACAAAAAAAAAACATTTTGTAAAATATGGATAAGAAATGAAAGAAATGAATGAAAGCAAACACTTTGTACTAACTTATTCATTTTTTATTCAATTACGTTTATTTTAAAATAAACAAAAAATAATAAAGAAAATAATTATGATTAATAATTTAAGTGTACAATTTAATAGTAGAATTTTATTTATATTTTTTAAAAGTATTTAATAATGTATAAAAATTATTACTACTATTATATTTGTAAAAAATCAACTCAAATAAGTTTTATAGTTATTTTACACAAACAACATAGCCGGAGTGCTTTTGAATTCTGTTTCAACCAAATCCAGTCGAATCAAATGCTGATTAGATTTCCGGCCCGAGTAGGATTTCAATTGGGCCCGATTCCACATCTCCACTCTTTCCGCTACCATTTCCGCCGCAGCAATAACACTAAACCGCCTGAAATCCAAACCTCGAATTTCCAAATGGCGACTCAGTCCGGGTCAACAAAGCGACCCACTTGCCCATCATGCTCCAAACCGGCCCGCATTTGCCTCTGCAACCGTCTCCGGGCCCCGCAACTCGACAACTCAGTCGCCGTCACCATTCTCCAACACAGTCTCGAGACAAAGCACCCTCTCAACTCCACCCGCATCGCCACCCTCGGTTTGAAAAACGTCAACGTCGTCGCCGTTTCCGATGTCAACTTCCAAGCCCGGTTCTCCCTCCGGTCCCTCGAAGCCCGCTCTGGTGTCGATCGGGGAGAATTAGATAACGCCCGCAAGGTGTTCGATGAAATGCCGAGCAGAGGAGCGGATGGTAATTTCAGTGGCGACGTCGATTTCACTGTCGGAAAATACGGACCCATTATCAGCTCCTGCATCGACAGTATGATTTCAGGAGAAATCACCAGTTTCGATCAACTATTAGAACCGGGTATAGCTTCAGACATCTCGAGAAAAGGATTCATCGTGAAGAAACTCCTGATGGGAACCTCTGAGCAATTGGAAGGAGAAATCGAAGAGTTTGAAATCATGGTGGGCCCAGGATCGGCGCTTCTGTTTCCGAGCGAGCGATCGGTCGTTGCGGGTGATTTGGATTTCGAGGTCAAGAATTTGATAGTGCTGGATGGGACGTGGGCAAAGGCAAAGAGAATGTACAACGAGAACCCTTGGTTGAGTCTATTGCCACATGTTCGGTTGGAGTTAGACGAGTCTAGCTTGTATGGAGAGGTGAGGCATCAGCCGAAGGCAGGGTATTTGTCAACGATCGAGAGCATCGTTTACGCAATGAAGGCCATAGGGGAGGAAGACTCAGAGGGATTGGATGGTCTTTTGGATGTGTTTGGATTGATGATCGGAGATCAAAGGCGTTGCAAAAACGAAAGGTTGAATGGGACTTCGAGGAAGTGAGCATTGGAGATGGGCGTTTTTGACCCATTTTTCGATTGTGGTCTATGACTATGTTTCCGGTTGAATTGGAGACGATATTCAACTGCTTCTCGATATTTAAAATATTGTCGGACATTGAACCATGGATAGGAGCGAGTAAGTATGGTGTAAGCATGACTTGTACAATTCTATAGTTGAAATGCAATTGTTGTATCAAGAACATGGATTTCATAGAGATTGAGACTTGTAGCTTGATTCTTACTCATCCAATGGCGAAAATAATTGCATGAGATCGTTCGATAACATGTATTCTTATTTCTTTCTCATGATATCCGACGATCAAGACAATCCAACTCTTTCATTTCATAGTAGTTAACGACTTTTCGATCTAAACCTTCTCGGTTTTTTATTGATTTTTGGTTGAGTATGCTTTGCGTTATAAAGTAGTCAGAACTTCTCCCCTCCCCACCACGGGAATTCCAAATCACTCCCCGTCATCTACGTGTCACTCTCTCTTTTCCTATTTACAATATTAATTAATAATAATTCTCTTCCCAATAAAATAAAAATAAATAGTAGTATTAATTAATCTTTCAATCGAAATTGGGGTTCTTTCCTCTTGAACAAGTCGTGTGTGAGAGAGAGATCTACTGCCGATACGTCAATTCAGATTGGGCAGCGTCCTCCGACGAGGGGCGTTTCGTCGACAACAAAATGGGCGCTCCGATCCTTGTTCTTCAGCATGCCGATGCTTCGACTTCTCCGGAGGGTCGATAAATTCGACGACATCAGACTCAAGGAGGACTTCGGCTAGGGGATGGGTCAAGCTCTTGACCGGAGTGGACTGCAGAAATCCGGCCGTTGTGGTGCGAGGAGGCGGTGCGGTTGGGACATTTGGCAAAGAGGCGAGATCTATTTGGTGGCGGCAGCGATAGGGCTAATCGGGGATTCATGGAGGTTCCGCTATGACTCAGAAATCCAACGATTTTTCGGGCTTGAAAATGAATAGCGGCCAAGACAAAAAAATTAAATTAAAAAAATTGTGAAAAAATAAAGTCGAAGGGTAATTTCTTGCCGCTAATTCAAGTCGGAGATACCTGATTACCTTTGTTTCTGTCAACGATTGTTTCTGTCAACGATCCGATTATCTTTTTGAACCACAAGTGCAAAGTGAGTCAAGTGACATAACGAAAATCTACCAATTTGAATTTTCAGTGAAAAAAATAAAAGAACCAAGGAAGAAGACGAAACAATAATTATTAAATAAAAATACATTTAATAAATGTTTTTTTAATACATCATTGTAGTGACATGGCTTTGCCACGTCAAGCCGTGGGGACGATAAGATATCCCGCGGCCTGCAGGAGAGCATTCCTGATAAAGTAGTATGGATACAGTACTAAACTAAAAAAATAAAAATAAAAATGATACCAGAGCCCAATTTTATTTGGAAAAAGGCCCATTAACAACACCAGAGCCCAATTCTCAGCACAAGGGTAGTATAACCCTAGCTATAAGTACCGAATCTCCACCCAATTATATACCTGGAACACCAGACGAAGTTTAGCTCGTAGAGAAAGAACAGCGTTTTCAAGAATCCCGAAGTAATTCATTACTCTCTCTGTCTTTCCCTGTGTTATTTTTCCAAGTTACGATCTCATCGGAATTAACCTTTTATTGTGTGTTGTTATTTGAATAGAAATGAAGGTGATAGCAGCTTACTTGTTGGCCGTGTTGGGCGGCAACACCACCCCTTCCGCCGAAAATGTGAAGGATATCCTCGCCTCCGGTAAATAAAATTACATCTTTTGATCTGCTTTCGAATTTTTTTTTAATAGTAATTGAGAAATGCATCTGAATATTTGGATCTTTGAGTTCTTTTTTGGGGATGCAGATCTCCAAATTGAATTAGGGCTCATAACCATTTAATTGGAATTTTCATTCATTTAGTTAGGCCTATTATCACAAATTTAGAATTCTGATTTTTTTCCTGGTTCAGCGTTGGCATTGTGTTTTTGGTCGACAATGTATAGTACTCCGTAATATTTAAGACACTGTAATTTGGGATGCTTGTGCTTTGGTGTTTTCTCCTGAATCATATTTGTTGGGATTTCCATTTGTTTTGTTAAGCGAATTATCACTAATTTGGTATTCTGAATTTTTCCTCGTTTAGCAAAGCCATTGTTTAGCAATGTATAGTGCTAATATTTAAGACACTGTAATTTGGGTTGCTTGTGCTTTGGTGCTTTCTCTTCAATCATCTTTGTTGTCTTGTTATGTTTATCTCTGTATTACTAAAAAGGTTCTGTTATGGACCTTATTGTGGTTGTGCAGTTGGTGCTGAAGCCGATGAAGAGAAAATCGAGCTGCTCTTGTCTCAAGTAAAGGGCAAAGATATCACCGAGTTGATTGCCTCTGGAAGGGAAAAGTTGGCCTCAGTACCCTCAGGTGGTGGTGGAGTGGCGGTTGCGGCTTCTGCTGGAGCTGCGGGTGGTGCTGCACCTGCTGCAGCGGCAGAGTCGAAGAAGGAGGAGAAAGTTGAGGAGAAGGAGGAATCTGATGATGTAATTTTCCAAAACCCTTTTTTAGTCGTGTTCTTACATACATCTTTGAAAATTTTATTGTGCATGTATTAATATTATTGTTGTTGCAGGACATGGGTTTCAGTCTCTTCGACTAAGCTGTCGCACGAGTGGATCTGTCTGGACGAACAACTACCCAAGTTTCTTTCATCAGTTTCTTTTTAGTGGATCTTTTGTTATGTTTTTTTTTGTTTTTGGGTTTAGTTTTTAGTTCGATATCTGGAATTTTGTTATTGCATGGACAAGTTGGGTGGCACATGAATATATTATGATAATTCTTGACTTGAGTTTTTGTTTTGGATTATGATACAGTCTTCAACTATTTCTCGAATTCCTTATTTTGCCCATATAATTTTTGAAGTTCAATTTTCCTGCAATTTTATCAATTACTGTCTTGCAATGATCTCATTAGGGAAAAGTGCCCATGGTAAAGTGCCAAGTAAATAGGTTTTCAATTTCACTCTGATCTTTTATCTACTGTTTAATCTATTGTTGGGATCTCTTCCAGGTCAAATCTAATAATCTTATATATGCTGATAATGGTCTTTTGAATTTCATCTCCTAATGATTCAGCGACACACTAATAATCTAATAATCTTATATATGATGTATATATAAGAGACAGCAACACTGAGGAGGGGAATGTTGAAGAGCTTAGAGACTATATATGTTAAAAACTAATACGGGACACCCCTATAAAAAAATAATAATTGTTACAGAATAAAATATGTCAATATGTCACCAAAATTAACCTTAATACTCCGTTTTTTAAATCTTTTAAATCACACGAAGTTCAAATATCAAGACAACAATAAGAGCTCACGCCTCATATTCTTCTTCGATTGAGATGTTGTGTTAGGATGTGAGAAGACACTGGGCCATTCAAATCATCAATGAAAACAAAAAGAGAACAAACTTACTCAGACCAACTAAATGGAATCATTCATCATGTGATAAATTACTCAAATCACCTAATTCTTCCATTCATTTATACGTGTGATCAAATAATGAAAAATTATACCGGAGCACCTCACTTGAATTTGAGAAATTAGGTTGCAGGTCATTATCCGAACTAATTTTAGAGGGAATCGGAATCGGAATCGGAATCCACTTATTAAGACAGAAGCCCGAAAAAGAGAGGCATACACATTCCAATAACAACTGAAAATAGAATACTGAATTTCCAGAATCCATTAAATCAAGCAATCATAGCAAACTCGTTCACAACTTAACAAAAGTGAGTATTTATTAAGAAAGTTCCAACAAAGAGTCCCAAAACTACTTGGTACTGCATCAGCATGTTTAAAGTCCACATCTTTTTTTTATTAACTTAATCTATTCTTCTTCTCCTTGCACACATCCTGCAAACTCAACATTACTGGATAAGAAATTCCATTTATACTTTCACATCCAAAAATACTACGAAAAAAATAAAGGCTATCAAGTGCCGACTGTTATCTCCAATTCTAGTTGTTCAACACCAACACATAATAACAATTCCCATGAACAAGCAGCTGCAAAATAAAGAAAATATCCAACTAAACTTACTTTGGAATTTATTCTGTCACTCTCATCTTCATTTTATAATTTCCGCCCCGCAAGCATTGCATAAGAGCTTCAAAATTCCATCCTCGGATATCTGCTTCATCTTTCTCTTCCGGTAAGCTTGATTTTTCAAGTTGGACAGGTGGGTTGAATTCTCCGGCAGGCAGTTAAATCCATGAACCCCGTCCTCTTTTTCCTCCGGTAAGCTGGATTCTCCATCAGCATGAAGCGTCATGGCTCGTTTAATAGAATTCATCATGGCCACATAACAGACATGCTAGATCTTCTTCTGGCATATCTTCTCTGATTTTGGCTTCTTCTTCTAAATAATAATCCAACAGAATACACTCATTGATTCCGGCCTCTTCGACCTGAATTTGTTTTTCTATTTCGGTTTGGGTAAGAAAACTATCTTTGATTATAGCCTGAATAATTGTTTTGATTTTGGCCTCATTTTCCAGATTGTATTTTTCCTCTTTTGAAACAGGATCCGAAAAGCCTAATAACCGATATTGTCTGCGGCTGCGGATGGTTTGGATTTGGCTATGCTTAGAGTTATATTCTTTTTTTTTTTAATGAATTCAATTAACTTCAAATACAACATTAAATTAGATTACTACGATTTTTTTTTATATTTTTTTAATCGATTCATATACATTCAATTCACTTCATGTCTCTATTCGATAGTGATGATTTTCAGTATGTTAGAACCGATTGCAATCCAAGTACCTTGGGCGTCCCGAAGAGTTTCCCCACCACACAAACATTGTGGTAATGTGTGTATATATTAACGAACAAGCCGAGTAAGAAACTGCAAACCTTGCTCAAGTTAACACAAATGAACGTACAAAATGCAATGGTAATCTCAAACACAAATACAAAGTACGTCCACCAGTCAAATCAGACGCAACCAAAACTTATTAAGCATTTTAAATGTAGAAAGATAATAACCGAAAACCAATTTCCATATAATGAACTTCGAAATAGGGACTTGAAAGATGCTTATTCCTTCTTTCCGATCCCATTAGCCATTTTATAGATTCCTGTGCCCTGGACAGTAGTATTCATATCATTACAATCAGCATTGGATGTATAATGTGTGTGAATGAAAAATAAGTAAACACAAACAGGAGAAATGAACTCACAATCATATACAAACAAGAACCAGCCAAAGCCAAAGGAATTGCAACTGAGGTGACTTTGTCCATCGGTCCTTTCAGATAAGTGTGTTTGTGAATGTTCTGGAAAAACTTTTGCTTCTCCATGAGCTTCTCTCTTGGCCTAAAGGGGGCTTCAGAAGACATCCTGCATGATTTTCATTGCATTAAACCTTTATACCCTTACAGGATTTGAGACAGATAATCCGGATAAAGAAAAATGTAATCACAAAATACCACGAAATAATCTTTAAACTACACTGCCCAGATATATAAACTAAAAAAATTATATTGTTAGTAGGAAGCTGTCATGCAGCTCATGCTCTGTAAATTCGATGGAGCACGACCCTAAATTAATTAATCAAAAGTGAAATAGAATTTCCAACATGGTACTTATATCCTTGTATATTGATAAGACACTGGCTTAACAAATAATCATTTACAATAATCTCGACAGAGCACAATGATTCGGGAAAGCAAAACAGGCAGCATTTATCACACCCATTCTATGAGACCAAACTAGACACCTTCAAGAGAGATCTCATCGGTTAAACTTATAATTCTTCACCGTGTTTTCTAATCACGTTCAAACTTCAATATCAACAACTAGGACGTATTAAAGATTCCAAGCAGAATAATATATAATATTGCACATACGACATAACACCATTATACTTGGAATCGCAAACACGCTCTATCTTTTTCATGTATGGCATAGTTCCCTCCCTTCCTGTTTTTTTCTTTGACCCGTGAATTATAAACAAGAACATTTTAAAATTCAATTCCTATGAAAAACGTAACACACACCAAAGCATACAATGCACCCATATTTGAATCCAGGAAACCCTAAAGTCGATTATTCCAACACCAAAGTACAAGGAAAATTAGGGATACCAGTCCCTTACTACAACACAACACGAATTGAGGTCGTCAGATCTATTAAATCCGACCCATGAACTAACGATCATGATGGATAGACCAGATTCAGTTGAAGCTCAAAATCAGAAGAAATCGGTCGAAAAATCCAGACACGTCATCCAATTAATCAACGGCGGGAATATAACAAATCCTAGATTTACGATAAATTTCGCATCACCGAGAAAACAAAACCTAGATGTAATAAATCGTAGAATCTAAATAAAAAAATCACACAAAGGAATAGATACTTACCTGAGTTTGAGAACGGAAGAAGAATCGCGAGCGAATAAAAAAAAATCGACGAGACGAAGAACAGAGCGCAAAAATGAGAATCGGCAGGGATGAGATGATGTGAAGGTAAAAGGGGTTGTGGCCTGTGGGGGTGTGGAAGCTAGTATTATTTGACCGGGTTTTTTGGTATTAGTTCGCGAATTGGGCCGGCCTTTTTTGGAGATGTACTACTTGGCCCATTATCTTTTTTAGAAGCATTTGCGAACACCCTAAATAAATACAGTAAAGAAACAACAGTTCATATCAAAATTTTATATTATTGAACCGTGTAACAAACCTTATGATGCCTGGTGTGTACTAGTACGTAATTGTTACTAAGCTCTTCCGGAGTCAAGAGTCGAGATGATAAAGACTGAAAATATATATTTCAATCATTAATATAAATGTTAATTTGTTCAATTTTTTTAATGATATGACTTTTAACATGGTATCTAAACGTTAAGTTAACTTGATGTCGTGGATTCGACTCTAACCTTGATGTTTAATGAAAAAGTTAAAATCAACTCAATAAATATAAAATATATTTTGAACAATTTTAAAACAAAAATACGAGGCACGAAATGAATAGCTTTTGAGTATTGTTTTGTTAAGCCATGTACGCTTTTTAAATAAATTGCATTGTCGTGTAAACTTAGTACTTGTTCTTTTGGATTTAATTTTAGTCCATTTCAGTTCAGTTCAGATCGCTTCTCATTTCAATTCAGATCACTTCAGTCCAACTTTGATTAAGTTCGTTTCAAAATAAATTAAAATAAAATAAATAAGAAATATTGAATCAATAATTGTAAGTATACAATCTAATTAATATCACAATATTATTTATATTTAAAAAAAACTAATGGTTTATATTAATTATTATTATTTTTATAAAAAAAATCAATCAAATTCAGTTCAGGTAGCTTAAATTCAGTTAAGTCGATTTCAGTTCAAAAGAACCGATTCTTAATATCAATTGCTTAATTGAATTTGATTAGTGCGTGGCTAATAATACTTGGTGTAGGTAAAGACTTGGCCGATGGACATCTGTTGCCTAAGTGCCATAATTAGAGTGATTAATCCCCACTAATATAATTGCCCCAATTATAAATTATAGTGGTTTGGGTGCAACCATAATATGATTGGATCACAACTGAAGTAATTAATAATCACAAAAAAGTAAGTTTTAATATCATCGATATTTTAGTAATATGTTCCTGTATCCTAGAAAATAAAATTTCTTTTATTTGAATAAAATTATATAGAAAAAAGTGGATAACTAACATTTTTTAGCAATCACATCAAAAATCATTTAATCAACTAATTATTCTCCTTGTGTTTTGCAAAACAGATTAATGTTAAATAAATACAAAATTAGAATTTTTTTTCATAAAAATAAATCAAATAATACTCCCTCAGTATTTTTATACTTTGTGGCACGTAAATTATAAAATATATATTATATATTAGTTTGGTAAAAAAGTAAGAGTAGTTTAGTATTTAAAGTAAAAATATGTAAAATTAGTTGTATGTAAAATTTAAAAAGTATATAAAAAGTTAAGAGTATAATTGTATTTAAAATTAAAAAAGCTAGTATTTTTTTTTCAAGTATAATTGTTTGAAGAAATATATAAAACAACCCAAAAAAATTATGAAAATATTTTAAGAGACTGAGAGTAAATATTTAAAAAATACTATATGAAATTAAATGTATGAAAATAAAAAGTAAGAAAATATTACTCCAATATCCTAAAAATTCAAAAAATTGGCACATTTCTTCTGTAAGTTATAAAAAAAGGTGTCAATTTCTTTGAAATCAATAGAGTAATTTTTAAGGTTGAAATTAAAGAGAATATATAAATATATTGTATAATTAAATCATTAATAAATAATAATTGCTTAAAATGTAAATCTAGATTTTAATAAAATAAACCATTTAATTATTTTTTGAATATATTCTAAACTAAAAAATATTATTTGAATTATAATTAATATTTTATATTGATAAAATAATCAATATTGTTAAGAGCATCTCCAATGCAGCCCATTTGGGTGCATTGGGCCGAGTGAAATGGAATTGGGCAGTAAAAAAATTAAAAAATAGCGTTAGAGCAAACATGCAAAAGGTGGGCATGGCCACTGTTCATGTTAGAAATCTTATTTTTTTATTAAGTTATTAATCTTTTTATTAAAATAATATACTTTTTACAGTATTAAATATTTAATAAAAATACATTATTAATTATTCTGATATTAACTTTAACAAATATAACAAGTAAAATCATACTTAGCGTTAACAAATATTTAACAATTACATTTATTAGTTATAATTTAGTGTTACTAAATATTTTTATATTAACTTTAACAAATATAACAAATACAATCTTACTTAAGTGTTAACAAATATTTAACAATTACATTTATTAGTTATAATTTAGTGTTACTAAATATTTTTATATTAACTTTAACAAATATAACAAATACAATCTTACTTAACGTTAACAAATATTTAACAATTACAGTTATTATTTAGTGTTACTAAATATTTTGATATTAACCTTGATAAATATAACAAATACAACAAATATTTAACAATTACCGTTATTATGTAGTATTAACAATTATAACAAATACAACAAATGTTTAAAAAATTGATCACCTGTTTAAATTTATTTACGCTCTTTTAAAATTATTTACTTAAACTAAAATTAAATTATAAAATCTATCATTTTATTGTTCATAAAATAATAATAAAAATAAAATAGTATTTAAATGGGTCCACAAAAAATATAAAAGTGAGCTTTGCATTGGAGTGAATTGCCCACTTTTTTAGTTTGCCCACTTTCATATGATGTGGCAACAAATGGGCCCACAAAAAATTAAAAGTGGGCTTGGTGCATTGTAGATACGTGGACATTTAATACGTGGACATTCATGCGAGGAGACACGGTGTAAACCTGTAGTAATGATAACATAGAATAATAGTAACACAATTGTTGCAATATACTTGAAAGAAAGATAATGAACACCGTCAAAGGGACAGCTTCTTCTTCGTAAATGGAGAGGCCAAACTAACCGAAAAAATGACATGAAAAAATCTTACTATTCATCCATTTTCGTATAATAAATTTTATGTTTGAGTCGATTGAAGTCCACAATTTCAACGTAATCTTAATTAATCAATTTCTTTCGGCCCAAAACAAATCAAATTGAGATTACAAATTACAAAATACAGAGTATTTGATTATTTTAAAGGTGGAAGGGGAAAAGAAAATTTATTTACAAAGAGGGGACGGTGGTAGTACATAATTTTGTTACGAAAAGTTATAGAAATGTATTTAAAGGGTTGGTAGGATTTGAGAATTGAGATACTCGTTTAATTTTCCTTTCCACCAACAATCACAATTCACAAATATTATAAATATACTCTCATTTCACAAAAACATTTCTTCATAATCAATTAATCATCAAATATAAAATAAAATAAATAAATATAGGAGTTCCTATATCTTACACCATAGGAGCAAGATGTGCATCTTGATCCAGGCCCAACATACAAAACTAATTCAGCCCAATTCATTTGCTCACGTCTAATTCAATTCCTAATTCTATCACATTCTCTCGTCCGTTCCGCCGCCCTCAAACTCCAGAAAAAACTTTTCTCTCTCGTTCCACCGCGCTCCGACAACGCTACCTGTCGACGGTGAAACGGAATCAAGCGGATGAAAAACGTATTTGAAATCCACGCTGGTGAACTACTTCAAGCATCACCATCTATATACTACTTATCGTCGCCTTCATCCTCCACTCCTCGCCGCATTCTTCCTCCACTCTTTACCGCCTTCTTCCTCCACGCCTTGCCGTCTTCATCCTGCACACGTCGCCGACTTCAAGCTTTGGTAGTGGCTCGTCTCCAAGCTTCACTACCGTTTGTCCTCCAAGCCTCCAAACCTAGGTAATTTAGTTTTTAAAATTTCATATATATATTGTAGGTGGTGTTTTTTCTGATTTCTGAATACATGTATTGGAGATGGTAATTTAGCCTCTAACCCTAGGTAATTTTTGATTACTGATTTCATATAATGGTGTTTCATGTATTGGAGATGGTGGTTGATGTTTCATGTATTGGAGATGCACTTACAGTGTTTCATGAAATCAATTTCCTCTCAAGATTTTTTTATTCTAACTTGATCATAGATAACTTTCTTTATCCTGCTTAATTTACTATTGGGATTGGGATTGTAACCCGAGGGCAGATTTAATGATTTG
Source organism: Euphrasia confusa (assembly GCA_954870475.1). NCBI lineage: Eukaryota > Viridiplantae > Streptophyta > Magnoliopsida > Lamiales > Orobanchaceae > Euphrasia > Euphrasia confusa. The sequence continues at coordinate 11,834,354 of OX940968.1, read as the reverse complement.
ATCTTAGAAAGTAACATTCAACATTATTTTGAATTATGTTTTTTACAAGCTTTTGATGCTTTACTACGTAAACTACAAAAGTATGTCCCTTATGGTGCATCGGTAGTTGATCTCTATGCTAGTGCTTGAGTGATTGGGTTATCTTTGGCCGCCACAAGGAAATGAAGGTAGGAAAAAGTGATGGACTTAGGGTTTAATTATCATTATTCCAATAAGGTCCTAGATTGCAACAAACTTTTTTATGCACCTTCATTTTATAAACAGGTATGTGATATGTGTGGAGGTGAAAAAAGAGGCAAAGCATTCTTTTGAGAAGACAGCTTCGCGATTACCGGCCGACATGGAAAACAACATTAGTTGGCATCATGCAGATACTTCAAGGGTTAGTATTTCATTTTAATATAATTCTACAGTTTCCAACTATAGAATCATCCATTTGCGTATGAGTAACAGAACCTCATTCACCATAGTGATATAAATCATTTTTCTTGTGAAACTATTAACTTATCCCAAATTTTCAGGAACCACTTTCTTGGCTCATCGGATCTGATGTTGTTTTAGTTGATCCTCCAAGGAAAGGGCTCCACCTATCTCTTCTTGACGCTTTTTAGTCCGTGCCATTTATGAAGATCAAAGATAATTTACCTGAAAGGTGGGTGGGGTCTATAGTTCGAAACCCCAAATTACTGTTTTTCAGGGCTTGCAGAGTTTTTTTTAGTTTTATTTTGTGTGTTTGCACTCATTTCTACATTTTAATTCAGAAACAATAGAAACATTAAAATTGAAAAAAGACCATGGATTCTCCGGGAAAAGGAGACTTCAGTGCAGAGCAATCGCCCGATGAAAGAAAATGAAAGTCGTTCGGTGCCTCAAACTCTAATATATATAAGCTGCGGGTGGGATAGTTTTAAAGAGGTACATTTAGCATTTTAGGTTACACCTTATTTATTCTCAAATTTTAGTTGAATTCCTTTAGCGTTTAGCTTTATCAAACCTGCATTTTTATACAGGAGTGTATGTCTCTTCTCTCTAGTAAAGCATGACATTTGAAAAAAGCTCACAGTTTCAATTTTTTACCTGGAACACATAGGTCTCTCTCTCTCTCTCTCTCTCTCTCTGTTTCTATGTTTTTGTTGCACGCACACACACACACACACACATACAGCTAATCTAGTCCATGTTTTTGCAGCATTGACTAATCGTACTTTTTATCCTTAATATGCAGCATTGAGATCTTGGCCGTGTTCAAAAGTGGTCCAGGGGCAACCACTAAGAGAAAGAAATTCGGTAAAAGAAAATACCCACCTAAGGCGCAACATTACAAGTGGTTTTTAATATAAATGTTGTTTTGAGTTTAACATGTAAATGTGATTTGATACATATTATGTCATATTTCCTTATAAGACACTTCCATACTTCATATTTATGATTGAAAAATATACATGTTCGTACTTTATCATATTTTATACGGAGTACTTCATATCTCAAAAATGTGCAGGGAGAAAGTATGGTTGAATATCTCTTATACTTCATTTTTATATTGCATCATCTTTCATATTAAATAGAGTTCATCTTTCATTTTAAATAGTTATTATTATTTTTTTCAGATACAAACTAAATTTCTTACAAAAAACAGCAACAAGGAGAATGCTTCGATATTTCAAGGTCTTGTTTTTTGCTTTAACATCACACCTTCAATTCATTAACTATAATTAAGTATTATCATCCTCAACTCTAAAACAAAAATATAAAAATACTTATTTCTCAGAACATCAACCTTCAATTTTATTAACTTCATTCTTCATTTTTACTTAATAGCATTCTATATTATTTTTTTGTAGAATTGTTAGAAAAACAAAACTCTTAAAAATCTCACACTTCATATACACAACATTTCATCTTTCATTAAAATACAGTTTATACTTCATATTATTAAAAGACAAATCATACTTAAATGACTGAACTTATTTCATACTTCAGATTATAAATCTCATACTTCATATATATTGCACTTCATTTTTCATTAAAAGACAGTTCATACTTCATATTATTAAAAGACAGATCATACTTCAATATTGTAATAATAAAATATTTAGTTAAATATTTATATATTTCACATTTTATTTTTGGGTGTCGTATCAGAAAATCGTCAAAGTTTTGTTCTCGTAAATTCGACTTGGCCGTGCAAGCACATAATTAATCAAATCAGCATCTGGAGAAGCACACGTGAAATCACTCAATATTTGCATTGTTACACCAAAAAGAGCGATGCACAGATTAAAAACCATTAATCCCTCACTATTCATTATATTCGTAATAGCAAAAAAATAGTCAACACTGAACCAATACCCTAGATATACAATATCGCCGAGAAAAATATCGCAATTGAAAAAGAAAGTAAAATCAATTACGTCTTTGAGTTGGATGAGGCCAATGTCAATGAGATACGAAACGGCGAGACGAGCAGACTCGATAGGGATAATGACTTGGCCGAGTTGCATCGGCTCTGAACGCTTCAGATACATCAACTCTATGACATCTAAAAAACACATAAACTCATTAGCTATTAATTAAAATGAAATGAAGGTTGGGATATTACAAAATAAAGGTTGACATTATACAAAATGAAGATCAGCATTAATTTGAGAATAAGTATTCTGGGGTTTCATCATCAAAATCAACAACGTTGACAAAATTAAGTTTGAAAGAAGTCGAACAAATTTTATAAATATATTTTTATATCCGCGATTTTCTCGCTGTGAAACCAAAGCAACCCCCTCTTCTCCTTCTCCTCCAGTTCATGATGCATCTCCTCACAATTCGAGACATAACCAAGTTTCTCAATCTCCACCATCATCTCCTTCAGCTTCGCGTATATCTCGTCTCTCCTAACATGCATTTTATCCCCCGCGAAAAAAACGTGAGAATTTCCCTGCACTTCGACCAAACTCCTCCCGATCTCTTTCCTCACCCCGTTCTCTCTCATCTTCTTCCATACTCGCTACCAAAAATTTACCAGATATTCACAAACAACCAGAAACTCTCTACCAAAGATTTACCAGATTTTCACAAACAACCAAAAAGTGTAAGAATTAATGGCACTCTATGAGAAAATGATCAATAATGGTACCATTCTTGCTTTCCAAGCACGAATAAATGATGCAAAGCATTGTTGTACAAGTACCTGCACCAAAAGAAAGAAAAAAAATGACCATTGGAAGAACTATTAATCTTCTGCGATTCAAATTCATCATCAAGACCCTCAACAAAATCAGATACAATTAATATGAAGGTTGGATATAAATTAAAATGAAGGTTGACAGAATCGAAAAAGCAGGTTGGCATAGTACAAAATGAAGGTCAGCATCAATACGAGAATAACCTGAAATTTGGGGATCTAGGGTATTATGATCAAGATAACAACTTGATTCGACACAATAACATCTAAAAAGCACATAAATTCATAAAAAAACATACTACAATTAAAATATAATCAATGACAATCGAATTGATAGAATTGAGAGAATCGTAAATACTTTCGAAATCAAAAATAACAAAAAAAATGAGGGAATTGGAGTGAATATCATCGACCAGAATAGATTGTTGGTCTAATAAATCGTCCATGGCCAAGGCGATGGAGAGACGACGGAATGGGAATAACCTCAGGTTGAAGAGATGGAGCTGAACGGCGTCGGCCAATCGCAGAATTGAAGAGACGAAGATGAACGGTGGTGAACGGCGACAGTGGATGGAACCTGAACGGCCGACGCAGATGATGAAACGGAAGAAAGAGAAGGAGGTGAATGGCGGTGGATGGATGGACGGCCGACGCGGACGATGGACGGCCAACGCGGAGGTGAATGGCGGTGGATGTACGCTTGACGCTGGACACGAAAGAGAAGAAAGAGTAGAGAAAAAAATCGCGGAGAAGAGAGAAGAAAGGGAGAAAAAAAAGAAAAAAAAACCTAAATTAAATTGTTGACTTTTATTTTTATAGTGTTAGACGGGTTTAACATGTTTATCTTGCACTTAGGGTGTAAGATATAAATTGTCTAAATATAGACTCCACCACCCCACCATTCTCGCATAATGCAATCATTATCCCCAAACCCGCAGTTCCGGGCTCTCCACCACCGCCCCGACCCGACTCGTTTCCTCGTCCAATGCGCCTCCCGCCCCGACCCAAGTCTCTCCAAAAACGACTCTCACGCGCCCAGTTTCTCCGTGTGCAGGTCCCGCGTCGACTGGCAGAGCGCGTGCGCCATACTCGCCAGCAAAGTCGTCTCCCAGCAGCAGCAGCAGGACACCCCGGCGGCGAAGCACGGGTCCCGGCTCCGCGTGGCCTACCAGGGCGTCCCCGGCGCGTACAGCGAGGCCACCGCCGGAAAGGCCTTCCCGGAGTGCGACCAGTTCGAGGTGGCCTTCCAGGCGCCGACCGCGCCGTCCTCCCGGTCGAGAACTCTCTCGATCCACCGCAACTACGACCTCCTCCTCGCCGGGGAATAACGTGACGAGGTTCGTGGTGCTGGCGCGGGACCCGATCGTGCCAAGGATGGACCGGCCGTTCAAGACGAGCGTTGTGTTCACGCACGAGAAAGGGCTGTTCAAGGTGCTGTCGGCTTTCGCGTTTAGGAACATAGGGTTGACCAAGATCGAGTCGAGGCCCCACCCCAGTCGAGACGACGGGATGAGGAAGAAGCGTAATTTCTCGTACGTGGATTTCGAGGCGGAGGAGAGGGCACAGAACGCGCTGGCGGAGGTGCAGGAGTTCACGTCCTTCATGAGGGCAAGGGCGAATCTAGGATAAAAAAGTAAGGGGGCTAAAATCTAAAGGGATTTTTTTAAAAATATTTAACGGGGCTAAAGGGCTTGAACCCCTGACCTTTTGGTCATGAAGTAAGTGGTTGACCACTTGAACTACATATAATGTTTGAAAAAATTAGTAGATATAAATATATTAGGGGGGGTTAGAGCCCGGCCCGGCCACCCCCTAGATCCGCCCTTGCATGAGGGTGCTCGGAAGCTATCCCATGGACATCACGCCGTCCTAGACCAACACTAAAGATTGATATTTGAGTTATACTATAAACTATTTATATGCACCACATATTGATCAGCACCTAACATTCAGATCCTCAATGGTAGATATTGTACAATTTTTTATATGCCATGAAATTGTACTTAATACAACAAATGTGTAAAAATAATGAAAAGGTAGTGTTAATTTTTTATAATAAAAGTGCAATTTAAAACGTAAGTCCAATTTGACATGTTTTTATTTAGTACACATGCTTATTTACACATTTTTTTAATTATGTCAAGATGCTTTTAAGACCATGGACATTAATTTGTAACATAAAAAAATGTAAAATAATTGGAGAGAATATTGTTTTTTTTTTTCACAAATCCACCAAGCCCATCATCATATTGGATGTGCCTAGATAATATAATCTTTCATGAAAATTTTCCTATGCAACTCCTTAGACTTAGAGTATAGGGCCATCAACGATTACTCCACATTCTAATAAGAGGGTAATGAAAACTCTGTTAGCATTGACATTGTCTTTGCTTTTCTCTTCATTGAGGAGGTCAAAATTGGAATTACCAGCCAGAAAAGTAAATAAAAAAAATTAAAAAACCGATTGTAGACTAGCTCGAAGAAGCTCCTAGTCAATTTATAAGCCTCGAAGAAGCTCCTAGTCAATTTATAAGGCTACACTCAAGCTTTGAGAATAGCTCTTTACAAACTTGGTGTAGAATGTCTGTTATCATGTAATAACGGATCCTATCAAATTTGAATGAATGATTTCCTATAAAAAGTTGCCGAAAATATTCAACAAAAAACCCGTTTAATACTCGATTTACGAAACTATCTAAATCTCGAGACTCTCCATATTTATTATAATAAAATAAAATAATCATAGTTATTACAATCAAAAACATTAATACCGAATGGTTTACATGCAAATACCAACTGAAATGCATACATCCGTTCATTTACATCCAAATAAGAATCTAATAATAGAAAAATAATTAAAATATTAATAATTAATATATTAATTAATATTAGTATTTAAAAATTAATTAAATTTTCTTATTATTAACTATTTATTTATAAATTATAAATGTGTGGACTGTAGAGCACAAATATAATAATTATTTGGGAAGAATAAATTGAGATTAAACATAATTTTATATTAAAGATGATTTAAAATGTGTGAAACACAAATATAATAATTATTTGTGAAAAATAAATAAATTGAGAATTAAATTATAAATTATAAATGTGTGGACTGTGGAGCAGAAATATAATAATTATTTGGGAAGAATAAATTAAGAATTAAACATAATTTTATATAAAAGATAATTTAAAATGTGTGGAGCAAAGAAATAATAATTACGTAAAATAATAAATTGAAAAATAAAATATAATTGTGAAAATAAATCAAGAATAAGCAAAACAAAATCAAAGTTAGTAAATTGAAAACAACATAATAAAGAGTTCATGCTTAAACCTGAAAATGTAAAATCTTAAGTCGAATAATGTGTCGGATTTAGTCCGGGACTAGTGGAAGTCTCATCGCCTCGCTTTAAACTGTGGCACAGTAAAAATAAAGACCAAAGTGAAAATAAAGGCCAAGACAGCCAGTACAAACACAATAACTTGACCATTGAGTGGAACTTAAAGGCCAAGACAGCCAGTACAAACACAATTACTTGACCATTGAGTGGAACTTGATCCGACCAATATGAGCATAAGGAACATTAACTAAGTACACAAGTAAGATAATAAAAGGCAAATACTCAACAATACAACGCAAAAATAGTAAGACATCGGCCAAAGTTCTCCACAAAAAACCTTTTTACTGCTGATATATGTGCCCAAAACACTGATTGTACCGGAACTGGAAGATGCTGGCCTTGAGGCGTGTTCGACGGACGGCCTGATCAGAGAACCAGTTGTTGGTATTACGTAGCTATTACAGTGCTCGTTTCTGGACTAGTAAACAGTACTACTGAATACTTTACACGTTTCCAGAAACTATAATAAAATAAAAGAAATGAAGAAGAAGAGAAATAATCGAACAGGTCTTCAACTTCAATGGATCGTCGGAACTGGACACGAACTTCGATCAGAGATTTGTTGCGGGTAGTCGAGGCGCTTTCGCTATCCGCAAGACAAATACGTCCCGTGTATGCTACGGTTTTCAGACGTAATGTCCCCAAAGATACAACGACTTTCTTGTTCGTCTCTGAAGCAACCAGAGCCGAACCACTTTCGAACGAGAAAAGGAGAGGAGTATGAACTTGTATGAAAATGCTTTTGCGTTTTTGCTGTGTATGAAATGCAGCCTAGGACTCACTATTTATAGCTGAGCTCCATGCATGTGAAGGGTCAAGTCAAGGCATTCAATCTGGTGAGTAATGCAGCCCATTACCACCTCCATAATCATCCATGTAACTGCCCAACAGTAATGGACATGGCCAGTAGTATTCTGACCGTTGAGGATTTTCAGAAATAATAATAATAATTATTAAATATTATTTCAATCAGGCCTGCCTTTTCACCTTCATCCCAATTGTGTTCAACATTAGCCCAATATAATTGAGCCCAATAAAAACATAGTTCAGCCCGACAACAAAACTATTACTCTGGCCAGGCCCAGAAGCCCCAGGAGGCCCAAGGAAGCCCAAGTCCAGCCCAAGGTCCAATTGCCAAGATCCAAGATCCAAGATCCAAGTCCAAGTCCAAGTCCAAGTCCAAGGACGAGGCGAGTCGGGTCGGGACGGGACGGGACGAGCCGAGCCGAGCCGAGCTGAGCCGAGCACGAGCACGGGCACGAGCCGAGCCGAGCGGACGGACGGACGGACGCGCGTGTGGCGATTGACATGTACCTTAACGGTCCATGGTCTTACTCACTTGTTGAACACATTAATCCTCCAACCATTTATTAAGTGTAATCATTTTATTACATCTTTCAATGTGGGATGTAATAAATATTACACATTTCAATGTAATAAATCTTTACACTTTATTACATATTCAATTAAATGCCTTTTTAATTGGCTATCTTTAACCATTTATTTCTCACTCACCGAAAATCGGTTTTTGACGAAATAAAATTCTATAATTATCTACGAACGACGTAGAAAATTATCGTACAATTTAATCCCCAATCGGAATTAATTTTATAGCCAGTCAACTCAGTCAAACATTGGATAAAACCAATTTTGACTTAATATTTTTCCAACAATCCCCCACATGAGTGGAAATCAATGCATGCATGTATGCAGACTCTTCGTTCAATTCCCCAAAAGAATCTATCGCTTCCGGAAAGGTAGTTTGCGGCTTTGAACCTTCCGTAGTGAACAACATCGGAAGTACAGGAGGCCTAGTGGACACGATGCCTTGAACTATTTCCCCACAACGTACAACGAGTCAATGGTATTCACGCAATAAATTCCGTTCAATTTCCCGTTCTATGTTGTGTCCGTTTTGGCCATGGACAACACTTTGGATTCATAAATGTTTACATTTGAAGCGGCCCTCACTTTACATTTATATAGGTGACCTCCCATTATAAGTATCCTGACATACTTAACCTTTTCAAGGTAGGGATTCATTAAAAGTCTCCTCGAGAACTTAACCTATTACCACACATCAGGAAACAACACTTGAATTGTCTTTAGGGATGAGTACAAGTGCTCGATTGAACTTTCATAACTTAGTTTTCCCTTTGAACCAAGTTCATAGGATCTCCATTCATCAAGGTAGGGTTACCGTTATGATCGTTCGTTGGATTGTGGTTTTTCAAACCCATTCCCTCTAGCAACACGCCCAATTGATCTCGATTCATTCCTTTTGTCAAAGGATCAGCCAGATTTTCCTTAGATTTTACATACTCTAAGGAAATTACTCCATTTGAGATCAATTGTCGAACGGTATTATGTCTCCGACGAATATGTCGAGACTTACCGTTATACATAATGCTCTGTGCTCTTCCTATAGCTGCTTGGCTTGTTGGAGTTGTGTACTTAATGTCTAGATTTAAGTATCGGTAAACTCCCGGTCATAGCATTTAACCTATTTAATTAATAAACAATTATTTGCATTTAATTATTATTAATTAATTACGCAAAAGATAGTCCTGGATTTTATACGTTGTAGTTAGTATGGTGTGCATGGGCGCACAGAAGATCATACTATCGGTTACTCGTATTTAATCGAACAGTTGCTCACGACCTAGATGGACACGGACCAATCCATCGGTATAGTCGTTGTGTGAGAGAGAAAATAATTTATCTTAATTATTTTATCACACTTGTACACTTGGTGTATTGGGCGGATCGCTTGAGATTTATTGATTAGGATTGCCTTGGATAATCAATTTAAATCTCAGAGTATTTTATTCTTAATCCTCGATATTATTGCGGGTGTGTATATTTAATATAAGTGACTTTGATTTTCCAAAGGAATTAACCGATTTAATTATTGGGTTAATTACCGGTTAAGTTGGGTCACTATATTTTATATACGACATGCCGTGAATACTTGACGGGAAAGTGTATCCCGTAAGGGTTGATAATATCCCCGAGATGAGTTCATAAGGAATTATTATGTAAACCCTGCAGGTGGATTTAATCCGCATAATAATTAAAGTTGAACGGTACTATTCTCGGATATAAGAGATGAATAATATTTATTGAGCAATAAATAAATTTATTCATGGATATTTAAATCTTAAATACACGGAATAAATAATACTACCGGAGAAATATTATTTGATATAATATGATTTAATATTGGGAGTGCAATTTTATTTATATAGTGGAAAATAAATAAAATTAATATTGATAAGGATTAATGGATTTGGGTTGGACCCAATTTAATCTTCAATATTAGAAGCCCAATATTTAATCTCCTTATGATCCCCTACGTAGCCTATAAAAGCACTACATGGTCTTCACAATTCATTAACCTAAGATACGCCAATCATAAAGTCTTGAAGAGTGAAGGAGATCCATAGGAGTTCGATAGATCGTCGCCCACACGACGTTCGGACGAGGTGCAAGGAATACGTGGGAAGATCGCAAGGTCATCAACGCGTTAATTCGTTTCTCCGTACAACGAATCAAAGGTAAAAATCATAAACTCTTCTATGATTTTATGTGTTTTAATTGTAGCGTATACATGAACACACGATCCGGATAAACGTACGAACTTCGGGGACGGGGATTCGAGATCCCCGGCGAAGGTCGAGAAAAACCCTCGATGGGATCGAGGGTGGCGGCCGAACCCTAGGGTTCGACCGCCGGCGCGCGGATAAGGGATGAGCCCCGGCTGAACGCCGGGGCGTGGGGTCGACCTCGGGTCGACCGCCGGGGTTCGCCGTGGGCTGGTGCCACGGCGGGTGAACCCCAGCCCCTCTCGTCCGGCGGCGTCGCGGGCTGAAGCCCTCGGCTGGAGCCGAGGGGGCGATCGAACCTAGGGTTCGATCGCCGGGTGAGCTGCGGGTTTACCCGCAGCGCCTCGTATCAAGCTGCGGGGTTTCCCGCAGCGGCGATGCGGGGAGGATCAAACCCCCCCCCCCCCCCCCGCGAGCAGCGAGCCCGTGAGCTCGCTGCGGGGCTGCTACGAGCAGCCCCGGGGATGCCTCGCGCATCCCCAGCGATCATCGCGAGATGATCGTGAGCCCCGTGCGGGGGCTCGGCTGGGTGCTCGCGGCCTTCGGGCCTCGCTGGGTACTTGGTCGGGCCCCGGCTCGTACGGTGGTTCGCGTTCGGATCTCCGGCGATGAAGGATTTCGGTCGGGATATTATTTTCCGCAAATTTTAATAGCCCGGGATATCGATTTCCAACATGGCTATCACAGTGAATCATTACGGGAGACACAGGCTTTTTCCAACATGGAATATCTTCCAAAAAGTGACGAAGCCACTCTGCTTCTTCACTAGCTTTATCTAAAGCTATAAACTCCGATTCCATGGTGGATCTGGCTATACACGTTTGTTTCGTTGACTTCCACGAAACTGCTCCGCCCCCGATACAGAAGACGTAACCACTAGTGGAATGTGAACTTTTAGAATCGGATATCCAACTAGCATCACAATATCCATCAAGTACATTAGGATATCTCGTATAGTATAGCCCATACTCTCGGGTGTATTTCAAATACTTTAAAACCCGATTCAAAGCATTCCAGTGTTCAACACCGGGATTGCTTGTATACCTACTCAGTTTATTCACAGGATAGGCCAAGTCTGGACGTGTACAATTTGTTAAGTACATCAGACTGCCTATAACTTGAGAATACTCTAACTGAGCTACAGGTTCAGCCTTATTGACAGTAAGATTTATACTTAAGTCAATCGGCGTCCTACTCGTAGGACCATCATGGGCATTGAATTTCTTTAACACTTTCTCAACATAATGAGATTGTGATAAGACAATTCCATTAGGGGTTCTTTCAATTTTAATCCCGAGGATTAAATCAGCAACTCCCAAATCTTTCATGTCAAAATTTCTTTTTAACATTGCTTTAGTATTCATGATCAATTCACGAGTACTACCCATGATTAACATGTCGTCTACATATAGACAGACTATGACAAACGAATCAGATGTACCTTTAATGTACACACATTTGTCACACTCGTTGATTTTATATCCATTTGATATCATAATGTTATCAAATTTCAAATGCCATTGTTTAGGAGCTTGCTTAAGTCCGTACAACGACCTTATCAATTTGCACACCTTTTTCTCTTGTCCAGGTGCTACAAATCCCTCGGGTTGTTCCATATAAATTTCTTCTTCCAATTCACCATTCAGAAACGCAGTTTTCACATCCATCTGATGAATATCGAGATTGTGCAAAGCAGCAATCGCAATAAGCACCCGAATAGACGATATTCTGGTTACAGGTGAATATGTATCAAAGAAATCATATCCTTCTCTTTGTTTAAACCCTTTGGCTACCAAACGAGCTTTAAACTTATCGACAGTTCCATCTGTTTTATACTTTTTCTTTAGGATCCATTTACATCCTAAAGGTTTACAACCCGGTGGAAGATCAACCAACTTCCACGTGTGATTTTGCAGAATAGACTCCATTTCGCTATTAATAGCTTCTTCCCAGAGCGGTGCATCTGGACTGGATAGAGCTTCCCCGTAGGACTTTAGCTCGTCATCCAATAAATACGTAATAAAATCAGGTCCAAACGACTTAGCCGTTTTTATCCTTTTACCACGTCTAGGTTCAATAACCTCTTCGTCTACCTGATCGTCACCAACAGGTGTTGCGTCGACATCAGGTTCATAAGTTCTTTTATTAGAACTTGATTCTTCTCTTTCTTTACAAGGAAAGATATTTTCGAAAAATGAAGCATTTCTCGATTCAATCGTGGTACCTTTATGCACGTCTGGATTATCAGACTTGTGTACCAAAAATCGGTAAGCCATACTATTGTATGCATATCCGATAAAAATGCAATCGACCGTCTTAGGTCCGATTCTCATTTGCTTTGGTTCAGGAACTGATACCTTAGCCAAACACCCCCACACTTTAAGATATTTATAAGACGGCTTATGATTTTTCCACAATTCGTACGGCGTCTCATTTTTACCTTTAAGTGGGATTTTATTTAAAATGTGGTTAGCTGTCAGAATAGCTTCCCCCCACATGTTCTGAGGTAAACCCGAGTTAATCAACATGGCGTTCATCATCTCTTTAAGAGTTCTGTTTTTCCGTTAAGCAACACCATTTGATTGTGGTGAATAAGGAGCCGTCGTTTGATGAATTATCCCATTTTTAGAACATAACTTCTCAAACGGAGCTACATATTCTCCACCTCTATCACTTCGAATTATTTTAATTCATTTACCAAGTTGATTTTCAACCTCAGCTTTATACTTGGTAAAAGCCTCTAAGGCTTCGTCTTTGCTACTTAATAAATATAAGTAACAATATCTAGTACAATCATCAATAAACGTGATGAAGTACTTTTTTCCACCTCTTGTTTGTACAAATTTCAAATCACATATATCAGTATGGATTAAACCAAGAGGTTCAGTACACCTTTCAATCGATGGAAAAGGTAACTTAGCCATTTTGGCTTCAACACAAATTTCACATTTCTTTTGTGAATCAATTTTTGAAGTTGGTAATAATTCCAAATTCATTAATCTTTTAATCGCATTTAGATTTACATGTCCTAATCTAATATGCCATAATTCAGAACACTCAACCAAGTAAACCGAAACAGAATTATTTTTATTAATGCTCGAGGCAACATTGGGTACACGGCGCACAGCCATTACATTCATCTTGAACAGTCCATTGTCGAGATAGCCCCGACCAAGGAAAGTTCCAAACTTAGTCAAAATAAACTTCTTAGCATCAAATACAAGTTTAAAACCATGCTCAACTAGGAGAGACCCAGAGACTAAGTTCTTGCGGATGTCCGGGACATGCAGCACATCCTTCAACAGCAGCTCCTTTCCAGATGTGAGCTTCAGGGTCACATTCCCAACTCCAGCAACAGCAGACGAGGAAGAGTTCCCCATGTGGAGCTTTCGGCCAGTCGAAGGAGCATAGGTAGAAAATGCATCCTTATCAGAACAGGCATGGCGAGTGGCTCCAGTGTCAATGAACCACTCCTTGGGATTACCAACCATGTTGGCTTCAAACACCATTGCTGACATATCCATTTCAGTCAGCTCCTGCCCAGAGGTTTCAACAAGGTTAGCAGATTGCTTCCCTTTCCCCTTGTACTGTGCAATAGGCTGTTTAGGCTTCTTGCAATCTTTAGCCATGTGGCCAGTTATTCCACAGTTATGGCATTTTCCCATGAACTTCCAGACCTTGGTGGCAGGCTCTTTCCCTTTAGAGGTATTCTGAGGAGTAGGCAGCTTCCTTTTAGGTTGCTCCATCAGATTCACACGAGGCTCCTCAGGCACACTTCCAGGATTAAATCTCTTACGATTTTCCTCTTCTATACGAAGCTTGACAACCAGCTTGTCAATAGTCATTTCCTTGGTCTTATGCTTGAGATAGTTTTGATAAGCCCTCCAACTCGGGGGTAACTTCTCAATAGCAGCAGCCACCAGAAAAGACTCGCTGATTTTCATGCCTTCATTCTCAAAGTCATGCAAGATCAGCTGGAAGTGTTGGAATTGAGATATCACCGACTTAGAGTCGACCATCTTAAAATCCAAAAACTTCCCGACGACGAACTTCTTAGTTCCGGCGTCCTCAGTTTTATATTTCTTCTCCAAAGCATCCCAGAGTGCTTTGGCCGAAGGCATATTCCCATACACATTGTACAGGTCATTGCTCAGACCGTTCAAAACGGTATTCCGGCACAGGTAATCACCCTGGCCCCAAGCTTCATAAGCTGCACGCTTATTTCCATCAGTTTCATTCTCATCCATGGCCAGAGGCTCATCCTTGAGAAACTTTGCCAAACCCAACGTGGTCTGGTAAAACATCATCTTTTGTTGCCACCTTTTGAAGTCAGTCCCACTGAACTTCTCAGGTTTCTCAGCATGAACAACCGATGATGGCATGATCGGAACGTTCAAGTTCATCGTTGGGTTAGGTCCAGTTTGGGCGGTCTTCGCAGCACCAGAATTGTCTTCGGTTGACATATTTTAGCACGGTTATTTGTCTTGCGTTGTTGGTATTACGTAGCTATTACAGTGCTCGTTTCTGGACTAGTAAACAGTACTACTGAATACTTTACACGTTTCCAGAAACTATAATAAAATAAAAGAAATGAAGAAGAAGAGAAATAATCGAACAGGTCTTCAACTTCAATGGATCGTCGGAACTGGACACGAACTTCGATCAGAGATTTGTTGCGGGTAGTCGAGGCGCTTTCGCTATCCGCAAGACAAATACGTCCCGTGTATGCTACGGTTTTCAGACGTAATGTCCCCAAAGATACAACGACTTTCTTGTTCGTCTCTGAAGCAACCAGAGCCGAAACACTTTCGAACGAGAAAAGGAGAGGAGTATGAACTTGTATGAAAATGCTGGGAATTGCTTTTGCGTTTTTGCTGTGTATGAAATGCAGCCTAGGACTCACTATTTATAGCTGAGCTCCATGCATGTGAAGGGTCAAGTCAAGGCATTCAATCTGGTGAGTAATGCAGCCCATTACCACCTCCATAATCATCCATGTAACTGCCCAGCAGTAATGGACATGGCCAGTAGTATTCTGACCGTTGAGGATTTTCAGAAATAATAATAATAATATAATTATTAAATATTATTTCAATCAGGCCTGCCTTTTCACCTTCAGCCCAATTGTGTTCAACATTAGCCCAATATAATTGAATATTAGCCCAATATAATTGAGTCCAATAAAAACATAGTTCAGCCCGACAGCAAAACTAGCCCAGAAGCCCCAAGGAAGCCCAAAGTCCAATTGCCAAGATCCAAGTCCAAGTCCAAGGACGGGTCGGGTCGGGTCGGGACGGGACGGGACGAGCCGAGCCGAGCACGAGCACGGGAACGGGCACGGGCCGAGCGGACGGACGGACGGACGCGCGTGTGGCGATTGCCATGTACCTTAACGGTCCATGGTCTTACTCACTTGTTGAACACATTAATCCTCCAACCATTTATTAAGTGTAATCATTTTATTACATCTTTCAATGTGGGATGTAATAAATATTACACATTTCAATGTAATAAATCTTTACACTTTATTACATATTCAATTAAATGCCTTTTTAATTGGCTATCTTTAACCATTTATTTCTCACTCACCAAAAATCGGTTTTTGACGAAATAAAATTCTATAATTATCTACGAACGACGTAGAAAATTATCGTACAATTTAATCCCCAATCGGAATTAATTTTATAGCCAGTCAACTCAGTCAAACATTGGATAAAACTAATTTTGACTTAATATTTTTCCAACACCAGTTGGGGCCTGATCAGATGACCGTTCGAGGGCCTGATCAGAGGAACGGTCGACTTGATCAGAGGACCGGTCGGGGGCGCAACTCTAGTCTGTGGGTTTCCATCTCTAGTCGAATTCGTAGCAGGGGTCAACAATTGCTCCGGGTCATGTCTCGGTGGGGTGTTGGTGTTAAGAGAAATCCTTTGTGGCGAGGATGGAGCTCCGGTCATTAGAGGGTTAGCTCCGGTAAACGTGGCTCAAGAAGACCGTTCGAGGCCCTAATTAGAAGACCCGTCGAGCGGCTGATCAGAGGACGGGTCGAGGGCACAACTCTAGTCTAGATATGTGGGTTTCCATCTCCAATCGGATTCGTAGCAGGAGCCATCGAATCTCCGGTCAGAAATTGCTCTAGAACATGTCTCGGAGAAATCCTTTGTGGCTAGGATGGAGCTCTGGTCATCGGTGGGTTAGGAGCTTCGGTAAGCAAGCGGCGGCTCAAGATTCACAGCATGCGCGATTTTATTCTTGTGGTAAGATTTTCAACATCGTAATAAGTTTAAAAAATTAATTAATAAATTTCATTAAATTTTTTCATCAAAATAATATTTTAAAAAATTATTATTAATAAATATTTTGCTTCCAAAATTTAATTACTATATTAAGGTTATGGAACAAGGAAAAATTATTCAGAGTTTTCTACAAAAATTATGAAGTTAATAGTGAAATGTGACAAATTAATACTATTTGCAAATAATACAACTTTAACTAATAAACTGATTTTAATCGTGATTGTTTAGGGTGTGTATGATAAGTGATATTGAAGTACATTGAGTCTAGTTTATTATGCAACTCACGAAACTTAATTTGGAGATTTCTACAAAAAATTATATAATTTATGGTAAAATGCGACAGTTTTTTCGGTTAGGCACAAACATGAGCACGAAAATTCGATTTTCAGCTCCCAGAAGCACGAAACTCAGCACAAAAATTGAATTTCGTCCTTATTGGAGCACGGAACACAACACGAAAATTGAATTTCGTGCTATTAGGAGTACGAAAATTGAATTTTTGTGCTCATGTTCGTGATTAGGCAGAAAAACTGACATATTTTACAATAAATTCTATAACGTTTTGTAGAAATCTCCAAATTCAGTTCCGTAAATTCCATAATAAACTAAACTCGATGCTCTTCACAACCATGTGTCACATAAGCTCTAATTAATTATCAATATAAACAGTTTTTTAGTTACATTTGTACTATCTGCAAATAGCTTTAGTCTACCATTTTTTACTATTAATTTCATAACTCTTTGTAGAAAATTTCAAATAACTTTTCGTCAGTTCTCTAATATACTAGACTCGATGGGCTTCAAAACCATATATAATATGGAATCCAGGTCTTCTTGAATCGAAGTAGTTTATTAGTTAAAGATGGGTTACTCGCAGAGATCATTAATCGGTAATCTTTCACCATTAATTTCATTACGTTTTGTAGAAAATTTCAAATTATTTTTCGTTAATTTCGTTGTAAAGATCACTAAGTCTGGTTTATTACGAAATTTACAAAACTTATTTTGGATATTTCTAAAAAATGTTATAAAATTTATGGTAAAGTATGACAGTTTTTTTACACAAACACGACTATGAGCATAAAAATTTAGAAGCAAAAAATTTGCGTTATTTTCTATTGTTTGTATGAATTTTGGAGATTGATTTTGCATTAGATAAAAAATTGAGATCGATGATTGTGTAATAAAAAAGTGTTGATAAGAAAACTAATTTTGTTATTTTATTTTAAGTTTATTTTGTATTGTGATAATGAATCATATTTATCCTTAGTAATAAAGAATTCAAAAGTAATTGATGATTTTGTCATTTAGTGGTTAGATGTGTCAATCAATTTTAATGGTATTTTAGTTTTTTCAATAAAAAATGACATATAAAACTACATAAAACCTTTATAAATTAATACTCGATACATTAATAACCTCTTTAAATTAATAGAATTTTTCGGCCTCGATTTGGTTTTTTAAATGAAAAAAATACCTCGATAAATTAATAATCTCTCTAAATTAATAAAATTTCACGGTCCCGAGCCTATTAATTTATAGAGGTTTTATTGTAGTACTACTATATAGGGGTGTCAATAGGTCGTGTTGGGTCGGGTTCGTGTCGTGTTAAAGGTATTCGCGGGTGACAAAACATAAACCCAAACCCAACCCATTTAATAATCGTGTCGAAAAATTAAACCCAAACCCAACCTACTTATAAACGGGTTACCCATTTATAACCCGTTTCCAACCCGTTTAACCCATTTAATTTTAAAATGAAAATTTTATAATTTTTAATAAATAAAAATATTAAAAAATAATTTAATTTCTAAAATAGTGACATATATAATGTAAACCTAATGGTAAAAAAAAGAGAATTAATCGATCTTTCTAAACAAATAATATATTAATATTATAATGTATTATTATAATATAATAATTAAAATTAATTTAATAAATGGGTTAAACGGGTTAATTTCGAGTTCGCAGGTCGACTCGCGGTTGACCCATTTAATAAATGGGTAATGGCGGGTTGACCCGCCGTTGACCCGCTTTTTAATCGTGCGGGTTCAACCCGCTTTATTTCGTGCGGGTTTCGAGTCGTGTTAGCGGGTCGTGTCCAAATTGACAGGCCTACTACTATATGACAGGCAATATGATGTCTTAATAATAGTGACATTCATATGCATGTCCCCTTAATGGTCAATCTATCTAACCCTTTAAGAAATAATTATTCTTATTTTTTTATTTTAAAAGGCTTTTCTACATTTATCTTTTCACCTAATTTTTTAATTTTTGTATCCGGTCACATATGACATGCATTAATGTTTTGCGATGGAAGGAAAAGTTATATATTTACCTAAAAAGGGGTGTGTATGTTAACAAAAATTAAAATGCATTCCTCAAGCCTCCGGTGGTATTTTGTAGGTTTGAACCGGTGCATGTAGACTAAGTATGTAATTATGCCTGTCGTGCTTTTTACGATGTTGTGACATCACTTGTTGCGATATTGAAAACTAAATCTTTCACTGCTCTCGAAATATATATGAGATGCGAAGTAAAAGATAAACGAAAATACGAACACACAATTTACGTGGAAACCCAAAACACGGGAAAAACCAAGGGAAGAAAGAATCAATCGATTACATCGTTGAGACTTACAATTCACTCTATAATTTTCGTGTCTACCGAAAAATTTTAATTTATAAGTGTAGTAAACATATCAAATTGAAAACTATTAAAATTAAGAATAAATCATTTTTTTAATTTATAACTCCTTAATTATTAAAAAATAGAATTATATTGTAATATAATTTCCATATTCCTAACTACTTAAGCATAAATCGGACTTCACAATTCACGGCCCCGATCCCCTGTATCTCACGATTTCAATTCACTGAAAAATATTTCCAAAAGAGAGTAATTTAGAGCAAATCAAATTGTAGCACCTGAAAATCTATAATGTTGTAAAAATGTTAAGTCTTCGAGATAATTTGTTTCAATCATACAACACTTCAACAAAAATACTACCAAACCAAATTCAATACATTACCTCAATGGTGGAAACGGTAGTCTTGCTTTTAACAATTGCGAAAAGGTGGGTGTCACTAATTTTAAGTTTAAAAGTTACCCTTCATGTGTATTACTACTCCATATGAAAACGAACATTACGTACTTCAGTACTCAATGATCCCCTTAACATTTGTCGAGACCACTGTATCGTATTCATGGTTGTATTTCAATTTTCATGGAGTACATTTTATCGGGGCCCAGGTGTATCTACTCCAAAAAATATAAAAATATAGAAATATTAAAATCATTTTCGAATGTTCATAGTATTAAATTGTGTCTAGATTATCTTTCATGAAATTATATTTTTCCTAGGAGTAGCTTAGATAAAACCATTTTTCCTATACAAACCAAACTACTTCTTGGACTTCAACTTAAAGCATGGTCCATGTCGAAAAGAATCGTAATCGATAAATAAATGTAAAAACAACGTGTTTAATTACCAAAGAAACAGAGCAATTTAGAAGGAGATCTACATTCACCAAACCAAAGAGTAGTCGACCAATTTAATTAAGAATAAGGATTATAATCAATATATGTTGAAATTCTATTTTTGAACCCCGCAATTAAACAAGAATTTAATTACAAAACTTAACATAATTATATTCCCTAAAATTTGATATTCTCTCGCAACTTTATAAACTCAACTAAGATGTAGTATATCACACCCTAGAAAAAATACAGAATTGTCCAACTATTAAAATAAATCAAGATTACATTCAAAACATAAATAATTAATATGCTCAGAATATATACTATATATGGACGCCATTGGCAAAACACCAATCCAATAACTAACACCTTCTGTTCTTCAATTTTTGCGATTAGGGTTTCGAAGAAGGATATATTAGGAGAATGAATTATATAAAATAAAGGTAATAAAAAAACATATAAGTATTATTGTTATTGCACTGTATGTCATCTAAGCTGGTTTGCCCGAGTGGTTAAGGGGGAAGACTTAAGATCTTCTGCACATAAGTGCGCGTGGGTTCGAACCCCACAGCCAGCAATATTTTAGTCTTATAACTTTATAATATTTCATAATACACAAACTCTATAAATATTTAAGCAACTTGTCTTATAAATACACTCAAATTTTGATATGGATCAAAATGATACACTTATTAAGTGAATACCCTTTTTTTAGTGAGGACGAGATGTGATAAAAATCATTCACACCAAACCCTCTATAGTTACAAAAAAAAACTAAAAATACAATCTTAGTCTAGCTCTAACTTTCTTGCTGTATAAAATGCCAACATTCAAGAATTTCATATATTCTCCTCGTGTGCATAAATTCTGTGTGAACTACAACTACATTTAAGAGCCCGGGACTATGGTGCCGATGTAGCCAAACCCCGCGATCGTAAAAGTGATGACTTGAAGGAAGAGATATATGAAATAGTTGTTCTTTCCGTATAGGAAGTCATAGCACCCGCATATGAAAAGGAACACTGCAAACCCGAGCTCGTGCACTTGTATTCTGCAAATCAAAACGAAAAACGTGAGTAGTTGTTTTTAAATGATGGCTAAATTTTAGTTTGTGAGATTGATTTTCTTACCTATCTCCAAGTAGCTTGAAAATGGATCTCTTTGACGCCTTTGATTTCTCATTGGATTTCTTCTGAAGTACATCTCCGAGTTTTTCGGTTACAACCCACTCGTTGACTCTCTTGGCCTCTAGCAAGCCAATGATGGTGGCCTTGGTCCGGTGGAATGACATCACATTCTCGAAGAGCACCCAATAGAACAACAGATGGAATGACCTGAAATTCCAAGAGAAGGGTGTTTTCGTCATTCTAAAATAATATCTGATGTACTTTAAAATGCACTCTGGTTGTACCTCGGAGTTCCGACCGAGTTAAGCGCGGTTATGATGCAAGGAATGTAAATGGATCCCCACTTCGGGACGTACACTTCGGGCACAAGAATGGTCAACGGTAAAACGAGGCAGTAAAAGAAGAAAGTGAACATGTGGGCGATGATCTTCCGAACAAAGAAGAAGCTGTAAATCACGTAAAACTTCTTGTACAGGGTAACTTTCTGCGCGACGAAATAAATAAAACAATCAAATCAAAGTACACAATATTAAAACGATCAAATAAAAAATAGAGATGAGAATAACCTTGTTCATGGCGATATCCATCATCATTTTCCGGAATAAGTTAGCCGGACCACAAGACCAACGGTGCTGCTGGAACCGGAACGCCTTGAAGGTACTAGGAAGCTCGCTTTTCACCTATACACACACATGTTGTCAATTGTCATCGATCGATACCAATGGAGACCAATGTAAAAATATATTTTTAAATTAATAAAATAAGTAGCAGAGGTGGTGTTTTAACAAGTAGGTGAAAAAGTAAAGGTATATATATATATGTATTTTTAAATGAAAATTAGGAATAATTATTTCTTTAAATGAAGTCTGAATATTAGATAATTCGAAAATGAATGTGTGACCATTAATATGAAACAATGAAGATATATATTAGAAAAAGCACCTGGAGGTCTCCTAGGTATAGAAACTTCCAGCCCTTGAGCCCAGCTCGAACGGCGAGGTCCATGTCTTCGACTGTGGTCCTGTCTTTCCACCCGCCCGCTTCGTTGATGGCCGCGATTCTCCATATCCCACCGGTCCCTGCACGTACGCAAATGCTCAATCAATTGAGAAACGAGAAGAGTTTAATTAGTTAGACATATATATTTTCGGAGGCTTCGATTCCTACCGTTGAATCCGAAGAAAGCGTGAGTGGCTGAGCCGACCTCTTGCTCGACAGTAAAGTGATAGTCGAGCGACATCTCTTGCATTCTTGTCAGCATGCATTCATCTGCATTCACTGTAATCAAACCAAAACCCAAGAATATATAATTATCGTTGTCGTTGTCATCCCCATCAAAATAGTAATTGAACAAAAATTCGCGACCGGTCTAACGGTTTGTTTTAATTAGCCCATAACGACAATAAACAGCGTTGTTTACCATTCAGAAACAGTGTTGTTAAGATAATACCTCTGTCCCGTAATAGATGATATTTGAAATATCAAAAGAGAAACGTGAAACATTTTCAATAAAAAAAAACGAATGTAGGAATAAAACACTTTCAACGAGACGAGACAAAGTCACAAAACAAGTCAAGTCAGCGTACGTTATAAGTAGCCAACTTTCTTGTTAAAACCCGTGATATGTGGGGTGACTTTGGTCTTTTTAGTTTTTAGAATGGTTGCACACACAAGAGCCTCGCGTGTACTGTGTACCAAAAGCAAGAGAGAATATGACATTTATAACCCTAACTCCATCCCCACGGCATGGATAGTAATAGTAGTGATACTAATAATAGTACCGAAACACTTTAGACTAATGATGCATATAGGATTAGGAAAGACTTACCGAATCTCCAACGCGCTTGAACAAGGGCGATCTTCGGGTTGTGGACCAAGAAAGGGACGGCCCGTCTCAGGAAATCCGGCTCCGGTCGAAAATCGGCATCAAATATGACGACGTACTCGCAATCTTTGACGTAGTCGTGCTTGAGGCCTTCTTTGAGGGCTCCGGCTTTGTAGCCTCCTCTCGTCTCTCGTATTTGGTATGTGATGTTAATGCCTTTGCTTGCCCACCTAAGGCACTCCTTCTCAACCATTTCCTAATCATTTGAGATCATCATTAATAGTCATACAAAGCAAACTTATGCAAAGATTGCCAATGGCCAATGGACCCATTCGAATCGAGCATTCAATTTATTATACACTACTCCCTCGGTCCTTGAACTGTTTGTTAGAAAAACGTGACAAACAGTTCAGGGATTGAGGGAGTAATAAGTCTCGACGAAAAGAACATTTTTTTGTATGTTACTCGACTCGAGCAACTACAATCAATATTGTACCTTGACAACAAAGTCTGTTGAATCGTCGAGTACTTGAATCACAAGCCTATCGACCGGCCACGAAAGATTGCAAGCTGCGCCGATGGAGATCTTATAAACCTGAGAATCAACCAATCAATCAATCAATAGAATCTATCAAAAACTATAAAACGGAAAAAAACATAAATACCAAAAAAAGAGAAAAACCTCTTTCTCATTGAACATGGGGATCTGAACAAGAACCAACGGGAAGGCGGCCCCGTTCCCCGTCTCCAGGTCGTCGGAGATGGGCTCGCAGGCGTATCTCTTGTCGGGCTTTTTCCAGAAGAGCTTGACGAGGAGTATAACAACCCCCATGTAAAGCCTCTCCATGAAGACCATGATCGACATGGCGAGGCAGATATAAACGCACGTGTTTAGCAACGGGATTATCACCGGCGCTTTGATTAGCTCCCACAGGGCTCCGGCGATTTCCGGCACGAAGCTATTTGCCGAGACATCAGACATTGTCGGCGCGTGCGTGCGCGTGTGTGATGATTCAAGAAACAGGGGAATGTGAAAACAGGGGATTTGCTCTGTTTTTTTGGTTGAAAAAAATGTGAGAAATATGAAAATGTTTAAAAAAGGTGATGTGGTTTTTCTTTTTGGGTTTTATATTTCGAAAATCTTGTTTCGGGATTTGTTTTCAATGTATTCAAGATCTTCTACATTTAATTAGTGTATTTTTGGTTTTATTCTTATAATTTTCAGAGGTTACTTATATTATGACAATTTTCTAAAATTTTAAATTCCAATCTCATAATTTTCTAAATACAGTATTTTATATTAGAAATGTTAAATGTACAATAATTGTGAAAAAAATTAACAAGATTACTACCACTTCCTTTGTATACAATAAATATTACCAGCTTCTTTTGTAAAATAAAAAGAAAACGATTTTATTTCTCTTAAGTCAAAGGAGTAGTATTTTATTATGCCTCCGGATCCGGACAGTCTATATAGTATATTTTACTAGTAATATATAAATACGTAAAGTGTGTTTTTTTTTTTCTCGGATTATAAGAATAATGCCATGGATTAATAAGCTTGGAAATTCAATGAGTTCTTGAAGGGGGACAAGACATGGAAGAGACGACCACGAGAGAATCTAGAGATATAGAAAGTGTTATGGTTAATCAATTATTAAAAACATTCTTTTTGTAGGTAATAATTAATAATTTAATATTCCTTGTACTTACTCTGAGTTCATTGATTAATTTCTCTATATGATAAACCTAGTACATCCGGGTTCTAGACGGATTCAATCGGACAATGACTCGTGCTCTAGAGCCACTTGACCCGATCCATTGCTTTTGCATTTAATTCAAATCTTATAAATACGGAGTAATATCATAGAGTCTTGATTTGTATTGTCAAACTTAAAAATGAGAGTACGAATTAATATGAAAGTTAGAACGTCAAAAAATCTAAATTGATGATGTTAGAATTTGAAATGTTGAACAAGGGTTGAAGATTTGAATTTGAGCTAATATAATATTATATTGTAAGCAGAATTATATTAGAATACAACAATATTTTTTACTATCGTTTTTTTAACGAGTAAACTCGATTTTTTCAAATACTCATAAATACACGTGTCATATTTGAACGAGTTTGTGGATTGTAGCATTCATTATATTGTATATCGTTTGGAGTATGCTTTGATCCCATAATAAAATTGAGTGACTAAACCTTAGAACATCTTAAATTTGTGGCACGGGGAATAACTTATTATGCTTGTATGTCAACTTTCATTTGTTGTTCAATGTGTGACAATATACAAATGGACACTCAAAACACTCGTTCAATACACTCCTCACTTGCGAGTTCATTTGGATGGATGATTCCATGTGTGTGCTCTTTCCATTAGGTAATGTCATGTCATTCATCCATTGAAAAAAATATGAGAAAATTTTCCATTAGAACATGAGTATGCTTATGCCTTCAATGAAAATATGATGATATTCGATGGAACTCTAATGTGTTTTCAATAGATGGATACACAACCTCGTCTGACGGAGCAATGAGTTTGAACACAATGAATTTGATATCATATCGAAATCGAAAGTACATGAAAACAATCACACAATTAGCGCACCTAAAAAATAAAAATTCAAGAGAGATTCATTTTAAAACCTATTGATAATAGGAAAACTAAGTCATTAAATTTAAATGTTGAAACACTATTACATATATACATGAGCCACACGCAAAGGTAAATTAATAGGGGATAAATTATTAATTAATGATGGTACGAAAAAGTTGGTTAATCCGTTGAAAAGATGATACCACAATCTTTTGATGAAATATTGAATTCGAAGATCCCATGACAAAAGTTGCTAGAAACGCCATAGTAATAAATTTTGAATAGAAACTTACACCCGAAAGACGTAAAAATTACCCTTTGTATCTAACATAACTAAAATATCAAAAAAATGAATGAAAACTTGAGAAATACTCAAATTAGACTTAACTTTATATCTAACATAACCAAAATAGCCTATTAGTAGTGGTATTATGTCGTTGGGAAAAGAAAGGTAATTTGACAACAATCACTATAAGAATCATAAAGTCAGCTTTCGTTTGTATTCCCTCCGTTTCAGACGTGTTGTCACATGAACTACGACTCTGTTCTTTTTAATTGAAAGTAATGAATCTAATCTGATTTAATCAAATAATTTAAAAAAATTATTTTGTTTAATTATTTAAACATATACATATATTTTATAAAAAAAATATAAAAAATACAATATTAAAAGAACATATATGTGTTATTTATAAGAGCCCACACTGCCCGCACAATATATACTGTATATTCATTTGTGGCTAATAATTATCTCCAAAATCCAAAACCATGGGAGATGCTCCACCAAGTTCTCCGCCGCCGCACGTGGCTGCAGCCGGAGAGAAGGAGCTCGATGCCGGTGCACAGTTTGTTCTGAAATCCAGAGGTGAGAGTCATATATGTTTACCGGAAAATGAAATTAACCGAGTGTGATGATGAATTTTTACCGTGCGTAATTAATTAATTAATTAATTACAGGATCGTGGATACACGGTGGCTACCACTTGACGACGTCGATCGTAGCTCCGGCGTTGCTGAGCCTTCCATCTGCCCTGGGGTCGCTCGGATGGACGGCTGGGATTGCGAGCCTGCTGATTGGGGCATTAGTCACGTTCTATTCCTACAACTTGCTATCGCTTGTGCTCGAACACCATGCCGAATCGGGTCATCGACACCTCCGATTTCGGGACATGGCTAATCACATTTTAGGTATTATTGTATTATTTTTATTTTAAATAAAAGAAAAATTATGCAAAAATAAAATCCAATATTACAAGATAATATCTTATATAAATAGGTAAAGACGCCAAATTTGAATACCTTCATTGTGGCATATATGCCTGCCAAGTTTGACTCACCATTACGAAATTACTCCATATAATATATAAAATTTTGAAGTTTTTAGAAAAGAGTGTAAAATAGTTTTTGATATTATAATTTTTACCTCGTAAATTTTAGTGTTTTATTAATAAGAATAGTTTTAAAATTTAATTTATGAAATAGTGTAATAATCGAATACTTTATATAATTAATATTAATTAATAACCGTCATTTTTATTTATAAAATTATAATAAATTTAAGTAAAATATTCTTATTTTTAATTAGGAAAAAGTATATTATTTAATTTTAACAAAATTAAAAAAAAAATCTTTTATCCAAAATCTCCTTAGATTTAATATACAAGAAAATTAATAATTTTGACATATACTTTATTGAAATAGTAATTACAGTACACTTTGGGGCCTTACCGCAGGACCAAAATGGGGTCGTTATTACGTGGGCCCAATTCAATTTCTGGTGTGCTACGGCGCTGTTGTGGGCTCCACTCTTTTGGGTGGACAGTGCATGAAGGTTCAATTCAATTTCAACCCTCTCTAAAACATATAGCAACTTTTTTGCGAAACTGTTTGTCGGTTTTCTCGACCGACCTGATCAATGAGAGTCGATCGATCGAAATTGATTAGTGAATCGTGCAGTCAATATACTTGGTGTCAAGACCAGATGGAAACATGAAGCTGTACGAATTTGTAATAATATTCGGTGGCCTGATGTTGGTTTTAGCTCAAGTCCCTTCTTTCCATTCTTTGAGGCACATCAACTTGTTATCTTTGCTCCTCTGCATTTCCTACAGTGCATGTGCCACTGCTGCTTCAATCCACATTGGTAATCAAAAACAAATTACTATGGAGTATTATTTCATTTATTTTCAACTTAATATTAAAAACAAAAAAAAAAAACAAAAAAAAAACAGGAAGTTCATCAAAGGCACCAACAAAGGATTATTCTCTTGCCAGCAATAGTGAAACTCGAGTGTTCGGTATCTTCAATGCTTTGGCTATAATCGCCACCACTTTCGGCAACGGCATCATTCCTGAAATACAGGTTTCACCTATTTGCAAAACCCGCCCACAACTTTAGCCTAATTACATTTCTAACCCCACTACCAATGTTACAGGCAACATTAGCACCACCTGTCAAGGGCAAGATGTTCAAGGGCCTCTGCGTTTGCTACTCGGTCGTAACCGCTACTTTTTTCAGCGTAGCCATTTCCGGTTACTGGGCATTCGGCAACCGAGTCGAGGGCCTCATCCTCACCAATTTCTTGGACCAGGGTCGAGCCCTAGTCCCCGTGTGGTTCCTTCTCATGACCAATGCCTTCACCATTCTCCAGCTATCAGCAGTAGCCGTTGTAAGATACCATTTTTTAGCCCTGATCCACTTCTCGACTCTTTTTCTAAAACACATTCTGTTTCTCGTTGCAGGTTTACTTGCAGCCCACGAACGAGGCTCTCGAACGAGCATTCGCGGACCCCAAGAGCGCAGAGTTCTCAGCTCGCAACGTGGTCCCCAGGCTGATCTCGAGGTCGGTGTCGGTAGTTGTGGCGACCACGATCGCGGCCATGCTCCCGTTTTTCGGGGACATAAACGCAGTGCTCGGGGCTTTCGGTTTCATGCCTCTCGACTTTGTTCTTCCAGCTGTTTTCTTCAACTTGACATTCAAGCCTTCGAAGAGGGGTCTCTTGTTTTGGTTGAACACGAGCATTGCAGTCGTTTTCTCGGTGTTGGGGGGAATCGCAGCGATTGCGGCTGTGAGGCAGATCAGTCTTGATGCCAGAACTTATAGATTGTTTGCTAATGTCTGATAATGATTCTTTTTAACATCCTGTAATAAAGAATATCAGAAGCAACAGGTAGAAAACAATAATATCAGAAGTATTAAAAAACTTCACATTCCAAATTCAACCGAGTAATTGTCACTTTCAATATAAGTAAACCTATAGAGATAAATCCTACCTTTACCAACCCTTTCACTAATCACATTAGGTTAATACGAAAACTGTTCCCAAAAGACGTCATTGACCCTCGGGGTCTCTTTCTTCTTTTACTATTGTTACTGAGTTCCAAACCAGAGGAGGCGAGGGAGAGATTTAACAGGCACGCAAGATGAAGATCATACATCCCACAATTACAAGGAGTGATAGCTGTACAAAACTGTTCAAACTCACACCATAGTGCATCCAACTGATTGTAATAATCAGTAACAGAGAGAGATCCTTGAAATAGAGAGTAAATTTGCTGCCGTAATTCAAACTTTCTGGGTGCATTTCCATGGCCATACCTGCGAGCCAACACTCTCCTTCTTGCACGAGTTGATGATCCGTGTGGAGATCAACATGTTGCATCTACACCACTGTTGGTAACTGGGATCTGTAATTGCAGGTTGTGTTACAGATCCATCAACAATACCTAGCTTGTTCCTCGAATCCAAAGCCAGTTCCATGGAACGCCTCCACGACTGATAATTACTCCCATCCAACAGATGAGACACAAGCACTCCATTCGAGTTTTCAGACGAATGCATATAAAGAGGACTACCAGTATCCTCAACAGTCGATTGACTTGAAGAAGAAGAAGAATTACTCATGACTACAATCCACAGCAATAACAACAGAACGAAGAACACACTAGAGAGAATCGCGTACACAGAACGAAGAACACCAAAATCCGCAAAACAAACGTACCGCAACTTCGCGATGAATCAACGTAGCTATCGAAGCTCAGCTCGGATGGGTCTGATACCATGATGAAAACAGTCGCCGGACGATCGATTAAAGAGAGTTGAGCTGCGAGCTCATTGTGTGTGTATGTGTGTGGTGTTGACATGTTTTGTGTGAAATGATTCAAATGAAAAGGAAGAGGAAAATGGATTCGGGGAAAATTCAAATTACTTTCAGATATCTCCAAATGCACAGTATATTGTCCATCTTATACTAAACAAAACAAAAAGACATAAAGGCCCCTACAAGGAAAATATCACATTTGGTCCCGTTTGTGTGTCATTTCCAGTAAACAGTCCTTTATCTTATAAAATTATCAAAATTGGTCATTTGACCGGCAAAAAACTAAATTGCTTCTGATATTGTTTGCTAATGTCTGATAATGATTCTTTTTAAGATCCTGTAATAAAGAATATCAGAAGCAACAAGTAGAAAACAATAATATCAGAACTATTAAAAAACTTCCCATTCCAAATTCGAATGAATCACATTCATATAGTTACAAAGTAAGTACATCAACTGAGTAATTGTCACTTTCAATATAAGTAAAACTATGAAGATAAACCCTACCTTTACCAACCCTTTCACTACTCACATTAGGTTAATACGAGGGGTCGGGAGGTCTCTCGGTCAAAAACTGTTCCCAAAAGACGTCATTAACCATCGGGGTCTCTTTCTTCTTGTCCCGGGCATCTGGTGGGGGAGATAAAGCCCGACCACCACCGTCACCAACAACAACGGGGTTTTGACTTTTACTATTATTACTGAGTTCCAAACCAGAGGATGCAAGGGAGAGATTTAACAGGCAAGCAAGATGGCGGTCATCCTCTTCATCATCGTGCAAGGAACGCAGTTTTGAGCTTCCGGGCCCAGCTTGGGCCGGATCATTCCTTAGGTTGAAACAAGAAGAGGCCCCAGTATCTGACAGCTCTAGGCCCACGGGCCTAACATGCACCTCGTTCCACCTTTCCTCATCCGAGCTCTCCGAGCTACCGTGCGAGGGCTGGTTGACGTCGGATACAGCTGGCGACAGCTCGAGTCTCAGCTTATTGCACAGGTCCAAGTCCGGCAGAGAATTAGCGGGTTCGGATCTAAGGCTGCTCTCTTGTTGGAGCGACTGGGCCATGTCGTCTCGCGGAAGCCTCCTCTTCTTGGTATAAGAAGAGAAGTCCATCTTGTCGAGCTTCTCGGATAGGAGCTCGACGAAGTTGGGGTTCTGAAGTGATTTCTCCAAGAAGCTTAGAAGTCTCTCCTGCTTGTGCTCCATGGTGACTATACGAGTCGTTAGGTTTTCCACGTGGTCCTTTGCTTCCGAGCAGTTGTCCTTGAAGCCCGAGAGGTTCGCTTCAAGAAGGCTCTTCTCGCGCGAAAGTCTGTTGATTTCTTCCTCAAAGGATGATCTCTCTTGGTCGGCTGAGCCTTGGGGAGGCTGGCTGTGGCTGTGGATAGGCTTTCTACGGTATATGTTTTTGAGGAGGTGCTTTTGATCTTTAATGAAATCTTCATTGGCAAATTCCCATCTTTCTGGATCGACCTTCCTAAATCCCTAAAGAGAAAAGATCAAGTGTATAGGCAGGTTTAGCGAAAGAATGTTAATTTAATTATCTTTTGAATATAAAAATTGAATATTCGAAAAATGAACATAATCTAACTTGCATAATTGAAATGAAATCCACATCAATATTTTATTAAAAACAGGTCAAAACCGAATTTCTCAATCTATATTTCAAACAAACATCGAGGGATTTGGTCGAAGGACCACCCTACATGTTAAGCTTAAGAAAATAACATCAATGGATTTCGAACCCCTTCTCATTTTCAGTTCTTTTTTGTTGTATATGAAACAATGTCGAAGACATAGTCATTGAAATACATCCTTATACATGCTTGTAATATATATGTATACCACACACAAACTACAATACACACACTACACATTTTTCACTAAAACAAATTCACTAAAACTAATAAACTCTATAATTTGTGTATTCCATATTTTCGTATAAGCGGACAAATTTTATTAAAAAATTTGTAAATGGATGTGAAATCCACACTAGTGATCACTACACTCAAACATAAGATATCACACGAATGAAATTCGAATATTAGCCATTTGTAATCCTTCAAGCTCCCTCCATCCAAACTCGGGTAGAAACTAATCTCAACAAGAATCGAAATTCAACAAAGTACGAGGCGAGGGGAACATACATAGGTGTTGAGCTGGCGAATGAAGCTGGAGAAATTGTTGTGCTTAAAGTAAGTGGGGAGCAAGACACGTTGGAACTCGGGCGAGTCCCACACCACGAAGCTCTTCCTGCTCACGCTCCAAGAAACGATGGCATCCGTAGACGCGTCATCCACCATCTCGTACGTCTTTATCAGGAATGGTGCCGGCCCACCACCGGAAGCTCCTCCCCCTACGTCCATACTGGTAAATGGAATATCCTGATTCTATCTTGGCCTTTTTTTTTTTACCTTCAATACGAACAGAGGGATTTTAGGTATTTGAAGAGTCATCAATAGTGGATTGATTTCAAAGTGTGCAATTTTATTTTATTTTTCATTTTTCCAAAAAAAAAATTAAAACAGAGAAATTAACAATTAGCAGAACACAATCATTTTCACCAATAGGAAAGTTGATTAATTCGAAGAAAATGATGGAATCGGTTCGGGAAAACAATCAGTAAACCTCGAATCAGCACAATTAGAATCCACAAAAAAATACGAGTAATAAGTGCAAAACCTTAAGAAAAAAAGAGGAAGATCCGACGGGGGAAATCAGTTGGGCGAAGGATCGATGGCTGTCGATTACTCGGTGAACGGCGTGCCTGGTTATCTCTCTCGAAGACGGCTGATAGAAGAAGACGAAAAGAAAAAGCCGGTCAACCGGGAGAATTTAGAAGCATAAATGATGGTAGTTGGTGGGGTTGGGCTGGGCTTTTAAATATATTGGGCTGAACCAACATGAAGCTGTTTTTACAAAGTTTAACTAGGTCAAGGTTCGAACCCGAAAAACGTGAGTGGATATTTAAATTTATACAATTTACTAATGAGCTATTTTTACAAAGAACAAAGTTTAACTAACATACTCCTTCTGTCCCGGGCTAATGGTCCTACTTCCTTTGTAAATTACAAGGAAGTAGAACCATTAGTCCAGAACAAAGTAGTATTAATTTAAACCCAAAAAATGTGTGTTTGAGTATTTTAATTTATACAATTGACCAATGAGCTATTTTTTTACAAAGTTTAACTAATATATTGATCCCAAAATCAACTTACACTTAGCAGCAATACAAAAGAACAAAAATCATATGATTAGAGAGTTTGTCATAAGGTGAAAACATGTTTGTATTACTCGAGCACATCTCAATTTACATCTTACCTTGTCAAAATGCCAAGTAGCACTTTATCATCTCTCATCCTTATGAAACAAATTATATGATTAGAAAACAAAAAACTCAATACGAAGTCTTTCTAACTCCTTTTCAACTTGCAATAAGAACCTGTACAATATCATAAACAAAAAAAGTCACGGAACAGATTCTCCCCCTAGCAGCTAAAAGACTAATTCATATTATCAGGTACGTAATTACTAGTACAAAAGAATGATACATGTAATACACTAGAGTTCTATGCATGATATTTGTAAAATTAATTTTTTTAAAAAAATTACAGCTTCCAATAGTTATTCTGGATTTAGTCTCTGTTGTAACTGGCTTTTCAGTAGTAGAGAGACAGTTACACATACAAGCTGGTCGAGTGGTCTTAAGTGAAGAGCATTTTAAGTTGCTCAATACGTGCCGTTCGAACTTCCTGATCTGTTAGAGCACCGGATATCATTCGCTGCTTCCTAGCTTGCACTGCTTCCATTCTTTCCTCAACCGTACCCTGCAGTGGCATGAGGTGATAATATAGAAAGTAATAAGATAGCAAACAAATAAATCACACCAAAAAATATACTTTATAGTATGTCTCATACCAATAGTCACACGTTCTTTTTCGAGTTATCTCATATCAATGGTCACACTCTATTTAAAAAAATAATTGATGTAAAAGCCTACAACTCTGCAAGGTAAACAGATCCTGGTCAAATGCCAAATAAATTACCTTCACAATAAACCGTTTGATCGTCACACTTTTAGTCTGTCCGATGCGATGAATTCGCATGACTGCTTGTTCCTCAACTGCTGGGTTCCACCATGGATCCTATAGAAAGTTAAAAGGTAGAGTAACAAATACAATCCCAAAATGATAGCAACATGCAGGAATCTTCCGGAATCTGAAACTTTACCATGACAAAAGCATTAGACGCGGCAGTGAGATTTATTCCAACTCCACCAGCCTTCAGTGACATGAGTAATACCTGCCAGAGAGATATCAAAATAATAAGGCCTCGCTAGTTCCTTTTGACTTGAACAAATGGAAGGGGAGGGGGGAAGGCACACCTTGATGTCATCTTCCTCTGAAAATTGCTTTATTACTCTCTCACGTTGTTGCTGATTTAAGGTCCCATCCAGACGAAGGAATTTAATATTACTCCTGGATATAACACAATAATATCATTTCCATAATAATCTAACCAATAAGATAAATAGGGAGATACACATATATGACTTGACGCGGTAATCATTTTACCGAGAGAGAGGAATCTGCAACAGATCCAAAAAGGCAGTCCACTGACTGAAAACGATACTTTTTGACTGTAGATTTCCTAGCTCATGCATAAGAGCAGAAACCTTAGAAGACTCCACCCAGTTTTTCTCAACATCAACCCGAAAACGACTATCGGTCGGTGCAGTGATGAGCTCCTGCTTGCTAATAGTCTTCCTGCGAAAAATGGTCAAACGAAGCCATCAGCATATCGAATCAAAATTGGGAGTAAGAAATTACATCTTCTGAACTTCTTAAGATTAGATCTGTCAATTTTCAGCCCAGTCAAGTGGTCCAGTTGTACGGGACTGAGCCTAAGCTTTGAAAAAATGGCAGTATGGTAGCCGAAAAAATTGAGAGCGACCAATTTTTTCTTCACACCAGTGGCCTCAGACTGGGCAGGTACTTTTGACAGCTTCACTTAAAACATATATATCCTCTCCAGTTTTTTATGTTTCATTTCGGTTAGGAATTACACGAATTATAATTTATAAGTAGCTAGGGTTCTGAAGACCAGACAATACTACCTACAAACGGGACAAATGCCAGATGTGGAGCCTCTCCAGCTGGCCAAAAGACATTCTCGGCATAGTCTATGGGCACAAGGCGTCAACACTGCATCTTCGAAAGCTTCCAAGCATATTGGGCATTCACCTTGTTCCCCTTTGCGTAAATCATCCACAACTTCCTGAACATAAGCTCGTGATGGTACCTCTGTGTTTTGACCATCCACATTGACCGGATTGCCTTTGAGGAAACGGCGTGCAAGTTTGTTCAAATCAGAGTACTCTTGAGAGTCTCCTCGACTGGAAATATAAACAACATTATCTACAAAATTATTTACAAACTACAAGTAACACGTGAATTTGTGTCAAAGTATGTATAAGCAGACAAGGGGGTGTCCTTATACCGAAATGAATGGATCTCAAAAGCTCTAGAAATGGGAGGGGGAGTTTCAAAACATCACATGACAGGCATATAAGCAATATCTGCTAAAGATATAAAGCATTTTGGATAGATTAACTTTTGGCAAGTTTCATATATTCCCTATTCTCAACAAGTCGCACAAAAACATTGTTGTTGCACTGATATTTTCCCCACTAGAGTACGACGTTGAGTCTCTTGGTAGGAGTTTGAGACAAAATCATGATGTTTATACAAGACATGAACGGAAATCTAAACCATACTCCCAATAGTTTTTCAAGATTATGTGTCAATTAGGAACTTAGGTGAAGGCATGTTTTCTTTTGTAATGTACAAATATATAAATTCTCCGTAATCGAAAGAAACATATGGCTTAGTTGGCAAATGAATTCACAGTCTCAGAAAATGCCTAACAGAAATGTTCACCTTAAAACAAGAAACGGATGATCACAGCATTGACGAAGACGTAAAAGCAGTTCCAAAATTGAAGCATAGTTATGAAGAACCCGGCCCTGCTCCACAAACTGATCGAACTTGACCTAAAATTTCATAAATGAAATTCAAGTCAAAACTACAATATTACAATAACGAAGGTAGATTCCATAAACATAAAATCATGCAATTGGTACCTTTGATTTTTTAAACAATGCTTCATAAAAGTCGTTCTCTACTTCTGTGAGATTGCAATATATCACTTGAACATCCGCAGGTGGCAGAACTAAAATTGGCCTGAAGAAAAAATAAAGATAAAGGAACACAGTGTAAAACTGCATAACACACCCATATTATATATACAAACAAATACACACACACACACAAATATATATATATATATATATATATATATATATATATATATATATATATATATATATATATATATATATATATATAGAGAGAGAGAGAGAGAGAGAGAGAGACAGACAGACAGACAGACAGACAGACAGACAGACAGACAGACAGAGGGAAGTCGTTTCAAAACACCCACCTGCCTTCTCGGTCTGTGCTAGACTTAGTTCTTCTTAACATGATTGTCTTTAAGATAGATTGGACCAACTTTAATCCCCTCTCATCACCCTCTTCAAAAGGTTTCTGGACTAGCTTATTCCACCTAAATTTAAGTAAGATTTCCAATTATACTTGAGCAAAAGAGAAGGGTGTAAGAACGCTACAAAGTGCAACATCAGTTAGTTAGCGTAATAGTATTAATTTTTAACATGAAGTTAGGCTTACAGTCTAAGAGTCATAGTAGAGGAACGTGATCGGAAATGGTAGTAAAAATATGACCAAATTCAGTATAACAAAGCATGGATGCAAAACAGATGCAATTCACTTATTGAGACATCATCTAAAACTAGCAAATAAAAAAACACTAACACCTACATTGGTTTTTTTACTAAAGTTTTGATTGTTCGTTTAGATTACAAAAATAATCTTCAGATGAAAAAAATAAAACGAAATTTGCATATAAGAATAACATATATGGGGTATATTAGAAGATACTGCATTGAATAGTTTTAGAAGTCATTAACAAAATGATTAATACTAAAATATATCTTTCGATTCAATTAAAATAATATACATATAAAGATCAAAGAAGAAATAAAGGCAGATGTGTTTTGAATGCCAACAACATTAACCAATGGCAGTATACAAAATATGGAATAACACCTTACCAAGCCCAGCTTCCCCACGGTTCAATCTTTAAAAATCGAAGTAGACTGAAAACATCCTCCAAGCTGTTCTGTTACATGTAATAAGCATATTATAAACATAATTACCTTGTAGGGAAGAATGATAAAGTATCTCCACTCACTGAACAAGAGGCATAGACATTGCATGATTTCCTAAAAGAAGGATTTTCTAAGTTGTAACATACTAACATCGAAGGTGATACCCATATTTATAATCAACAGGCTGACCTGTGGACTAAATATCGCTGATAGCAAATGGCTATTGCATTAATAGACATGTTCAAGGAGAAAACAGAATGTGTGTATATTTTTGCAAGAGTCTAAGTGAAAGTGGTCGCAATTCATCATTTAAGTATTTAGTACACAGAACATAGACATCAAGAGGTTACTTGAGTGGGGATCAAAATACAAATAACATAGCAGTGTGTAGTACAGCATAGCTAAAGTACAAACAGCAGAATACGAATCTCAATCAAACATGTCAAAGATCAGTGAAGTCAGAAGTATAAAAAAGCATTCTAACTTCTGACATTAGGAATCCAAGAAGAAAAGGGAAAATTACATAAAAGTTAAAACAAAGTTAAACCTGATATGATTGAAATTACATATGAAGGGTCACCAGCAGAAATAATCGCTCACCTGGATAGGTGTACCAGTGAGGCACAACCGGCAATCAGCATCAAGAGCAGCAGCAGCAATAGAAACTTGGCTTTTGGATGATTTTATGGTATGTGCCTCATCAAGAACCACTCTAAACCATCTAACTGAAAACAAACCCTCTTTTTCTTCTGTATTCTACAAACAAGAAAAAAAACACGGGTATTTATCAGCATATTTCAGGGGTATGTCAAAGCAAAAATTGTACAATATTGAGGAAATATTATTCGAGATACACAGAGTACCTCTGTTGAAAATTCAGAAGCAAGCACTCCATAAGTAGTTAGTACAACGTCACTTTGCGCGAGAACTTTTGGATCCTTTGACCTGCTTTGTCCGTAATGAACATAAACTGACAAAGCACCAGGTTGAGAATGTGTTTCAATCTCTGTCTAAGAAGGATTAAAAAGGAAGACATTCAACCTTATGAACCACATTCATTTCACTTGAACTCCTACAGATATCACCAAACCCATATTGAAGCATGGATAAAAGATACCTTCCACTGGCCAATAAGTGTCATTGGGCATATAATGAGGCTGCCCCCAGCAACAAGAGATGCCTTTTGTTTCATAAGCTTCTCAAAACCATCGAGTTTTGAAGCTTTCTTTGAAGGTATTGAGGATGTATCTGAATTAATGCTTGCTTCACAGTTACCATTAGACAATTGGCTGTTAGATACTCTACTCAATGATCCACCTCTTTCAAAGTGGGTGAGAATGAGAGATATAGTCATGATAGTCTTCCCAAGTCCCATAGAATCTGCCAAAATCTACAAGCATATTCTCTATTCATACATGGATATGGCCATAAAATAAGAACAGACACAGAGAAGCGAAACGAGTTACATACTCCTCCTCTAGACATTTGAAGTGTACTTGGGAATTCCCTAGTAGCATCACCTGAAAAGGCATTTACGTAAATAACTAATCCTCTCCTGCAAAGAGATAAACCCGCTTGTTAATTAAACTCTAACTACCATATATATATGTAAACGAAAAATTACACAATGAAGCATTAGGCACCTGTCCGCAAGGCGATAAGCATCCCAGCATGGGTGTAGAGTGGTTGCAGCTTCATCCGCACAGTGTCCCCTCTCCAGATTAACCATCCAATTAAGAGCCTGCTTCTGGTAAGGCCGAAGTTCACATAAAAGGGTACTAGGAGGTTCCATCTCCTAGAGAAATATAAATTGATTTACTAACACATAAATATAATGACACAAATAGCAGCAGGGACATTTAAAAACAAAAAACAAATACCTCCAGCTCTGAATTGTCAGTAACACCAACAATACTGTCTAGGTCGTTGTCAGAAATTGAGTCCTCGTTTTCAACATTATCCTCATCCCCAGCAGGTGCACTTGTGACTTTATTTTTATGTAATAATAATGGAGGTAATAAAGAGCTCTCCTGTTCATGCAAAAAAAATAAATTAAAATGCATTTTGTTATACTTGAGCCTCCATTAGACAAGCTAAATGTACCTCAGTGTTCAAAGGCCTCTTCCTAGTATACAGATCTCCTGGAGTAAAGTCTGCCTACAACAAAAGACAAAGTTAGGCTGCAGGTGATGTGAGTTTTAGGCAATGCAAGGCAATTTATCAGCAAGAATAAATCATTTTATAGATTAATTTTACGAATTTAATTCATTTTCAAACAAAATATTTTTACACATTCATTAATGTTTAGGAATGAAAAAAAATACCACCTTTTTAAAAGGAACAAGTCCCAACAGTTTGAACAAAGTTGGGAGGGGTTGAACAATTGACTCCTCTGCTGAATTACTGGCTGATTTAAGTGAAGTCTGATGGCTTTTCCGGAACATGGAGCTTTTGATATAAATGCTATGTCATCGACACAATATCAAAAACAAATAAATTAATTCTCATTATAATTGAATGTTAAATTGGCCTTTTTTCAGACCCAAAAAATGAAAAATCGAAGTTTTTTATTATACAGAACGTCTACAACATACCGTATAGCTAAGACAACAGTGTCCATAATCCCAAGTACAGGTGGAGCTGATTTGCAATAACCCTTCAGACAAATCTTATTTTCTCTCACAAGGGGTAAAAGACACCGAGCCCATTCATTCGGAATACGACCAATCTGCAATACTCCGTATATATTTTAAATAGATACATTATGTGTCAAAACAGAAACATCAAAACTGTTAAGTGGTGTAGTTTCTCTTGCTCTAATTCAAATTTTCTGAAACTGACTTGCACCATTTGAAACAAAACTCAGTTAATAGCATTTGAAACATGGTCAGTATTTTTTATAAGAAA
Source organism: Euphrasia confusa (assembly GCA_954870475.1). NCBI lineage: Eukaryota > Viridiplantae > Streptophyta > Magnoliopsida > Lamiales > Orobanchaceae > Euphrasia > Euphrasia confusa. The sequence continues at coordinate 11,794,584 of OX940968.1, read as the reverse complement.
GGATACACCAAATGCAGAAAATGTTTAGTGGAGTCTTTACAGAATTCACAAAAGAAGACGCAATTCACAAAAACGATAACCAGCAAATACCTCTCCACAAGCACTGGTTGAAAATCGTACGATCTCAGAGCACGTAGCCACCTGCCGAGCCCGACCACCCTTTAACTTCCCAGGTGAAGCCATCGTTGATTTCTTTTGAACGGGGAAATTGAAATTCACCTCCTCGCCCGTCCTCAGGGTCCTGCCTTTACAAGTAGACATCCCCGCCACCTCACCATCTCCCACGACCCACCACTCGCTCCCCATTCCTTCAGCCACTCCTTTATCATCACTGCCATCATTTTTTCCATCAATCTCTGTTATCCCACCACTTATATTTACACTCCCGCTATGTCTCGAGAGCGAACCGGAATCCTCAACCCGGTCAGCATTTTGCTCATCGCTAGATTCAATGACCGGAGGAGGCTCTGAGTTTCGATTACCCGTAGAGGGCGACTGAGATTTTTTCGGGAGTTCAGGTTTCCTGAAGCTCCTGGGAGTGTCAAGTATGATGTTAATCGCGGCGGTGGGGTCGTTCTTCGCCATGTGGAGCGCGCGGATTATGCCCATGTCGGAAAATTCATCGCCGACGATCGACCGGACCGTTGAGACGATTTCTTCTGTGGCGTTGTTTCCCATGATAAACTGTAATCGGCGAATGGGATGAAACTAGTAGAGATGGGAGTGGATTTCAGCGAGATTGGCTGACCTGAGTTGAACATGAACAAACAATTTGGGGGTGAGAATTTAAGAAATTGGAAACCCTAAAATAAAATGAGGAAGTTAAGGAGTAACGTTAAATTTCCCGCCATATCTACTAATTGTACTTTTAGAAAAATAAGTAAACTCCAGAAATAATAAAAGTAGACATTTCACTATGGGTATTGAAATGGTCATACTGATTAATATTTGTTGTCTTAATCCCAAATGCATTTATAATATTTATCTTTCAATAATAACATTTGTTGTCTTAATCGCGGATGCATTTATAATATCATTTTGAATCATAACATTTGTTGTCTTAATCGCGGATGCATTTATAATATCATTTTGAATCACTAGAGATGAAAGTTTGTGATTGTCAAGAAAATTCTGCAAAGAAACAGTATTTATATCATCGTTGCATGAAGTAATTTTCATTAGTTCAATAATTTTTTTTTTTTATTCAATGATTCTTCCGACTCAACGTCTCCTCGAAAAGCTGACTCTTGCATAAGGAGAAAACGTAAATAATTAAGTAATTTACAATGATAATCAATCTTGGACTGATTTGATGCTCTCAAATTAAATAGAAATTTCAATGTGTTGACATGGCCTTGATTCATCAAATCTTGACAAGCTAATCTAAACATGTTATGATCGTTAGAATAAGTCCAACATAATATATTATTCTTTCTTTCTTACTCAAACATTAAACTTTTTGTGTACAAAAGTATCGTGCTCTATTTCACTAGACCCATTAAAAAAAATGATAAAATTACAAATAAAATATAGTCTCTTTTTCAATGATATATAGTAAAAAATGATAAAATTATAAATAAAATTCAGTCTCTTTTTCAATGATATACTTTCTAACGCTCCAGAAAATGCAAACGCTTAGAAAAATTGAATATATTACTCATACTAATAAGAAACATCTTTTTTTTCTAAGCATCCTCTTAACAGAACTATAGATTTAAGCGTGTTTTGTTTGAAGTTATTATGGAATGTTTGACCCAATGAGATGTATCTCAGGTGCGCACGAGTGTAGACAAAGTGCGTTAGAAAAGACATGTTTCGGTACAATGGAGTTATCACTCTCAAAACAGTCATTCGTAATCGAGCCAACCCATTAAAATCGGGTTTCGACTCGCGAGGGCCGAGACGTTACATACTCCAACCAGTCATTATATTCATCAAACAAAAATGCGGTAAATTTACGTTATCTACTTCCATCTTGCGGAGAAAATTCATGTTCATGGTTGACATAAACATTTTCATAAGTAAGCTCTATATGAAACTAATCAATCAAGTTTGGTGGATAAGTCATTATGCTAAGTTGTAGTACTTATACGAGATTGCTTGGAAGATTTTTCAAATTAATTTTAGTTTTTTCTTCTTCTGGTGATACACTAACAAGGATGTTATAGTAATTTTCACAGTGGGAGGAGCTTTAATTGATGAAGATAACGTCCCAAAATCTTGAGAAATTAACTTGAAAAGTTGTTTTAAGATCTAGTTGTTCGTAGAAAAAAACATTTTCAACAAAATATGCTAAACAAATATATATATATATATATATACACGAGACTCAAATTTTGAATATTTTCAATCAAATAATATTAAGATATAATAATAATAATAATAATAATAATAATAATTTAATATTCATTCGACAAATTATACCAAATAACCAATACAAAATATAAACTAATGAAATCAATCGATGAATTATGAATAATCATTTAATTGATGTACACAAATACGAGTTGGTGTCTAAAATCAAAACTATTAAATATTATTTTCTCCACCCACAAGTTTTATAGTAATCATAATTAAAAAAAATAATATTTAGGAAAAAGATAAATACGGTTTATGAGATTATAAGTTCTACCATATAAAATATAATTTCTCATATATAATTTCTAATTAAAGATAAATTTTTTAAATCGTTTTTATTAATTGAGGTATTATTAATTTTATAATTATAAAAAAATACTACCAATTACTATAATACTCTTTGAGGTTAAAAATAACACTCACCCATGTATACGGAAGCTGATACGGTTACACTCGGTGTATTGACTTTTCAATACACTTCCAACTAATTTTTGACATTTAGAATTTATTTGTTTAGTTATTTTTCATTTTTAGTTTTTAGTTTTTCGCACGTGGTCAAATGTAATGGAGAGCAGTTACAGATTTAGTCTTTTTCTTGTGCCGAAAGAGTTTTAAATTTTAAAAAAAATTGTTTTTAAATAATTTAATTAAATATATATAAATATAATCTTAAAAACTTATTATTTTTTTTGGAAAGAGTACTTTTTTTATTTTAAAAACATTTATTTTTCAATAATTTATTTAAATATATAGAGTAAATATAATTTTTTTTTTGCGTAAAAGAGTTCATTATTTTGAAATTTTTTGTTTTTAAAAATAATTTAAATAAATATATATAGTGTATATAATTTTAAAAACTTTATTGTTTTGCGTGAAAAAATTATTTAAAAAAAATTGTTTTTAAATAATTTAATTAAATATATATAATAAATATATAATCTTAAAAACTGTATTTTTTTTTTGCGGAAAAAGTACTTTTTTATTTTGAAAACATTTGTTTTTAAATAGAGTAAATATATTTTTTTTGCGTAAAATTTTTATTATTTTGAAAAAAATTGTTTTTGAATAATTTAAATATATACCTTGAATATAATTTTATAAACTGTTATAAAATTTAATGGACAGCAATTAAAGATTTAATCCTTTTCTTGTGCCGAAAGAGTTTTAAATTTTGAAAAAAATTGTTTTTAAATAATTTAATTAAATATATATAAATATAATCTTAATTTTTTTTTTCAGAAAAGAGTACTTTTTATTTTAAAAACTTTTATTTTTCAATAATTTATTTAAATATATAGAGTAAATATAAATTTTTTTGCGTAAATAGTTCATTATTTTGAAAATTTTTGTTTTTAAATAATTTAAATAAATATATATAGTGTATATAATTTTAAAAACTTTATTGTTTTGCGTAAAAAAAATTTATTTAAAAAAAATTGTTTTTAAATAATTTAATAAAATATATATAGTAAATATATAATCTTAAAAACGTATTTTTTTTTTGCGGAAAGAGTAATTTTTTATTTTGAAAACATTTGTTTTTAAATAGAGTAAATATAATATTTTGAAGAGTATTTTTTATTTTGAAAACATTTGTTTTTAAATAGAGTAAATATAATTTTTTTACGTAAAAAGTTTATTATTAAAGAAAAAAATTGTTTTTTTCTTTAATAATTTAAATAAATATGTATAGTGTATATAATCTTAAAAACTTTATTTTTTCTGTAATTTTTTTACTTCTTTTACAGATTTTAAAAATTAAAATATCTTATTTAGTAAAAAATAAATAATAATAATAATTGATTTTTATAAATAAAATTACTGTACATGAAATATTATCAATTATAATGTACACAATCTATATTTCATTATTATTTATTTAAGAAAAAATAAATGTATTTATTTTTCAAAGAAATAAATATATTTTTTTATTTAGGTAAATTGTACAAATTTAAATACTTACACACTTATATTTCGATTTTGAACTGTGAACCTTAAGATACTCAATTCAAGCCAAATAGATCATTTTTTTCTAAAAATATCATATGCATGGCATGTGCGTCTTTTAATGTAATTTACAATAAAGTACTATAAAATTTGAAATGAACGTCAAATTATTTTTTTGTTTTCATTTGTGATTTCATTTTTCAATATTTATAAATTAGATTTTAATCAACTAATTATTATAATTTAATTTAATATTATTCAATTAAAAAAATATAAATGTATTTATTTTTTAAATAGATCAATGTTTTTGAAAACTTCACATATTTTGCATGTGTGTGTATTAGATAAGTGTATTGGATTGTGATTTCTTAAGATTTTTTTTGCATTTGTATATGTTAGAGGGTCGCATATATTTCACATGTATGTCTATTAAAGGGGTGTATTGAATTATGATTTCATAAGATTTTTTCATCTATATATTAGAGTGGTATGTTTGATTATGATTTCAAAAGATATTTTTTGAAACTTTAAAAGTTTTTAAATTTAAAAAGTCTATAGACTGAGACTCTATGTAATTTTTACTGGTTTATTTAATTGATTTGTATATATGAATTTTCATTAATTTGAGAGAACGGTAAACAAAAATTATTAAATTTAAATGAATTTCCATACATTCTGACTTATTGATTCAAATTAATATGAGTATATAAAAAAATCATATTATTTAGAAAATAAAAAAACTATTATTATTTATTATTATTATTATTCCCATTTTTATTAATTTATACTTGACTTCATTTTTTAAATACATTAATGATACTCATTTTTCATGTATCAACTTTCGTTACTTGTTAAATTACAATTTTTTCTATTTCATATCGAGATTTTCTACTAAATATTAAACAATATACAATTTTAAATAAATAGTTATAACCAATTTTTTAATTAAATTAAATATTAATACTAATAATATTAATTTATAATATTTTGATTTATTGTTAAACAAGTCTTTATATTAATAATCACAAAAATAATTTATTATAAATATCATCTATAAATAATTATTTAAAAAAAATATATGATTAGTCTAATTTTTTCAAATAAAATTTTGATTATTTGTCTAAAAACTATTTTAATAATGTGGAATGTAAACTTTTGCAATAATTATGAGCACTATATTAATAGAAAAAAAGAATTAAAAAAGAAATCGATAGAAATATATTAAAATAAAAATAATTATTATTACAAAGTGAACGCATGTCATATTTTTTGATGGAAATGTATAAAAGATTTATTACCAATAATATTATTACAACCCGCCAAATGTCATGTTTTAATTGGAAGTGTATCAAACATTGGTTACACTTTGTGTATATATAGCCTTTTCCCATGTATACTAAGTAAAAGTAATTTCGACCTGCTAAACTAATTTATAATTAAAAAAAACTAATATATTAAATTATAAGCAATTATTTAAATATATTTTTTTCAAAATCTCCCTTAAGGAAAATACATAACACCGACTCACACCGAGTTTATAAATGAAAAGGTGTTTATAATGGCTTTTGATAAAAGTATTTAAATAAGCTTTGGCGGTAAAAACAATTTCACAAACCCATTTTGCTCCCGCCAATTCCACTCAGCACCATTTGGAGTTGCTGCGTTTTCATGTCTATTTTACGAATCCAAATCAATACGGCTCCGAGTTGACCTTAACTCTATGAGTTGACTCATACATTTCCACACACACATATATATATATATATATACACCCTTTACAAAATTTCCATTAATGTACGAAAAGCCTTAAAGTTTATGAAAGTACTAGTATGCACTATGCAATTTGCATGAAAAAAATTACATATCAAAAATTTATATCACGTATTCATTATTAATTTATAATATCAAAATCTTAATGTATTCATTAACTAATTTTGTACAAAGGGTCTGAGAATTTATTTGTTTCATTTACTTAATTGTAGTGTTTATTTTTAACATAACAACACTTTTTATTTAATACTCAAATGATTTTACTTTAATGATCAATTAACCATACAATTTAATTGTAATAAATATTTCAATTGTCTCCAAATAACAATTACTCTCGTTTAAAAATATAATATACAGTATTTAATGAGTACAGTGAATTTTATTGAAAAAAAAAAGATTTTTAGAAAATGTATTTACGTGTAAAGTGATTTTATCTTGTTTTTTTTAATAATAATATAAATAATTAAAAGTAAAAATTAAGACATTTTGAGAGGAATAGATGTATAGTAAAATTATTTTTAGAAAAAAATATATTAATACTATTATATTTACCAAAAAGTACAAATTAATAATGTATTTTAAGTTAATTCAGAATAAAGTAGCTTTCTTTGACCATTAAGAGTAGAGAAACGAATAGTAATGGATTGCTAGCGAACGAATGAGGCGGCTTACTAGCTAAATGACAATTGGCACATACAATACGTCATGTCGTCGCATCTCAAAGATTTTCATAACTTGCTGCGCAAACATGAGTTATATATGCCCTGAAACGGATGACTTGAATGACTTGAATTTATGATCGACGATATCACAAATAGAAATAATACAAAAATTCCAAATCCGATTTTTATATATTCCTTACAAATTGCGAGAAGCTTTTGGGAATGATAAAAATAGAACGTCGTCTTCATACAAAAAAAATTCTTCCAATAATTTCGATTCTAATTTTTTAAAAAAAGTACGAACAATACTTTTGTGTTTACAATTAAGCTTCTAGCACAAGAAAGTGGAGAAGTATAAACTTTATTCTATAACAATTATATATTTTACTACTAAATTAGAAATATAATTTTATTCCATAACAATTATATATTTTACTACTAAATTAGAAATATAATACTAAAAATTATTTTATTTCTTTTTTATCATTGTAATTAATTTTTGGGAAGAAGGCTAAGCACATGTTAATTTTGAATTTTTGGTAAAATATTTAATACCCAACCAACATATTTTTTCGACTCAGACGGGTTTTGGCTCCGAGTCGGAGTCCGAGTAATTATTCGCTAACCATAAAAGAGACGCAGATACTCGAGGCTTTTTGGTTAGGGCTATTTTCCGCTTATCCAACAATCACTTTTTCATCTTCCTGTATCTTCTTCAATGGCGGTGCTCGATTAGTATATTGGGAAGGTATTATTCGTTCATCTAACTTATTCTTCGTCATCACTGTTTTTTTTCTTTCTTTTCAAAATAAATAAAAATAAATCTGAAATACTCAAAAGATTCTACAGAATTGGATTCGTTTCGCGATTGTTGCAATTGCTGGCCTATTTTAAAAATTCGATTTTTGGTATTTTCGCGATTTAATTTATATATTTTCCAATGGCAGATCCAATTAGGTACAACCCTTTTGCCCGTTTCTATTTCGATTGTGCAATTGCCCGTAAGGAGACACGAAGGCCCTGGAATTTGTGCATACTGAAATTGGAAGGGTTGAACGAGGGCGACTGCTTTGATATTTTGTGGAGGAGCCTGTGAATGGTGAATTGATTTAGGTGTTTGTTTTAAGGATTTCAGATACTGCTGGTGATATAAAATGGACCTTGTGGTGGTGAAGCCCAAGGGTCGACGGGGTAGGAAACGTAAGAGATGTAATGAAGAAAACGCGACGGTTGATTCCAATGGCGTAAGTAATGAAGTGAAGACTAGGCCATTGAGGTTACTTAGCAGGTACGTGCGGAAAAAGTTTCCGGGTAATGGGACTTATCTCGGCAGGGTTATGCTCTACAATGCCGGTTTATATCGGATAAACTACGAGGATGGGGATTTTGAGGATTTGGAAGCAAGTGAAGTCAAGGCATTTCTGATCGAAGAGGGTGATTTAACCGGTAAATGGCTAAAGAAGAAAAAGAAGTTGGATGAATTGTTGTTAAGTAAAGATGTAAATGCAAATGTTATGAAGGTGGATAAAACACAAGTGCGAGAAAATTCTAACACGAGCAACGGCGATGCTGGTGTTAATGAAGTAGTTAAATTTGAATATGATTGTGGTGGCGATGCTAAGATTGATTGTTCAAGTGATTCATGTGAGGATACTCAAGGGGTAGATACTGACTTGGACACGGAAGTAAAGCTTTTCCCACCACCGCAATTGCCTCCTTCTTCTGGCCATATCGGTGTTCCAGAGGAGCATGTATCTCACCTTCTATCTGTATATAGTTTCTTACGTTCGTTTAGTGTTCCTCTGTTTTTATACCCTTTTGAGCTGAATGATTTTGTGGGGGCACTCAATTGCTGTGTTGCAAACACATTGTTAGACTCTATTCATGTTGCTCTGTTGCGAATTCTTAAACGTCATTTAGAGAGGCTCTCTTCAGGTGGTTCTGTCCTTGCATCAGAATGCTTGAGGTATTTCTAATTTTGATGAAAAAGTTTTCATTATGGGCATCTTTCACAGATTTCTATTTCTTGCTTCTGCTTGTACTCTATCCTCTGGTCACAGATTGGTCACTTATTTGTGATTTAAAGTACTAATGTTGTTTTTTTTGTTGGTTTATTTATATTGTATTTTTGGGTTCTTTATTAAAGTAAATAAAACAGAACCTTGAAATCCAAGTAAGGTGTTAGCAGTAGGGTAATGGGGGGAGTTTTAGGATCTTGTACGTTTGATTCTCCTTCCATTATAATTTAGTTTGATGGAAAATGGTCATGTTTGCTCATTTCCAATGCAAGTTATTATTATTTGATGTAAATAAAAGGTTATTTGCATTAAATCAAAGTTTTTTGCTGTTACTGCTTGTAGGTGTCAGGATTGGAGCTTGCTTGACAACTTAACCTGGCCAATTTTTGTGGTCCACTATCTAATTTTGATGGGTGATAGAAATGGACAAGACTGGAAAATATTTTACATCCATTCTCTAGAGAGAGATTATTACAGTTTATCAGCTGGTAAAAAGTTAATAGCAATGCAGATTTTATGCGAGGGCGTTTTGGATTCCGAAGAGCTGCGAATAGAACTGGATTCCCGTGAGGAGTCAGAAGTAGGAATAGACATAGATACAAATACAATGGTCACAGTAACAAGTAAAACAAGAAGAACCCATCATGGACACTCAAATATATCTTCCTCCAAGGAAACAGAAGCAGTACATGGTGTTGCAGGGTCAAGGTCTGCTCTTGATAGCCATTCTTTGGATCATGGAGTAGGCGGACCAGCTGGGGGTTCCACAAATGAGGATGGTAATGGTGATGAATGTCGCCTTTGTGGCATGGATGGACTTCTGATTTGCTGTGATGGGTGCCCGTCTTCTTACCACTCGAGGTGCTTGGGACTGAACAAGATGTTTATGCCTGATGGTTCATGGTATTGCCCCGAGTGTAAAATAAATGGAACTGAACCCAAAGTTTTGAGAGGAACATCTTTAAGAGGAGGATATGTGTTAGGTGTTGATCCTTTCGAACAAGTCTTCGTTGCTTCTTCCGACCACTTACTTGTGTATGTTTCTAATATCCTGTAATTATCTTTATTTACTTTCAATTATTTCCTTCTGCTTCGTACACTTTTCCTGCTACCTTCTAGTATGTTAGATATTTCTCACCTTTTTATCCGAAAAAATAACTTGGCAGATTGAAGGCCTCGATCAACTCTGAAAGTTGTCTCAGATACTACAATAGACCTGACATAACTGGAGTAATCCATGCTCTTTACTCAAATCAAGACCATGTTGCTGCCTATTCAGAAATATGCCAGGGTATAATGCAGTATTGGGAAATACCCGAAGATATCTTAGCTTACAATGAGATGTCTCGAGTCGGTTTACAGCCTGCACTCAAAGAGGGGATTGGTGAATGTAGTTCCCAACTGGTTAAGTTGCTTGACAAAGTTCCAGATATGTCTGTCTCATGTCAGACGAAATGTGTCCAGCAACCTGTCATAAGTGAGAATGCACGTGGCACTGGTTTTACTTCGACAACCTCAATGACTGAGCCAGCTTCATTTAGCAGTTTAAATGGTCAGCCTGGTGGTCCTTGTCAAGTAAGCCAACAAAGCACTAAAAGTGTGACCGAAAGTGTTTCATGCTTTTCAAGAAGCAGCGATACTAAATATAGTAGTCCTCTGAATTTTACTTCTCTAGAACCCAAACCATCTATTCCTTGCTCGGGGTTTGATGATAAAGCTCACAGAAATAGAAGTCAATCCCATTGTTGCTCTTACATGGGCTCCTCCTTTCAACCAACTGGTTTTATAAATTACTTTATACATGGAGATTTTGCTGCATCTGCAGCTGCTAATTTAGCTATTCTTTCTCCTGAAGAAAATCAAGTCATCTCTCGCTCATCGGTTAATCACCGGAAAGTCTTGAGTGCCAATGTAGCACTTCAGGTAAAAGCCTTCTCATCAGGTGCCACACGGTTTTTCTGGCCCAATACAGAAAAGAAGCTTGTTGAAGTCCCCAGGGAAAGATGTGGCTGGTGCTTTAATTGTAAAGCTCCCGTGTTAAGCAAGAAAGGATGCTTGTTAAACGCAGCTGCTTCAAATGCAATCAGAGGGTCTATGAAGGTACTTGCTGGTTTTCGTCCTGTGAAGAATAAGGATGGGAGACTTCATGGCATTGCAACATATATTCTGTTTATGGAGGAGAGCTTAAGTGGTCTACTTTCTGGCCCCTTTCTTAATGATACATTCAGGAGAAACTGGCGCAAACAAGTTGAGCAGGCCACCAGTTATAATGCAATTAAGATCCGGTTGCTTGAAGTAAGCAATTTTACTTTTAATTGGTCATGTTCATATCTTTCCCAAGTCCTGATTAGTCATCTGTCTTGGCAGTCAGATAGTGGGAGTAGGTATAGATGATTCAGTGCTCTAATGAGTTAATGAGATCACTATCTCAAGTTCTTGGCACCTTATTTAAATGCTGTCTGCATGCCTACTTTTTCTTGATTTGTCTTTTCTACTTATGATTGCCACCCTGGACTACAAGATGGCCGCTCATTTGAATTATGTTTTGAAAATTCTGTTGGTTCTGGAAGTTAGACTTTTTATGTAAATAATTCAAATAAACAACTGATGTCTACTGCTAATGATTTATTGCTATTCACATTCTTTGCGGTTGTTTTAAATTATGAAATTAATTGAATAAGTATCTTTTATTATACAGCTTGAGGAGAATATACGCACCATTGCCCTTTCTGGAGATTGGATAAAGATTGTTGAAGGTGGTTCTGTCAAATCTTCCGTTTCTCAGACTGCAGCAACTGTTACTGGATCAACTCAGAAACGTAGACCGGGCAGGCGTGGCAGGAAACCTGCTGTTTCGGTCGAAGTTCCAGTTGATGATAGCCAGGAAATTCCAACTGATATTACCTGGTGGCGAGGAGGTAGATTATCAAAGCTTATGTTCCAAAGAGGGGTTCTCCCATGTTCAATTATTAGAAAATCAGGCCGTCAAGGTAACATATTTTTTCTGTAGATGAGCTCAATTCTTATTATCTTTATATATATATATATATATATATATATATATACATGGTTTTTTCCATGCTACCCTAATGGGGTAGTGCCTTAATCCACACAAAATGCAACATGCGGCCATTACAAAAAAAATTAACCAATGAAAAAAATAAAAAAGTTAAAGTATGTACACATGTAAATGTGTGTATGGGAGTAGGGTAGTACCCTTAGGTTAGCATAGAATTAACCTATATATATATAATTAATTAAAAAGCATTTTACTGATTAGTTGTAAACGAAACAGGTGGCTCAAAGGAGATTCTGGGCATACATTATGCTGAAGGAATTAGTACCCCTAGAAGTAGCAAACAGCTTGCCTGGAGATCCTCGGTTGAAATGAGTCAGAATATGGCAAAACTTGCACTTCAGGTTCCAGTCTATAAGGCCCTATATTTGAATGTTTTTTCCTTATGCTAATTGATTGTGAATTGCATCAGGTCAGATACCTTGATTTTCATGTGAGGTGGGGTGATCTTGTTTGTCCAGAGCAGAGCAACTGTGATGGAAAAGGTCCCGAGGCAGAAGCTCATGCTTTTAGAAACGCTTATATTTGTGATAAGAAAATAGTGGGACTTGAAATTAGATACTCTGTTGCTTTTGGTAGTCAGAAGCACCTGCCCTCCCGTATCATGAAAAATATTGCAGAAGTAGAGCAAATTCCAGGAGATGAAAAGGAAAGATACTGGTTTTCCGAGACATACATTCCTTTGTATCTTATTAAAGTGTATGAAAAGAAAGTAGAGCAAAATGTGACCATGAATGTTTTGCCTAAACTGCGGAGAGGACATTCGAAGGCTTCCCATAGAAATATATTCTCCGATCTGTATTGGAAGCAAAATAACACGGGGAAGAGTTGCTGTTCATGTCATCAAGCTGTCTTCTACAGGTGCCTTACTCAGTTAATTGATTTTTTTTAATCCTTTCAAATTTTTTTCGTTTTTAACTATTAATTTTATGTTTTGGTTTTCAGGAATGTCGTCCAGTGCAATGAATGCCAAGGTGAGATGATAAACCATATTTTTGTATATACATACATTGAAATCTTTAACATTTCGACAGTCAAAATTTTAAATTGAGATCTTTTGGAATAGTTGAAATATAAATATCATACCAGGAGAAAGGATCCTTGTGTAATTTTGGAGGCTGGATTTTATATCAATTCCTTTACAAATCTTTTCTATGTACTTTATTACCTGAAAAATATCGTACTTTAACTTGGATATATATATATATTTTGGTATTTTCATTCCAGTGTTGAAATTAGTACCTTATCCAATTAATGTCTAGAATATCCATAAACATGGGGAAGGATGTAATATGTTGTGTTTAAAATGATTTTAGGGCCTTTTATCATTTGTTTTTTTAAACAAACGTGAAAACTGGCATTGCAAAACTTGAATAAAATTCGTCATTGACGTAAAATTAGCATTTATTTCCTGCGAGTGTTATTTCTATCTTCTTATAAAAAGCTAACTGTGACAAAGATGTATGTGTTATTTTCATTGGTGACATCCAATTACAGAAAACTGAAATATATTTTTCTATTGACCAGGGTGCTGCCACGAGCATTGTGCCACCCGCTCAACAATTAACGCGAGCAACAAGGAAGTCAAAATTTTAATCACCTGCAAGCAGTGTGTGACTCAGGCTACTCCTCATGTTCAAATCAGCAATGGGTCCCCCACCAGTCCTTTGCCCCTTCAAGGACGGGATTTTGCAAATCCATCCACCACAACCAAATGTGGGAAATCAGGTCATATTCAAGGGTCATCAAGCTCCCTGTCCGTTAGAGAGGAGCAGCAGTATTCTTCCGAGGTGAAATCAACTAATCGAACTTCAGTCGCAAAGAAGAATAAAAAAACACACTTGGGCAATAAAAAAACACATTTGGGCCTGATATGGAGGAAGAATAATTGTGAGGACACCGGTATTGATTTCAGATTGAAAAACATTCTCCTGAGGGGTAATCCGAACGCAGGCTTGGTTAATCCTACTTGCCGAATTTGTGAGCAGCCGTACAATGCTGACCTAATGTACATTCTCTGTGAGATATGCCAAAGTAAGCTTAAGTTGCTCTGTGGTCTTCTTATTTTACGAAATGTTATTACCTGAGTATGTTTTGTAAAAAAATAAGATTAGTACTTTGAAGTGTTTTGAAATGCCGACTAGTTCCGTAATATAACCAATCATAATAATATAAATGTTCGGAGATGAGTGCTTTAGGGTGTGTAATTGGATGGATGAGCTTTCAATTTTAGAGATACCAGTATGAATTTTCAGATAAAAATAGTAACGGTGATAGTTGACAGTTGACGTGATATATAAAAATTGTAATAATGATTGAAAGTGATGTGATTGGTAATTATAGATGTGTGAGTGGGGATTAGTAATATTTGCAGACATAAATGTAGTATCGATTTGTGTATTTTTAGAAGTGTTGATGTAATTGAGAAGAGAAAAACATGAAAATAGTGACTGTAATTTTTGAATTTTTGCGATACAAAATATAAATGTGGGATGAACCAAGTTTCTGAAATTGGATGAGAATTATTATTTTACAACCAAGCTAATCCATAAATTTCTGATTTTCTGTATTGTTCTACATGTAGTATTTGCTAAAAACAATTAGAGTTCTTAAAAAAACATTCCATAATTATTTAGCTGTATGTGTAAGTTATTACCGATTAATGTGTTGGCTTTGTTTCTATTTCACCAGGTTGGTTTCATGCGGATGCTGTAGAATTGGATGAGTCTAAGATATTTCTCTTGCTGGGTTTCAAATGCTGCAAGTGCCGCAGGAGCAGATCCCCTATTTGCCCTTACATGGACCCTGAGAAAAAGAAGAAACTGGAGAATAGAGACCGCAAATTGGCTGCAAAGCATGAAATTGCAGCAACAGACGATCCTAGCATAGCCCCTGAACTGACCCCGGGGTATTACTCTTCAATCAGGACAGCGGAAATCATTCATGATGAGAACAGTAATCATAGTAATAATACAACTGTATCCGGGCCTGGGCCTGGGCCTGGGCCTGGACCCAGGAAGCTGCCGGTGAGAAGGCATGTCAATCAAGAAAATGACTGTTCTACTGAAAAGTTGCCCGTCAGGAGACATGTAAAGAGAGAGACAGACAACTTAGACTGTAATTCGGGTTTTGAAGGTACTACCCCTCAAGGTGAGTGGGTTGATCCAAACTTTGATGACTGTATAATAACGCTCGACGACTACGACTCCCTCAGTGGTGCTGGTGGTGATGTGGAATTCGAACCACAGACTTATTTCTCTTTCAATGAGCTGCTTGATTCTGATGGTGGTAATGTAAATGAATCTACTGGAAATGTGATAGAGAATTTGGAAAGGGAGAACGGGGCGCTCACAATATCGTACGATCAGGAAGGGGAACCGGTCATATCCTTGGAAACGGATATCGAGATGGTGGTTGCTTGTAGGATGTGTTCGAATTCTGAACCCTGCCCGGATCTCTTTTGCCAGATATGTAATCTGTGGATACATAAGGATTGTTCTCCGTGGTTTGAGTCGTCCTCATCATGTGAGGAGGAGGGATGGAGGTGTGGCGATTGCCGAGATTGGAAATAGTAAAACAATTTACTGGGGATGCCAAGTCAAAGGGAATAATATGGCTGCAATACCTCTCAAACTACTTTGATTTGATACTTTGATGGATAAGCTAGGTTTTATGGTGCTTATCTGCTAATTATTTTTGCCTTTGTAGAAACATATGGGCACTAGTATTTTTTGATGGTGATGCATTTCATTGTTTTCCCTTTATGTTTTTGGCTTCTATTGTTGAAATGATTGGTATAGACCGTGTTGACTTTGAACATATATGACAAGAATTTCAATTCATTTTTAGTCAGAAGACTCCTTAGTTCCATAATATCATAGTAGTATACTAGAGCGAATGGATCTCGAACATATATGCCATGAATTTAAATTCATTTATAACCTATGGACTTTTGGAGATTTTCTAATTGACACATACTGAATGGGGAAGAAAGTAGATTTTAGAAATCTCATTTATTATCTCTATTCACTATACTTTTTCACTACATGTAAAGTAGATTTTAGAAATCTCATTTATCTCTATTCACTACTAGTGTATCAGTTGTACTTTTTCACTACATGTATAATCTACAACTAGGCATGATAAATTAAAGCCATTACTTACAAACCGGACACCATATAAACACAATAGAAAAGACGAGATTCGGATTGAAAATAAAATGATATTTAAATCCTCTATCGTCGGATTTCCTTTGGGAGCAACAAAAAACGGGGAATTCTTCAACCATAGAAAGAAGAACTCTTTCTCTGCCAAGGAAGACGGATGGACGGCCGAGATTGACCAACCGATGCTCTCGGAGTGGATACCGTGCTCTCAAGGATGTCGAGTTGAGCATCCGAAGATCCAGGAAGGGGTTTGCATCCACTCAGACGAGGAGAATTAAGGTACCTATGTGCTTTGGTCACCCTTTTCATTTCTTCCTTAATTTCCCCAAACTCTTGTTCGAGTTCTCCAACTCTAGACCTCATTCTTTCCATGTCGACTTTTATGACCTGGCTTTCACGGACAGCCGTTAAACATCCTTCTCGCTGGGCTCTTTGACCGGGTGCAGGGGCACTCTCGGTGTCCATAATGTTTAGGCAGCTGGCTAGAGATGTTCGCAATTGCATCTGCTCAAAGAAAAGGACTTGCAATATGATTCTGAGAGGTAGCCTCTGGTTTTGAGATGCATGCGTGCATGCATCGAGTGACAGCTTCCGAAAATCGATAGTGTTGCAGAGGTTCTCCCGCTCTTTGTCTGTGAGCCAGGGATGTGCCTACACATTTCAACAATTCGTAAAAATATTTCTAAAAAAAAATGGCTTTGAGGATGTGACTACTTAAATGGATGAACATAAACAAACTCAATTTCATGTGGTATCTTATACGAACTTTATATGTGCAAACTGAGTCTCTCAAGCCCCTAATAATTCCGAACGAACAGAGGTGAAAAAACATGCAAATAGATCATCGATCCAAACCTTAATGTAGATGTCAAGCGCTCGGTACAACCCATCATGCAAACTTCTAGAAGCTTCTGGTAACCCCTCTGCCAATGACCGCATCTTCTCGGGTTTCAAGTTCACGTCCGAAGCAATCTCTGCCAAATACTCATCCACCAGCTTACCCACCTTCCTCAACCGTCCAGATTCTGGCGACATCTCAATGTCAACCAACGAACACGCAGACCCCACAGACAAATCTGTCTTGGATAACACAAAATGACCAATCATCCTCTCCAAACAATCGCTATTGTACAAAGCATCTGAATCTGAATAACTTGGTATGAGTAAGTCATCCAAGACGGCAAACTCCAGCTGCAAGCCTATTCTCCTCTCCAAGGAATCCAAAAACGGCCGATCAACTCCCAATATCAAAGCGACCCGTAAAAGCCCAAGTAAAAAACGGCAGACAGTCTTACCCTTCTTCTCAGGCAGTAATTTAACAACGCTTTTCAATAAAGAAATTTGATTGAAACTATCAGGCTTCTTCATGGTAAAACTACTGACTGTTTGTGATAATAACACGCCACTCTGTTGTTCTCCTTGCCATCGGCCGAGGCCCAGGAGGTGTTTTCTACAGTAGAAAATTATAACACGCGTGATATGTTCTTGTTTTATCCCTTTATTTTTCATGGTACGCATCAACCTCTCAAATATCTCGACACATAGATACGAGACGTCCTCAAACCACCAATCGGACTCGTGTCCGTGGTTAGCGTTGATTCTCGCTCCTGTGTTAATCCCGTTCCACAGGATGCTACCCCCGGGGCTCTGGAGGCTACCATACATCATCATGGGCCAACCAAATAAGGAGGGGTCTGTGCATATCATTACGGATAAAGCATTCATGCATCGATTTATGATTTGGAGTTTGTCAGCTTTGGGGATAAATGGCTGGCAGCTCTGGAGGGATACAATGCAGTCTTTCCATTGGCGGAGAGTGTGCTTCTGGAAATAAGACTCCGACTTGGAGAGCAAGTTATCTTCGTCAGTCATTTTGAGGTAATCGGAAGCACAATATATGATCGCAATGTTTCTTGGGGTGAATTCTATTCGGTTGTTGTAACAGAATTTGGCTATAGTGAAGAATGTGTCGGGGCCACCGGGGAAGTCTTGGAGGGTTAGTGTGGGTGTGCTGTCGGTGATGGCTTGGAACTTCTCGAGGTCGGTTGATATCTTCCCACATCTTGATATCAGAGGAAACTGGAGGAGAAGCACATTTTATAATAAAATACGAAACTGATGAAAAGTGTTGACTGCTGAAAGATAATCTGAAGAAAAATAATACGATAGATGACTAGTATAAAAGACGGGCGTCTTACAAAAAAACTAAAACTCGTTTTCTAAACCTCAAAACATACAATTCATATACTTACGTTTTGTTTTCAAAAGAATTAATAGATAACTGAATCATAGTTGGCGATCTCACAAAATTATTTTTCTGGGAAATCGATATATTATTCATTAACAACCCACATCATTCAGAAACCGGTGGTTACATTTCCCAAAAACCAATCAACAAGAATTCAATCCAAGAATTAGAGACGCGAATAAATACAACCACCTCATGAAATGTGATTGCAATCTAAGAATAAAAGATACCTTGTGAAGATGGAAGTTTACTTCATCCACCACCACTGTAATATCGCTAGGCAAACTTGAATTGCAGAACCTGAAACGAAACAAGTAATCCATAACTTTAGAAATATGTACGTCTGCCTTTTTTATTTATAATACACCTAAAAACATGTAGTAATTCAGATTTAGAGTTGAGAGAACTTGTGTATTGTTAAAAAAATTATCTCCATAAAAATATAACTTGTGTATTGTTAAAAAAATTATCTCCATAAAAATATAAGTAGTTAATTCTGTTGGGATGCTGGATTTAAATGTATTTTTAATAACTGTAAAAACTTAATCACTCATTATTTTTTATTTCCCCTAACCCATGTATGTTCACTTGTGTCATTTATGATGATTTTACAGTAATATATTTAAGCGGTGAATATTATCCAGTCAAGAGCAATCCAAAATGTATTTTTTCTTAAAAAATCAATTGCCATCTTCAGTATATGTTGTAGTGGTGAGATTCAGTATGCATAATTTGGTAAGTTTGCTAAATGATTAAAACTGCAAATATCGAGTTTTATTCGTTCCTACTATAGTAAAACAATATCTCCATCTATCTATTGAGTTCACAGAATCACAGTTTAAAATTCTTCAAGAACAAAACAAAAAAAAAAAACACAGAAACTAAGAGAATACACACACACACACACACAGAGAGAGAGAGACCAGTCATTTCCTTGTCTATGAAATCCAGAGATTTTCCCAGCAGGAGCCATCAAGAGGCAAAGCTTTCAAGACTACAAAATCAACAGAGCTGCATTAAAAATATATATATATATTCTAACAAAAGGCTCAAATTCAATTCAAATTCCTCTCTTTTTTCTCTCTCAGAATCCAAACCCAAAAAAAACAACTTCATTTTTCAGTTAATTTCAGACAACAGAGACCCCTGGTATTATTGTTATTATTCCCACAACCTGACAGCTCATCAGCACTTCATTATCTGAGCATTCAGTATTCAATAAACCCCACAAAAGAGAAGCCCACCAACCGTCTCATTTCCAACAACAACAATACACAAAAAATAAAATAATAAAAAAACGAAAAATGAAATTAGTGTAGAGTTGACTAAAGTCAACTCATGGTCATCCTCCTCATAGGGAAAAAGAAACAGCAATAATGACTCATAAAGACTGTACCTTTACAGCCGTGTTACCCATGTTCTTGGTCATCGAAAGCCCAACCCATTGTTGTTCCTAAAGACAGAAGCAGCAGCAGCAGCAACAACAGTATGCCCTACTCTTAAATACAGGTCATATATAGGAAGAAAATCAAGAAGGGCCGTGATAAAATAACAGAGGCATTTCGTCGAACAGGTGGTGTTGGTTCAAAATTGGAATGAAACCCATTAAAGTTAGAAAGGAAGGTAATGGATCCAAGAAATCACGAATGTGTGTGACCGATCGCATTGGATTTTGGGCAGATAAGCATGCCACTGTATCACACGAGACTTGCAAATTAAATCTTTTTTTGATAAGAGACGTGCAAATTAAATCTTTTTTTTGATAAGGAGGAGAGACGAGAAACTCCAGCCCCCACCTGATCGGAGATCCGTTAGAATGTAAATCGAGGAATGTGCCCGAGTAGCAGACACTTGTGCGAGAGAGCCAACAGGTCGAACCCAGGACAAACCTTCATAATATTTCAATGAAAATTTGTCACACCCGAGATTCAAACCTTGCGTCGCCGGGGAATTACACCCACATCATCACAGGGCTTACCACTCGACTATGCTCCTGGGGACAACTTGCAAATTAAATCTTGTACGCAAAAAATGTAATACTAATATTTAATGGGTACGGATATTTACACCTTCCTTATTTATTTACACACCATTTTTTAATTTTTGTTATTTTTATAATTTTGTAAAATGTCTAAAATACCCATTTATTTAATATCATTACTACGTACACCCTACCCCTTTCACCCAATATTAATAAATAAATAAATAAAAACAAAAAGGTCGGGTGGAAATACCAAAGGGCCGCAATCACCATCTTCGGAAAGAGCGCGAAGGTCGCAACGTGCGAGGATGACGGGGAGGGTTATTTGTTATGCAGTTGAGTTTTATTCAATGGCGATGTCTCGAAGGAAGATGTTGAGGCGCTTCTTGGTGGACGCGGAAGAGGACGGCGGAGTCGGGGCGGTGCGGGCTTGGTAGATGCAGGGGAAGAAAAATTATCGATCAATGAATCGGAATGAACAATATTTTCTTGTTAATTAATATCAAGTGGGTTCAAGAAAGGAGCTGCTTTGATTGCAGAGTTTAGAAAAAAAATACAGTACAAAAAAAATCTTTCTTTGTTATTGAAAAAAAAACAGAGTAAAAGATTGGTGGCCAAAAAATTACAGACAGGTTGGTCGATTAAAGGGTATAAATAGAGAAAAAAAATAAAAAAATTGTGAAGCCCTAAAGACAGTCCAAGACATCGCCTCGTCTTTCCTGCCGGAGAAGACAACCAGCATATTCGGTTGCCGTCTCAATTGCCTTTTTTCTCGACTTTTATTTCTTTTATTTTTTTATTAATTTTGATGAAAGGGGTGTGCGATATATTTTTCTGTATCTAAAAGAATAATTTAGACTTTTTACAAATTTATAAGAATTAAAAAAAATAAAAAAGGGTGCGTAAATGAATAGAGAAGGTGTAAATATCCTTAGCCATATTTAATTTGATTTTGTTCAATTGATTTTTTAATGGGTTGGGTTGGATTGGATTGTGGTTGATGGCCTTGGGCTTTGGAGTTGTGGGTATTATTACTAAGATTGTCAATTAGGCTAGGGTAGACCCAACTCGAATAATTCATCTTACAAAAAAATCGTTACATTTATGTTCAGAACTGCTCTACTGCTGTTGCGGAATTTCTCAGCGTGCTCGATTTTCCACGTGAAATGACAACTCATTAATATATTAATGAGTTGTCATTCCACATGAAAAATCAGGCACACTGAGAAATCCCGAGTAGTGGAACAGTTCTGCATTTATGTTACCTCCATTTTTTTTTAACTCACTCAAACTCAAAATGATAAGTACACTCCTTTTTAAAAACCAAAAGTACCCTTATTAAATTAAAACAATACTTCCACACAAGAGTTCATTCTGTGATCTAGGGATGTGATTTTTTATTTTGGATCGTAATTCAAAAATCATTCGATTCAGAATTCAGCTCAATTTGCCCTAATTTTTCCATAAGTCGCCGGAATAATTTTCCATTCCACGTGACAATGAAATTTCGATATATATGGCTTCAATTTGAACCATGCATAATAATCATACGTCATTAAAATGTTATAGTGAACTCATTAGCTCAATTTGCCCTAAATTTTCCATAAGTCTGCCGGAATGATTTTTCATTCCACGTGACAATGAAATTTCGATATGGCTTCAATTTGGACCGTGCATAATAATCATACGTCATTAAAATGATTTAGTGAACTCATTGTGTTTTCTAGTTTTAATTTTTTTATGAATAAAATTATTTCGTGAATTCATTATTTCATGTTCGAAAGTTTTTTGGATAAACAGCGAATTCGATTGACATTGGTAACGAAATGTAACTGTGCAAGCCGAAATCGATGTTTTTAGTATAGAAAGCAACAAGCGCCTTCTAAAACGACACCATTGTTATTAGGAAGTTGAAGAAAGAGAACGACGAGCAATTGAATTGAAGGGTGGTTGCTGAATTGCAAGAGTTGGTCGACTCTCTCCCTGCGCTGGGCTTGTATTTTCTGTAAATTTTTGTTGCCTTAAAGCATTTGAATTTGAACCTGATTTTTTTTTTCTCACAAATTTGAATTTGAGCTTATATATGGTTTGGGCACTTAGAATAACATTCATTAAATACACAATAACATTCATTAAATAACATTCATTAAATTCGATGACGACTCCACTGCTTTAAAAATGTGTGAATGTAGTATTTTAATTAAATACAGGTATTGATGGTATTTAATAAGAAGGTGTACTTGTCATTTCGACTGTGTGTTTACAAAAAATAAAAGTGTAAATAAACTCAGCATTTATACTATTAATTCGTACAAGTTAATTAAAGCCCTAAAATGCTACTATACTATTTTAGATCATTCATATAAACTTAGACACGAAATAAAAAATGCTATTCTTTGATATTTTAATAAAATAGTAAAATAAATTTTTTATGTTAAAAACTAAATTAATTGTGAATTAATTTTAAAAAAATATAACAAAAAATGGATCAATATATTCTCTCTTTTTCGTATCTAGGGCTGCAAATGAGCAGAGGCGAGTCGAACATTGAAATTATCGAGCATGGTGGACAAAAATTTAAACGAACTTGAACTCGACGAGGAGAGAATTTTTTAGCTTAACAAGTTAAAAAAGAAATTGAAAGCTCCTAAGTGACTCGATAATTTTTTCAAATGAATTAAATATTATTTAAAGTAAAATATAAATAAAAATATATAATAATTTATCGAGCCAATCGTTAACCTGCTCGCGAGCAGAAAATAATGTTCATGCTCGGCTTGTTTAAGATAACGAGCTGCTCGAGCTCGACTCAAGCTTCAATCAAGTCTTGCTTGGCTCGAAGCTCGACTCAAGCAGCTTGCGATCGCTCGAGAGTCGCTCAGCTCGTTTGCAGCTCTACCATTAACAGTTTTCATAGCTCATTTTTAAATTAAAAAATAATTACATGATTTCGAGACAAAAAGAATTGAATTTAAAAAAATTAAAATAATTTTTTTTGTGTGAGAATATTACTAAGAAACTACACACAAAAAAAATGTGACTACTGTTTAGACATGAGATCATTTTATTATATTTATATTATAAATTAATTATATTATTTATACTTATATACTTTTATTTTATCAATTTTTTGTAAATAAATAAAAACAAAAAAGTTTATAAATTATTTTATTATTCAATCTTTAAGCATATTTTTAGTATATTATTTTGACTTTTGAACAATTAACATTTTTCATTATTTAAATTACTATTTTATATATTTTTAATTCTATCATACTGTATAATTTATGTATTTTTTAGAATTGAAATAAAAAAAATCGATGAAAAAATTATACGTTACCTCTGTTTTGAAGTTAACTCACTTCCTTTGTAACTTACAAAAGTGAGTCAACTTTTCTAAAATAAAGAGATCGAGTAAAAAAATTGTGTGTGACGTCTGTCCAAAGCCCGACCTATTCGGCCAATTAACAGTTCTAAATATTAGACTAAAGTTGAGGAATTAAGGGATTAGTGATTAGAGTAGTGACTATTTGCATGTGACTGGCGTAGTAAATAGTAAATAGTATATATATATATATATATATATATATATATATATATATATATATATATATATATATATATATATATCACTCTTTTTTTTTCATCTATTTTATGCATTAAACAAAAATGAAACACTAAAAAAGAAAAAATAAATATTTTGTAATATAAGAAAAGCAAAATTGACCATAAGATGATAAGAGCATCTCCAATGGTATACCTATACTTGGGTACAAATTTGTGCCACATCATATGCCACATCAAAAATAAATTATACTTATCAATTTAACTTACACTCCCCAACAATACAAAGTACAATTTATATGTTTGTAGGTCTCACTATTATACACATTTTTATTTTATTTACATACATATATTACAAAAGAAATAATAAAAAAAATGGAAACTTGATCATTTGGGGCTACAATAGGAATTGTACCTAGTATCTAATATTAGATATTCAAATTTCTCTCTCATGAATTGTACCTGATCTCCCAATGGTGTATCTAGGTACAATTTCATGCTATGTAGGAATTGTACCTACTATTGGAGTTGCTCTAATAACAAGAAAAGAGGTGACATAGATATTCGTAGCAGAGATCTAAAATATTATCTATAATTTGTTTCTCTCTTTAATTTTTTCGTAGTTGCACCTGTGGCCTAATGGATAAGGCGTTTGACTTCTAATCAAGCGATTGTGGGTTCGAGTCCCACCAGGTGTGTTGTTTTTTATGAAAATATATTTTTGTTAATCACTCTTTTTAGCTTATTGATAAGTAAACACATAAATTATAGTCAATTAGCTGGAATAGCTCAGTTGGTTAGAGCGTGTGGCTGTTAACCACAAGGTCGGAGGTTCGACCCCTCCTTCTAGTGGAATCAATAATTAAAATTTTATTTAATTTTTTGGTTAAATTATTTAACCTAAGCCAATAAGAATTTGACACCAAATAACAATTGTATGACAAAATATATTTTTAAAGGTATTATTATTGTATGAGAAAATATTTTTTTTAAGGTAATGTATTTTCTTAATATGTTTAATAAGAAAATATTTCAATATTCTTATTGGAGTATATTACTCGTGTCACAATTAATTATAAACTTTTTTTTGTTATTTATACAAAAAACTGTGGTAATTAGTTGAGACTAAAGTAACACATAATTCATAATTAGTTGTACTTAATAATTAAGCTTTAATTAGAATTGTTAATAATCTTGGTTCATGAACTGAAATGACTATTCTACCCTCCAATAAATGAAATAAAACTGATGCAAAAGTGTTTTTCTTAAGCAATGTGAAATTCTCTATGACCATTGATAAAGTATGAAGTGAGTATATATTAAATCAATAAATTCAACTTGAGAATAAAACTTCCAATTATTTCTAAAGTTAGGCGAGACCTAAAGGACCAAATTAATTCTTAAGGGTTATTAGCCATATAGGGGAGGTATCTCATGATCGAATTTTTAAATTTGAATGATGTTTTGTGTTAAAGTAAAAAAAGATATACATGTAAGATTCTTTTTTTTTAATGTACAATTGATTTTTAAGAGTAGAAATACTTAAAAAGAAAAAGTAAAATAGTGTCCAATAAGAAAAAGTAAAGTAGTGTCGAATCTTTATACGAAAAAAATGTCTTAAAAATGTCTTAGTTCATCGGCCAAATCATAATGTCTCATAAATTGTTAGTACAATTTATTCACGGTAACTTATAGCTTCATTCATTCACAAATCAAATCTTACAACCACTAGCTAGTAGGGGTGGGCACTTCGTCCCGAAATCCCGATCCCGTCTTGATCCCATCCCGAAAATTAGCGGGATGGGACGGGATCACTTTTGAAAATAGCAATCCCGTCTCATCCCGTCCCTTTTTAAATTCTTCATAATGGGACAAGACGGGATCGGGACGATCCCGTTGTATTCCGTCCCGTCCCGATAATTTATTTAATAATAATATAATTTTTATTTTTTCAAACAAATTAATAAAATATCAAAATATTAATCATACTATCAATTAAATTTATTATTTAAGTAAGTATATTTTTAAATTTTCATAATATTTCAAAATAATTTATTTTTGTTTTCTAATTTGTCTTTAAAAATACTAATATTTCTATTTTGAAATATTTAATAAAGTCAAAATATCATTTAAATTGAATATAAAATAAGTCCAATATTATTTTACTTATTTAATAATGTATTAATGTATGTTTAAAATAAAAAATTAAAATCAATTCAATATATATATATATATATATATATATATATATGAATGTGTATGTATATGTATGTATATTTGTTATACAAAATTGTCGATTTTTATTTTATTTGATTTTTTTTTGTTTTATAAGTCGGTAATATTATTATTTTATTAATTTTTTTTATTTAATTAGTTATTTTTATTTTTTATTTAATATTTTGGGACGTCTCGATCCCGTCCCTATCCCGACCCGAACCCAAATGCGATTGGGACGTGCGGGACGGATTTTTAAAATGCAAATCCCGTCCCGTCCCGTCCCGAAAATTTATTTACGGGACGGGACGGGATTCTCCTAATCCCGTCTCATCCCGTCCCACGCCCACCCCTACTAGCTAGCTCTCTTATTGCGTGCCATGGCACCATCCATAATTATGAAATGTTCTCTCATTTTTCATCCATCCCACCATTCCTAGGTTGTCGATGCGTCCCAAGTAGGGCTTGAAACGAGCCGAGCCGAATCGAGCTTTGAGCTTATAATCGAGCCGGCTCGGAAAAAATAATTAGCTGGCTCGAGCTCGAGCTGGAGCTCGGCTCGCAAATTTTATTTCATGCTCGAACTCGACTCGATTTAGCAGCTCGAGCTCGGCTCGATCGAGCTGCTCGGGTTTTGCTCCTTCGATTAGTTCAACTTCAGCTTGTTCAAGTGGTTCGACTCCTATTGCTCGAGTTCCACTCGAATGACTCGAAAAGCTCGACTCGACTCGATATATATACACATAAAATATATTTAATAAAAAATTATATATTCGAGCGGCTCGCGAGCCGCTCGATTCTTCATGATTTGTGCTCGAGCTCGGCTCGTATCAAATAATGCTCGACTCGAGCTCGGCTCGAACTCGAGTTTGGCCAAACTCGAGTCGAGCGTTGACTCGAGCAGCTCGCGAGCGCTAGCGAACTGCTCGGCTCGTTGATGCCCTAGTCCCAAGTACACATTAATGTCTCGAAACCATCAAGTTAGCAGCCGTATACAGTAAAACCTCTATATAAATTAATAGCCTCGGGATCGTGAAATTTTATTAATTTAAATAGTTTATAAATTTATCGAGATATTTTTTTCATTTAAAAGACCAAGTTGAGACCGGAAAATTCTATTAATTTAGAGAAAATATTAATGTATCGAGTATTAATTTATAGAGGTTTTACAGTATGTTATTGATGTTTAATTTTTTATTTATTAATATTTTATGTATTTTAATTATATTTCAAAATTTATAATATTAATTTAATTTATTATATGCATTGTACAGAGTATTAATTTATAGAGGTTTTACGGTATTTTATTGATGTTTAATTTTTTATTTATTAATATTTTATGTATTTTAATTATATTTCAAAATTTATAATATTAATTTAATTTATTGTATGCACTGTACAGTAGTTTTTTTCGTTCTTATCACATACAACGTAGTATTATATATATATATATATATATATATATATATATATATATATATATATATATATATATATATATATATATATATATATATAAATGTTTACTATTTACTAATTGTTAGTTTTGAAATATATTTATGTTGAGGTTACTCACAAGATCAAACAGATCACAAACCATGCGCTCAAAAACTCGAACCGAGCTTCAAACTCTAACAATGGCGAAAAATGAATCGTTATATGTTGAACAGACGATCAATCACACTTAAAAGTATCTACAAATTTGTAGGTATAACACAATTGAAAAAAAAAAAAAAAAAAAACAAATTTTTTATGTGCTTCGATCGAATGAACTTCTATCTACATGCACGAGAGAGAGAGAGAAAGATGGTGTTGCGATATTATTGATGCTCTCAACACAATCGAAAAACACTTATTTACAGTTTTAGACCACACACAACACGTGAATTGAACTTCACATATACACACATGAATTTCCCCAAATCTCGAACGTATATGATTTCTACGATCAACTAAAGTTGGGCGAATCCACATCATATATCTCTAACATAAATTGTACGTCACACACTGAGCGTGAGCTGGCGAGGATCTAGGCACTTGTAACATGAATTTTCGTCAATCAACCCGTGAGTTATGCTCAATCAAACATTCGATCGCATCCAGCGATTCCCAGGCGATACAACATTGTTTATGTCAAAACGGCGTTGAAGAACACCTATACAACATTGTTTATGTCAAAACGGCGTCGTATTAAAATGTTAAAAACACCTATAAACTTCAAATTTTATGTACAATTTAACAATTTAAATAAATGCATTATCAATATTATTCGCGCAACACAATTATAAACTAAAAATTTTTGAAAAAAAATATTTTGTAGACCACACGAGCCTAAATACTAATTAACTCTATAGAGATACTAGTATATGGGAATATTTGTGCCATGTACACAAGTACACAACTTTTTTTTTTTTTTTAACTTTTTTATCTGTTTATTATTTATTGTGCACACGCGACATAATATCAGTTATAGGTACTTATGAGTTAGCATATACTAGTAATCAACAACAGTACTTATAGAGTACTTACTCATGGGTTAACATATAATCAACGGTGCGAAGAAAGATATTGCATGCCAGTTTAATTAAGTCAAAAAGGTAAATCATATTGTAAGTATAGAATAGTTTTTTAATAAACATATATGCATGTGATACATGTGACATTTCTTGTACATGAATTGATTTGTAGGTAGAAATACTTCAAAAACAAAATATTCTCACAAATCATAATGTTTTTCTAGGTCAAATCATAATGTCCCACAAATTGTTAGTACTATTTATTGCCTATAAGAGCTTTATTCATGGATCAAATATTACAACCTAATTTCTCCGGTTGCTTGCCATAACACCATACTTAGTTATGAAATATTCTCTCGTTTTTCTTCCGGTACTACTGCTACTGCAAATTGTCGTCTCAACAGTGCCACCCCACATTCCTAGGTTGGCGATGCAGCCCAAGCACATATTAATGTCTCGAAATCATCAAGTTAGCAGCCCTAATTTCAACCAGGGGCGGATACAGGATTTAATAAAGGGGTGGGCTGAAAAATATATTTCGTCACAATAATTTTATACCTAACAAAAATATTTTGATGTTCAAACAAGTGTTTCCTATGAGACTTGAAAAACATAAAACTCATAGATAACTAATTTTATGTCAATATTTAAAAAAAAAAAATCTTTCAAAATAAAGCATCCGATTAATAATCTTTAAGAAAGTATTTTTATTTTCTTTGCAATTGATTGATGCTATATTTAAATTTCTAAAACTAAATTCACTATTAAAAAAATATTTTAAAATTTATATTGCGACGGTTGACAACCAGGACACGTTTGGAGGCCACCAAAGTTCAAAAAAGCGCAAATATTCAAATTCTCACAAAGATGTTAAAGGGGGTGAAATTGTGAATCCCCACAATTTGATAAAAGCTTAAAAAAATCAATTCAAAATTTAATCTCAATCTCCTAAATTTTTATTTTTAGAGTTGATAAAATAAAAAATTAGAGAGTATATAAAAAGAAAATAGATTTTTATTTTTAGAGTTTACTAAGCTTGAAAAAATGTGATTTTTTTAGAAATTTGAAAATGTAAAACAAATTAAAAAGTAATCCTACAAACATTTCCTAACAAAATTATTTATTATAACATAATATAAAATTGAATTTGCCAACTAATAAATAAATCCACAAAAGAAATACTAGTAATTCAAAATAATAGTACACTCTCTATATATATAATATAGTATATATTAAAAATATGCACTGGGCTAGAGCCCAGTGCGGGCCATGCCTAAATCCGCCCCTGGTTTCAACCAATCTAACAATGTTGTTGTTGAACATTATTACAACCAAACACTCGATCATTTTAACTATGCACCTCAAAGTTACGTTACTTTTCAACAAAGATATTGGATCGATTCTAGATACTGGGGTGGCCCACAGTCTAATTTCCCGATATTTGCACTACTCGGACACGAGGGGGCACTGGATGATATATGGGACAATATTGGATTTCTCAGTGAAAATGCTCCTGCATTCAAGAGCCTTTCTGTTTATATTGAGGTGAGATTACTCAAATAAAGTGAGAAATATTATATTAATTTTATCTCATTATTTCTTGCTTTTAATTTTGTTGATATATTTTGTAATAAATGGATTTGGACCATTGTTATATCTGTCTGTCCTGCAAATTTATCTAGTTTTTTTAGATAAACTATTCAAATGTGAATACAATCGAATCGAGAGATACATGTACAATATTAATTATAATAGAAAAATCAAGCGTTTATTATTAGTGAAATTTACAAGTATTTTTTGTTAATTGGGTTGAAAATAACGTAAATGAATGATCGTAAGCCTTAGTTAATCAACTCTAGCTATTTGCAAATAATATTTTTACAAAGTTATTGTTTTGTTTTCGGTTTAGCATCGATTCTTTGGAAAATCGACGCCTTACGGATCATTGGAGACTGCAACGATCCGTGGATATTTAAACTCAGCTCAAGCTTTAGCAGATTACGCAGAAATTCTGTTGCACATAAAACATAGTTTCTCAGCAATGTATTCTCCGATTATTGTCATTGGAGGTTCATACGGAGGAAGTAAGTCTTATATTTTCGATCTCCAACAACAACAATGATCATATCAATCCGAACATGTACTGTATTAATCTATCGATTCATTTAAGTGCTAGCTGCTTGGTTTCGGTTGAAATACCCGCACATTGCTGTTGGTGCTCTTGCCGCGTCTGCCCCAATTTTGTATTTTGACAGTATTACCCCACCGTATGGATTTGATTCGGTCGTAACAAAGGATTTCCGGGACTTTAGCGAGACTTGTTACAAAACCATTCGAAGTTCATGGGCAGAAATCGACAGAGTAGCATCACAACATAATGGACTCTTCATTCTTAGTCAAAGATTCAACACGTGCACGTACGTACTTACGAGCTGAGTTAATTTTATAAAATAAAAGATTTTCATAAAATAAAATTTCGGTTATTATGTTGATGTTCAGACCTTTGGGGAGCTCTTATGAGCTAAAAAATTACCTGTCTGGGCTGTGGGAGGACGCTGCTCAAAATGATTATCCACCAGACTATACTGATAAAATCCCAATCATTTGTAATGGCATTAATAAACCACGTAAAGGAACTGATATCATTGGCCGTATTGTCGTCGGCCTCGTTTCTTTAAGAGGGAATACATGTGCCCCTACGAGTAACGAAGTCAGCCCATTCTCATCATCCAAGATGCAGAGCACGCCGGACCAATGGGAATGGATGGTGAGTCAAACTATATACATGCATGATTAATTGATATATATATATTCTGATGATGAGTTCTGACTTCTGTATCGATTTGTTAGACCTGTAGTGACATTGTGATGCAAATATGGAACTACGGAGACAAGACATCAATGCTTGAACCCTATCCTTACAGTTTACCCGAATACATCGCAGATTGTGAAGCCGAGTTCGGAGTCCCACCGAGACCTCACTGGGTTACAACTTTCTATGGAGGCCATGTAAGTTAGTACTATAAGCTATTGCGTTTATCGATACAAATTACAATTCACAACGCACTACTATTACGTTACGTACGTACATGATTATTCTTACAATCTCTTACAGAATATCGAATTGACCCTTAAGCGGTTTGGAAGCAATATAATTTTCTCCAATGGCCTTAGAGATCCGTTCAGTGTTGGAGGGTACGTTTGTAAACCATCCCATCCATCCATCTCTCTAGCTAGCTACCTCTTCTCATAACAAGTAACTAACCATGGATATATGCTCGATCGTTCACAGGGTGCTTAAAAATTTATCTCAAACTATCGTTGCTGTAACTACAGTCAAAGGTATGCTGTATGCATGCTAATCATGAATCGAACATTTAATTCATTAGTTTGTCGCATATAATTAACTATAGTATATTTTTTGTGTACGGGATTTGCACCTTCCAGGTAAGCATTGTCGGGATTTGCAAAAATTAACAAAACTAAATGACCCCGAGTGGTTGATTACACAAAGAGAAACAGAAGTTAAGATCTTTAAAGAATGGCTTACCTTATATTATAGTGACCTTAAAAGCTGTTGATGAAGAAATAGCTAGTGAGACAACGTACTTTATTTTGCGTGGGTGATTCGGTTATATATAATTTGAATGCATGTAATATTGGAATTACGTACAAATAAAAAATATTACTAAGTTGTAATAATAAATAAATTCACATATTGTTTTGTGTTTTATGTAATTAAAAAGAAATAGTGCAAATTTTTTTGGGACGGAAACCATATATCAGTTACCATCAACTATTTGTATAATAGTTTGTATAAAGTTTATTTGGTGTCTTAAGTTCAAATTTTGTCTTTGCAAACAAACGTGCGAATATTATACTCGGGTCAAATGTTAATTAAGAACATCGGTCAAATGTTCATCTAACTTCTATAATTCTATCGCAAGAAGTGCCCAGAACTTCAATTTAATTTTCACAAGTATATATGACTCTTGAATTAACATCGGTCACAAGCAACATGACAAATTACTACTTGCGACATATGTTCATAGTGTTGTCGCTACCCGGGGTTCTACAATTGCGACAAGCTTTGATCATGATCCATCGCAAATTCTATTTTTTTTTCATAGTTGGAGTATATTATCCTTTAGAAAAATATTGAATAAAAGCGAACGAGGAAGAACCAAGCTGAATAATGCCCACGACAACTAAACATACCAGAACTTCAAGTGGCATTTTCCGATTCATTTTCATGTTCCGGCTTATAACCTGGGATCAAATAGCAATTTGAACTCGTTTCTGCAAAAAAAAAAAAAAAAAAAAAAAAAAAAAAACTCTTGTGAGTCCATATAGCTAGCTGATTCAAGAATATCTGAAAGAAATTAAAGAACATTAAACTAAAAAGACATTTAAACTCACTGGAAGCAGAAGGAGCAGGCCAAAGGATTCTGAGAAGTGGAAGTTGGGTCAATCCATAGGCTTCAAGGGGTTTAAACCCTTTGATGGACACAAAGCTTCCCACAAAGTCATGAGCCGAAGTCACAAACTTACCCCATCTGTAACCTTCAATCAACTCACCTTCTCCTGTTTCAACGTCAAATAAGCTCATTCCGAGGCTGTCTTCGTCTCTACCGACCACCTTCGTCAGAATTGATTTCCCATTTATATTATTTATGCATCTCTCTAAACGAAATTCCTCAGCAAAGGAAGAAGCAATACGCCAACTACCATCATCCATAGTCCACACATTATACACACTTTTGTGTTGGTCTTTTTCTACCAAAGCGAAATTCCCTTTCCAGTTTGCAGCAAACAAGAATGAATTATCCAGAAGGAATGTGACGTTATTTTTGGGTTCCATGAAATGTAGGGGAAATGGATTTTCATTCAGTGATAGTGAGAGTGTTTTCAAATGGAGAGACAAGACAAACAAATTCCCAACATCACAACCATCTATAAGTTTGAAGACAATCCAATTAGCAATATCCCCAATAACAATATCACATCCAAAAACCTTAGAAGGAGGGTTATAAAAAGAGACATTGAAACCTACAGCAATTTCACTCCAAGTTTCAGGAGAAGAGGAAACCCACAATGAAGCTACAATTGTGTTGTCGGGTTTGGAAACAATCTTGGCTAGCTTATATTCTCCATCATCATCACCACACCAAAAGACAAAAGCAGCAGTTTCAGTAGAGTGATTAAAAGGAGATTCAGAGGGTACTGGGAGTTTCATGATATGTCCAGTGACAGGATTGAATATACAAATGCCATCACCTGGCAGTAAATTCGAGTAAGGGGAGTTGCCCACCATACATATCAAGCCGTTGACCGAGCCAACAATAGCCACCGACCAACAGAAACAGAACACAACAGATTTGAGTGGAACCGCAGGGGAAATATCATATCGAGGATTGTCTTCGTGAATAAGGAGGCAATGGCTCGTTGGATTGGACTTAGAGAGCCTGAGATGGGCGGACATGAAACCAGGCGAAGAGATTACGGACCGCCAAAGCTTGCACACGAGCTTGTAACACAGGAGGTCATTGGCAGGTAATCTGACTAGGATCAAGCTCCATGCTTGGAACATTCGGAGATTATCATTTAATCTGCTGACGAAGGGTTCAAGGAGTTTGCTACCCATTGGGTATTCACTACCGGTTTTGATATCAACTGGGAATTCAATGTTTTTGGAAATCATTGGGTCTCCGACCATCACTTCAATCATGCTCAAGATGGTTCTTATTTCCGATTTCGATTCTCGGTGTTTGGTAATAAGTTGCGTTTTTTCTTCTTCTGATATGCAGCTTAAGGATTCAATGAATTTGGTAACCAAATTGAACCTATCTTCCGATTTCAGGAGGCACCATGAAAGCACTTTTCGAAAATCTGCAACCCGAAAATCTGCACCCCACCGGGCTGAGGAGGAGATTCGGGTTTCTTCTTCCAGTTTTTCTTTTGATTTGCGGAGCCTCAATCGTTTCTTGCCACCCAATACAAATACAGCTTTTCTGCCAGATTTTTCTTTTGATTTGTGGAACCTCAATTCTCCACCTTTTTCCTTTTTCTGGAGGCTCAGTTCTCTCAATTTCGTAGCCATTAGGTCTGCTCAGAAAAACCAAACAAGATGAAATAGTAGTACATGAAGTATATATATAGAGATAATGGAGTATAACTCTTTCATGGAGTACAAAAAAAGAAAGAGTATAAATTTTTTTTTTTTTTTTTTTTTGATAAAGAGGAGAGACGAGAAACTCTAACCTCCAATCGAAGGTCCACTCATGCCCCCTGGGTATAACTCTTTTTTACACTTGAGTCTTGTAAACAAAAATATCCACATAATTAAATAAAAATAAAAATTACAAACAAAAAAGAAGAGAATCATTCCTCTTCACCATTTCGTCTAGCCCTAACATTATTAAAATATAAGCGGCCGAGGCAGACGCGGAGGGAGAATCGGCGGCGGCTGGCAAAGGAGGGAGAACAACAAGCGACGGTAACGACGCAGACGCGGAGGGAGAATCGGCGGCGGCTGGCAAAGGAGGGAGAACAACAAGCGACGGTAACGACGGAACTACAAAGGACTATAAATTTATTTATTTTCGGATGAATTTGGTTTGATTATTTTATACTATGAAATTGTTGTGGTACTAGAAAAATCAACTTGATTTCATAGAATCGTTTTTTTTTTCTTCTTATTATGCTGAATTTTTCAATGGTATCTGTAAAAAAATTGTGAATCATGCTTCATGTAAAAAATAACATTCGAATAATAAGTATTCGACAAGAAACATTAGACAAGAAACACTGATATTTTTCTTGTTTTGTTTAAAATAAACAGGAAAATACAAAAATAAAATATTATGGAGTACCATTTTTGTATTTATGAAAACGGGAGACGGGCGTTACAATTTTCATAGTGTTGTCGTAATATTCGGGGTTCTACTTGCAACAGCCTTTGATCATAATCCATCACAAATTCTATTTTGGCAGAGGCAAAACATTTGTTTTTTAGAATTTTTCCGAGCCAATTCGACTTCTAGATCATCCAAAACACAACATATTTCAACCATCCAAAAACACAAAAAAAACAATAAAAAAATTGACAATCGAAGATCTAGCATAAAATTGACAGCACTGTGTTACAATGATAAACATAGAAGTGTACATAAAGAAAATAATCATCCTTAAACAAAAGATGAACAATTTTCTAATTGCACCTCTTGTTTTCTTCAACAAAAATATGTTATTAATGTATTTCTAACTATACTAAAGTGGCGCATATACAAAAGGCCAAAACTATAGTAAAATTCATTTTGACAAAAAAACAAAAAATGCACAGTGACACGACCTACGGTCCCTAGTAAACAATCTAGTCATCTAGTAACAAGTACTATAGTAGCTTGACTAGCTTCTCTTCTGTATTTCAAACTGTTTTCTAGTGTCAAAATATAATGGACTGATGATCACTTAAAGAAGATACAAGGCCATTAGTACATTACACTACGAGCTTATGAGGATAAACCAGCACATAAACAAATAATGGGATAAGATATACGAAGGGAACCATGTAATGCTATACTAAAAATGGAAAAAAGCAGTACACGTTTTCTCAACTTGCGACCGCTTGTGAAGTAGCTTTCTTTATAGCCTC
Source organism: Euphrasia confusa (assembly GCA_954870475.1). NCBI lineage: Eukaryota > Viridiplantae > Streptophyta > Magnoliopsida > Lamiales > Orobanchaceae > Euphrasia > Euphrasia confusa. The sequence goes on along the minus strand of OX940968.1, from coordinate 11,758,410 downwards.
CGCATACGTCGTGTGCTGGTAAGTTAGAGTGGATTCAAGCAGGTCCCGAAGCGAAGTCTTTGGATTCCATCCTGGAAGAGATTCAAATTAAGGGAAACAGTTGGACGAATGGTATATTTGATATTTATAACCAAGTTGGTACGAAAATGATTGTTTCATCTTACCAAGTTGTCGGTTGATTATTGTCATGTCTGGGATTCTCCTGTCACTGTCATCATACCCTTGTCCGTAGAATTCTTTGGAGCTCACGTCGATTGTGGGTGTATTTACTGGAGATTCTCCAGTGACCTTTGTGTAAACCTGCAAGCATGCAATTAAAAAAGGAATTTAAGAAAATTTTAGTTAGTTACCGAACATAATGTATTAGTAACTGTTAATTGATCTTTTTAGTCAGTTCATTTTTAGTACAAAAGAAAATCTTCTTTAGACATTTAATGAAATAGTTTTATAAGCCATTCTTTGACTAGAATTCGCATATTTGGTATCATGCAAATGAAATAAAAGTGAGAGTGACACCGACAATTCTACAAGGAAATGTCTGAAGATCCTATTTATAATGATAAAAGTGGCCAAATACACATGGAAATCGAACTTTAAACGCGGAAGAAACAAGAAACGTAGATGAAAGGGCCAACTGTTCAGATTACCTGAGTCATCATCTCAGCCAGCTGCCTGACTGTAACTTCATTGTTAGGGTTGCCCACATTGAATATGTGACCATTAGCCCTGGCTGGATTTTCCTGAGAGCAATCACCCGAGTTAACTATGATTCTACAGATTTAAGTCAAACACAGACAATCTGTAGGGTAACAGAACAAATAGAGAATGTACAATCATCAAAACAACTGCTTCAATGGCATCCTTAATATAGACAAAGGTTCTCTGTGATTCACCACCGTCCACAAGCTTCAGTGGTTCACGTCTTAAGAGATTCTGCCAGAATAAAAAGGAGGCAGCAAAGTGAAAATGCAACCATTTCAAATAAAATTAAAAAGGAATTCAATTTCTGGTGACTATATGATCTTTACATTACTGAAGCAAGCTAGGACTCTAGGAACACCCTCACTTGGGCCATCAATGCCAGGTATGAAATCCATTCTCGGACCAATCCAGTTGAAGGGCCTCACAATTGTGAATTCCAGACCATTCTCAGCACCCTCAGCTGTAGAAGGAGAAGAAATGAAGAGACTTACTAAATGCAGCTTAGTTTCTACAAAAATGGTACTAAAGACACAAGACTAATAACTCACCGTAGATCAGCCTCTCAGTCAGCTGCTTAGCACATGCATATGACCATCTCTGTTTCTCAATAGATCCAAAAATGCAAGGAGAATCATTTTCCTTAAGAACATAGTAAGCAGGGTCCTGATGAACGAAGAGGGAATAACTATTCAGATTTTGTTTTCCAGCAAACAGAAAATGTTAACTAGAAGGTTCCTTTAACACAAGCACAATAACAGAACCATGTGACGAGTGCAATAAATTGAACAAGAGAAGGCCAAACTATTTCGTAACAGTTTCTAAATATTGCATTTGATGTTTTTATGTTCTTGGAAAGAGGGACGACCCATGAAATGGAATATTATTACCTACGATTGATAGGGAAAAAGTATACTCCATATATCAATTCAATGTTACACGCTATAAGTTGAAATGTTTAAAAAAACAATATCTGCTGGGGTAAGATACACATTGTAGATAATGAAATAAGCGCAACTGTTTAAAACAATATGTGCAGGTAAGATGCACAAAAGAAGAACTAAACTGCACCACTTCTCAAGGATAAACATTAAATTTATGTTTGAATGTTGACGGCCAGAAACTGAGAAGTGAGATCTAAGCAGTCAGCCTGATTAGCATGTCTTTAATCTATGTCTGAATCTTCACAAACAAAACCAAATGATATTTATACTTACACTCAAATAGTTAAAAAAAAAAAAAACATCACCAATAAACATCCTTCCATCCCTATCTACACTCTTCAATTCTCTTCAATCCATTACTACAGCCTACAGAAATTTTAGAAGTTTCAAATGAGCTTTTATTTCACTTCAGTGCTGACGAATAGATTGTTATTATATTTCATATACAATGCAGGTTGGTTCTACCAGAATAAATCAATACACTATATTGCGTATGTCAGTATGTGGATGCACTAAGCCACTAGTACTTGATTAAGAACGCAAAATCAAAATAATTCAAAAAAAAAATTGAGATATAAAATAAGTACTTGAAGCATGTTAACAATATATCTATCAGCTCACCTGACGTAATGGGCTATCTTTGGGTAAAAAACAACCAGTTGTTTTCCCGTAAACTTCACAAGTAGAAAAATGTATGAGACGCTTGTTATTTGCAGAACAGTATTTAACCTGAGGCCACAAGAAAGAATCAAACCTCAAAATTATCGCCACGCATTTTAGTAAATATTCAATCATAAGGATCAAAATTCAATACATACAATCGGCAGTGCGTCGATAAAATTGCTGTAAATTGTGTCAAGCGGACGTGTATTGTAGTCTGCTGGAGTACATATAGCAGCAAGATTTATAGTCTGTGCAACAAAAGAGGGTTACAGATTCATGGTGCATAAAAACAATTAATGAATAACCACAATTAAAATTCTCTATCCTAAAATAAAATTCAGATGCGCAGAGATCCTTAGAACTTCAATCAATATCCAAAGGAACTAACTACAAAATCGGAAACAAATCCAGGAGCAACAGAGCATACAAATGTCCAATACATAATATCCAAAGGAAGTAACTGCAAAATCGGAAACAATATATGTATATGTATTCACCAGATCCGCCATGCGAATGAGGGTTTCGAGGCGAGAGTCGTTCTTGATGTTGAGGCGGTGGAACTGGATGCGGTCGGCCCAGGGCAAGGAGGAAGGCTCGAGGAGGTGCTTGAGCTTGTCATTGTACACATCTACCGCAAGCACCGTGTGCGGCGTCTCCGACATCACCTTCTCGCACAGATGCGAGCCGATGAAACCACCGGCGCCGATCATGCATATCGTGATCGGTTTGATCGGATTTCCGTCCAGATCTAGTCTCCCGGCCGGCATGATTTCGTACGGATAGTCTGAATATATTTATTAGTTTATTTGCAGATTGATCGTTTGGGAACGGAACGGAACGGAACAGATGGGGATTACGGTATTTAAAGCGGAAAAGGAGGGGAGGGAAAGGAAATGCTAGTGCTACACCATTATTCTGTGGTGCGTTCATTTTGTCCACGTAGGAAGGATACTCCCTTTCCGTCCTTTTTGGCTTCATGATTCATCAAAAATCAATGAATTAACTATTTATTAATCAAATAAATTAGTGCTTGAAATTCGATTCGGTTCTAAATTTAGCTTCAATCTATTCCCTCCGTACCACTCTCACTGCTTGCCAAACTGATCAACTGTTCTCTTGTTTGACCGTTTATGATAAAAAATATATAAAAATTATTTAAAAAATACTAAAATAAAACTTTAAATTTTATTTTAATATTTTTTAAATATTTTTTATATATTTTTTATCATAAGTAATCGAGATTAAACAAGAGAACAGTTGACCAGCTTGTCAAACAGTCCTTGGACGGAAGGAGTAATACTTTTTGGTTTTAAAAAAATGAACAAAAATATCATTCAACGTAGTATGGTTTTAATAGTTTTTGAGTTGGCTCGATATGTATAGACTTTTTGAAAATGGTACGAGCAAAAGAGGGCGAATTTAGAAGCTGGAATGGAGGTCAGCCTCCAAAATTATCGTGCAAATGTTGAAAACTCGTACCGTTCATTCACATCATCAACATACTCATCCACTTCTCTCATCCACGGGGATACTCCGTAATGAGTAGCTATGTCGAAGACAATTTGTTGATATTTTGATGTTAATATGAATTATACTTGGTGTTTTCGATTTGGTTCATATGGTTTGAATTAGATTTTGTGTTTTGAAATTGAGGTTTGGATTGATGTTAAAACCAGCTACAAAATGACATAATATTGAGTGAGCCATTTCGTAAGTACGTACTATATTTGGTCAGATTAGAGATCACCAATGACCCGAGCCGTTGATAATCAACAATGACTATTCTCAATGATGTGAGAAAATCGTCGAGTGATATTTACCAATGAATTTTTTGCTAACGCCACTTCACTTTATATAAGTGACTTGTGAGTTGTGACAATAATAACATATTTTTTGAAAATATTAGATAGACTCACAAGCAATTCCAGCCCACAATAAAACTTGAGCACGACACGTCAGCTGGAACCACTGCCATTATTTCTTTGAACATTAAAACATTCAAAATCTTCAAAATTAAATTAATTAACCTCACCAAGCTATAATTAATTACTACTATAATCCAATCCATCTTCAACCACAAGCATTACAATTGGATTTGAAAACACACTATTTAAGTTGCTCTTATGAATCACATAATTAATCACATTAGAAACCATGGCAAGTTATTCGGATTATTTCATCAACCTCAACTTTCTACTCGTAGTTTGCTCCTCCATCGTGATAACAAGTGCACAACCTCTTGTTCCCGCTCTTATCATATTCGGGGATTCAGTCGTCGACGTCGGCAACAACAACAATCTCGAAACCATTGTCAAAGCCGATTTCCCGCCTTACGGAAGAGATTTTACCAAGCACAAACCCACTGGCAGATTTTGTAATGGCAAACTTGCCTTAGATTACACAGGTACAAATTTCTTTAATTACCAAAGTACCCTACAAATCTGCTTTTAAGGGACTTACATTGCAATATCCTCAAAGTTCAAGGACTAAAAGTACAATTATGCCTTTTGAGTTTGTACAATTATACTGCAGCTGAGAACCTGGGATTTACCTCATATCCACCGGCCTATCTCAGCAAGCACGCTAAAGGCCGAAACCTCTTGATCGGGGCTAACTTTGCCTCAGGTTCTTCCGGTTATTACGACACCACAGCAAAAATCTATGTAAGAAACATTTAAAAGTAACATAAATACTGGTAATCTGAATCGTCTCCGTGTTAATTTCCATTTTTTCTTTTAGAACACTATTCCTTTAAGCAAACAGGTGGAACTGTACAAAGACTACCAGACGAAGCTTGTGACACTTGTGGGGAAATCAAATGCTACATCCATGATAAACGGATCGATACATTTTGTTAGCGCCGGAAGCAGCGACTTTGTTCAAAACTACTACGTCAATCCTCTGCTGTACAAGAAGTACAGCACCGAGCAGTTCTCGGACATTCTCTTGCAATCTTACACCAAATTTGTGCAGGTTCCTAGTAACACGATATATATAGTCTTTCTTCAACTAACATGTAAAGCTGATCAGGTGGTATTCGACTTTATTATGTGTAGGAGTTGTATAGTTTGGGAGCAAGAAAGATTGGGGTGACGACACTGCCCCCACTCGGATGTGTGCCGGCGGTGATCACTATATTCGGAGAGGATAGCAACGAGTGTGTTGACAAGATCAACAAAGCTGCAATCTCATTCAACAATAAGCTGAACGTCACTTCTCAGAAGCTGCAAGCCGGGCTCTCTGGTCTCAACCTTGTTCTCTTGGACATATATACCCCTCTTCTTGACCTTGTCACCAACCCCACTGATTATGGTAAATTAAAACACTAACAAAAAAGTGATTATCTTTTAACAAAAATCAAAAAAATAAAAATAACATTTTTAATGTTTGCAAATATATACCAGGTTTCTTTGAAGCTAGAAAGGCGTGTTGTGGGACGGGATTGCTCGAGACATCCGTATTGTGCAACGCTAAGTCCCCGGGGACATGTAAGAATGCGACGGAGTATGTCTTTTGGGATGGCTTCCATCCTTCTGAAGCAGCGAATAAGATCTTGTCCGATGATCTGCTGCTTGCTGGCATCTCTCTCATCTCCTAATTATTTCCATATATGTTGTGTAACTTAATTTCTTGTTTTCTTACTTTTGAGTATGTGTAACTTAATTTCTTGTTTTCTTACTTTTGAGTATGTGCTTTATTGTATTGAGTATTTGCAGAGTATTATGTGGTCGAAGAAAATAAATGGGAGTGAATTTGATGGTCAAACTTGTAAGAGACCTTTTGTGCATGTTCACAATTAATACTATTAAGGTTTATTTTACTGTAAAAATTATTTGTAATTATTGTTGACAAAAAACCATCAGAATTCCCATTAACTTCACCGGCAATAAACCCTAAGACCATCGGAAACTTCAGGGCATTCTCGTCTCCAAAACCTCTTCCAACAATGGAGGTGTTCAGTGCCTACTAGATGTAAAACCAGAAAATTTCACAATCGAAAGCAGGCCTGCCTAGTCATCCTGTAGCTTTACCCAACTTTAGCAGAATTTGATCGGATCAGGATGAACCTAACCTTACTGTCACCCAGAGGCTAATCAGGATTTTTTTTCATGGCACCAAAATCTTTACTTTCATTTAAGAAATAACAAGAGAAAGTGAAAGAAATCTCATGTCATAGTAAATTTGAACCGTACACAGTACACCCATTCATAAATCCTAACTGATTCCAAAATGAAAATAAAATAAAAATACATCAATATACCCAAATTTCTCATCACAAGACCCACGAACAAAACTCAACATCAAATGTACATGCAAGTCCAAAACACAAATCATGACATTTCCAGTTTAGGGGTGAGGAGTCCATTACATATCCCCCAGAATAAAGATGCAATCAAGGGACAAGCGTAAATCAGTAACACTCCAGGATGATAAGTCAAACGTCAAAATGTGTTACCTTTTCTCTTTAGCTTGATCGTCGGGAAAAAGGAGGGGAAATAAAAAAACCAGTAGTACAGGTTTATGATTGTGTTGGAGGGCTTGATAGAGATTTCAAATCTTTACCATCAATAGCCATGTTTCCGACTGCAACCTCCATTGCCTCTCTCTCATCATTTTCTCTCTTACCATTTTCGACTACCTTGAGTTGAGAAATAGAGGACGGGTCTAGTTGGTTGGGCACTCCACTTAACCACGGATGATTAAGGCACTGGGCAGCCGTCAACCTTTTATCTGGCATAAAATCAAGTAACTGGAGAAGGAAATCAGCCATCTCATTCGCGTCTTGTTCATTGAACTCGTATTTTTCATGGAGGACCTTATTGAGAGTCCAGAATCTTAATCTTCTAATATGTCTCAGGTCTCCAAATCTATTAAAGAAATCTCGCGAATAACGACCGCCCAAGGCAACCTGGAGTTATTACGACAAGCAGGAAATAATATTTCTGAGTCAATAGAAAGTCAAAAAAGGGTGTTGCAATTGTATGAATTTAAATCTAGTTTCCATTTTTTAGATAAAATGGTAGAAGGATTTGCTACAATTTCCAAGGAGCATTTTCTGACCTTGCGTGGCATCATTCCAAGAAGCTCCATCATTAGGGCCAAATGATCCTAGAAATAAAAGAAAATGTGATTATTATCAGTCATTAAACATCAAGCATTTGAGAGTTAAAAATGAAAGGGTTCATGAGTGTTTAGGTTTTTGTAATTGAAATGGAACTCAAAGTTACACACGGACAAATTTGGAGAGTTATAGCAAGACTGAAATACCCGTAAGGTAGACTAGCTCATCAAAACTACAAAATATATAGTACAAGTGTACAACATTCGAGCTTAAGATCAAAATACATCATCAAGAACAACTGTTGTATTTGCCTATAGCCACATCATTGACTTGAAAACTAAATCGTTTGGATGCACTATAAAAATTTCTGAGGAGTCAGAAGAAGAAACAACTTTAGAGACGGAAAAAGTGGAAACAAAACCTATAAAGCAAAACTAAATTATCTACTCCAGCCCAAATTAAAATTATATTAATCTCCCACATAAAAGATCTACAATGTAAAATTACTATTCTATTGTCTAACATTATTCATTAGATATTGTTATACAACTAAGCCATCGAGAATATCTTCATACTTTCTTGGGCACGAAGATTAAGAAATATTATGATAGCAAGCAGGGTGAAGGGCTTTATGTTTTCTATTAGGTTTGGGCTTTGGTTGTTAGGTTTGGGCTTTAGGGTTTGTTTAACTTCTATTTTTAATAGTTGGTCTAGATTATAAATTGTCATCGTAGGGTAATTGTAGGGCATCGAATTATTGAAGATAATTGGGAGCCTAAAGGCTTGGCAAACAGTATTTTGTTTGATTGTTTTTTCTTTCTCTGTTCTTTGTTTCTATCATATTGGTATATATATTATGTTGGTAAAAAAAGTAGACAGTAATTTTGTATTTAAAGTGAAAGTAAAAGTAGTTTGTGTAAAAGTAGAAAAATAGGTAAAAAAAAAAGTCCAGAGTATAATTGTATTTTAAACTTTATGGTCTGTTTGTTTTGGGGTGAATCAGGGTGAGGGTAAATTTTTAAATTTACCCCAGGGAAAGGTAATCGAGGTGAATCGAAATAAATATTTTAAATTTTGTGTTTGGATACAAAATTTTCTTACTAGGGTAATCTATTTAAATTTTGTGTTTTAAATTTTTATTTTTCATTGATTCACCTCCATTCATCCCCAATTCGGGGGTAAAAATTAGAGGGGGAATCAGTGTAAATAAATTCCCCTTCATTCACCCCGATCTACTCTGATTCACATTCTGTTTTTTGGTCCCAAACAAAGATTAATGATTAAATTACCCTTGATTTACTCTGATTCACCCCAAAACAAACGGACCATTAAAGTGAAAATGAACTTGAAGTATAATTATGTCCTTTTTGGAGTGTAAAGATATATGTGGGACAACCCAAAAAGAAAAGTGTGAAAATATTTACTAGAAAGAGGAAGTACATATGTAACAAGAAATTGAATCAGATATTAACCACTAATAATTCCATGTAATATAGCGAATTTCAAGGCAAATAATTTGGTATCACAATGTGCAGAATGATTTGATTTATATTTTCTTTTATATGTAAGAGATGATGAATAAAATATGGTATCACATTGTGCAGAATGTGAAAGCAGGCAGTGATAAATGGTTTATCGATAGTATTGCTATCCAATTCAATAAAGAAATATTTAATGATATCAAAAACTTTTTAAAAGTTTGTGATTTATCTATCTTCCTGCTTTATTTTAAATTTAGTTCCTTTTCCTGCCTTTATATATCTGCGATTGCCAAACCAAAGAGAAATATTTAACTAACACTCCTTTCAACAGTAAATTTAGTTCCTACTCTTACCATTGTATGCCCACTCAAACAGACATCTCTACAAGTAGAACCACTTTTAAAACTTGACTATGGGTAAGCTAACAGTGGAGGAATTTATGGGCTATTGGCTTAAAATTTATATTATGAGGAGACATCAACATACTTTATACTTACACTAGCGACTTCCAAAATTTAGATCATCAGAGAAGAAGCAACACCGTTCTCACAAAATGTGGTTTTCAATCAGTCCAACATTTCTATAGTATATAAATTTGTTACATGTCAGCTGAGTAGAAAACCCAACCTACCATGATATTAAAACCAGTAAGTTGGAGCAACTTGAGCTACACCAGTGATTTTGCCATTAGGGCTTGTACACTATATTTCATTATAAAAGTGAGCAGGGGCGGAGTGCCAGAGTCAGAAAAAATATGTAGGAGGGGCTGAATTAGTTTGTATATATATATTATATACATATGTATATACTGTATATTTGGAGGGGCTAAACATACATTTAATAAAATTTTATAATTTTTTTTAACTAGAAAAATGATTAAAATAATCAATTCAGGGGGGCCTAAAGCCCCTAGAGGCATGCATGTGGCTCCGCCACTGAAAGTGAGTCATAAACTCATAATTAAATAAATAGAATCATATAAATGACATTTTAATAAGAAAATAAACAAGCCAATGCTGATTTAGATAAAAATCTACAAAATTATGTCACTGACATACAAACAGAATTCTAGATCAAATAGCTTCATATAAAGTGAAAAGAATCCGTTTCAAGAACAAGAGAGCAAAGATATATATGAAATGAAAGATAGTAAACAAGCAAAGACCAACCACCACCTAGTTCAACAATCAGGTCTCATTAATATGTATATATTAGTTAGAGGAATACCTCATCACGATCATAGTTTTCGCCACTATGTGGATCAAAAAGAACATCACCAGTGGCCAGCTCAAAGCAAATGCAAGCAAGTGACCACAAATCAGCTGATGTTGAGTACTTCGATCCCAATATAACCTCGGGGCATCTATACTGCCTTGTCTGAATATCGCTTGTGAACTGTTTGTAAGTCCAACACGCATTTCCAAAGTCAACTAATTTGCACTTCAGGTCAACCTCAGCCAGGAGCTTCTGCCTTGCAGCCCGGCTCGCTCTCCTATTGGCCTTATCCCCAGCTTCATCATTGTTTGATGCTTCTGGAACTGAATCTTTGATTCGATCTTCTAAAGACTCTCCATTGGACTTATCATCCTGGTGAGAATCTTCAGGACCACTCGCCTCATTATCTGGTTCAGCTTCTTCATTGCCAGTACTCTTCTGAGCTGCTCTCTTAGCCTTTTTCCGGACTTTCTTTTTCTGGTTCTTAGTGAGGCCGGTATAAGATCCCTTAACATCTTTAGAAGCCTCAGACGAAATCTTACCTTTGTTTGACGCTGGAACAAGGGGTGCTCCCGACATTTTAGGGTCTTTAGATGGATCTATCATTGAATGAAGCAATATGTTCTCTGGCTTCAAGTCTGTGTGTATGATTGACAGTTGGCGGTGCAGATAGTCCAATCCCACTAAAGTATGGTAGCAAATTTCTTTAACCATGTGAATAGGAATGCCTTTATAGTCTGAATACTTAATTAATGTCAAAAGATTGTCTCCTAAGTATTCAAAAACCATACAAACGTGCTGCCCATTTGGTCCCGAATGCTTAAAGTGATCCAAAAGCTTCACAACACATTTCTTGTCTTCTGGGTCACCCTCAGCAATCTGTTTTAAGATAGTGATTTCATCCATTGCTGCTTCAGAATAGTGTTGTGCACTCTTTTGAACCTTCAGGGCTACATACATCTATCACCATAAACAAATAAACGAAAAATATAAGAAAAACAAAATAGAGCATTCCCTTTTCAATCATGTTAGCAGCAAGCTTAGAATGCTAAGCAAGATAAATAGTTAATTGGATGTGGATGGCCCCCCCTCCCTCAATCCCCAACACAAACCGACAAAGGTAATGAGGGGCAGGGCCTGAGTGCACACAACTGTTTCTTCCCATAAAATATATCACATGCTAGAACGAATATTTCGGCAAGGGAACTTTCAAAAACGGGTATACCTTCATATTTTTCTTGAATCCTAAGTGTATGTTTGTCTAACATCCCTCAATAATAATAAAAACAAATAGTCATTGCATTTCCATGAATTTCAACTGATACACACTTATACATCACATCAAATCTCTTTTGTGTTTTGTCCCAATCACTCTAGATTTCTTTTTCCAAATTCTTTATATGTCAATTATATATACAGTCTACAGAAAATCCATCAATAGACACCTGAAATCGCATCTATGATAAACCTTTGTTTTCCTTCCTTATCATTCTAAATGAGAGCAATTCAAATTGTTCTAACCTTTTCCCAATCTCTTGCAGGTGTTAACTTGTTAAAGGAATGACTACATGGAAAACTATACCAATGAGCACAAACTCATCTTTCACTCAAATTATGTCAAGAGCCAAACATAAAAACTTACTTTATTTAGCCCGATATAAAGGACCAAAATATCAGTACACACACTCGCAAGAATTTATTTCCTTTTGCACGCACAAAAGGAAACATATGAGGGGCCATTCAGGTTCAAATGTGTCAGATTTAATTGTAACGTCTGTGAAGAATCAGCGTATTTAGGTGAACTTCACACCACCAAAAAAAGAGAGGGAAACCATATTGAACCAGAGTACCGGAACAAAACAGGAAGTCTGAGAATCAACAGAAAATACCACAGTACCAGAACACACTCTCGGATTGAAATACTAAACCATAATCAAACATACAATTACTCGAGAAAGATGGAAATCTGAGAAGAAGTAGATGGAGGAGACATACAGATTTCTGAGTGTCCCATCCCAGCCAAACAGTGGAGAAATGGCCCCATCCGAGCTTGCTCTGAACAACATATCTTCCGTGCTTGAAGGTATCGCCGACCCGAACGGCATGATACCCTCCTTTTCTATAGTCCTCTGTCCCCTCGTCCTCCGAAGTATAGTCACTGGTATCGCTCCGATCGCCGCCATTCCTGTCCGCCGCCGACATCTACCAATCAAAAACACTGGAAACCGGAGGTCGGAATGAGATCGCCGAATACAGAAAAAAGAGCTCGATGTCTGCACAGTACTACTCGGCCTGAGAGAGGAGAGAGAATAGTTAGGGTTTATTAATTTAAGAGTAATTGTTTTAGTATTTTTAATTTTTTTTTTATTTTATTTTTGTGAAAGTAGAATCCGCCAATCTACATATTTCGCAGTTTTTATTTTATTTTTGTTTAATATTTAAAAAATTGCGTCCCCAGGAGCATAGCCGAGTGGTAAGACCTGTGATGATGTGGGTGTAATTCCCCGGCGACGCAGGGTTCGAATCTCGGGTGGGACAAATTTTTCATTGAAATATTATGAAGATTTGTCCTGGGGTTCGACCTGTTGGCTCTCTCGCACAGGTATCTGCTACTCGGGCACATTCCTCGATTTACATCCTACCCGATCGAGGGACCTCCGATCGGGTGGGGGTGGAGTTTCTCGTCTCTCCTCCTTATCAAAAAAAAATATTTAAAAAATTGCTTTGTGTACCCGTGGGCCGTTAGAGCATTTCTAATATAGCTCATTTGGGTGCATTGGTCCTAGAGAGGGGTGTAAACGAATCGAATCGAGTCGAATATCTGGCTATTTGATTTATATTCATATGCATATTCAAGTATTCATATTCGTATTCGTATTCATTTGAATATTAAATTTTGATTCGTATTCGTATTCGTCGAATATTCGAATATTTGTTCGAATATTCGAATACCCCTCACCTAGAGTATTGGTCAATTTTCTTTATAATTTCTAAAAAAAATTGACTATTAATTTGGAAGGAAGAAAATATATGATAAAAATCCAAAAATTAATTAAAATATAAAATAAACAATATATATTGTGTCATTTTATCATAAAAATATTAAAATTTTCAATTATAATAAACAAAAGATAATTAATTAAAAAATAAAATGTAAAAAATATTGTATATCATTATATTATATTATTTTATATTAAAAAATTAAAAAAATACAAAATATTTATTAAAAATTATATATTATAAATATATATATATATATAAATATTCGAATTGAACTATTCGTATAAAATTCGAATCGAATAATACATTATTCATATTCGTATTCGTAAATATTCGAATACAAAAAAATATTTGTATTCGTATTCATATTCGTTTTTTCGAATACGAATCATCAAAAATCGAATCGAATCACGAATCGAGTCAAAAAAGTTCGATTCGTTTACATTCCTAATTAGTCCGAGTGAAATGGACTTAGGCAGTAAAAAAAGAAAAAAATAGTGTTGGGGCAAACATATAAAAGGTGGGCATGCCCTCACGCCTAAATTCACTATTCATGTTAGCTTTCTTATTTTTTTATTAAGTTAGTAATCTTTTTATTAAAGTACTAGTCTCAACACCCGTGCGATGCACTGAAGAGTTTTAGCTAACATTGTTATTATGTAAAATTTAATATATTAAAAAATTAATGTACGATGTTTATACTCCATCAATTTGGTGTTGAAGTTTATAAGACGTTAGTAATTTTTGTAATACGCTATTAGTTAGAGTTGTATTGTTTCAAATATTAGTATTATTTTTTAAGCTTTTTTTTATTTCACAAAAGTATGTTATTTCAATTCTAAATAAATAAATTTAAATTGTTGTGTGAAGACAGATAATGATAATAGTTAATTCACCGTTAAAAAATTTGAAACACTTCATTGTAAACTACATTTTTTGTTCTATTGGTAAGCTTTCCACTTTCGTCACAGAGTAAAGATTTCAACCCGGCTCTCGATGTGACTCTCGACACCGCAGCATAGAGTTGTCAAAGTAATTGTCTTCGTTGGAAAGTAAACGAAAACTTTGCATCAGACGGCGTCAAGTAATTTGAGGGACAAAGAATAATTCCCCAACTGTTTTTCCTCTCAATACTTTTGCCTGGATGACATAATTACTGAGTTTTGTTAAAACCAACCGCGTTCCAAGTATTGTAATAACTACCGCGTTCAATTGCAAAGACCATTGGAATGATTGATATTCCGCAAAAGTATTATAAGGACACCAACATTACCTACAAAAATAAAATACAAAGAATTAATTAACAATAAGATATTAAAAACGTGTTATTTATAAGATTATGATTAATCAAAATACTTATTAAAACCTCGTACACATAGAGATGCGATTTAGGGCGAAAACAAATACTAACCTATAATATCTATTGATGGTTTGTACATCTGAAACACTTGATGGGGTTTAGATCAACTAAATGTATTTGTTCAAACATACTAAGTCCACGGTCGATCAGCGCAATGGAATCAGAACTCAGGTAAATTATTTCGCCCGTATCATAAATGGACGCCCTAATCGTTAATTTCATCCAGTTCGTTCAGAATTGGCGCTAAAATTGATAGTGGCTTGTCCATGCAAAAAACGAATATCAACACAATGTGTTCATTATGAGAAGGGAATGTTGCTTGAACAATTGATTTTATAAAATTATCGGACTAAGTTATCAAAAACTATTCATGAATATCATCTATATAGGCTTCTCCCGTCGTTGTCATCGCAAAAAGTACCATCCCCAACAACAGATATTCAATCAAAAAGCACTTGTAGCATAAAGTAATTATTTCAATTGTCAATATTTTGCAGCCTCAAATTCTTCGTTAAATGCAAAACTTTACAATCGCTCCATATGTTAGAATAATTAATCGTGGCATGAACAAAAATATTCGAGCTAGAATTTCTAATATGTGGATAGTTACTGCACCCGTGCGATGTACAAAGAGTTTTAAATTGTACCTAATGACAAATGTTTTGGTCACTTTCGAAACTGCAACATACTCTTCAAAACTATATTAACGTTGGACAATATAAATCTTATCGCCAGAATTTTTTCCCCCAATACTTTCGTCTTTATGACATAATTACCAAATTTTGTTATAATTACCAAGTTCATTTGCACAACCTATTAGAAAAATCGATATTCCGCAAAATTATTATCCGAAACACCAACCTTACCAACAAAAATAAAATACAAAAAATTAATCAACAAAATAGATATTAAAAAACTTTTTATTTATAAAATTACGATTTACCTAAATACTTATTAAAACTTTCTACACATAGAGATGCGATTTACTTTCTGAATTACTGACAGCATTTGTTAAAACATACTAAGTCCACGGTCGATCAGTGCAATTGAATCAGAACTCGGGTAGATTATTTCGCCCGTAGCACACATGGACGCCATAATCGTTAATTCCATCAACTTCATTCAGAGTTGGCTCTAAAATTGCTCGTTGGTCGTGCTTGCAAAAAACGAATATCGACAATGTATTCATGATAAGAATGGAATGTTGCTTGAACATTGATTTTATAAAATTATAGGACTAAGTTATCAAAAACTTTTCATGAATACTTGTAACATGTTTTCTCCCGTCGTTGTCATCGCCAAGACTATCATCCCCAACATAAGAAATTCAATCAAAACTCATAGAATAAGGTAATAATTTCAATTCTCAATATTTTGAAGCCTCATATTTTTCGAAATACGCAAAATTTTGCAATCACTCCATATCTTAGAATAATTAATCGTGGCATGAACAAAAATATTCGAGCTAAAATATTCGAGCTTTATGGGGTTTAAAAACTCAACTGAATGTATTTGTTCAAACATACTACTTCAACGTTCGATCAGCGCAATAGAATCAGAACTCTGGTAGATTCTTTCATCCGTATCATACATGGACGCCATAATCGTTAATTTCATCCAGTTCGTTCAGAGTTGACGCTAAAATTGCTAGTTGCTCGTCCTTGCAAAAAACGAATATCAACAATGTTTTCATGAAGATAATGGAATGTTGCTTGAACCATTGATTTTATAAAATTATCGGACTAAGTTATCCAAAACTTATCATGTATATCTATATAGGCTTCTCCCGTCGTTGTAATAACCAAGAGTACCATCCCCAACAGCAGATATTCGATCAAAAAACACTCGTAGCATAATGTAATCATTTCAATTTTCAATATTTTGCAGCCTCATATTTTTCGTAAAACGCAAAACTTTACAATCACTCAATATTTTAGAATAATTAATCGTGGCATGAACAAAAATATTCGAGCTAGAATTTGTAGTATGTGGATAATTACTGCACCCGTGCGATGCACATAGAGTTTTAAATTTTATCTAATGACAAATGTTTTGGTTACTCTCGAAACTACAACATACTCTTCAAAACTATACTAACGTTGGACAAAGACCGACCTTTACATTTATTAATCGACAATATAAATCTTATCGCCAGAATTATTTTCTTCCAATACTTTCGTCTTGATGACATAATTACCAAGTTTTGTTATAATTACCGCGTTCAATTCCACAAACTATTGGAAAGATCGATATTCCGCAAAAGTATTATCGGGACACCAACCTCAACAACAAAAATAAAATACAAAGAATTAATCAACAATAAAATATTAAAAAATGTTTTTTTATAAAATTGAAACTAAATAAAATACTTATTAAAACTTTGTACACATAGAGATGTGATTTATTTCTGGACGGAACGGGATTCTCCAAATCTCACCCCGTCATGTCCCGTGATATTCCCACCTTTACTAATCGCAGAATAAAAGCTTTTACCCGGCCATGTTGATCACTCTCAAAACAGCAACATAAAATTTTCAATGTGTAAATATCGCCCTCTTAAAAATATACTATCGTTGGAAAAAGACTGACTCTGATATTTATTAATCCTTGAACAAAGACTGCATTGACCTTTATTAATCGACAATATAAATCTTGTCTCCAAAAATTTTTCCCTCAATACTTTCGTCTCGATAACATAATTACCATGTTTTGTTATAATTATCGAGTTCAATTGCAAAGACTATTAGAAGAATCGATATTCCGCAAAAGTGTTATCCGGAATACCAACCTTACTAACAAAAATAAAATACAAAGAAATAATCAACAAAACAGATATTAAAAACCTTTCTATTCATAAAATTAGGATTAACCAAAATACTTATTAAAACTTTTTACACATAGAGATGCGATTTACTTTCTGAATTAATGAAGGCATTTGCTAAAACATACTGAGTTCACGGTCGATCAGCGCAATAGAATAAGAACTCAGGTAGATTATTTCGCCTGTATCATACATGGACGCCATAATTGTTAATTGCATCCACTTCATTTAGAGTTGACGCTAAAATTGCTTGTTGCTCGTTGCTCTTTGCTCGTGTTTGCATTAAACGAATATCGAAAATGTATTCATGATAAGAATAGAATGTTGCTTGAACATTGATTTTATAAAATAATCGGACTAAGTTATCAAAAACTTTTCATGAATATCTATATAGACTTCTTCCGTCTGTTATCGCCAAGAGTATCATCTCAAACATCAGAAATTCAATCAAAAACACTCGTAGAATAAAGTAATCATTTTTACCTAATGACAAATGTTTTGGTTGCTCTCAAAACTGCAACATACAATTGTTGACAAAAACTGAGCTTGACATTTATTAATCGTTGACAAAGACAGACTTTGACATTTATTAATCGACAATATAAATCTTATCGCCTTAATTTTTTTTCCCAATACTTTCATCTCGATGACATAATTACCAAGTTTTTTTATAATTACAACGTTCAATTGTACAGACTATTGGAATGATCGATATTCCGCAAAAGTATTATCGAGACACCAACCTAACCAACAAAAATAAAATACATAAAAATAATCAACAATATAAATCTTATCGCCTTAATTTTTTCTCCCAGTACTTTCATCTCGATGACATAATTACCAAGTTTTTTTATAATTACAACGTTCAATTGTACAAACTATTGAAATGATCGATATTCCGCAAAAGTATTATCGAGACACCAACCTAACCAACAAAAATAAAATACATAAAAATAATCAACAAAATAAATATTAAAAAACTTTTTATTTATAAAATTTGGACTAACCAAAATACTTATTAAAACTTTGTACACATAGAGATGTGATTTATTTTTTGAATTACTGAAGACATTTGTTAAAACATACTAAGTCCACGGTGGATCAGCCCAATAGAATTAGAACTCAGGTAGATTCTTTCGTCCTTATCATACATGGACGCCATAATTGTTAATTTTATCCACTTCGTTCAGAGTTGACGCTAAAATTGCTAGTTGTTCGTCCTTGCAAAAACGAATATCAACAATTATTCATGATGAGGAGGGAATGTTGCTTAAACCATAGATTTTATAAAATTATAGGACTAAGCTATTAAAAACATTTTCATGAATATCTATATAGGTTTTTCCCGTCGTCGTTGTCATCGCCAAGAGTACTATCCCCAACATCCGTCCAAATCTCCTAATAATTAATTATCTTTATTAGTATTATAAAAAAATAGCATTTCGACATAATGATCATTTTAATGAGATGTTTTTTAATGTTAAATCTCTATATTTTTTTGTTCAAAATTATAATTATTAATCTGTACGTAGCTATCTTCAGAGCATGATACTTCAATCACTTCAATCTATCCAGCATACAAATTAATGAAATTAATGTAAAACATAAAATTATGTTACATTACCATTATAAATATTGAAATTAAATTGAAAGAGTATTGAAATCGTATCGTCCCGTCAAGTCTTAATAATATATAAACTACGAAGTCGTCCCACGGCCCTTTGAAATTTCAGGCCATCATTGTATAATAAAGAAAGACAATTCAAAACAATAGTCAGTTACTTGTTCAATTATTGGAAGAGATACAATTAAAGATATTAAAAATAAACATTTGATAGGTGAAAAACCATATTACTGACTATACTCGATGACCTCGTCGATATGATTATAAACAGTGAGACGGGTTGCATTAAATGTGTTACAAAGAACAAACTTATTGTAATAATGATGTTAAATATGAATTTAAAATAAACATAAATTAAATAAGAAAAACAAAAAAAATTAGAGGAATGAGATAAAATTATAAAATGCATAAATCAAAATAATTAACTGCAAAAAAGAAAAATATTAGACAATGAGATAAAAATACCTAAAGTCCATTTTGCAGAAATAATTACCTTAATAGCTGCAAAAAAATCAAAAAATATTTAAAATTATATTATATGTAAAAAGATTTTATCGTATTTGTATTAAAAATAAAATCATAATCATAAATAATAATTCAAATTGTGAAATAATTATAACAAAATTTAAAAATAAATAATATGTTTAGTTGATTAAAATAAGGAATAGATTTACCACACTTAAAATTAATAATATTATTGATATATGGGAGAAGAACTTAGAAGTCAATAAATCAATATCTTTTACTTCTGGTAATTAAAGATTTATTTTAATAATTTTAAATTCGATTGATTAATTATAAAAAGTAGTACAATTATTCATACTTATTTACTTTATATAATCAAAGAAAACTTTTGTTAGAATTATTCCTAATTTAAATTGTAATTATATTTAAAATTTAAAAATACTCTTGCAACTTAAATATACAATATGATGATAAATAATTCGACTTAATTTACTAAATGAATTAATTAAATTGTCCTTATGTTCTGATATTTCGGTAATTAAAGATTTATTTTAATAATTTTAAATGCAATTGATTATTTATTAAAGGTAGTACAATTAATTATATTTATTTACTTCCTATAATCAAGAAATAGTTCTGATATTTCGGTAATTAAAGATTTATTTTAATAATTTTAAATGCGATTGATTATTTATTAAAAGTAGTACAATTAATTATATTTATTTACTTCCTATAATCAAGGAATAATAACGTTACAACTTTGAATTGGTCTATATTTACCAATAATTTTTTAGGACTGTTGTAATTAAGTAATGATTTTAAATTAGTTCATTTAATAAATATTAAGTTAAAATAAAATTAAAATAAAAAGATTAAGTCAATAATGTTTTATTATTTTCTAATTTTTAATTAAGTAAAAGAAAATTATTAAACTTCCTAAGAGAAAAAAAAGAAAAAAAATGATCGCAAGAAAAGAGTTCATACTTTATTAATTAATAAAGAAGAATTGATACAAATAAATTAATATCATTATAATAAAAATAAACTAATATAAGAGGACAATAATACTATAAATGGGTTTTACCCGAGTAAAATTTATTTTGCTTAAATGAGTTTTAACAATCAAAGGATATGTTCATCGTTATATACAAATCTTTTTGCAGATCAAGAGGGAGATTAAGATTTTACAGAGTCTTTGTGGTGGGCCAAATATTGTGAAGCTGCTTGATGTTGTAAGGGATCAACAATCGAAGAGTACTCCAAGCCTTGTCTTTGAACATGTGAACAACACTGACTTTAAAGCTCGCTTTTCGGACTTTGATATCAGATATTATATTTTTGAGTACTGCAATTGGAAAAATATAAAATTTCAAATTCATGAAAAGCATAAAAAACAATAATCGAATTAAAAAAATAGAACATTTGATAACTTGCAAAAATAAACACTTACTATTAGTAATCCAAAATCGCATATTTAAATTCATATCTGCAAAAGACAAAAACGATGTAATTAAACATAAATTAAATTATAGTAATTTAAAATCGATGTAATTAAACATAAATTAAATTATAGTAATTTAAAATAACATACAAATTATGCTTGAAAAAAAATACACGAAAGTGAAATAGTTTAGAAAGTAAATAAATATAAAAATGTGTACCTTGATAGCTACAAAAAAAACCAAAATAGTAGACGCAAAACAAAGAATAGAAATGCAAAATAGAAAATAGCTTGGTAGCTTCAAAAAAAACAAAAAACGAAAAAATATAGCATAAAAAAACGACAAATGTAATTAGAAATGCAAAAAAAAAATGTTTGAATCTACCTTGTCACCTGCAAAAGAAAAAAACATTCACAATAATAATTATAATAATAGTATAAGAATAATAGTATAAGAAAATAAAAAAAAGATGCATATGAGTTGAGATGAGTGAAGATGGACAGCCTTTTATAGGAGTAGATTTGGAATAGGGTTTGTATAAAACTGGTAATTTTGATATTTTATTATTTAATCAATAACTGAAATATGACAATTAAATTCAAATCATGCTTAATTATAGGAACAAATAATAAGGATAATTATGTTTATATAAAAATTCGAATAAATAATAATATAATATACAGATTCTATTCCGTAGTTGACCTATAATTAACGAAATGATTTTAATTAATTAGTGTAAGCAAGGAATTGTTTTTAATTAAATAACGCGATTAAGGAATGATTTTTTAATTAAATTACTTAATTTAAATATCCGGGATTAAGGAATGATTTTTAATTAAATTACTTAATTTAAATATCCGGTTAATATATAAATATTAAATTTACGCTAATTAAAAAGATCGAAACCATTTATTTCTTAATTATTTATTTAAGTTGTAATTAATAAATTAAACGGACGATTAGGATTAAGTTTTATAGTGTGAACATATTTTAAATCTAACGGTGGATAGATAGTCCACGGGTGACATTTCTAGCTGAATTATATTATGTATGATTATAGTTCACGTAGCTTTTTTATTTTTTTATTAAGTTATTAATTTTTTATTAAAGTAATATATTTTTACAGTATTAAATATTTTTAAAAAATACATTATTAATTATTTTGATATTAACCTTAACAAATATAACAAATACAATATTACTTAACGTTAACAAATATTTAACAATTACATTTATTAATTATAATTTAGTGTTACTAAATATTTTTTTATATTAATCTTAACAAATATAACAAATACAATTTTACTTAACGTTAACAAATATTTAACAATTACAGTTATTATTTAGTGTTATTAAATATTTTAATATTAACCTTAACAAATATAACAAATACAATCTTACTTAACTTTAACAATTACAGTTATTATTTAGTGTTACTAAATATTTTGATATTAACCTTAACAAATATAACAAATACAATCTTACTTAACGTTAACAAATATCAAATATTCAAATATAACAAATACAATTTTACTTAACATTAACAAATATCAAATATAACAAATACAATTTTACTTAACGTTAACAAATATTTAACAATTACAGTTATTATTTAGTATTACTAAATATTCTGATATTAAAATATATACAATTTTACTTAACGTTAACAAATATCTTTTATACTAATAATATTTTGTAAAAAATTGATCGTTGCTTAAATTTACTTTTATACTAATAATATTTTGTAAAAAATTGATTACTGCTTAACGCTTTTAAAATTATTTAATTAAACTAAAATTAAATTATAAAATTTATCATTTTATTGTTAATAAAATAATAATAAAAATAAAATAGTATTTAAATGAGTCCACAAAAAGTATAAAAGTGGGCTTTGCATTGGAGTGAATTGCCTACTTTTTTCATTTGCCTACATTTATATGATATGTCAATAAACAAGCCCACAAAAAGTATAAAATGAGCTTGGTGCATTAGAGATGCTTTTATACCCTGGCTCAATGACACAGTAACATCATGTGATTGAACAAAGTGGTATATGAGTTCACATAAATAATTCCTCGCATTCTCAAACAAACTGAAAAAACTAAAAAATTAGAATATAAAAAAAATGTTTGATAAGTTTTATAAACTATATCTAAAATTATAGTATATAAAAAAAATTAAAAACACACATCATTCTTAATTTATTTTTTTCAAATCTTATAAATTTTTTATATTTATCCTAAAAATGTAAAATGATCATCAAAATTATTTTTATTTATTTACAAAATTTATAAGTTCATATATTTTTTATACAAATAATTTAAGTAACTTATAAATTAAAATTTCTTAAAATAACATATACTAATATCTAACGACTTATGAGATTTTTTTTACTTTTAAAATTTAAAGGTATTTAATTCGGATTTTAAAATTCTATCAAAATCTTAAATATTCAATACAGATTTTTAAAAAATTTATTGGTATTCAAAAGTAATTTTAAAACTTTATGAATTTCTTTTGACTTTAACCCAAAAATATAAAATAATTTCAATCTTTGAAATTTTTCGTAAATAAATGAGATTTATAGAATATTTATTTTAATTGACTAAATTATTATTAAAATATAATAAAATTTTAAAAATATATAAATAAATATAATAGAGTTAGACAGGTTGAAAAAAATAAAAAAAATTAAAACATAATTTATTTTTTATATGTTTGATATATATATATATAGTAAAATTAAAATTATTAAATAAATTATTTTAAAAAAATAATAATATATTTTTTAAATTTTTTGTGATTTAAAAATAATATATATATATATTATTTTTAAATCACAAAAAATAATCATCTTTTTTAAATAACTTAATAAATAAATTATATATATCTATAAATTTTATTTACCTCGAAAATTACTAGTTCAAAATTGAATTTGAATCCAAATTTGGAATTTTAATTTTTCTCAATCGGAAAACACTTATAAAATTTCTACAATTTATTTGCAGATATGATTTATAAATTGACTATCAATGAAATTTATTAAAAATCATGTAAATTAAAAAAATGTATTTCAAATTTTTTTTACGTATGAAAATTCATGCTATATAAATTAATTAAAAAAAAGTCTGTCAAATTCAATAAAAATTCATTTAAATTAAGAAATAAAATCAGTCAAACTCTTCATTTCATATAAATTAAGAAATAAAATCAGTCAAACTCTACATAAACTCTATAAATTTTTTAAATCTATGAAATTTCATCATTTCATATAAATTAAGAAATAAAATCAGTCAAACTCTACATAAACTCTGTAAATTTTCTAAATCTATGAAATTTCATAGATTTTTTAAAATTCAAAAACAAAACTAATGAAATCTCAATTGAATACACTACCAACTAAATATTATTAAATAACTATGCACATAAAATAATTAAATTTTATTTTATTAGTTTATTATTGTTTATTTTAAATAAAATTATGTTGGATTGCAATAACATATACTAAAAAAGTAGTACTATAAATTAGATAGATTGATGTATAAACTTCATTAAAAAGTTGGTATATACCAATACTTATATCATACTCAGGGAAGTACAACATAAATAGTACTCTCGCCTTTTAAAATATAAAAAATTCAATAAAATCATCATTTAATAATTGAGAAATCTTCCTTTCAAAAAAAATTTATTATAAACATTAAATTAGGATACTAATAAATATATTAACATAGATAATGAATATTTATCTACAAATATATGAAGATACTATTGGGTGTACAATTAGAATAATTTTCTTAGGAACAAAATATAAATTACCGTATATACATGTGTGTACTATGGTTTAAAAATATGTATAGCATTATTTATTGTACCGAATACACCATATTTTGAAGTTGGTGTGATAGACCGTATACTTACATTAATTTAGTAGTATACCGACATAATTGATCTATGATTTTATATAAATTGGTTGAAAAAATATTAACCAATTCTCACCTAATATCTATTTTTTTTTTATTTATATACATTGAATTAGTTTTTTTTTCATGTTTTTGTTTATTTAAAATAATTATCAAATAATTACAATCACATATAACTTTACAAATAATGTTTACATGAATCAACCATTCATAACATTAATAAAATATTATACTTATTAATTAAATTTTGAAAAAAAAACTCATAAAATACATTTCTCAAACATGTCTTGCAACAACTTTTTCAATGAGAGTGGTAAGCCACTAATCAAAGAGGTGGGCCGTCATACATCAAAAGTAATAAAGCAACTATGAATTGAAACACAAATTATTATTCTTGCTATTTACTTTTAAAATTCAATTTTATTTCTAAATTTTTTCTTTTACTCACAACCAATTTGTTGATACCAGAGTAGCAGAATTTATATTTTAGTTCAAAGAAAAACTTAAGAGAGAGTAAACACGACATCTCACATGTAAACTTGATTTTATTCAATTCTACTCGTAGAATTAGTGTCACCTTCGGACATGCAAATCGATAATAATTTTATTGATTGAAAGACTTATTAATGTGTTTGATCGATAATTTTATTGATTGAAAGATTCATTTTTAATCGGTAATACTTTAAACAATCTAGTTATGAGAAAGTAATTCAGCTTGTATTTGAATATATAGTAATAAGTATATACCTTAATTAACACGTTAACACATCATAAATGTTTAGAATTTTTCACCATACACCAAGCATGCATGCATGCATGCACGCACGTACTAGCTACTAGCCCAATTGTAAGCCTAGAACGAAAATATACTGTATATGTGTCGGCAGACAATTTTTCTTTTTTTAATTCCAATCAATATCATATATATATAAATTTGGGTAGTTTAGCATTGTTGACTTTTTAATAAAAACATAGTATAAATTTCCAAACCCTAGATAAAAAAAACAAAACAATTTTGGATGCATGTGTGCGTCAATCTAATCCAGAGAATAACAAATCTGTTTAAAAGCTCTTGAATTTTCTTCAAATAGAGGAACGAAAACGTCGATGCTTCCATCTCCCACGAAGGACGGGAGAAGAAACAACATTCCTTCCGTCGGAGAGAAGGATGGCATGAAGATATATGGACATCCACTTCCAAGATCAAGATCATAAAACGGAAACCTCAGCCAGCTATCCACCTCCAAATCTGGCCACAATATCGACTCTTCAGTATCTGCCACCGCATTGGGAACAAGGTCTTCTCGTCCCGCCTTGTGGGTAGCAAAGTCGATAAACGACTTGAAATACTCGTCGTTCACATTAATGATTGCTTCATGCAAAATCTCAGCCGCGTAAGAAAGAGGTTTGCTTAGAAGGTCTTCAACTCTAGCTCTCGCGAAAGCCCACAAAACTAGGTTGCCAAAATACTCATTCGGCACCTTAGGGTTTAGCCGTGCACGACCGTCCACGGAGACCTTAACTTGGGTCGTCTCGTTCCCATTCAATCCTCGAGCCTTGGTTATGGCTCTCCAAAGATGAGCCACAAGGCTCTCGAACGTGCTATAGGGTTTCTTAGTTCCGGAAGCCCTAGCCTTGAGCTTTGAAATGAACTCGGCGTCGTAGTGAACTTTATACGTCACGATATCATCCACGCCGTTGCTAATAAGAGGGTACGCCTTCTTGAAGTTCTTGCTAACATACTCCACTCCTACGTGCTCGAAATCGAACTTGGGAGGGTTTCGAGGGGAGAATATCGTCCGGTCGTGAAGGGGTAGCGGGTTGATCTCGAGCCCACGACAAGCCCGGCCCCACGCGACCAATAAGTTGCTCGTCGCATGCCCATCCGCCACGAGGTGGTGCGAGGTGAAGCCCACCACCATCGAGCCGCACGAGAATCTCGTGACTTGAACTTGAACGAGCTCGGCCACGCCCACCAAATTAGGGTGGAGGCTCAGCAAGGCCGCCGAAGGCCTGAAGGAAACCGATTCGTCGAGGGCTCGATCGACCGAGGCCTCGACGAATCTCACGCCCTCGTCGTTGAGAAGAATAGCGGGCTCTCCTTTGTTATCTTTCCCGAGCCTCCCGGCGCACTCGCGATAAGCAACGAGAGCCCTCCTGAGGCCGAGCTCGATCGAGTTGTTCGGTGGGGTCGGAGGGCGATAGGCGTAAATGACGGCGACGTGTTGGTCGTAGGTGACCTTGTCGAAGATTGATAAGGGCATGCATGTGGGAGGAGGGTTTGCATTGTGGGTGAATAAAGGCTTCACAAGCTTTGAGCTTACTATTCTCACTTTCATTTTTCTTTTTTCTTTTGTTGTTGTTGTGTTGTTAGTATTTTTGTGTGTTTCGTGGAGGCCATACAAGGACGTTTATATACTTGAAAATGTTTGTCCCAGTTTCCAAATAAAAAAATCCAATGTCGTGGTTTTTCTCGCACAGCTGTTTATTGGGCAGGCAGATTAATTATAATTATATATATATTCGGTACACTCTTTGACTTGTGAGTTAAATAATTGAATTATTAATTAATTCTATTATTAGAACTAGTAGTGTCTAGTTCAAACCATTTTGCGACGTGACAACTAGGTTTGGTGAAAAAGATAGGAAAGACAAAGTGGTGTTTTGAGATTTTTTTTAATTGAAGATTTGTACCTAATACGTATAATTAACTTACAATTACTCTCTATGCCCTCAAAATTCAACATAAAGAATGTGACAAAGAAAACATTGTTGTTTATGAATTTGAAAATATTAACTATCCTGAAAATTTAAGTGATTAAAAAAATTGAATAGGCTACCATACCAAAGTTAAGCGTGTTAACTCTAAAATAACTTTTGCATAGGTGACTTTCGAAAAGTGTCCAAAATGCGCACGAGTGAATAAAAAATGCACTGAAAAAGATACATGTTTGTACAGTGAGAGCAGAATATCACTTCTGACTAACGACAGTCATTAATTAATAAAATAATTGTCCCTTATGTGGCCCATATATTATTTATAATAAATGAGTTATGTGAAAAAATAATTATATAAATGTAAATAAATGTGTACCATATAGATACACGGTTAAAAAAAAAACTTTACACTTATAAATGAGCAAACTTTTAAAGACAACCAAACAATAAAAGTAAGTAAAATTTTAAAGTACATATCAACTATAGAGAGGCTCAAATCATTTTTTAAAAATTAAGTTAAATTAACAATAACAATGCAATGATATGATATAATTTTATGTTTGAATGGTCAAATTATAATAGGGTTGTGATTAAAGGTATACTCGACGTCCTCATCACCTCTCAATAAATTAAATTATCTCATTTTTTGTTAAAATTATTCTATTTGTCCAAAAATAGTTGTCATTATTATGTATAAATTACAAAAAAAGTATAACAACGAATCATAATTTTTTTTAATAAATATGTATAAATAAGGAAATATTCTTATATATATGACTGATTAGTTCAACACATCAATTGATTGATACCTAGTGTTTTACTTAATAACTGCTAAGGTCAAAGTATATCTCATTAAAAAGTAAAATTTTCATTTCATTTCAATATACATACTTTTTTGATTATTTAAAAAAAGGCACTAGAAAATATAAAATAATTATTCTTATTTCTTCATTCGAAAATAAAAATTTATTTAAATTTTTTTACTATTTTTTAAAATTTTAAATTTGCAAACGGTACACTTTAATTTATAAATTAAAAAAATATATACTTCTTCTCAACCAAATTAATAGTCACACTTCCTTGTATTTTGCAAAGGAAGTGTGAATATTAGTCTGAAGGGGAGGAAATATTATATAAAATACTATTTTTTTGTTAAAAAAATAATAAATCAAAATATTATTTTTCTTTAATTTTAATATTGGAACACAAGATTCTATTTAGGCGAGGAGTTTATCCAAGAATGTATTTAGATAAATTAATTAATTATTTTATTAATTTAAAAATATTTTTATCTCTAAGTGTTTTGTCAATATAACAATAATTCTTAATACATTTTTACCTCTGTTATTTTTTACTTTTTCACAAAAAAATAAAAAGTAAAAAAAAAATATTTAAATTACTATATTATGACTTATGAGTAAAAGTTGAACAAGTAAATTAAAACTTAAAGATTAATTGTACTTTTAAACAAAAAATAAGATTTTTTAAAACAATATGTTTCTTATTACAAAACATTCAAGTAAAGAAAATGTATTTTTTTATTTTAGGTTGGAAAAATTATAGTACTAGTATATAGTAATTTTTTTTTTTTAGGATGGAAGAATTAAAATAGTAATATATATCTTTAAGGTCATTCAATTCACATTGACAATCAATACTCGAAATTGTCTTTAAAAATAATAATAAAATAATATAAAATTAATTAAGAAAATCATACAATGATTTCAACGACAATAGAGAATTGATCATTCATAATTTTCTATTTATTTTTATTTTATACTGCCTCAATATTAGATGAATAATCATATTTTCTTTAAATTTTACTAAAAAAATGTGACAATTTATAATGAACAGAGAAAATATTAAAATTTACACTTGCTCCAGTTGCACGAAATGTTTTATTATAATTATTTTAATATTTATGCACATATATTGGTATATAAAATTTAAAATAGAAAATAAAATAAATAAATAATTAATTTTTCTAACAAAATGGTTTAAAATTTTAATTCAAAATGAAAAAATTATATAATACATAATATACATAAATTACTCAAAATAAATTGATTTAAAGACAATAGATGAAATGTGATAATTTACTAGACCTCAAAAACATTAATAAAACATTAATAATAATCCATATATGAGATTGTATTAAAAATTAATGCACATACATTATTTCAATTATTATTACCATTATGATTAACTAAAATAAAATTTTTAATTAAATTTACAATAATTATAAAATAATAAATTAAATGATAAAAAAATGTATATATTAAATTAATGTATTTATTAATTTTTTATTGATTATAAATGATGAAATAGTGTGAATGAAAAATAAAATGTAGTGATATGATTTGTCCATGTATACAATTTACTTTTTGTTTGAATATATTATAGATAGATTCCATTTATCTCAAAAATATATTCATACTTTATTTGATATAAAGAAAAAAAAATGTAGTTTTTTTAACTAAACAATTAAGCTTGAATGTAAACTTTAACAAATAAATAAAAATGTAAAAGTAAAATTATATTTAAAATAAAATAAAAAATTAAATAAATGACATATTTTTTTCAATTGCATGCATGTTATTATAGAAAGTTCAAATAAAAAAAAATCTTATTTACCATTGACAAGATGTTTTTGAAATAAAAATGTTATTATAGAAAGTTCAAATAAAGAAAAATTTTATTTACCATTGACAAGATGTTTTGAAATAAAAGGAATATATCTTTAAGGTTATATTATTTTCATTGAAAATCAATTATTCTTATTGTTTTTTAAAATAATAATAAAATGTACTTTTTTTATCCAATAGCAATACAAATATTTACACAAATATTGCTCGTGGACATATGATTTATAAAATTAACAAGAAAAAGGTAATACAAGAATTTCAACAAAGATTTAAAGTTGATCATTGAAATTTATTTATTTATTTTTATTTTATATTATATTCATACTTTGACAATAAGATTTAGAAAAATTTTACTTTAAGATTTTTGAACAAAAACTAAATGACAAATTAAAGTATAAAAATTAGATGAAAAATTAAGGTTATAATTGTATTTTATATTAAAAACATATAATTTTTTTAAATTGTTGCTCTCTTATGTGCTACTAGTAGATGATGTGGGAAACACTGAATATCTTGTGTCTATCGTGAACTTCTCGCTGCACTGGTTTACTTTATTTGACTCGAGAGGAACACGAGAATACAGGAAACTCGATCGGTGTCGTCTGGAGTGGTGGTTGCTCTTGCACTTTCTATTATACGGGAGATAATCCTATCTTTAGGACTTTATATTATAAAGTTAAAAATATATTACAGTATTATTTATTTTAAAAGTAAAGTCATTATAATTAAAGTTGAAAAAATAAATTAATATTTAAGAGTATGCATATTTTTATAAAATCTACAAATAAAAAACGTGTCTTTTATTTTAAGTTCAAAAAGTATTATCTCTGTCTCACATAAAATTATTCATTAAATCATTTGTAAATTTACTATTCTTTTATAAATATATGACCATTTTTCTAAATACTAAGAAAAATATTATTTTTTGACTTTTTGATCAAAAACTGAAAAGTATAAATTTAATTTTGAGTTAAAAAGTAAGTGTATAAAGTATGAGTAAAATTTTATTTTAAAGTTTAAAAAATATAAAAGTTTTTTTTAGAGTACTATTATTGTGAAATATTTATTTAGAAAAAGTTATACTGTTATTATGAAATGAAGAAAGTATAATTAAATAAAGGATTATTTACATTTTGCAACCCCATGTATAAGGTTTTTTACACTTTGCAACCTAGTCGGAATTTCGTAACACTTTGCAACCCAAAGTATACGGGTTTTCATTTTGCAACCTGGATCGGAATATTCGATGGAATATTCCGTTTAAGTGGATTTTTTATTAATAAAAACACTTTTGAATGGTTGATTACATATTTAACCCTATGTCAACTCTTTTTATTTTTAATAAAATAAAATTAAAAATGTAATGAAATTTGAGAATGAGGGTTTTATAAATCGCAGAAGAGGATTTCACCCCATTCATTCCATGAACCCTAATTTCAGCACACATCGCGCCTCATCCAATCGACGAAGAAAAGACATGGTGGAATTTTGTCGGTGCGGAAAGGAAGTGGTGAGTTGCACATCCTGGAGTGATTTGAACCCAGGCAGGAAGTATAAAGCATGCAATGAGTTTCGGGTAAGTTATTTAAGTTCTTCTTTTCTACAGGTAATTTCTTCATCTTCGACTGATTTGAACCCAGGAAGTAGGTGTAAAAAACCCCAATTTCTGAGAACCCTAATATTTGTAAAAACCCTCAATTTCTGAAAAACTCTAATTCTGTAAAAACCCAATGTCTGAGAAATCCATTTTTTTGTAAAAATCCCCAATTTCTGATAAACCCTAATTTCTGAGAAACCCTAATTGAGGCTCAATTTTTGATTTTCTGAGTTTCTCATTGTTTTCAAATTTGAAATTTCATGAAATTGCAGAATGGAGGTTGTGAATACTTTGTTTGGGTTGACCCTCCTGCATGTGAAAGATGCCATCAAATTATTCCTGGCCTTTTGAGAAACATCAATTCGAAGGTTGAAGAATTGGAGCAATTGATGAAAGAATTGGAGATGCAGAAGAAAAAATTTGAGGAATTGGAGCAGTTGAAGAAAAAAAGGAATTTGAGGCTGACTATTGTTCTTGTAGCTGTCATTGCCCTTATCTTCTGTTTCTTTAACTAAGTTTATGACTATTTAAGTGTTGTGTATGTGTAATGGATTTAGTGTTATGATTGTGTACTGTAATGTTTTTTGTGCAATGTACTAGATTATGTTTTATGCAATGCAATGCAAGGGATTTTGTGTTATGTTTCTGTGATGTGAATGACTGGGATTTGAGAAACTAAAAGCAACTAAAAGCACTGAAATAGGTAAACATCTAAAAGCACTGAAATTTCTAACAACTAAAAGCACTGAAATAGGTTCTTCATAACAACTAAAATAGGACTTAAGTTCATCAGAAAGCACATGACACAAAATACACAACATCAGAGGACTTGTTCATTACAACTGATGTTACTTAAGATCAAAGAAGTTAACTACATCACAAAGTACTTGAAAACAATTGGTTCACTTGAATTTCTTTTTTGGAACACTTGAAAACATAGGCACGATATCAGCTGAATTCCTAAGTGTGATCAATGATCCACCTAGCCTCTTCAGAAGTTCAGGCTGTGATAATGGTACAAGAGCTTCAACAGGTTGAGATGATGAGAGTCTAGCAGCATCAACAAGAGGGGCAGCCTGTGGAATAGAAGGTTGAGAAGCAGTCACTTTCTTCACTGTTTTTGCAGCCACTTTCTTCCTTGAAATAACAGGCAACTTTTTACTTGGATTGGCTTTAGGAGCATCTGGAGCAGGGGCAACTTCCTTTTTCCTTGGACTCCTCCTCAATGGAATAACTGGATTTGGAGCAGGGGCAGCTTCCTTCTTCCTTGGACTTCTCCTCAATGGAACAGGAGGTTGAGTAGACACTGGTTGTGCAGGTTGATTTGGAGCTGGATTTATGGCTTGATTTGGAACTGGAGTGCTTGACTGTTCATGCCCTTGGCTCTGTGACATCTTTTCATTCTTGGCCTAACAACAAAACAGTAAAGATACTCAGTACACACTAAATCATGTCATTATTTTAAAATGCGCGCATTTTTTTCAAAATAACACTATTGATACCCAGTACACAAAAACCATGTCTAATGCAATTTATTGCAACAATTATTACACAAAACATGTCACCTGCCTTTTTTTTCACAAAAACAGTATTGATACTCAGTACACTAAACATGTCAAATATGCCCATTATTTTCACAAAAATGTCAAAAATGTGAAAAATGAGAAAAATGCGCACTATACTCAAACATACAGAAATTACACAAAATTCCCCCAAAAATGGATAAATGACTGTCCATTCACCAAAAAATGTCAAAAATGCGCATTTTTGCAAAAAAACAGAAGTACATTAAACATGTAAAAAATTTCCAAAAAACTGTAAGTACACTAACCTGTGGACATCCTCTTGCATTGTGGCCAGTTTTCTTGCAACCACTACACCTGGCATCCACAATAACCCTTCTCAGCTTTCCAAACTTGGCAGTGCCCTTTATCTCCCCTGGCTCCAACTTTCTCTTGTGCTTCTTGGGCCTACCTGGCATATTCTGAATTTGAGGAGGAATCAGAGGTAGCCTTTGATCAGGTGGAGGGGAAGGCCATTCATCTTGGTTACTCAGAGGAGTCATGTAGTGGCTGTAGGTTCTCAAGTAAGAAGCTTTAGTGTAGCAGGCAGCAACATACTCTTCTGGCTTGTACCTCATGTAGTTGAGGCATGCTATAACATGGGCACATGGTATGCCACTGATTTGCCACCTTCTGCATCCACATGTTCTTTCTCCAAGATACACAGCAAAGTATTTTTCATTGGGTCCACTCACCTCAAATGCCTTCTCTCCATTCCAGGTAGCAGACCACCCAAATGATTTTACCTTATTTTTATCCAACAACTTCTGTGGATTGGGACACAAAATTTCAGAATGCTTCATCATATCTGCCCTGTTCAATCCCACCCTTTTCATTAGAAGCCTCCTAATGTCTTCTAGCATCCTCAGTATTGGCCTGCTTCTTGCCTTCAAGACCACTGCATTGAAACACTCTGACAGATTATTCACAATCATATCAGTATTATTCATAACAGCCATCACTGTCCTCAAAGAAATCAGAAAGCTCAGAATCTTCTCCAAATGACTGCTCTATCTCACTGTCACCATCATTGATTTCTACTCTAGGATGAGATTCAAAAACCATTTCTTCAACAGCAGGTTGTTCTTCAACAATCATTTCTTCAGTATTTGCAGGATCAACATGATTTCCAACCTCATCACCATCTTCATCAACTACTCTATTGACACTGCTATTTCCAGATCTCACTGATGACATACTGAGCAGAGATTCATCACATGGCTCTCCTTGATAAATAATTGCATTAGGGTCTATCATCTCATGATCTATAAATACTGACACACACTTATCCATGGCAACTAAACAAGGAATTAGCTGAACATCAAAATCAGCTTTAATATGCACCAGCTGTGAGCAATTATCTTTACAATTCGAACTGAAATAATACTTCATAACCCCACAAATATCTAATGCAGATGCCATCCTACTAAAATCTTCAAATCTCAACTCTTCAGAACAGTCGTCAAAGTAATTCACCTTCCCATAAACATAACGGACATTACCTCCTTTGTCTTGACGAAATTTTCCACTGTGATGCACTCTGAGGGTGAACTTCTCATGATTCAAGGGCTCAATCACCAGCGGGGGTGCTGAATCGGGCCGCAAATGCCAGCGCATCTCTCTTTTTGGATTTGGGGATTTCTGGGTTAGGGTTGTTGGCGGAGCTGAGAAATTACTGGAATTTGGGGATTTCTGGGTTAGGGTTTCTGGAATTGGATTTTGAAATTCTGGAAATTAAGAAATTAGGGTTCGTTCAAATTTGGGAATTTTTCAAGGAATTAGGGTTCTTTCCAATTTGGGAATTTTACAGCTTCGGGAATTTGGATTTTGCAGCTAAGGAAGGAGAGAAGTATGTAATGTAATGAATCCCGTTTTTTTTTTCGTTTTTACATATTAATTCAAAAACAATTAATATGGGGTAAGTACATTAATACCCCTCCAGCTCAAATATAAATGTACATCCACACACTTCAATGGAGCGTGGTACTCAATCTCTCGGAATATTCCATCGAATATTCCGATCCAGGTTGCAAAATGAAAACCCGTATACTTTGGGTTGCAAAGTGTTACGAAATTCCGACTAGGTTGCAAAGTGTAAAAAAACCCTATACATGGGGTTGCAAAATGTAATAAACCCTTAAATAAATAATTTTCTCAAAGAGTGGTATATTTTTAAGGTCTTATTATTCTGATTTGACAATCAATAACTCAATTGTCATAAAAATAATAATAAAATAATATAAAATTAATTAAAAAAAAAAAAGTAATAACAGAATTTTGATAAGAAATAATAGTTGACCATTCTTATTTGTTTACTTATTTTTATTTTATATTCTTTTCTTTTTAAAATTGAATTTATACTCTATTTGACAATAAAATTCTAAAAATATTTTACATCTCAACAAATTATGAACAACTTATCCGATCCAATTTTTTTTAAGAAATCATTTTTTGATTTTGCTAACTGGTCATGTTTCACTTTTTCATACGTTGCACCATTTTGCAACATGTTTTGCACTATGGTTATATCGTATGAGCGTTCGTTTTGCTTCTCAAGGCGAGCCCCCGCTAATGTGTATATATATTAGAAATTATCTTGTTACCACTATATATAGTATTATTCTTAGATATTACTCACTCTCTCTCACAAAAAAATTCAACACTTTTTTTAGGTGTTACACAATAGTCAATAGTTGATATATTTCAAAAAAAGAAATAAATAAATATTCTAACTTTTTAATTTTTAAAATACTATTTTACTCTTACTTTATTCACTAACTTTTTAATTTTCAGTCACAACTATATTATCTTTCAACTTAAAAATACATTTTTACCTTTTATTTTTTAATAAAATATTTAAAAATTAAA
The DNA here is from genome assembly GCA_954870475.1 of Euphrasia confusa. Lineage (NCBI taxonomy): Eukaryota > Viridiplantae > Streptophyta > Magnoliopsida > Lamiales > Orobanchaceae > Euphrasia > Euphrasia confusa. Next base: position 11,722,321 of record OX940968.1, on the reverse strand, counting down.
TTTTTTTTTTAATCTCCGTCCACAAAAATATTGAATCTATTGTAAATTTGAGAGAGTACTTCATTTGTCCAAAAGGATATGCATTTTTTTATTATTTTAAGAAAAAATGTCTAATCTAGAGAGAGAGAGGAGGGGAGTATGTATTAACATGAGAATAATATATACAATATAACATATGAAATTTAAATTATAAAATTATGATGTTTATATTACAAAATATTATTTTATATAATATTGTTCAAAATAATTTTTAAAAAGACCATAAAATATTTCAAATAATAAAATTTATAGTCACATTTAAAACTTAACACTGTTTATTATTAAGAAAACAATAATAATATCTAAAGTTGGACTAATTTTCTTTATAATATTGGACTCCAACTTATAATAATTTTGTAAAATTTTAATATTATTTTAATTTATAACTCTGATAATTTATTTAAATAAATTCGTATGGAGCAATCAAAAGTAAGTTTAAGTATATATATATATTTAAATATAAGAATGTATAAAATAAGTTAGTTCCTACTATATTTTTTTTGGCTTCGCTTTGAATTTAACTACAATATAAAGTAAAATAATATTTTATGATTACAATAATTTTTTAATACTGTAATAATTATTAAACTACAAAAATAAATATAAATAGTTTATACATGATGACAATATATATAGTAAGTAAATAAATTTAAATGTTTTAAATTTTTTTCCTGGCTCAATCCAAATCCTAAATCGGCCTCAGTAGTGCTTCTAATTTATAAAAACAATTAAAAATGTCTCTATCTCAAAAAAAAAAAATACATTTCAAGCATTAAATAAAAATATTAAACATAAAAAATTAAAATTAAATAGTAACATTTCAAATAATAATTGATATATTAAAATAAATTCGATCTCTATATATTCAACGAAAACTATAAAACACACGAAAATATAAAATTTATAAATTAATTTTAATATAATTATTTTTAACAAATATTCTAATTTAAATTTTAAATAATATACTTTATTTTTCTTTTAAATTTAATTATTTTGTTTTTAAGATCTTAATATTGTTATATGACCATTAAGAAAAAGAAACAAATACTATTAATGTGAAATAGAGATAAGAGATATTTAGTATCTCTTTATCTCGATCCCACATAATAATATATATTTCTTTCGTATTTGTTACACATTTTTTGTATTTTGTGAAACTTTTTTGTATTTTGTGAAGAAATTGTCAATTGTGACCATTGTTCTGAAACAGAAGTATTACTTTTTTTTGTCCTTTAAAACAGTGCACATCTAAAAAAATGAAATGTATTTTCACAATTTTACCATCTCAATACATATTTATTTACCTTTATACATCTACTTTTTCAACTAACTATTTTAATAATTAAACATCAATACCTATTATACCTCTATTTTATATTATTAAACACATAAAATTACTTTTTTCAATTAATGTGTTATTTTTTTATGCACTATGGTAAGAGATAGAAGAATAGTGTGGTAAATTATAATTGAATTAATATTTATTTTTAAATGTTATTTCTTGGCATTTTTTAATATTTTTTTTATTTGAGTAGGAATTATTAATAAGATTTTTTTAATATGCTATATTTGCACGTGTATTATTATTAATAAGTTTTTTTGATCATACACTTTTCTCATTCACAATGCTATTGCCCATGTTTTTCATAGTATTATTAAATTTTTAGCTAGAGTCAAAATATTCTCTTTGAAATTAATTTTTTTACTTTCATCATTTCAATATACTTATTTTTTCTATTATTTATAAAAGCGCACAATAAAAATAAATAATTGTTCTTTTTTTCATTTGAAAAAAAAAATTATTTGAATATATATATATATATATATATATATATATATATATATATATTTAAAACGAAACCAATAAAGAACACGAGGACTACAGTAGTTCACCCGTTAACAGAGGCTACGTTCACTTGCCGCTGCAAATCACACTACAATACTCAATCATCGACTCCGGGAAGTTAACAAACGCAATCGCGTATCTCAATATTCTTACGCTCTCGACTATTCTATGGCTCTAGTATTTCTCACGATAATTCACGATACTCAATTACATTGTTGGAAACTTCCTTTTATTGACATAGACATATGAGAAACCCTAATTTCATATTACGTTGATTGATTGGTGTTTGATGTTTATAGGAGTTGCAAATGTTGTGTAAGATAGAGATTTGTTGACATGAACACAAATTTGAAGTCTAGAGGTGGTTATTACACATTTTGGTAATGAAAATCTAATTAACGTTTTTTCAATACAACGCCGTTTCACCAAGAATTCTCAAAATTGTCGCGCGTCTTCAATCAAGGATTTCTCACGTGTTAATTAGTTAATGAAAATCCTTGCTTCCAAATGCTTCTAGATCCTTGACAGCTCACGCACAACATGTGCATCACAATTTCAGTTAGAAATATGTGGTGAAGATTCGCCCAATTCGAATTGAACATAAGGTTCACAAGCTACGGGATTTTGAGGAAATTAGCGTGTGTATATGATAGTTCAATTCACGGGTTGTTTGTGATCTAGAACTGTAATTAACTAAGTGATTTCTGATTGCTTTGAGAGCATCAATAACACAGTAGAACCATGTCCTTCCCCGTGCATGTAGATCGGAGTTGTTTCGATCGAAACACGTAAAATCCTTTGTCGTTTTCCGTTATTTCAATTGCGTTATACTTCTACAATGTCATAGAAGCTTTTAGGTGTATTTGATAGCGAGTTCGAAGTAAGATTCTCAATTCACCATTGTTGAGCTTGAAGCTTTGATTCGAAACTTTTTAGCGCGCGAGTTGCGATTGTTTTTTTACTTTGGTCGAATCCTCAACAAGGTACATAAAATAATTACTCACGTATAACACCACAAAAAGTGGTTAAAAGAAATTCATAGTTCATTTATATAGTCATGTGATAAGGTCTCCTAGGGGACGGGGGCGGTGAGTTGCTCCGGGGGCTTCAGTTCAACACCAAAGAAAAAAATCCAAAATTTTTATTATAAAAATCATAAAATCATGATCATACTATAAAAATACATATTCAACTATATGTGAAAATGTAGGCAAATAAAATAGTGTATAAAATATAATTTAGCCCCTAGGCGTTACTGCAGGATGCATGCATGTGACTGGTGTCAATCTAGTCAAGAGAATAACAAATCTTTTTGAAAGCAGTTGAATTTTCTTGAAATAGAGGAACGAAAATGTCGATGCTTCCGTCTCCAGCGGACGGGAGAAGAAACAGCATTCCTTCCGTTGGAGAGAAGGACGGCATGAAGATATATGGACATCCACTTCCAAGATCAAGATCATAAAACGGGAACCTCAGCCAGCTATCCACCTCCAAATCCGGCCACAATATCGACTCTTCAGTATCGGCCACCGCATTAGGAACAAGGTCTTCTCGTCCCGCCTTGTGGGTAGCAAAGTCGATAAACGACTTGAAATACTCATCGTTCACATTTATGATTGCTTCATGCAAAATCTCAGCCGCGTAAGAAAGAGGTTTGCTTAGAAGGTCTTCAACTCTAGCTCTCGCGAAAGCCCACAAAACTAGGTTGCCAAAATACTCATTCGGCACCTTAGGGTTTAGCCGTGCACGACCGTCCACGGAGACCTTAACTTGGGTCGTCTCGTTCCCATTCAATCCTCGAGCCTTGGTTATGGCTCTCCAAAGATGAGCCACAAGGCTCTCGAATGTGCTATAGGGCTTGTTCTTCGTTCCGCTGGAAGCCCTAGCCTTGAGCTTGGAAATGAACTCGGCATCGTAGTGAACTTTGTACGTTACGATATCATCTACGCCGTTGTTGATAAGAGGGTACGCCTTCTTGAAGGTTTTGCTAACGTACTCCACTCCTACATGCTCGAAATCGAACTTGGGAGGGTTTCGAGGGGAGAATATCGTACGGTCGTGAAGGGGCGACGGGCTGATCTCGAGCCCACGGCAAGCCCGGCCCCACGCAACCAAGAAATTGCTCGTCGCGTGCCCGTCCGACAGGAGGTGGTGCGCGGTAAGCCCACCACCATCGAGCCGCACGAGAATCTCGTGACTTGAACCTGAACGAGCTCGGCAACGCCCACCAAATTAGGGTGGAGGCTCAGCAAGGCCGTCGAGGGCCTGAAGGAAACCGATTCGTCGAGGGCTCGATCGACCGAGGCCTCGACGAATCTCACGCCCTCGTCGTTGAGAAGAATAGCGGGCTCTCCTCCGATGTCCTTCCCGAGCCGCCCTGCGCACTCGCGATACGAAACGAGCGCCCTCCTGAGGCCGAGCTCGATCGAGGAGTTCGGTGGGGTCGGAGGGCGGTAGGCGTAAATGACGGCCACGTGTTGGTCGTAGGTGACCTTATCAAAGATAGATAAGGGCATGCATCTGAGAGGAGGGTTTGCAATTGCATCGTAGGGCTTCACAAGCTTTGAGCTTCCTATTCTCACTTTCATTTTTATTTTATTTTTCTTGTTGTTGTTAGTAGTATTTTTGTGTGTGTTTCCGTGGAGGCCATACAGCCATGTTTATATACTTGCAAATGTTTGTCCGAATTTCCAATAAAAAAAATCTGATATCGTGATTCAATTCGTCTGGCACAGCTGTTTATTGGGCAGACAGATTAATTATATATTACAGTATTAGGTACACTCTTTGACTTGTGAGTAAATAATTGAATTATTAATTAATTCTGTTATTAGAAATTTAGAACTAATGTCTAGTTCAAACTATTTTTGCCACGTGACAACTTGGTTTGGTGAAAAAGATCGGAAAAGCATATTTTGTGTTTTGAGTTTTTTTTAATTCAATATTCGTACATAATACTCTCTTCCTATAGAAATTGTCGGACTACTATTTCATTTGTAATTTAAAAATGAAGTATGACAACTTCTATAAGTACGTACTTATAAATAACATAGAAAATTTGATATAGACACAAATAATATTTTTTTTATGTGTTTAATAATATAAATTAAGGATACAATGAGTATTTTGTTTTTATTTTTATTTAATTTCACTCTATTTCACTTTTATCCGTTTCAGCTTCACTCAATATAAATTTCAATTTATCTCGATTAAGTTTGTTTCAAAATAAATAATAATAAAATAAGTAGAATCAATAATTTCAGGTATATAATATAGTTATTGCTAAAATATTATTAATATATTTTTTAAAATATTTAACAATTTTTATAAAAAAATATTATTATTTTTATAAAAACAAAATTAATTTAGTTAACTTCCGCTGCATATTTATATTTATATTAATTAATCTATTTGTATAGAAGAAAGAATGAAGTGAAATCAAATCAAATTCATAAGAAATTAAGAAATAAAATAAAATAATAAAATATTGAGATATAGTAATGTGCATATGTATTGATGCGTATAGGAAACCCTCTCGTATATATGGAGTATTTTTTTATGGACCTATTTATTAGTAGTATTATTAAAATTTTAGCTAAAGTCAAAATATTAAATTAATTTTTTAGCTTTCATCATTTCAATATACATACTTTTTCTATTATTTATAAAAACGCACTATAAAAATAAATAATTGTTTTTTTTTTATTTGAAAATACAAATTTATTTGAATATTTTCTTACTATTTTTGTAAATTTTACTCGCAAACAACATACATCACTTTAATATATATATATATATATATATATATATATATATATATATATATATATATATATATATATATATATATATTATCCTAACGGTTTAACAACTTATTTATTAAATCAAACATAACAGCTCTTTAAACAACTTATAACATGTAACATCTTTTAAACTCTTTTAAATAAGATCACCCAAACGGCTTCTTAATAAATAAGTTGTTAAACTTTTGGATAAAAACTAAATGTGAATTTGTTAATTTGTTATGCAATTTAAGATTTTATATTACTATTTTTATTAAAATATAAATGTTAAGGATGAAAAAACTATTTAAAAAATTGTGTGAATAAAATAATAAATTTAAAATTATTTAATACAATATATATAAAATGTAATAATTTTAAGAGTAATTTGGTATTTTATTGTTAAAGTAATAAGACTTATAAGCTGGTTAAAAAAAAATCATTGACAAAATATTTTGAAATGAAAAAAATAATAGACATAGTATAATCTTAAATGATTTTTTTTAATGAAAGGAATATATGTTTAAGGTTATGGTATTTTCATTGACAATCAATTATTCTCATTGTCTTTAAAAATAAAATAAAAATACTCATTTCTTTTTCGATCAATAAATATATTTACTCTATTGCTCGTAGACAAAAATAGTATGAAATTAACTAAGAAAAGCGTACTCCTGTTTTATAATAGCATCTCCAATCGATATCAAAAACTTATTTTGAAGTAGGATAGATGCTCCAACCCATACCAAAACATAAACCTATTATAAATTTTATGGTGGAATCCACCAAAAAAATACTTAAATCTCAAACCAAAAACTATTCATTATTTATAAAATTATCCTTTTTTTTATAAATTAATAAAAATGACTCATTAATCTTTTTTGTTTCTTATTTAATATTTTTTCTAACGTAATGTTTTTAAATAATCATATCATTAATAATTAAACAAAATTATTTTATAAAAAAATAAATATCACAGTATGAAATATAATTAAATATTAAATATTTAATTGATAATAAAAATAAAATAACATTAAAATAAAAATAAGATACTTAAAATAAAATGCTACGAATTACAAAAATAAATAAATTATGAATCACAACAACAAAATTGATGGATAAGTAGGTAAAATGAAAATAATATTTATTAAATTTTTTTAATGCTAAAGATTATGTGGTTAAATAGTAAATTTATAAAGATTTTGGTTATTTATAAAAATAGTATAAATAATTATATAATAAGAATATTTAAAGAATATTCTTTTAAGTTTAAATATTAGTTTTTCGGTTGGAGTCAAATCAATATAAACTTAAACTTATTTTGAGTTTAAGTTTTAGTTTCTCCGTTAGAGATGACAAGATCACTTTTTTTAAATTGATTTTCACAATAATATGCTCTTTTAAAAAAAACTCTTATTTTTTTAATTAAAAATTTTATTTTACTTTTACTTTATACCTCTATTTTTGTAACTTTATTCATAATTATTTTAATTTTCAACTTAAAATACATTTATACCTTTTAGTTTTAGGTTAAACTTAAAGCTAACATTTTTCTTAATTTTCATATTAAGAAAAGTGGTCTTATATTTATGAAACGAAAGGAGTACAAGAATTTCAACCAAAATCGAGAGTTGATCTCTCCAATTTGTTTATTTATTTTTATTTTATATTCTTTTTGTTCTGAAATTATATTTATACTTTATTTGATAGTAAAATTTAGAAATATCCCTTTAAGATTTTGAAAAAAAATAAATGAGAAAAATTATATTTTTAGAGTAATACTAATAATTAAAGTATAAAAACTAGATGAAAGCGTATGGTTATAAACTTATAATTGTATTTTATATTAAGAACCTAAATAATTATTTTTGTTTTTAAATTGTTGTATAATATTGTGAGACATACTTTAAAAAAGTATAAATAATTTTATTGGACAAAAGTAATAGTGAAACTCATTAAAACTTACAAAAAGTAAAAGTTAAATTTATTTTAAATTTTAAAAATAAGTGGTTGTAAATAAAGTTGAGAAAATAAATTAAAATGTAAGACCAAAATTATATTTTAAAATTTAAAAAAATAGAATGTTAATACAGAACATTCTAATAAAGTAAATGTTTCGGTTATTTTGAAATGAAAAACATGTGTAATAATAGTGTAATACTATATCTTTAATATCTGCCATTCTCATTGAAAATAATATATAATTAATTATAAAAAAATAATAAAAAGATTCGAGGAAGGTCAAGAGTTGAAATTTCTTATTTGTCTTTTTATCTTTATTTTATAATACCTTTTTCGCGAATCAAAATTATACCATTCATATTTTATTTGACAAAATTAAAAAATACTCCATTATTTATTTTTTTAGTAAAAAATAAAGATAAAATTTTATTTTAAAATTTAAAAATAATGTAATTATAAATAAAATTTAAATATAAATATAAATTATTTTGTTTTTAAAAGTACACATTATTGTGAGACAAAAAAAAAGTGTGAATAATATTATAAGATATATATAGTATTAGTATATTAACATTTATACTCCCTCGCACCAAAGAGATACATTTTCTTTAATTAAAATTAATAATTTTTTTTACCAAAAAGTAAATATTAAAAAATGAAATTTTAATTTTAAAAATAAAACAATTTTAATTAAAGTTGAATTTTAAATTAATATTTAAGAGAGTGCATATTATTATAAAATGTACTAATAAAAAAATGCATATGAAAGAAGAGGTATGTTTTTAAGGGCATATCATTTAATTGACAATCAATAACTCATGATTGTCTTTAAAAATAATATAAAATTAATTAAAAAATGAAGAGTTGCCATTAATTCTTAATAGTTTATTTATTTTTATTTTATATATTTTTTTTTCGTCTCAAAATTATACATATTTTAAAAATTGAACGTTATTTTAAGAAAACTTGGAACTTATTGTGACAATAAAATTTAAAAAGATCTACTTTAAGATTTTCGAAAAAAAAAATTAAATGCAAAAATTATAAAGATTTTATGTTTAGAAAGATAGTAGGATGTTAAAAACCAAAAATGTGAAAAAGATCTTTATTGAAAGAGAGGAAAATTACATTTATTGTAGACTGACCTAGGCTAATATATAGCCTTACGACTGAACTACTAACAAATCACCACAAGTCCACAACTAACTTCTGATATTGTGGTAGACTTATTCAAAACAAATATCTAGTCCTATGAAATAGGAAAACCAAAACTAACGCAACAAGTAGGAACTTGGGACTTATTATACGGGGGAATTCAAAGCTCACCACTCACCAGTGGTTACGGGCGGGTGGGTCATCAGGGCGGTCGGGCAGGTCATCAGGGCGGGGCGGGCGGGTTGGGTCATGAGTTTGATGGGTTGTGTTAATTTTGACTCGTGGAGCGGTGGGCCCAGACGGACCGGGTCAAACCCGGCCGGTTGTGCACCTCTACTCACCACCACTCCACCAAAGGAAGTTAAATTCTTTAAATTTTCAAGTATTAATATATATATATATATATGTGTGTGTGTGTGTGTGGAGTACATAAATATTCATAATTATATATAATTTTACAATTAACATTTTAAATTCTTTTACAAATGCATTTTCAAAATTTATTTTATTTTCAAAAAATAAAAAAAATGATGTTTTTTATGTACTTGTCAAACATAGTAAGAATACTAAGTTGAAATGAAAATAATACTTAATTGAAATGAAAATAACATTTTAAATTCTTTTATTAAACTAGTTAAATTCATATATATATTTTATAAATTTAGTAGGACAAAATTTTATATTTTTATAGTAAATAGAAGCCTCGAGTGACTTCTTCTGCAGCACAACTAGTAATACTTGTGTAGTTTTCCTTTGAAGTTAAATGGCTGTGATCAAATATAATCTTTCATACATGAATTCAAAAGTCTAAACACGGTATCAAATGTATTAGTTTATTTAATTTATGATTTTGTTTGTATTTTGAATAAATATACACAAGACTCAACTTTGAATTTAAAACAAAGTAACAATCCATCAAATCCAGAACACACGTGGACTTCTGATTAATTACTAGGTGTCCCAGTACAAACCACTGATATTTTGATATCTCAGAGGTTGAGAATCAAATTTCAAAAAATCAAGAATGAATCCCCAGCCATTACACATAAATACACCTCACAAAGGAAAAATGAAAACACTTCTAAGAGTACACATTTTTTGTGACAACTCACAACTCACACGTCTATATACACTTGAACAAAAATAATTCGTAAATCACGCTCGTATATAGTCGTATGTATGATAAACATGCACATACAACACGATAAATTATGAATACGAGGAAAAACTCAACCAGCAGCAGCAGTGGTACACAAGGTACAACGCATCCGAGCATCATCATCACCATCACCTTCCTCATCCTCGTCATCATCACCACCATTATCATACTCATAATACGACAAATCCCCCTTGGCAGGACCAGGGGCCGGTTTTCTTTTGCTACTAATCGAGTCGATAGAATCCACAAGGCACGTCTCGTGGTACGCATGGCAGCAGAAAAAAACATATATCGACACATCCTGTATCGAAAATGGGTCGAAGCACATGCAGCATCTCGTCCCTCCCCTGATCCTCGACTTCACCTCAGTGGTTTTTACGCTTAGAGATCTCTCAACAGACTGATATTGGCCGTTCTTTTCACGTTTGGCACGGGATTCGTCTTCCTCGTTACTCAAGTATATAGCGCGTCTTGCTTCCTTGTAGTACTTAACTAGTAGATTGACACAGTCGGCCTGTGGGGTTTATTGAAAATCGTTATGAATCCATTGTTGCTTCTATTTGGGAGAAAGAAAATACTTGTGGATGATATTATCATTACTGTTATTACCTTGAGAATGTCATTGCACCCATGTCTAAGAGAAGTTTCGGTTCTATAGTCTGTGATGATTTTGACTAGACGGTCTCGGAGTCTGCAAACCAAGTAATCAAATACCCTCATATTCGTCCAGTTATTAAATTCTTATTGGTTGGTAAGATTCTACCTCACAATATCCTACCGAGTAATCGCAGATTCTCATCATGTATTGCAATAAATAATCATATTCATTTCAGGAAGAAAAAAAAAACTTACCGCGGTATCTCTAACCCATTGGGCACCATATTTACAATATACAGGGGATCAAGATTGCCGACAGTATGCTCCAACAATACCCCGACCTGTAGATTTTGAATAAATTAGATAACCAAGCAAATGACTTGTAACATATGTAGTGCACTCTTGTACGATTTCATCAGCGTCTCTAGTTTCGACTTACCATCTCAGGTTTATTTAAACACTGCTTAATAAGCTCTTCCCAGAGTTCATCGTCATGCTGCATACTTACAAATTCTATGGCCTGCAAGAAAATCAAATGACATGCATTTTCAATTCAGTTTCAAAAATTGGAAAATAGATCATTTTTTAGTATCCGGATAATAGATCACCTCTTCTATGTCCCCCATTTTATTTATAATTACTGCCAAAGCTTGCTTCGAGTTTCCCATTCTTCCCAGAATAAACACTTGCTCTCTCAATAAATCTCTTTTAACACAAATTTCATGAGCCTTTTCTAGTGTATAATGCTGACTACTCCGAAGAAAGGGAAGCAGCATTTTCGGGTCATAATCAGCGTAGAGCTCAACCTGTCAGATGGCCCACAATAAAAAAACTCAGACATCATTCATAATTAGTGGTAGGCATTTTAATTAGAGAAATGAAAAATTCACACAAAGATAATTATTGAACTCAGACTAAACAAATATCGAGAAGTCCAACTGTCATTCTGACCATCTCCTAATAATAGTGAAAAGCAGTCTCATTTATCAAGGAAATTAAATGAAAATTCCGCCATTTTCCTTGAGTTGGAAGTTCATGGTAGAGTATGGACAATTTGGGGGGATGAAAATGCACTCACGTGACACCAATTTCTCCCTTCAATTATTTTAATTTTTTTGGTAAACAGCAGTCAGCAGGTAATGCTGGAATAATTTAATTTGTCTGAGCAATGCCAATTAACTCCACTAATTTCTATATGAGGAGTTCTGCTTTGAAAGGGGGTACAAGGAGGAACGTACGAGACCAACAAGTTTCTATCCTTCATTTAAATTACTAAGAAACATATTTTAGTGGAACCAACTAGACACTCAAGAAAATCAATATAATGAAGAAGATTAAACATTGGTCAGATGTTGGTGATCACTACAAACCTGCATGTCATGGAAGTCCCTTCCAGCATGGGGATTTGACTCAAACAGTGTATGCAGGTACATATGCAAAAAGTATCTGTAATCACACTTATTCTTTACAGCAATAAGTTGTGAAACTACGTCTGATGAGCTTATGAGATCTCTGTGCTGGATAAACAATGTAATCGCACGTTTGCAGTCTATCATCATAAGTTGGGCAACCTGCAAAGCCATGGAGATAAATCAAATAAACTCAACTGAGTGACTCGGTTCAGAAATTCAATTTAATGTATCCTGGTTTAACGGGGTAAAAAAATCATTTTTAGAACAGACATTGAAGGCAAAGTAGCAAAAGAAGTCAGTAATAGATCTAGTAAATAGTAACTGATTGCGGGTAAAAAAATATATTTGCATAAAAAAATTCAGATAAAGTAGTACCTTTTCTTGAATGCCATCATGCAAATTATGCTTGTCAATGAAGTCAAATATCTCCGGATTCCTAAGCTGAAATACATGTTGTATAAGAAAAATCACATATAGTAACCAAGTATACTACAGCACAAATGCATGGTCATCCACAGGGCTGAGCACTTACATCAGCATATAGGTTGAATGCTTTCTCAAATTGTCCATCAGTTACATATAGCTCAGCAAGAGCCTGACATGAAATCACCACCAAATCAGACTTCTATGAAATTATAAGCGGAAACTAAATTGTATTCACACACTAACCTCTTTGAGAGCATCAGACGACGATGAAGTATTGAGCTGAGGCTCTATAGCTGAGATAATGGGCAAAGAAGAATATATTACAGGTGGCCAAGCTTTAACAATTTTAAGGAGATCCTCGTGGAATGATGTATTTGTCGCCAAAGCAACAAGAGCAACCTAGTTCATCACAAATATTTGAGCATCCGATTTCACATGATAAGAGAAAACCATAAATAAAAAATATAATACACACCTCATAAGCAGTATCACGTAATCTTGGATTTTCAGTCGGAATGTAAGGAACCAACACAGGAAGTTGACGGAGATGAGCAAAATGGAAAACCCACCTGCACGAGGTAATCCACTTATCCACCACATGTTGATTTTAAAGCACGGAAATAGTTTACACGTATAAGGTATATGCACATAAATATTATAGACTTATAGTACCTTTCCCATGCAGAAGCTGACCGTTGCAGTAATTTGGGACATAAAGATGCTGCCTCAGCATATTTGCGTTCCACAATTAGATGGTCAAGATATCTGGAGCCCACCTGTTGAAATCAGAAAATGAAAATGCGTAAGTGCACATTGACATAGTTGTATTAATGGGAAAACCACACCGCTATAAGTAAGACAAACTACAAATATATAGGACACAATGATGATTTACAAAATTCTCTAATAGCAATGCAACACAACAAAATAGAAGAAACTTAAAACTCTCTGGTTTTAACATTTTGAATATAATAAAAGTATTCATGACACTACCAAACCTATGGATCAACCATACAGCTTTTATTATTTTCTTTATTATTTCATAATTACTTTGCTGCTGTACTTTCTCTTCCAAGAAACAAAAGCAATCATGGTCAAACACCACATAATAACTTAAATGCATAAGACAAGGCGACAGGGCAACGATCAAAATCATATGACATCAAAATATGAGTCCCATTAATCTCGCGTCAAGAAAATGATATCCAATTTCTAATGAAATGGATTTCTAAAAAAATTAATTGACATCAAATATCCATAAAGAAACAATCACACACGTACAAAAATTAGCAGTTCAGATCTTACTGGAGGAAAATTTCCTCCAGTACTGTAATACTCATGTTCAGCAATGTCCAAACATATGTGTGAGCATAAAATTGAAAATATGTATAGAAAAAAGGTAGAAAATGGAAACCTGAAGTAATAAAAAGGTACAAATAAAGAAGTGGCACATTTGATTCACTAGCTAAGATTTGGATATAATCTTATAGAGCTAAAACTTCAGCATACAGATATTTTATAAACTATGGTTTAAACTCAGGCAAACACAAGTAAACACAGTACCTCGTCAAGAAGCTCACTCCTACCCTGCCCAGCTTCAACTGCTGCCAAGGCTTTCTCATGCCATCCATGTTGAAGAAGCCAAGATATGTGATCTTCTGTATCCCTAACATCCAAATTTTAATACCTTATAGAATTCAGAACACTGTAAATAGGAACTTCCAACGAGAATGTGGGTATGATTATGAGCATTGCACGACAGATTGTTTGTGAATATATGATATATCATATTTCTCAGTGAAATAATTAGAGATACAGAGCTACATGGAATACAAAACTTGATATCGAGAAACAATGGTATTAACAAAGATCAAAACATCTCATATACTCATTATAACAACTTTCTTTAAAAAAAAAGGCGATTCCACGAAGAATCATCTCTTTACTGATTGTTACCCTAGACTCTCCCAGATAATTAGGGTGCAACTGGTTATGGTTTCATGATTGAAATAATTTTTTTTTTAATTTTTTTTTATCTTGTTTTGAATATTTTTTTCAAAAATTAAACTATTCTTCCTATTTCACATTTTTCCTCCTAGCTAGCAACCACTCCAATAACTTGTTTAATAATTTATCATCAGACTGTCAATCATTTCTTACACATTTTTCAATAAATGTTACTATTCTAGCATAACTCAAACCAACCAATCACATCCAATCACAGTTTCAATTTTATAATAAATCAATTTTAATCATTACACTCATCCCTCATCCATTCACACTCACATTTTTTTTGAATTCTTAATTTGAAACAAATTTCATCACTTTTTCTCTCCTTTTCAAAATCAAATGTATCCCAACGCGCCCATACTTTCCAGAAAAGCTCGACAATTTCAACCTCTAAAATTTCGCAGGAGACTTCAACCAAGATATAATCCGACAGATTTAACAAAATAAATGCAAACCCAGCAAAATTCTTTTCAAATTATACACATTACTAATTTTGCATTTCAAAATGAACATGAAAGAAAAAAGCGAAGAGGAAATATTTAACAGAATATGAGGAAGAGAAAACTAACCTAGGTTTGGCAATAACTACATCCTTTGGCGACACAATATAGTACAATGGTTCATCACCAGCAGCCCACTGACTTCCTGCATAGCTGCTACCTATAATAAAGTGCAAAGTATCATCTTCTTCATCCCAGGTCTCAGTTTACATTATAATAATAAAATCCCAGAAAGTATCAATGAAACATCCAAATCATCTCTACTTCATTTTATATTACATAAAAAAACAAGCTTTACCTGAGAAAGGAGCATGAGCAAGGGAATAATCTTTGGCCTTGTAATGCTCAAATCCATGTATAGGCAGTGCATCAGTTGCCAATTCATCATTGCTCCAAGTGACAACTCTCACTTCAGGTCTCTGAGCATTTCCCTGCATTACAGATTAAAAGAAAAAAGTTAGCTTCAGAAGACAATTTGTGGGCACATAATTGTTTAAAAATATAATTTTTGGTTCAGCCCCTTCGAAGTAATTGAATAACATAAAAATCCATCAACAAGCCAACTAGGGTCAAGCAATTCGATGTCTGACAAACTGCAAAAGTATTTTTTACTTTTATAAAAGAAGTCAAACTTGCAGAAACCACATCATAGCAGGGAAACATTTCCACTCCTATGGATCTAATAATCTAAAGCAAAGTTATTGTGATGAATACAACATAATTTTGTACATAAAAAATTCTCAGAGGACTTGCACGTGTACAAAAAACAAGCTTAAAAACACGAAAAATATGATTTTAATTTTAAAAGCACATAATAACTTTAGCAAAGTGGAAACAACTAGCCAAATTGATTACATAAAATGCTATAGACCTTATATGTTATGTAAGAGTGAATGAAAACTCACCTGGCGTGAAGGAATAGTACTGCTGAAGTCTTTTTCTCCATCTTCTTCCACGGGGAGATATGCTAAAACAACCAAAGAATCGCTAAATGGAGCGATTCCTGAAATGAAGTAGCTGGTTTGAAAAGATGCCACAATATCCACCTGGTTCATGCTAGACATTTGAATAGGCTTATAAGTCCCATTAGCTGCTGCATTCTGATAGTTTTTTATTGATACTATTTTAACAGACGTTCCCCATCCAATGACCAGCAGAGTATCACCCTGAGAAGTGCAAATAGTGTTAAGGAAAAGTACTACTATCAGCAGCCAGTTGTAATTTATTTGGTAAACTTTTAAAGACATCCACTCTCACAAGACTATCAGCCTCTATCTCAATCAACAAAATAAATTTCTTGGTAAATAATCAGTTTCCTTGCCTAATTATACTGAATACCCCTAGATCCTCACCCTACTATGCAAGGGACATTTTTGGATTTTATCTTTGATTTGGACTAAATGACAGGGAAAAAAATGGGTTTCTATTTGTCGAACAAAAGCCAAAATTTTGAGTTACTTATTTTTTACAGGTTTGATAGTATTTACATACTTATCGTCAACTAACCTGCCAAACTAAATGCGGGAGCAGAAGCTCAGGGCGTGGGCTACCACGAGGCCTTTCGATAAAAGTCACCCGTTGATCATTAGCAGCATCATAAACTTTTACACCGGAGTCATTGGCCCAGGCTATAAGGTTAGTTCTCCACTTTACCGAATGAATGGGTCCTTCACCAGAATGCAAAACCTGGAACGAGGAATTTTTTTTCACTTAGAGGCAGGCCAAAGTTTAAGAAACCTTTCCTATGTTCTTTAAGATAGCATACAAGTGCAGAGTGTCAAATCCTAAATAAACCTGGTCTCTGTAGCCAAACCATTTCTTCACGTTATAATACAAATGCCCAGCTAAACCTCCAGTAACAAACCTCCTGGATGATTTCCTTACATAATCTGGATCTAAAGCAATGGCCTTCATAGGGCGATGGTACTCAAATTTCATCCTTTCATCAGTGAAAAGACTACAAATTACAACAGAACCATCATCAGAGCAGCTTCCAATGTATTCACCTTCGATATCAAAGCAAAGATCATTAACCGCAGCAGTGTGAGCAATGAATTCTTTAACCTACAGAAGCAGCAGCAGAAATCTGTTATTCATCTGAAAGATTGCTTTCTCTACTATGTTACAAGTTTGATCATAAAGGTTAGAACTTTTAATTTCCCAGCCGTCTAATATATTTTTAACCAATTAACTTGAAGCCAAGTAACTAGATACACCATGTCTCAATTTATGTAAAAAATAAATACAGCAGGAATCCATAGTAGGCTCTTCATATTCCAGCTCCTTTGCTCAAATAAAAGACCAAGAAAAGAGCTTTCATGTAACCAGAAATACAAAAAAATAAAAATAAAAAACCAAATGAAAAGGGTCAAAATCCCAATCAAATCCAGCTCATGATCACCACTAAAATCCCCCAATCTCAAGCAATTAACCCCAAATTACAAAATCCAGTCAAACCCAAAAATCGAAAAGGTAAGAAATAAACGCAAGCGAAGAGCTCACTTGGTTTCCGAGAAAATCCAGAATGTGGACGGAGCCGGCGTGTGTGCCGAGAGCGATCATGCGCTCGGCGACGGCGATACACGAAGCGGCGTCGCTTTGGAGTAGCGACGGCACGCTGCCGCCCATCCGCTGGTACTTGAGCCGCGGCTCTTCTTCTTCCTCCCCCTCCTCCGCCGAATTCTCTTCTTCCGATTCTTCTTCTCTTTCGTCGTCGCCTTCCATTCCGTTCTCCGATGGCTTCGGCGACATTAAGCTTTGTACAATTTAATTATTGAGAGCGAAAACTGAATGATTTTGTTGAGAGAGAGATTGGGATCGGTTGGGTTTGCTCTGGTTAAGTTTTTGTTTAAAAGGCTTTTGGGACATGGTATAAATTGTTTGATACGTCCGTAATTCGGAATAGGTTAATACTACTACTGTAATAATAGTATAAATTATTTTTCAAGAATAATAAATTTACAAAGTTATTGAATTATATAAACTTTTATTGTAAGTTATTGAATAGATAATCACTCAAAATTCCGACTGAAAATCGCTGAAAAAATCGAACAAATGTTTTTAATTTTCCATATTGGTTCGCGAATCTGGAAGCAAATTTTAAATCAACTAGTTGATTCAGCCCGTGCGTTGCACTGGGAGTAAAACTCAAAGTTTTACCCGGTTTTATTTTGATCTTAATTTAAGTAAATATGTTTAAATTTTTTATCAATATTTAAATTTGTATACATATTTTGATATAAATAAAATTAAAAACAATCTCAAACTTTTAAGATAAGGAAAAAATTAATGATTACACTTCAAAAACTTATATCTACTTGCAATGAATGCGATCGTGTCATATATATTACTCAAAAAGAGATTCAAGTTCAATGCTACACAGCAACATGAAAACGTTCAGATGGAAGCAAGCAAAATAATACACCCAATATAGAGTTTAGAAGGATGAAAAATACATGATCTCAAAAAATCTCTAACATAAACTTTGATAAACTATGGAAAACCGAATTCTTCAAAATATGAAGCCTAATTGGCTTCATTATTCAGAACTGCTTTCACTGTCCTCGGAGGAAGAGTTACTGGAATCTGAACTTGAATCGTCTTCGTCGGAAGAAAAAACATATGAGACTTGAGATGTACCTTCAGGATAGCCTCTTTCCATTAGCTGCTTATGTTTTTCCAACAAATCAGTATCATCGCAACATTTGACAACGCAATACTCCCGATCTTTGGTTGTCTCAAAGTGATGATTTTCGACCTTGACCTTAAACAACAACTCTCTTCCAATAAGACTTTGAGAAACTTGAGCAGGCAATCCTGGATTTAGGTTTCCCTGCAAATTAAAACAACATATATTGCAACTATTATAAACAACAAAAGTTTGAAACAAATATTTAAATATAGATATATTTATTGGGAAAAAATAAATATAATTAAAAAATTCAGTAGATGGGCTTACTTTGAAATGAAGCTTCATCAAAGAGAAGACAGATGCCTAAATTAAAAACCTCGCAAGTTCATTCATCAAAATGATTTTGGCAGAACCCCCACCAATGTCCTCAATAGTTACGTGTATTTTAAAATTGTTCTTATGAAGAATAGGGCCTTAAGTAAATATGTTTAAACTTTTGTACAATATTTTTTATTTGTATACATATTTTGAAATAAATAAAATTAAAAATTAAAGAAACGTTTCGAGTTTCAAAACATAGAAAAAAATTATATAAATACAATTTAAACTTACTGCAAATTTCTGAAAACCTCCTTGTACACAACATTTCTAATTTTATTTGTCAAGTTTCCATCTTCGTCACTTATTAAGAATTTCAATCTTACTCTGTTAGTGACCCTTGAAACTGCAACATACAATTGTCCGTGTGTGAAAACAGACTTTCTCAACAGAATCCTCACTTTTGACAAAGATTGACCTTGACTTTTGTTTATGGTCATAACATACGAAATCATAATTGGAATTTGCGAAGTTGAAAGCGAAAAAGGCAATTTTGAATTTGTAGGAGAAAGTGACAACTTTGGAATGTAAACGATCTCATCTTTGTTTTCGCCTCCTAATACCTTCGCTTCAATAAAGTAGGTTCCCAATTTGGTCACAACCAATCGAGTTCAGTTACATAATACGGCTGTGTGGTCGATATTTCATAACAACATAATTGACACCTCAACCTACAAAATATGACGTATATTAGTTTCAACAAAAAACTTAAATTACAAATGTATAAGAACCGTAATAAGTAACATTATATATTAATTATTTAAGTATAAACTTAATTTTTTTTTTCAAATTGCATAGCTTACAAAGTGTTGTATCATTAATATTATTTGGTATCATTAATATTCACATTTATAAATAATTTTTCAATTAATCTATCAATGTTTATTAATAGTATTAAAAACAAAAAAATCAATAACAAAGTAAAAAATAAATATATTATTAAAAAAAAAGGTTTTCTTGAAATATAGCACTTTGAATTATAGCATTTTGATTGGATAATAATATTTATTTGTTTTATTTATTAATTTTTATATTTAAGTTGATAATAAGGAGATATAATTAATAAATAAAGGAATATAAGAAATTTACTATAATTATTAAATGGAATGAAATATGATAAATTTTAATTTTATAATTTTTAATAAATTGAAAAAAAATTCAA
Source organism: Euphrasia confusa (assembly GCA_954870475.1). Classification (NCBI taxonomy): domain Eukaryota; kingdom Viridiplantae; phylum Streptophyta; class Magnoliopsida; order Lamiales; family Orobanchaceae; genus Euphrasia; species Euphrasia confusa. Next base: position 11,702,262 of record OX940968.1, on the reverse strand, counting down.
TAATAATTTAAAACGTTTTCATTATTCTCTTTAACTCAATTTTTTATAATGTTGCACAAAATAATAAAAAATACTTTGAAAATATGTAGCACATTATAGTAGAATTTAAAATTCAAAAATTATGACCTGCAAATAATGAAAGAAATGAACAAAACATATTAATCAGAAGATATATGAGATATATCGAGTAATTAGTTCGATAAAAAAGATATTACTTAATTACAAAAAAAAAAAATTCTCATTTTTTGAATTCCAAAATATTATGTACAACCCAAAATTCACCCAACTCAACTACTCTTGCCCCAACATTTCCGTAAACTCATATTAATGTTACATTAATAATTACTTAGAAAAATCAATGTCGATTAGAAAGTGAATGTTACATTAATGATATTTACAGGTTAATATCGATTAAATAATAGTAGTAGTATCAAAGAGAGTACCAAAGACAGACTGCGTTAATATATATTTCAAAGTTACAAAAAAACATATAAATATGTTTTAAAAAATTAAATTCAAAATTCTTTATAAAAGTTGTCAAAAAACAAACGTTGAAAATAATCGTACCTTATTCACATAATCAAATTGATGCGTATGTCCTCAAAGATTAGATCTGTAAAATGGTGTACTAAAAAAATATTACGACATGTCCTTAATCAATAAAATGAATGAAGATTGGGTTAATAATGTTTAAAAGGAGAAAAGTTATATGTTGCACTAATATACAATAACAGGTTATAGACAAATAGCAATAAAAAAACACTTAATATAAGATAATTTATTATCGGAATATTTTCTGAAACTTTACTCGTTGGATTTAACTTAATATATGTTTTTTGTTATATATATATATATATATATATGAAAAAAAACGTTACAAACTCGAATTCTATTTGATATATTGGATTGAATATTGTTATTAATAAGTAAATAGTTTTAAGGTTTTTTTTCGTTGAAAATTTGACTGGAAACTCGACGCGCATTTTAATACGACTTAATATTATTAAAATGCAAGGGCTTATCCCTATTATGTGTAAATACCGATCGTTTCAAAAGAATTCCTACTTTTGATAAAGATTTTCTCTGACTTTTATTAATGCAATTAGCGTATGATATCATAATAGAGAATTGTCGACGTTCGAAGCGAAATCACAATCTTGAATCATAGGAGGTAAGATACAACATAAAAATGTAAACAATATATCTTTATTTTCGCATCTTAAAACCTTCGCCTCAATAACGTAACATGTTCAGAAATTGCATTACACATTATATTAGAGAATATTTCAATCGAAAGATTAAAACAATTTACTTTATTAGACTTAAAAAAAGGAATTCATTATTTTAATTATTTGATTTGTTTAAATAGATGATAAATATAAACAATAAACAAAACTTCTGTAAAAATTATTAATAAATAATAAGTATAATAAAATTGTATTACAATAATTACACCTTAATAATAATAATAATTATTATTATTTACGGCTTGAAGAATAGTATAATTAAAAAGCTATTTTATTATGGAGCAGCCTGTATGGCTAAGCTTATAAGTTCTTTAAAACAGCTTATAAGCTGTTTAAGAGCTTATAAGTTGCTAAAGTTTGTTTGGTAAAGTTTTAAAAAAATATCTTAAAAAACTTGAAAATAAGCTATTTAACACCTTATAAGCTCTTCCAACTTAAATAATAAAAGAGCAAATTACTTTTAAAATTATTACCTTTTATATATATACAAAAATTCCAAATTTATTATTTAGTTAATATAATTTTTTTTTTCTTCATATATAACAATTTATTTTAATAATTTTTCTTATATAAAATATTAAATTGCCAAAAAAATTAATATCTTATAAGTTTATATATCTTTTTTATCCAAATGGTTTAACAACTTATTTATTAAATAAGACATAACAGTTTACCAGCTCTTAAAACAGTTTATAAGACATAACATCTTATAAGTTATTTTAAATAAGCTCGTCCAAACGTGATCTAAATATTACTTTTGCTATTGCTATATTGCTTTAAGTATTTTAATAAAAAATGGAAAATTCTATATAAAATTAATGTTAAGTGTTTTCCAATAATAATTTTCATTGCTCCCATAGAATCCTTGAAAATATAAGTTTTGATAAATTTTTCAAAAAATAAATACATTAGCTCTAAATTATAGGAGACTCCCAAGATATTCAAAAAATGACTCAATTTTCGCAACTATAAAACTTAAATAGTACTTAAAGTTTCCTCAACATCAGTCGATACAGCAAGAACTCTCAATTAACACTTGCCAAGTTTCGAGATATCGCCAACCACCTTTGCGAACCTAATAGGAAAGATTAATAGCTGCAAGTTAATTATCAAACTACAAAAGAAGGGCTCGCACAACTGCCCAGTGTATATACAGAAAAGGAAAACAGAAAAAAATTCTGAGAACACTGTCTATAACATGTATAAGAAAGTTAGAAAAAATATATCAGTGTAAAAAAAAGAAGTACCAATATTAGAGAAATCAACTAAATAATATGATGCTGCAGAAGGTGCTCTTATAGCTTGTCATATGTAATGCTTACAACTTCGTATTAAAAGCATTGCGTTTATATCCAACTTGAGCTCCAATAGTCAGCACAACTTGCCGCCAATTGTCAAGCTTTCAGAAATCGTTGAAGAAATATATGGTGTTCCAGCAGGGTACTGCAATTCCGATGAATGTCAATTTTTATTAGATAAGAATACAACAAAAAGAGATTTGGGATGAGAAGGATGACAATATAAAAACGGATAAAAAGGATTGTCTGGTTATTTCTAAAGATGGATGGTTGTGCTGGAGAAACACTTACTATATAAAGAAGATACGACAAAAACCTGGGGGGTCATTTTTACTGTTGATTCTATTAGGATATCACTTTCGTCATCAGCACACATCTACTTCAGAAGCCTCTCAAACTGATGTGCACTATACTGTAATTAAGTGATCCATGACAAAAATCCAGAATTTGTAGTCAATTAATAATGAACCTCCATAAAACTTTTCCATCACATATACTAATTAATTTTGGGAAAACATTTTGGGAATTATTTTATTCTAAAAAAAAACATAAAAAACAAATGTTAAAATAGATCAAAAAAATCCAAATTTATATTGATATAACATAAAAAAAAATCATCATAGAACAGAAAATATCAATCAAAAACCATAATTTGGTGCAAAATACAAAACATTGAACAACATAAGGTACACGAAAAAGATAAACTTGAGGACACGGCAACAAAAGAATTAAAGTTCAAAAAAAAAATAAAGAACTTAGAATATATCAATTTTGTGTAAGATGTCGATTTCTATAACAAAAACTCAATACCTTATTTGAAAATAGAAGTAGACATAAATTTGAGTACTCGATTGGTGACCTTATTTGAAATAATCGATTGGTGACCAAATAAATTAAATTTCCAAGTCTATCTATATCTGGGTTTTGAATGCTTCCAAATCATGAATGTAGCGCGTAGCCCGACACAATTTTCCGGCAACGTTTCCATTAATTGCGGCTCAATCAGAACATCGACAACTTAGAATGACAGAGAATGAATTTAAGATTTACAGCCGAGTCAAAATCTTCTTCGCCGCTGCAACCATACAGCTCGTCGACGACCTCAACCGCGGTGCGTAACTCGAACCCTGACGATCCAGTGCCGTCAAAAGGAGTTTTAGACAATGAACTTGAGAATATTACTCTTGGTGAAGGATGCCATCAAACACCTACAGCGTATATTAACAATTAATAAATTGTTAATAATTAATTAAATTAATACCTGCATGCATTACTAAGAAAAAATATATATATATATATTAATGCATGCAGGTGTTAATTAATTAAAATATATATATATATATATATATATATATATATATATATATATATATATATATTAATTAATATATAATAATAGAAAAAATACATCATTTTCTTACGTGAATTAGAATTTAGAATATTTTTCATTTTTTAAAATAATTTTAAAAGGTTATGTCATATAATGTATTTTGTTTTATTAAAAGGAAAAAATCAATATAAGAATATTTATGTGTAATAAAAGAATTTTAAAAAATTATTTAATATATTCTCATTATATGAATAATTGTTCAATTAATTTATTATAGCCTATTAAGAGTATTAAAAACAATAAAATTAATAACAAAGCAAAAAAGAAATATATTATTAAAAAAAGGGTTTTTATGAAATATAGCACTTTGAATTAAAGCATTTTGATTGGATAATAATATTTATTTATTTTATTTATTAATTTTTATATTTAAATTGATAATAGAGAGATATAATTAATAAATAAAGAAATATAAGGAATTTATTATTATTATTAAATGAAATGAAATATGATAAATCTCAATTTTATTATTTTGAATGAATGTGTTAAAATTCAAGTATTTGTTATGATATATAAAATAAATAAAAATGCCTTGAAAGTGTTTTCCAATAAATATAAATGTCTTGAAAATGTTTTTAAATTATATAATTAAATAATTAAATTCAATTGTTATTCTTTAATATTATTTACTTTATTAAGTTTTATTATTAAATTTTATATATTAAAAAAGAATACCAAATCAAAATTGGTAATATTATATTAAATATTATTGAAAAATAATTTTGGTAATAATTTTCAATATTACAATAAAATTCAAATCAAAAGGTAATAGTATATTAAATATTATTAAAAGTAATCTTGGTAATAAGTTTCAATATTACAATAAAATTTAATTTAAAGTGCATTTATATATAATTTTTTATGGATATATTAATTATATGACAAATAGTTTTCTCAAATAATAAGACAATTGAATAATACATTATTTTCTCATATTTCAAATATTTAAACAATAAATATTACAAAAATAATATTGAATGTTACTAAAATTAAGATTTATAAAATTCGGTATTTGTTTTAAAAATAATTTAATTAGAAATAATATTGATTTTATTGATGTATTAAGATTAAAGATCCAATTTAATTTTTAATATAAATTTGAATGATTTATTTTTGAGTTTTTTATTTTCATTGCAACATATTTCTGGAAGAGTAAATTATTATACTCACAATTATATTTTTGAATTTTATTTTCTTATTTGCAACATATTTCTGGAAGAGTTTTGTGTTATCTGTAATTTAATATAATGTTTTTTTTAACATAAAATTTTATAATTTTAATAGAATAATTCATTCAACTACAAAAAAACAATTTAAATGATCAATAGATAATGAAGATATACAATAATTTATTGATAAACATTTTTTAAACAAATTATATAAGTTACAAATAAAATAAAATAAAAAAGCAAGGTAGAAAATTCAAGGCTATCATCTAAGGATGGAAAAAAATAGGTTCTCAAAAACTATATATTTACTATATCTACACACACAAACACACATGTACAAAAGCGAGTTTTAGAATAACTCATCGACTAAGATATCCTGATTTATTTATTCCGGGAGATTCGACTTGTCGTCCTCCATAACATACTGCTCTCGGTGATCAACAACGAAAGCGCAAAAACGTGCGAGCTAACCTGATACCAGATTGATGACCCCAAGAAGCTCGCATTGTTGAATATATAAAATAAACTGATATATTATTATATTACATACCTATTACCATATCGAAGACCCTAATGCAATCGTTATATTAATCAATAGAAATTAAAAAAATCATATGAAACTTAATAAAATGAAAATTACACACCTGAAAAGGATAGTAGGATACTCACATTAAATGCCGCATCCAGATCAGCTTGACCTTCAATAATTTCAATTAGCTCATGTAGCCTTTCTGGAGGAGCTTTCTTGCCAAACATGTTTAAGCTTTTCAAGAAATCCATTTGACATTTTAAATTCAGCTCTACTGACATCTTGTAAGCTCTGCAAGATAGCTACCTAACATTGACATATTCAACAAAAAAAACTTCAAAAAATACTTCTTTTAATAATGCAATAAATGATCCTAGTTACATTTACAGGAGGAAGATCATTTAGAATACTTTGATTTCATAGCAGGATAGTGGAATTAGTCATACCAATCAGTTATGTGTCTTTCCAATTGTTTTGAAGGCTTTAAAAGCTCAGCTTTAAGAGGAAAGACCTGAAATAACAATCAATGTTAGCATGATGAACCATGGGATAAGGCAAAAGCCAATTTTCAACTGAAACCCAAAGGAATGCACCAAAACAATTTCATAGGAATTCAATTAAAAGATCTCACCTTGGCTATAATGAAAAGCTAGCAGTGTTCTCATACGTTCATATTTGGTTGAAATCACGTCCAAGAATTCAGCCCTTGTTAAATCAGGGAGAGCATCTCGTGCGCCCAAAACCTGTTCGACAAAATGCCTCACAGAGATGCAAATCGCGTGGAACACAATGATAAGTAGGTACACGCACCTGGGCTTCCATAGAGAAACCATTTCTCTATTTAGCAGCTTGAGACCTGGTCGAGTGAAATCCAATCACTTCACTTGCACTGCAGTATTGATCGCATGCGCGGGTTTAAAATTGAGTAGTCATAATCAACAGTAAAAAAGAACACGAACGACACTTATAAATAACTCAACTTATAACAGTGATTGCTAAAAAAAATATAAGACAATAAATTTAAGCATCTTTAAACAATAGAACTGTAAATTCAATCGAAAAGTTTAGCTCCACTCGATTAACCTTTTAATTAGAAAATACAAAAGCAAATACGAAATAAATTAAAATAATAATATGTCTTGATATCAGGCTAATGAACAACAAAGTTGAAGCCTAAAAAGAAGCCTTAAAACAACAAAAACGCAGAATTTTCCCCAGCGAGTTCATTCGATTATTGAAGCCTAAAAAGAAGATTTCGGTTCTGATCGATTTAACTATAAAACAACGAAGAACTGGTTCAATTCAATTGATAGGTTCAATTCAATTGATAAGAACGCAACGCACCAGATATATATGAAACGCTGAAATATATGAAACAATGGATGAAAAGTTAATCAAAAACACAATAAAAAAATACATGAATGGAAGTACTAACAACTTAATGATATTAACAAAGACAAATTGAAGTAGATACATTAAAGTGAAAATTACCATTAGATAACCAACTTCTTAAATTGATTTTCATGGCACAGAGATCTTTTTACACAAAAACTCAACAGCTGTCTTGCTCTTTTAAATACTCATAATTATTAGCATCAACTATCAAGAAGAGATCATATTGAATCTAAATTATTTATCTGTTTAACAATCTAATTATTCTTGAAAATAAATCATATTGTTCAATATTGACATTTATAATTATTAAGTATTGTTTCATAAAAAAATCATTACGTCCATATCCTGAAGATCTGAATATTGGAAGAGCTACGTCCACAATCCTGAACAGCTGAAGACTCTAAAAGAAAATAAAAACATACATTTTCTATATAATTCGAAAATTAGAATAACGAAGTTATATTCCTCAGTGTGTGATAATTAATTTTAACATGGATGACGAAAAGAGTAGACAATTATTTTAACATGGATGAAGAAAAAAGTAGACGGTCATTTATTCTATATTAATTTTGTATGTGGATTAGTAAATCCAGAACCTGGAACCCAGCGATAAGTTGGATACGGAATAATCCATTGAATTAAAAGGATTCAGACTTTGTACAATATGAACTCCACCTAAACAATCATATTTTGCTAAACCGTTAAAATTTGTTCAAGGTAAAATATATCGATTCATTGTCCGAAGTAAAAAGTCTTGACTATTTTTATCATTTATAAACAATTACCTGCACCTGACGACGATCCTTGAATAAAAAAGGATGTCCCTCCAAGATAACGAACATCAGAATTCTCAAAACGAAAAAGATAAGAATCTGAAAAAGATATTAAAATAAACAATTCCAGTTATACTGCAAACCGCGTATCAGAATATCAATCACATTGAGATATAATAATGTAAATTAATCAACATTAAATAAAATAAATTTCAAATTAAAAAGGTTCCTCACAAACCTGGCACCGGAGATATATTGGATAATGTAGGGTTACTTGAATAAGGAGGAATGCGATTTCGTACTTCAAGAGTCCCACCTAAAACATTTATTAGCAAACAGAATTTTAACAATGTTCGACTGATAATAAATATAGCGATAATTTTCCAAACTAAAAAGTAAGTATATTTTTTTTTTCATATAACAGAAATACCTTCAATTTCAGTCGACCTATGACTCTTAGAAGAGCTTCCTCCAAGATTATGAATAGCAGAATCCTCAACAACAAATGGAGAATAGCTGGAGGGAAAATTAACACTATTAAGAGTAATATCTCACTTTTTGATGATTAAGAATTTATACAAACGAACCAAAAAAAAAAGTATTTGATTTTTTTACTTGAATTATTATTCGTACACTTAGAATTGGTAGGATTTTGTATATTGACTGGAACATTTTCTTTCCCTGCATCACACAATGATTTGCCAATAAACATAGAAGTCAAGAGTGATAGAACAGAACACAATGATTTGCCAATAAAAATCGAATTCAATTGAATTGGTTTACCACTCAGACACAGGGTGGGAAATTTGAGTTAAAAACACACAAATGAATCCATGTCCAAAAACAGATAATACTAATAGATAGATGCATCAGTATTCAGATCTCACCTTCTTCGAGTGGGGGAAAATTCGAGCGGTTAATGGTACATACCTTAATTTCGGAGAATTAAATGGCATACCTAAACCTGAGGAAAAGATTTATACCTTAATTACAGAACTAAAAGGGTTAATAAATGAAAATAAGACATGAAATAAAAATTGACTCGAGAACTATATATTTTCTGAAAGCTATATTTTTTTTGGCATAAAAGTCACATACCCCATAATACGCTTTCTTGACTTCGGCAGCGTTTGCAGTTTTATTTACACCAAGTACTTCATAGTAATCTCTCGACAATTTTGCTACCAAATTGGAAGGGAACAAAGAGAGAAAAATAACTTAATTAATCCGTTATCTGGGGGTTGAACAGGAGTCACTTTGGCTTGACTATATGCACTTCATGATTAAAGGAAATATCACATTTTACACAAAAATAGGTGGAAAAAACAATCAATAAAATACAGAAAAGAAAAGAGGCAACTCCAATGAGGTAGAATTACCAGTCCCATGAATCGATCGTGCTGCGCCAAAATTCCCACTGAAAAATCCCAATTTGAACAAATGCTTTTCGTTCTCAGTTGTATCATCAAAACAAATGAAATTAGATTCACATTAGTCGATCGGAAAAACTCCAAAAACGAAAATAAAAACTCTGAAACGTCAGATACCTTTTCCAAAATTGGAATCAGAAAGAACTACGGATTGATTGCATACTGCGGTGTTGAAGCTCCTGCGACCTTCCTTGGACAGCGAAAATACCTCAATTGATGTGTCGTCTTAAGACTTAACAAACTGTCCCATTCGATCCTCCTCTCCAAATACCTTAACCTACTAAAAAGAAATTACGATGAGAATGGAAAAAAACTGAGTGATCGAACCCTAAACCTGAAAAAGAGCCGAATATGGAGATTGAGCGAAATCTCTGCGGAAGCAAGAAGGGGGAAGAGAGTAAAGCAACAAATCGATATTGAACATTTAGAATCTGCATAAAAGCATGGCCAATCGGATAAAAATCAAGAAAATTACCTGTGCGATCGGATTCAAGAAAGGAGATTCACTTGGAAAAAACTGAGCGATCGTAGCCCTCTGTAGTAGCAGTAGCCGGGGAAGGAGACGAAAAGAGTAGAATACGAAGATTGAGAAATTCTGTGCAGGAGAAGGAGAAGCGGAAGCCGGCCGAGATATATGAACAGCGTCGAAATTGCGAAATCCTGGACGGAAGAATGGGAACAGAAAGCAAAATAAATAAATTAGGTTTTACAATATGCAACAAAAAGTATAATGGAGAAGCGACGGGAACAATTGTAACCTCAATCTGTAATGGTAGAGCTCGCGGGGAAGGAGATCGAATATGGAGAGTGAGACTTTGTCTGCACAGAGGAAGAGGAAGAGGAAGAAAAGGAGGAAGAATTTAATTGTGGGATATTTGACCGCTTAATGTTTCTTAATGTATTTTAATTTTAATTAAATAATAAATTGATTAAAAATTTACGCTTGGCAAAATTGAGCAATTCTATTAGACAATAGATTTTGAAATTGAAGGAGAAAAGATTGGCTATAGGAGAAATTGAGCATTTCTATTGGTCAATAAAATTCAATTTGATCTAAATGGCAAAATTGACTGTTTTGATTGGTTAATTGGATTTATGTGATTCAGGATTTATCTATTGATAGATGGTGGTCTAAGTACATATTTATGTCAGCCACATATGGCCGAACAATAAACCACTATTATATTACATTTGACTCAACTAAATGTTTTTTTTTAGACAATTGTTTTTTACTTTATTTTTCATCGGTGTTGGTGGAACATACTTGTTGTTGGCTTCTAGTTTATTCATGTGGCCGAACAATAAACCAATATTGTTAATGTTTATTGTGTTTAATTTTAGTTTTCACGAAAACAAATCTCGAAAGACGCTTCTTCAAAAAAGTTATATTCTTATGACATTGCTCAATTGAATTGGTAAGAGCATGATTTGTTAAACTTTACATATGCCAATGAGTTTAACACAACATTAATGTTCACCAAGATACAATCGAAACAAAGTACCATGTTCGACTGTAAAGGGTAAAATATGGTCACATTGTTCGACCACTAAAATTGGTTTTTTGTTGGATCGTGTATAACCACCTATTAGCATGTATTTTCGCGATAAAAAAAATATAATTTGTATACAAAATTAAGATTAAGAAGCAAGGAAAAAAAACTAACAATTAGATTTTCATAATTATTTTCAATTTCAAAATTATTTTCAAGTATCTTTCTTTTTGGATGATATTTAATGTATATCCAAGTAGGTTTCGTATAGAATCAAGATTAAGTAATTATATTTAGATAAAGGTAAATATAGAATTTTTAGAAGTGTTTAAAAAATACCATAAATTAATAAAAAAAAAAATTGTTAGAAAAGTAATAGGAGTATAGTATGAGAGAATGGGCTTGCCAATTGAAAGAATAGGCTTGTCAAGAATAAGAGAGAATTTATACTACTTCACAAAACCAAACCCTAAAGAAGAAGAACCAACGCGAATTCCAGAAGAAAAAAAATACCGATGAGGCTCGAGGATCAACAATTTAAGCGCCTGTTGAGTGTCCAAGATGAAGAATCCATGAAATCTGAGCGCCTGATGAGATCTGGTGGTGATGGTTATGCCTCCAGAAAAAGAAATAGAGAAGATCTGCTGGAAAACAAAGTCAGAAATAGAGAAGATCTGCTGGAAAACGAAGTCGCGTATTCCGGTCCACCTCAAAGCAAAAACCTTGAGAACTCGAAGAAAGAAATAGAAGGTTGGTCGCCGATGAAGGAAATATACGAAAATATGGACCGCCTGGAAGCCGAATTCCGAGCGGAATTCAAAGTCGATCCTGACCGTCATTATGACCCCTCTTTAACGCATGAGGAAATAGTCAGACAAGATAAGCTGGAGGACGATTATTTTGACGCAATGGTCCGTAGCCGCTTCCTACCCGCTCTATCGAAAAAAACAGAAGTGATTGATGTCGGGAATTCCATTCTCCCGGCGAAGAAGAAAGAAATAGAAGGTTGGTCGCCGATGAAGGAAATATACGAACATATGGACCTCCTGGAAGCCGAGTTCCGAGCGAAATACAGAGTCGATCCTGACCGTCATTATAACCCCTCTTTATCGCATGAAGAAATAGTCAGACAAGATAAGCTGGAGGACGATTATTTTGACGCAATGGTCCGTAACCGCTTCCTACCCGCTCTATCGATGAAGCCTCCAAAGAAGCAGAGATCCGAGTATTGACAGCTCTTCTGGTGATGACATCTGGATAGTGAACCCCATCACCAGACATATCAAGAAGCTTCCCTACTGATATACTCTAGATTTCCTTTTGATTACTCTACTGATATGGTTGCTTTTGTGTTTTGGTGGGATTCAATTACTGGTGATGATTGTGTTGGTGTATATAAGCTAGCCAGGATTGTTTCTAAACCCAATTCTGATTTTGTAGTAGCTTCTGTGTAGGTCTCCACTTCTCCTGAAATTTGGAATGATATTCATGTTTGTTGGTTTCAATCTTAAATCGTAAGCGGGTGTGATGTCTTTGTTGGGGATTTTGCTTATTGGGTTGTCTTTAGTGTTATTGATGCTCTGCATATTGATGAGTTGTTTGTATTGTCGCTCAATTTGAAAACACTATCACTGTCGATGAATCCATTTTCATTTCCCCTACATTTCATGACGGCCAAGTCTCTTGCTGATCACCTTTTGGATGGAAGTAATTGCTACTTGTTTGCTGGAAACTGGGTAGGGAATTTTGCTTTGGTGGAGAAAGACACGACATCAAATATGTTTAGCGTTTGGATAATGGAGGAAGGAGTTGGATGGAGCAACAAGTGTTCATTTTTGGTGGATTTTCCTATCTTGAGATGCATAAATGATATAAATGGGAAACTAGTTTTCATAAGACAGGTTGGTGCATCCTATTGCCCGCCGGGTAATCGTGTATGACATTGTTTTAATTCCTTCTTTTCACATAAATCATTATCTTCATTTCTCTAACACACACATAAATGCGATTTCTCGATTCATTATCTTTTCTCTTGCGATTCCCTCTTCTCCCTTTCTCCAGTGAACTTATGGTTGAATTTCTTCAAAGTTTACTTTGATGTTTAGTATGATTCAATGTTTTACCATACAGAAGTATATGACATACCGATATTTCCACTCTCGATTCCTCTTTTACTTCGATTTTTGGGGAATTTTTTTTTGGGGTTGATTGGTTTTTTGTATGCTTTATCTCTGATTGTACCGATTAAACGATTCATGTTTTTTGTGGTTTTGGTTTGATAGGAGACGTATCGTCTACTCAGGGAACCAGGTATAAACTTGAATTTTTCTTTAATTTTCAATAAATACGGATAAAGGTCGTATTTTTGCAGGAGAGTGCCACGTCTCTAGAATAGGCTTACAACGATACGTACATCTATGTATGTTCGTTATTTATTTATTTTTGGTTTGATCTAGGTTTCTGTTTCAAAATTCTCTATTGCATCCACTTCTTTTTCTTTCACTTTAGCTTGAACTAAATAGGATAATATCGTGTATGCCTTTCGTATTATAAGAGTCACATGCTGTGTACGCCAAATATAAATTTGTGTTAGCTTACGCTTCTTCAACTTACATAGCAACTTTCTCCTGAGTCATTGGATGAAATTATTAAAAGTGAGCCAGAATCTTGGTTATTCAATAGACTGTAAATAAATTGGGTTGATGCAGGACACCGATTACACCACTTCCCCACCCAGAATCTTGGTTAATAACTTTTTTTTTTTATTTTACTAGATGCACCGCAGGTTCTTGGAAGTTTATCGCCCTTGTAATTATTCTCCTCCTTCTCGTTCTTTCAGCTGCATTCTTTTTCTTGGACTTGGGGTTCTCTCAATTAGGAATTAGATTTTTTTGGGGAATTATTTTGTTTTGATTATTTGATTAGAGTTTTTTTCTTTGTTCGGAATTTTTGGGTGATCGTTTTTAGTTAATCTTTCATTGCCTTTACCCCGCTAATTCCGTCTCCCACCGCACTCCGTATCGCTGCTGCCGCTCGATAGCCCTAACCGCCATTCTTCTTCCCAAAGGTACTGCGCTTGCTGTTGATTTAGCGAGTAGAACTCTTGCTTGTTAGGTTCCAGTGGTAGGTGCGTATAGCAGCATAGGCACGAACCTGACCATGGATGTTTAGAGCTTGTAATTTTCTCACTATATATACATACCTAACTAATACCTAAACTTAATTGCTGCAGCAATTTCAGCATGTTCAAGAGAACCATCGACAACATTCCAAGTTACAGGATGTGGCTTGCTTAGGTTTTACATATTCGGCAAAGGTTTGTAATTCCTTTATCTAAATTATTTACAATGGTCAGCTGATTTTAGTGTAATTACCCAACCATACTTTAGTGTGTTATTCTGTGCTTACTTTTTGGAACACCTCAACGCAGGCCCATGCATGAGATTGCATTTTAAACTGATAGCAAGCCAAAACTCCTAAGTCAGGTTTTTCTTTACCATTGTATGATGACCATTTAATGGTTTTGCTTGAGTAAATTAATGTCTGATCATCTGTTTTTCAATTGATAATGATATTTTTAGATTGCTGTGTTACTAATCCATTTAGATAGATATAAATTTGAGCAATTTAGACTTGCTTGGCTTGCAATAGAGGACTCTTATATTTCTTGGTGAATTAGCAGCCACAAATAATCCAACCTAAGACTTTAGGTTTAATGAGTGAAAATATAATCTCTCTTGATACATTGTATTTTCTTTTAACCTTTAATGGAAATTTACTACTTTAGGATGTGTGATAATTCTGGGTTTATTACTTTCTATTGTGAGGGGTGATATTGTAGTGATTAGTCAGTAGCTTGTGCTGTATGTGTTTTGTAGACACACATTCTGTTTTTGTAGATTATATAACCAGTTATTTCTACTTTGGGCATTGCAGTTGACTTCATTGTTAGCTGAAGATGGGCTGAATATCCAAGAGGCACTTTTCAACTGTGGATGGATATTCTCTAGATGTCTTTGTTATTGATGGCTGGCTATTTGAGGTATACCCTATTTGAGGTATATGTATACTTCAAGTCATCTCGTATGAAGAAGCTAACTTCTGTCATTGCAGCTGGAAAAGAGTGCAGTGCTTTTCAGGCCGAAACTGATTGTTGCGGGTGCAAGTGCATATGCTCGTCTATATGATTATGAATGTTTTGATTTTGGATAATTATTGTACTCTAGCTACAATATTTTGTATGAATGTTTCAAATATTTTAAGTATTTTTATGGTATTTGATGGTTTTATAAATTTGTGCAATTTTAATATAGAAATATTGATTATATCGGACAAAATTACAGGAATTATACGACGTTTAAATATCTCTATAGAAATCAGTTTTTAAAATAAAATCCTTTTAAAGAAATCGATTTTAAAAATAAAAATAATTATGTAATACTATATAGTTATCGGTTCTAAGCTAAATAACCGATATTAAAGGGGTGTTAGATATCAATTAGTTTTGTGGGTTACTATCGAAAATCAATCGATTTCTATGAACACCAAAGAAGAAAATAAAAATTGATTTCTAAAATGTACATAGAAATCGGTTAATCACCGATATCTATAGTTGCAGACTATAGATATCGGCTCCATCAACATCAGTCCGGATTTTCATAGAAATCGGTTAATAACCGATTTCTAATGCAATATTTTTAGTAGTGAATATTGAGCCAAGAAGTTTCACCACTCGACTATACCCTTGTGCTACTTTGAAAAATTACTTAACAAATACTTTTGAGAAGTTTCATACTAATAAATAACTTTTGTTGAGTTGTGAACAAGTTTGCAATGAACTTGAGAAGTTTCATAATAAATACTTTAGTTGAGTTGTGAACCATCAGCTAGATTAATGGAATGGATGTTTGATCAGTATCATTGAGATTTTCGTGATCTCCCATCTTTCAGTTCGCATTCACTAGAAGCACGAGCCAGCCTATCCACATGACTGTAGCACCTGATTTAAATTTTTACGGAAATCACTACCAAGAAGACTAGACACATCATGGACTATGTTGTAAACTTGTAATTAACATGCTCAGGATTCATTGGCTAGAGATCTTGAGCATTACAACTTGTAATCAACATGCTCAGATTCATTGGCTAGAGTTCTTGAGCATCCAAAGCATCTGACGCATCTTGTTTGTGATCTACTTCGGTTTGGGTATTCGTGTTACCACTTTTCTGAGTCAGTTGTTTTATGAATCTCAGCATCTTCTTGCCCTTCCCTGAAAGTAAATTCTGGTTCAACATTATTTCCATGGCTGCAAAAGGAATTAAGCTCCGCAACGTATCCAATTCGGAGAAAAATCCTTCCCTGCACAACCATTCGGTATGTTAAGACATTTAAAAAAACATATCTCAAAAGTAAATTATCGTAGAGATGAATCGTCGAATATGCATTGTTGTTTCAAGCATGACGTGGTTTAATTTGAAAATAGGAATTGAATCTATTCGGCATCTTCCAAAAGGAACTTTACTCTAAATGTCTTAAACTAATTTTGACAAAATCAGATTTTTGTCGCAAAAGATTGCTATTTGCAAATAATCCAACACATTGACTAGCAATGGCAGAAGTGAATTGATAGGGATTAGCCATTGTCTCAACCCATCCATTGTATTTGTAGAGAGTAAAAGAACAAGGAGAGAAAGAAAATTGCGAGGGCTTACATATAAAAGCAGTGGGAAGAAATTAGCAACCAAAAGGCAGCTCAAGATAATAAAATAATTATCAAAGAGTTTTGCCTTTAAATAATTTCGGAGATCAGACACTGTTTGTCTTTGCCTCAACAAACCAAGCTCAGTTGCAGCTCTGGAAGACGCTCTCTCGTCTAGAACCGGTTCGTGATTCTTTAAGAACCTACCTCTTAGTAGTTAGTGCCTGCAAAATGAATGCTTAGCATTACTCTAGTTTACAGTTTTAAATTAAGACGGGCGTTCATCTGAAATATATATACCGTGTCTCAAAAGACAACAAGAATCAATAGTAGGCTCTTCATATTCCAGCTACTATGCTCAAATCAAATACCAAGAAAAGAGCTTTCATGTAACCAGTAAAAAAACACCAAATGAAAAGGTCCAAAATCCCAATCAAATCCAGCTCATGGCCTACACTAAATCAAATACCAAGAAAAGAGCTTTTAGAAGGCTTTTGGGACATAGTATTATAACTTGTTTGATCCCTTGGTAATTCGGTATAGGATAATACTAGTACTACTGTAATAATAATAAATTATTTTTCAAGTATAATAAATTTATAAAATTATTGAATTATACTAATATAACTTTTATTCTAAAGTTACCATTATTTCTTTCTTTTGGTAAAAAACAATTCCCTCCTATTTTTGTCTAGCTTCATTAAACCTCTAAGTTCAGCTCGATGATTTAAATTTTTAGCTATGGATCACGTAAATGCCTAAACCGCTTTAAATTCATTTGAATTCGTTTAAGTTTTCATAAATCCGCTTAGTTAATATGTTTAGTCGGTACAAGCATACATACGCCGACAACTCGAATTTAATAACAAACTTGATGAATTTAATAAAATAAAGGATATATTATGATAATTAGTTCTAAGTTTGATACCACTATCAAAAATAATATTAAACACTAATTTTTACAATTTTAAATTATTTTGATTATGTTATTTTAAAACTTGTTACTAATATTATGTTCAAGATATTTATAGATTGTTATGTTTAAAAAAATACCAATTTGAAAGATTATGCAAGAAACATACGAAAATTTGAAGTTGTAGGGAGCCGCCTCCGGATCGGAATTCTCCGTCGATCACCTTGATTTTGACCCCTACTGTAACGTCTGAAGAAAGAGAAAGACAAGAACGGCTGGAAAACGAATGTTAATCCAGTTTTACAAAGTTGTAAATGTTCATAAAATAAAATTGGAAATTAATGAAACGGCCATATGTTGTGTCGTTAGTCGTAGGCACACCATTCTGAAATAAAAATATCATCAAAGTCTGATCGTGGCATGTCACATCATGCACAAGAGTATTCATAAGTCTCTTTAGAAACGGGAACTAGGAACACTCGACGATATCAACTCTTCCGTAACGGCCCCAAACAAGTTTTGTAAATACTACATGACAAAAACTGCTACATCAATTTCACGATCTTCAATGATTTGCAATTTGTTTCAATTACTTCAACCTAATACCTAAATTTAAAATGTTAAAGGTAATGTTTGTGATTATAAGACCAAAAATAACCAAAAATTATATAATCTTTAAATATCATGCAAAGAAATACATAAAAATATTAATAAATTAAAAGAGAAAATTAAAATCTTAAAAATATTAAAAAGATAAATAATTCTTTGATTGGTTATATATATTGACGATATATAAAATAATACTCATAATATAAAATAAAATATTAACAAATCAAAAGTAGATAGTAAAAAAAGAGAAAAATAATTATTTAAACATGTTAAAATTGAAATGTCTAAAAATCTTTTCAATATCTTTTTATTTTGTTTTATAAATATTAATGTAATGAAATAATTTGATTGGTTAGAATTTCAAAAGTTAAAATTAGTGAAATGTAGGTGATAATACATCATAATTAATAATTATCATTTTTTGCGTGTTAAAATAAATACAATATTAGAATCTAATCGATTAAAAAATTAAATATAAAAACTTATTAAGAGAGAGAAAAAAAGTTTTAAAACTAAAAAATTATAACTGAAAGCAAATTGGGTTTTAAAAGTATGTATTGTAATTTTTTTAAATGAAGCAGGGGTGGAGCGGATAAACCAAGTGATTAAAAAAAATTAATATGAAAATTTAAAAATTTATTAGGACTTATTAGGAGAGAGAAAAAAATTTAAAATTAAAAAATTATAAGTGAAAGCAAATTGGTTTTTATAAATATTGTGAGCAAGTGTGAAGCGGATAAACAAGCAAAGATTAATACAAATTTTATGTCTTCAATCACTAGAAAGACACTTTGAGTTATTAAGTGAAAATAATTACCATTTGATTACCTACTTATGAAAAAGGATTTTTAATTTGAAATCTATAAGTATTATGGCAAATATTTGAATAATTTTGGTTCATATTTTAATTGTTTTTTATTCACCGTTCATATGGCTTGGCATCCACATAAGCGGTTGAGTTTCATGTTTACTATTGTTTAGAATATCAAGCTTACCGACAATTCCAGATGAGTAACAATTCCAAGGTTGCTTCTCCTAGCCGAAATTGTCTCTACATAGGTTCTCAAAATTCTCCAAAATAATGAAGCTTTAACGTTCTCACTCCAGATTATAAATGGTGGTCTCTCCAGAGCAAGATTAATAAGCTAGGATTGGAACTTACCTTCAACCCTTCTTCAACTTCGTTTTTTATATTTGATCTTCCCTCGTGCGTGACTATGAGACTGAAAAATTAGGATACTTTCGCATTGTTCCACTTTTTAAAAAAAAAATTGTATTATTTTGGTTCATCACCTTTTATGTTATTCTCACCCCTAATGTTGGTGCTGGTAGTGGCGATTTGATTTCATAGTGGCTTGCTTATGATTAGAGACATAGTCTTGGTGTTGCTTTATGTTTGCGAGTCATCCTCATCTCTTAATGAAATTATACAATTTTGTCTCTTCCAATTCAGGTGAAAAAGATATATGCTTTAGATAGGTTCTTGAAATTAGATTATGATGATATGTCTGTATTTACGCATGTTGTGGTGGGTGTTGGGGAGCCCGTTGGGCGGCCTACTGATCAGCTTGAATCCGACTTAACTTGTGAGTGTTTATGTGTTTGTTTTGAACTGAGTATTTTTATTTAGGTTTTAATGTTGAACTTAGTATTATAATTTAGGTTTTAATGTTTTAAACTTTTAACTTAATATATACAGCTCACCGTCTTGATTCGAATAAAAATGATATTCAACCCTGGTTTGGGAGTTAAATGAGAACACGGATTTTAAAAGAAGGAAATAACATAAGGTTAACTTAATGTATACAGCTCACCGTCTTGATTCGAATAAAAATGATATTCAACCCTGGTTTGGGAGTTAAATGAGAACACGGATTTTAAAAGAAGGAAATAACATAAGGGGAAAGAAGAGAATTAAGGTACCCTCATCTTCACTCTTTGGTTTCACTCGTCGAGTTAGTGTTGATATTTGTGAACATTGCGATATTATTTTTTTGCGGCATCTGATTTTTTTGGAGATTTGCATTTGTCTCGTTTAGGATTTGCCATGTTTTGGTTATATTTTGAATAACCTTAACTTGATGGGTGTTTTTGGACTTATCATACTTACATACAATATATGTAATACCATTTATTTATTTTGTTTTTTAATATCATGTTTGGAAATCATAAGAAGTATGTGTTGCCTAAGAGTATATTGCATCAAGTTTTTTGTTGATATATAGTATGAGGCGATAAAAATGTATTTTACATATTCATTTTTATTTGCTCCATTTTTTTTGATATATAAGTATGAGGCTTTTTTAGAATAAAAATGTATTTTACATATTCATTCTTATTTGCTCCATTGATATATATCCATTCTTTAGTGCTCCACTTTATATTCAATCACCTTTTATAACAGAAACATATTACCAATTTGTATTATTATTATATAATACATTTACAATAAAATTATAAATTTAAAAAGACTTTCTTATAAATTATACTTAGTATTTGTTCTATTTATAAAAAGTATATATATACATGTACATATGCAAAAAAAAGTATCTAAAATCATGTTTGTTATTTACAACAATGAGTTGTGAAACAACTTGTGATAAGCTTATGAGATCTTTGTGAGTGATAAACAATGTTATTGCATGTTTGCAGTCAATTACTCAAAGGTAAATACACTATAACAAAATTTACAAAGTTTGTTTAGTTAATATTTTAAAAATTAAACTTATTCAAAAATCAATGTTTAATTAATTAATTTGTCGAATAATGTATTAAAAATAATATAATATTGTATGAAAGTATAATTCCCTTAATTGCATATTATATAATATTGTATGAAAGTATAATTCACTTAATTGCATATTAAATGCTTATGGATTACTTTTTCTAATTTACTAAGAACAATTCAACTTTAAATTTTAAAATAAATTTAAAACTGATTGTTTACTTATTTTATTTATCATATTTTGAAAGCATGTGCTAAATCGTTTTTAATTTATTTTAAATTAAATATTTTATCTATTTTTACAATTATTTTAAAAATAATTATAGAAGAACATAATTAGTAATTGAATTTTTTACCATTAAATAAATTGAAAATTAACATTAATAAAATAAATATAGTAATTCATTACAAAAGTTATAATTTAAAATTTTGCATTTTTGTTAGTGAAAATTGTAGACATTTTATTTTATAATTTGATATAATGCTATTAAGAATAATTATTTTTTTAATTTGTAAGAAACAAATTGTATATATAGTAAGTTGTGCACAATGTATTATTTTTCAATTATAGTAATGTATCACTATATTTATGTTTGTGGGCTAAATTCCACTTGATTGTATTGAATTATGAACAAATTCAATTTAAGGAACTTTAACCGAATTTAATTGATATGAGCTGAAATATTTATAAAATTAATTATAATAATTTTATACATATATACATATATATATATATATATATATATATATATATATATATATATATATATATATATATATGAATAATATTCTAGCACAAGTTAAATTGTTTACAAATTCACCTTATCAACTTTTTATTCTTTATATGTAGTTTGTGTTATGTAATTTTAACAAAACTTACATTAACCAATAACAAAAATTATATATGTACGAAATTCATTTTTTATGAAAATTATAATAGAGACAACCTTCATCGATATTAAATCATAGTTTATGAAAATTAATAAAGACCAATTATATATGTATAAATTTTCTTTTATGTTGTTTATCAAAACCCACATCCCCCTCCCTTTGTAGGATTGTAACTTTTATTATGTTTTTATTTAAAAATTTTAAATTTATGAAAAAATATACAATAAGATTAGGAATGCCTCGTACATAAGGTATTTAACTCAAATATAGACACACCAATTATAAATTTTCTCCCTGTCGCAAAAGACGAACACATTGGTACCGAACACTTTAAAGGTCTTTCGTCTAGAACCGATTTTTCATCCCTTAAGAACTCGCTCTCTAATAAGTAGTGTCTGCAAAGTGAATGTTTAAGCATTACTCTAGTTTAGAGTTTTAAATTAAGATGGGCATTTGACTAAAGATCAACGATATCGAATTAATATACAAGCTTTAGTTTTTCGACTTTGGCAAATGTAGCCATATCATTGTGTAATAAGTAAAAATAAGATGGCAAGTGTATCATCCATTCATAGCTAGTGAGATAAAAGAAACTTGAATTAAATTAATGCAATTACGATGGACAAACTCTGACACGGGTCTGCATTCATCCAAAATCCAAAAGCTCACTTTTTCGTTTACTCTGAGATCTTAAAAGAAAATCCAGGAGTCAAGAGACTTGATAGCCCTTGAAACATTTTTACTTTCAAACCGTTTACTCGAGTTTAGGCCGTTCGAACATGTATATAAGTTGTGAATTATTGACCCTTTTTTAGTAGTCATAATAAAGCTCAACCAATTACTCTTTCATATATATTGTTATTTTTATAGGCAATTTTACTTAGAGTTGAGTATGATTTTTATTTTATTTTTTGAACGAGTCTAAGTTGATTATCATATACGGAGTACTAATTAATTAGTTTTTTGAGCACAAATTCTAGTTTGAACGGTATTAAACATACTTAATTTTCAAATGCAATTTCATTTTAATTATTTACTTAAAAACCAATCAAATACAACCATGTGTATTGATTCACTAAAAAATGAATATTTAAGAAAGAGAGCGTATGATTTTAATAATTATAAATAAATCTTCATTTTTTTCACTTCATTAAAAAGATAATATATTTTTTAATTTATTTTAAAAAATTATGTTTTTAATTAGGATGAATAGTATTGAAAAATATTATTTTACTCTTGTTAAAAATAACTACCCAATAAATTCTAAACGGTAAAATAGGCATATGACTCATTTTTATAATAAAAAAAAACAGAATTATTTAATTATAAACAAACTTAAATATTTATTTTTTATCCAAATTTATCCTTAAAAAATATCATACTAATTTATTTATTTTTCTCAAACTAATAAATAATATTTTTCTTAATTTATGTGTACAAAAAATATCTTTTAGGCAAGGTAAATGTAAATATCACTGTATATCATATATTAAATATTCACAATTATTTTTTTCAATTAATCATAGATTTTTCAACTATATATAGTTATATATTTTTAATCACTATATATAATTATAAATGCTAATGTATTTTTTATATTTTAAAATTCATTCTCCAACCACTACTTATAATGAAATATATTTTTAATTTTCTTTTTCATACACATGCAGTTTTCATTTACTTGAATTTTATTATTATTATTATTATATATATATATATATATATATATATATATATATATATATATATATATATATATATATGTGTGTGTGTGTACTGAAAATTTTAGCACTAAGATTACTTAAAATTCATTATATACTGAAATTAAAATAATAAAATTGATCCCACAAATTTATAATGTTCAAAATTTTCTATACATAGAAAATTGTTTAATTTCAATCTAGCTAGCAATGAATCAATTTTGATTTGTGACAAGCTCGTCAACACGGATTTGTCTTTTTAATGTTCTATTTAAATATATATTTTGTTTATGTCGCTATCTATATATGAATTTTATTTATCGATAAATAAAAAATGTAAAAACGTCGTCGTTTAAGTCGTATAAATTTACATAAATACGTGACCTAATTTCCATTTTACCCTATTTCCTTTCACTTCTTCCATCGCCGTCGTTCTCAACCTTTTAACCATTTTCGATTCGATACAAAAAAAAAAAAAAAAGAGGTTATGGCTTACATTGATTAGGCCTTGCGAGAGTGGTTTGATTGTAAGATTTGTATTAGATTTATTTGGAATTTCCAGTGAGTTGTGAAGCGTTTCGGTTCAATTCAAGGTTCTCAGGTAAGATTCCTTACTCGTTTTCATTTTAATTAAGGTCTAGTTTTTGTCAATTACATATATGTTGTGTATTCATTGTGGTTCAATAATAAAATCTTGAATTGATTTTACTCGATTCGTTTTCCATTAACATATACTATAATTAAAGTTACATTTGCATTTTAATTGCAACATATTTTATACACCTTTTTACTATGAAAAAAACTAGTTATCGCTATTAATTTATTATATATAAGGTTATTATTTTTGAAGAATAGTAGTAATTTAGATAAATATATTTAAAAATAATGCTAGTAGTATTATCCTTTTAGTATAAGTAAATAACATAATATTATATATTATAATTATATACATTCATTGCAAATTTTATGTATTTTCAGTACAAAATTCAGAATAATAGCAATAGTAAGTAAAATGGAGTATAATAATTATTATTGTAATAATAATTTTTATAATTAAAGTAAAATGATAATATGATTTAATGATATTATAATTAAAAAAAACTTTTTTTATTTAAAAATAAATAAAATATTTTTATCACGGAATCAAGTGGGTTTTGTGCTTATAAAAAAATTTGAATCATATATATTTACATAATTTTGATTCAATAAGTAATTCGAATGTTTGGATGTTTAACTTATCTTATAAGCTTATAAAAATATTTTATGAAATATTTAAAAGCTTATAAAATCTTAAAGCTTATTTGACAATTTCTTTAAAAAATCTTAAAAATTATATAAAAC
The DNA here is from genome assembly GCA_954870475.1 of Euphrasia confusa. Lineage (NCBI taxonomy): Eukaryota > Viridiplantae > Streptophyta > Magnoliopsida > Lamiales > Orobanchaceae > Euphrasia > Euphrasia confusa. Next base: position 11,677,663 of record OX940968.1, on the reverse strand, counting down.
AATTTCTAAATAAATAATTACTCTTAATAATAATTTCTATGTAAATTTAAAATTAAACTATTTCGGAAAAAGGGTAGTATAATTTATCAAATTACATCTAAAACCTTATAAAATATATTTTGAAATTTAGGGTTTATTGATTTTTTTATTTTTTATTAATTAAAGTATTGTTAAAGTTATAATTATAATCAAATGAATTAACTACATTTATTAACTGTCTTATTATTTATTTTTTGCCACATATTTTTTGTTTTTTTTTCTTAACTGTGTTTTATTAATTAAATTCCCCTTATTTATAATTAGGAAAAAATGAGTCATTTATTTTTAAACAAACATAAAAAATTACCCTTTATACAAAATCACCTTTTAAAATAACTTACAAGTTTATATATAAAATGAGACAAAACACTTATACCAATTCTTATAACAATTTATAAATTATAACATCTTATAACATTTTAAAAACAATCTTAGTGAAACACTCTCCTAGAGTATTTAACTTATGTTATATATGTACTCATGTATACTATTAAGACAATGTCACTCTAACTTTCAACCTTTTTTTTTCTATAATATGTGGTACTAATTATATATACAATTGATTATAAAAGCTATAAATTCTACTACCCACTAATAAAAGTCGGAAAAATTGTATTAATTTAAATTTTACTTTAGAAAATCATGATATATTTTTTTATAAAATGCGTCAGCATATAATTTAAAAAACAAGATTCTAGTCATTATATATAATTAGCAAAATATGTAATAACATTACAATCATTTATGCGCATCTCTACCACTTTATACCTACACAACATTTCTATAAAACCAAAACCTAGAGTTCTGGGTGGATTTGAGTAAGATCTTGTACTGTACCTGTTTTTGGAATTACGCTTGCATAAATTGTATTTGGTTAAATATATTTAGATGTATGAGCTTCAATCGACTCAAAGGTATATGCACAATAACAACTTTCCCTAGGTTTGTTTATCCATTTGCTTCAATTTCATTAATTTATCTACATTCATGAGTTGAGTTGGATGTTTGATTTAACCTTATTATTATTCAGATTCATTTAATTATGAAAACCTCAATTAACTATATTTGACTACTTTGCCCTCTAGTTGAATTATTATAAATTATTTGAGTGAATAATATTTGTAAGATGTTAGGAAGTTTGATTTACTATTATAAAAATTAAATATTGAGATTAAATTGATTTTTTTTCCAAATTGTTAGGTAGTTTCTTGTAAATAAAAGATATTACTACACACATTAAAGATTTTATAACAAAAATAACCTTATAATTTTTTTTGGTAAAATTTGTGAACAAATCATACAATTATCATAAAAGATTTCAAAACAATAATTCTATAGGATAGCAATCAATAAGATCGCCTATAATTTGAATTTCAAAATAAGGTTTTGATTCTTTTGAAAGAATATTTTTTAATTCATTATTAATTTGTATTTATTATTATAATAAAATAATAATATAATTTTATTATTTTCGAGATCTTTTTAAATTCTCAATTCCCTTATTTTGAAAAGGAATAAAAGAAACCCTAATTCCATCACTAAAACCTTTTATCTTCCGATCTTTGATTACTTGCACGTGCTTTGTACATTTATACCCAATAGGAAAAAAGCATAAAAAATTGTTCGTTTTGTATATATATTAGCGGGAATTTAAAAAAGTTTTTTATTTTTATTTTTTATATTTTCTCTTTATTTTATCTGAACATGACTTCTCGTAGGTCTATTTTCCCCCAAAACCCGAGAGCAATTCGCCTTTTTCCCTCCACATTTTCCTTGGGAACTTGAAAAATTACAGTTCAGAAATCACTCTTCGTTTTTCTCTCTACTTATAAGGTACGGATTATCTTCGCCTTTTGTCTATTGATTTTCGTTTTCTGTTTTTTTTTTCAATTTTTTCCAGCAATATTTTCCCTGCGCCAAATGTCAGGGTATGGTTTGATTGATGGTAAATATATTGCAGTGGGGGATTGATATTATGTTTGATTTCTTCATATTTGAATAAACGGAAATAACTCAGATTCGCTGATTATACTGTGCCTTTTTTCTGGAGTGGCGTTGTGGGTTTCTGATTTGATAATAGTATGAAAACAAAGCCATAAAATTTGTTGTTTCTACTTCTGTCACTCTCTCATAATATTTCTGTAGTGGCGTTGTGGGTTTTGGGAATTTTTGGAGACGATGTTGCAAATAATGACATTAGGTAGTTCATCGTCCTTCGTCTTCTTGTAATCAAGGGGTCTTGAACATTTTAAAATTTAAGATTTTCGTTCAAAGCATAGTTGCTGGAAGAGATGGGAAAATATGGTAACTGGTAAGTTCAGAATCCTGGTAACTGTATTTCAAAGGAGGGGGATGGTAACTGTATTTAATCTGTTAGTAGAAGACCTAGAGTCATGGAATCTTTACCACTATTTCTTTATGTTAGTTTTGAACCATGACTAATGGTAGAGCCGTAGAGAGAACAAGTTTCAGTTGCATTAGGTTTCTTTGGAGCAAAAAGAAGCAACTTCAAATAAAAATGAAGTGGAATGTTGAATTGCTCTTAACTATATATTTATCTTCTTAATTATCTTATAATACTATGCATCTGAACTTTTTAGGATAGTATTTTCACATGATGGTTATTCTGTGTGCTATTAAAAATACATTTATTTGAGATTGTTACATTTGGCAAGGAAAGTCGGGTAGCTAGTGAATTTTATTTTGAATTAAAAAGCTGTCAATTATGCGACTGTATAGAAAATGAATTATGTGTGATATCTGTATACTTATACTGGGAAGTCAGATGGTGATTGAAAATTAGTAAATTACTATAGAAAATATGGCTAGAAGTGGAATCAATCTCTGTGGATATATACATGTGTTTCGAACTTCATTTACCTTCTCATCTTTGTTGTACTTCAGTATATGCGTTCTTAGGTTTTTAAATGTGGAACTGAATGAAAAAATATTTCCACCTAAGAGGACCCTCAAATTAGTTAATTACTTTTCAAGCAATTGAGTTTCCAACTTTGAGAATATCTTCGCTGATTACATCATGTACAAAAATGGTGGAAATAATGCATTTAAAGCCTGCTATACTGCTTTATAATATGAGCATTAAACAAATATTTTCTTCAATGTATATCTTTGTAGTTTTCTTTAATTTATTTCTTTTGGATTTTTCTCAAAAATGGTAACTAGGTGGTTATCTAATGTTTGAGCATTATAAAATATTACGAAATGTCATTATAGATTTTATATCATAATCACACTTTTATGGACTCATCGTGTTCAGGTCATACAGTGAACGTCTTTAGCTTTTGAGGATCAAAACTGTACCTTTGTATATGATTTACTTTATTGTTTATTAATTCTTGAGAACAGCTGCTGGGTTATTCTCTTTAAGATTAAAAGATGTACAGCAATGGGTAAATAAATATTGAAAAACATTGGGAAATCAGATTAAGCTAGAATAATTGTATTGCTTCAAAGTATTGTTGAAAAGGGGTTTAGAAGCTAATTGACCCGTTACACCTGTATTCCTTTTGAATCTTAATATGCTTGTTGGGAGTGTGATGCTTATTTTCAGTTGTGGGCTGTTTTCAAATAAAATATGTTGATGTATTTCATAAATGGACGTGCACCTGAAATAGTTTATTTTAAAGGCATATACGATCAGGCTTCGTGATTCTCTGTATCTGCATTTTTCTCCACATTCAATTGTGTTTGTACCTCATGATGAAAATTAAACTCAAGTACTGCAAATAATGAATTAAAATTTGCTAAATATTTATTCAATATATCTATTTAGGGAGTTCGTTTTGTGGTTTCAGAATTACTAATGGATGAAATCAATCAAGCCAGTGACAATTCCCAAGTAAGCAAAATATTCATTCTTAATTTCTATGATGTGTGTAATTCCCAAGTAATTAATTTCTGAAAGTCATGTGCGACTGTGCCTTTTCCTTTATCAATGAATTTTGTTCTTATAAGAATTAGTACGAGGCTACAAGCTTTAAGTAATAAAGCTATTATTAATTGTTGATATGGATTCTTACAATTTTCTTAATCACTTATTGTTTCTGTTACATGTAATATTGTTTCTATAGATTACTGTAATGGAAATAAAATATTTCGTACACTATAGTAACTTTACCATCTCATGTTTATGCTTTCTAACATCTCAACTACCATGGGCTAATTCTCAATCTTACTTGATGCATATGCCAAGTAGTGGCTAGGGTATACTTGTTGGATGCCTGCATTTGGCAGTTGTAAGGCATTATATTTATATGGCTGTGAAAAACCATATTGGACACTAATACAAAACAGTTGAGGTGGGGATATATAAAATTGTAATATAAAATTGCATTGACCTAACACCATTGGCCTATTGGTGAAAACTGTGATTTCCTCATACAATTCAAGATAAATCAGCAAGCAGGATGGCGGTATGGCGATTTATATAATTAATGAAGTGATAAACAATAATATTGTATTAGTTAGCTGGGTAGGTGTGAATGGAGGACTTCTCACCATCTTTTGGATGTACATTGTTTCCAAGATTTAGAAATAAGATCACCAGAAATCCATCTCATTTGGTTCGAGGCGGATTAATTATGGGATTAAACTTGTGTTGTTGTCACCCTGCAGATTTCATTTCAAGTTTGTTTTGTTTACATTGCTAATAATTCAACCTACCACTTTCTGAACTTCTGAGGTCCAAATGCCAACTCTCCAACCAAACCGACCCCACTAAAAATATTAAAGAGAAAAAGGAAAAACCGAAAAACATTGATGTGTTCTGTTGTAAGTTAACCCATAACATAAAAGAACAAATTAAAACATACTATATTATTAGAGACAGAAGAGATTATAGATAAAGGGCAGACAGTTGATACTATGTGCTGACCAAAAAAACAAGGAGGTGGCATAGAATCAATAACCAAGCACAGCTTATACATTATTTATCTCGTTTCCTTTCATCTGCCCATCATTTCTTGTTTGTAAATATATACTATTATAGTATATTATTGTTATTATTGTTGATTATAGTCCTATGTGATTAATGTTATTTTTTGTCCCAATACTCAAGAAAATGGATTCAGGAGAAATAGTGGTGCCCTCCATTAGACCTGGGGTGAAGAGAGAGTACAACATGATGATGAAGGCTCAGTCAGAATTGATTAAGCCCTCAAGAGAAGGAGGAAGAGTGACCAGATCGCAAAAAGCTGGTAGTTCCAGCCAAGGCTATGTGAAAAGGGATCGTAAGAGTGCCAAAAGATTAAAGGTGTCTGCTTCTATGAAATTGAAAGAATCCAAAGTAGAAAAATTGGGAGTAGAAGACGTGGGGAAGTTGGAGAATACTAATGTTTCAGATAGTGACCAGGGGCCAAAAGTGGATGTAGTACAGCTTGGGTATAATTCAGAACATCATTCAAGAAATTTAGAGGCAGAGTTCGTTGCTGTAGATAGGAATGGGTCAAAGGTAGTGGGTGCTGATTCTAAGGAAGACGTGAGCCAGCCTTTGTGCACACAGTCTCAACCATTGCCTCAGACTGGAGGTATTGAATCTACTGATACAGAATTTACTCATGAAGGTGGAAGCAAAATTGGGGGAGCCTCTGATTTTCCGAAAACTGAAGTGGCTATGATTGAGGTTGAAGTAAAGGTATCTGATTTTAGGAATGATGAAGAAAGATTGGGACCGGAAGATATGAGGAAGTTGGAGAGCATTGATGTATCTGATTGCAAGAAAGGACCAAAGGGGGATTTAATACAGGTAGGGTCTGATACAGGACACGATTCAAAAAAATTAGAGGCAGTGTTTGTTTCTGTAAATAGGAGTGAGACAAAGAAACCAGTGGCGGATTCTAAAGAATCCATTGGTCAGCCTTTATACACAGAGTCCCCATTGCTTCAAATTGGAGGTAATGATGCAGATCTTATTCATGAAGAGGAAGGAGCTGCCTCTGGTTTAGGATGTGAGGGAACTGCAAATGGGATGGAAAAGAAGCCCCTGTTAAGGTATACTCGCTTGTCTTTAAAGAGGCAAGATAAGAAGATAGAGTTAGGGTTGGAGGCAGGAGTTGAGGAGAGTGGCATTGCAATAAATTCGACAACTACTCCCTCTAAGCTTGAAATGAAAATGTCAAAAAAAGTCGAGCTGAAGAGAATCCCTTCGAGGTTGAGGGATCTTCTTGAGACCGGACTCTTGGAGGGTCTATCTGTTAGATACATCACTGGCTCAAAAGTATGAATTTGTGATTAGTTTTACTTCTGTTCAGTTCTTATATTTTTAATTGATTTTTTTTTATTCTTTTCTTTGGACACATGTAGAGGAGGAGGCATCCAGAATCTGAACTTCAGGGAGTTATCAATGGAACAGGAATATTATGTTCCTGTGATGACTGCAAGGGGAGTAAGGTATAGGATCTGAACATTTGACTAATTACTAATTTGTTTGAATATTCTATTTAATTACTGTTAGCTGTTGTTGATGTAGGTCATCACACCTAATGAGTTTGAGACTCACGCAAATAGTGGAAATAAGCGCCCGCCGGAATATATATATTTGGACAATGGGAAGAGTCTGAGGGATGTGATGAATGCATGCAAGGCCAATCAATCAGAATCGCTTGCATTGGTGATTCAGAAAGCCATTGGTCGTTCAAACTTCACGACGGCTTTCTGTATCAACTGTAAAGGTGATATTCATGATCATGTTTTGGATGAGTCAAATGTTGCATGTGCATTTGAATGTGTTATTTACATTAAGTCATTACTAATTTTGTTTTCGGGGGTTTATGCTTTTAGAGTTGATACCTGAAGGTGGTGCCGGCAGACCAATGCTTCTTTGTGATTCTTGTGTTCTGCCAAAGGAATCTGATCAAAGCAACACTCAGAGCAGTGTTGTCGCACATAGGTAATATAACTATAGCCGTAAGGGGTTAAAATCCTTTGACTTCGTGTTTTATTCTGTAGTAGATCTATAGGATTACACATCATTTCACAGTAACCTTAACATTAACTATGCAGATCCAAGGAATCCATATTAGTGCATAAGTTAGAACATGAATTTGTAAAACAATATTTGATCCTAGATAATGGAAAGTATAAAGAGAAACAGAGAATTGCTCTCTATACCTATGTTATTATTGAGATCAAATCATAATTGTTCAGGTGTCAATGTGGAATAGTGTTCTGCATAGATCCCCCTTAATGAAAATAGTTGCACAACAAAATACTAACCTCTTCCCTGTAAACAAATCTTACAGTTGAGGCTCAAGACGTGTCCACCCTAGTTTGTCTCCTTTATATCATGTAGTTAAGCTTTTAATTTTTTCAGTTGATTGTTTGGCCAAATAAACGTACATGTACCATCTCTTGAAACTTGTAGGAGATGCAGAAACTTGGTTCAGTGGAAATACCATTTAAGGGTTAGGATACGTAGGTTAAAAATGTTTATTTGAGTTATATCCACCTGACTATAGATGTGGGACACCACTCAGTCATTTATCCTATTATGCCTGTTTATCTTTCTCTAGTATGCTATTGTAGAGGTTGTCTGCTTATCCTATTGTTGTTTAGGTCTCCGTTGGCTGTTGCTTCACCGCCTGTTTCCTCTAGCTGTCAGCCTGAAGTTCCAGAAATAGCTCACATTTCTTCAAATAGTCAGCCTGAAAGGAAACGTCAAGGAAGGCTAACACGGAAGTAAGTATTGTTTACATCTATGCTATTTACAGGTGTATTCAATAGTTTCTCACTCTGGGCTCATCTTTTAGCCTAGCATGGTTTTCCATAGCTTTTTGTATTATAAAAAAGCTTACCGTTTGTTTTTACCCTTTCCCAGGGATTTGAGAATGCATAAATCAGTCTTAGCAGAAGATGTGCTTCCTGATGGTACTGCTTTGTCATATGTTATCCATGGAACGGTAAATTCAGATAATTTGTATATCTCTTGCTTTAATATAATTTATCAGAATTTCTTCGAGATGGTAATGGTAGTTCTGGGTTTATGATTTGTTTCTCGGTTGCTATGATTGTTAACATTTAAATTACATTTTTGGCTATGGAGCAGAAAAAGCTTAGTGGTTATAAGAAAGATGGTGCTATCTTCTGCACATGCTGCAAAAAATTGGTATGATATTTGGTCTTGTTAAATTTTAAATTTTAACTTTTTGATATACCCGGAATATTTATGTGATGTTTCGGACTTCTTTGTTTGCGAACAGGTGAGCCCCTCACAGTTTGAGTCTCATGCTGGTTTTGCTTCACGTCGGAAGCCGTGAGTATTTATTTTGGTCTCTTTTCTCTGTTTCCTTTTCACGGTTTTTTTACTGCAACTTAGGCATTTGTACTTTCCCTACCCCAAACATAATATTTTCGACTTGGACAATATAAGATTACTTGGTACAGGAGTTGGAGGCACGAGGAAAAGTACTGAAGGATTTTATAATCACAGATTCTGTTGCATCTTCTTTGACTTGGGTCTGCGTGTCTTGCAGGTACATGAGTATATACACTTCTAATGGAGTGTCCCTACACCAACTATCCCTGGAACTATCCAAAACCCGTAAATTAACTTCGGAAGAAAATGACGATCTCTGTTCTATATGTGAAGATGGAGGAGATTTGCTGTGCTGTGAAAATTGTCCACGTGCTTTTCACTATGGTGAGAAACATTGTCACTTTGTAAAATTCAATGGGAAATTATGATTTGGTGAAGGCTGTTTAGGAGAAACACAGTGACTTTTTCCTAGGGTCCTTTCCATTAATACCTCATCTCCTCGTTTTAGTTTATTTTAATCTCTTAATTTACTACTCCCTTCGTCCCTATATAATTGTCGAGTATTGAATAGAAGACATAATTGACTATAATCTTCCAAAACGGCCCATATTTAACTATGATCTTTGGAGATCAAAAGGGGTTGTTAAGATTTAAGAAGATAGAGAAATATACAAGTTATAAAAGTATTGCTGTATTTTATAAGGTTTCTTATTCAAAGTGAATATTTCTAAATGGGATTTATTTTTTGGACAGAGGGAGTAGAAATTTGTACTTAACCCAATGTGATGCTAAACAACAACATTGACTTAATCGTGAGCATTTTTAATCTCTTCCTGACTTAAATTTCTTACTTTACTCTCGTCTCATCTTGCAGTATGTGTCGGCCTCTCTTGTCTCCCACAAGGAACATGGTATTGCAAATATTGTAACAACATGTTTGAAAGGGAAAAGTTCGCGGAGCTAGATGCTAATGCTATTGCGGCTGGAAGAGTACCTGGTGTGGACCCGCTTGCTGACATAACCCTACGGTGCATTCGTATTGTGGCAACATTTGAAGCTGATGTGGGTGGATGTGCCATTTGCAGGTTTGTGTATCTGCATCTTCATTTTTTTTATTCAATACATGTATCAGTTTATATTTGGATTTTAATTAAAAAACCCTAGCGTTGTTTAAATAAATCATTTTTTTTCTGCATATGGAATAATTTCCATTTTTTTAAATAAATTATATGCAGCAGAAAAAGCAAGTTCCGTTGTGGCATTTTATTTAGTGTTAATGGATATTGTTAAATGTATAACTTGGCTGCGTTGCAGGGGTCATGACTTCTGCAAGTCGGGATTTGATGGCCGCACGGTTATTATATGCGACCAGGTAGTAATGTTTTCATTTATGTTTATATTTTAAATTAGGTTCCAAGTATCTTTGAATGCATAAATTTGTTGTTTTTGATGCCACAATCATGACGTCTCTCGTTTCTGATTTTTGCAGTGTGAGAAAGAATACCATGTTGGCTGTCTGAAAGAGCAAGAGATTGATGACCTTAAAGTAATGCTTAAGCTGTATAACTATGTTTAGGATTCCTCAATATTACGTACGATATATTCCACTTCAGTCTCACTTATAAACAAATGTGTTGTACTAACTAACCGCAGGCATTGCCGGAGAATGAATGGTTTTGTTCTCAACCTTGCGGAAATATCCATTCGACTCTTCAGAAACTGATTGCGGACGGAGAACAAATTCTTCCGGAAGACCTTTTCAAAATCTTGAAAGAAAAAAATGATGCTCAGGGCCCACCGCCAGACCCGGAGCCTGTTATTCGGTGGAGGCTACTGAGCGGGAAAAAATCTAATGAAGATACCCGGACATGGCTCTCGGGTGCTGTTTCTATTTTCCATGTAAGTCCCTAACTTCTTTGGAATGTGTTTATAGTGCTATTTGCCTTTTTTATTTAGCTAGGATTGCATTTTTTTTTATTCTGACATCTAAATTAGCACTTAGCAAATAAATATGCAAATGTGATGTTTTATTTCTGTCTACCAATTTTTTTATTCAGGACCGATTTGATCCTATTGCTGATTCCAGCACCGCACGCCTTGACCTCATCCCGCACATGGTTTACGGGTATTGACTCAGTTGCACTTTCTTAATTCCTTTGTTTATGTCCGCACTCTCTTTGTTCTAGCTAATGCTGATGATCTCTGCAGGAGGAACTTCAAGGGCCAGGATTTCTGTGGCATGTATTGTGCTGTTTTGATGGTCGAGTAAGACCACGATAAAATACCCTATTGCATTTTTTGAAAGTGTAGTTTTTAATTTGACCTCTAATTATGTGTACAGCACGGTGGTAGTATCTGCTGGCATTGTCCGGATATTCGGGAATGAAGTGGCAGAGCTTCCGCTGGTGGCAACGAGATCAGAGTGCCAAGGGAAGGTAATAGGATGTGCTCTGTCTTATGAGGAGATATAGGATGCAAACGTTAGAGAAACAATAAAAAAAAGAAGTCACGTGCCTCGTAGATTTTACATAACGTCTGTCACTTGATTTGCAGGGATATTTCCAGTCTCTATATTTTTGTATTGAGAAGCTTTTGGTCTCTCTGGGTGTGAAGGATATGGTGCTCCCTGCTGCAGATGAGGCAGGATCTTTGTGGAAGAATAAATTCGGATTTGAAAGACTCGACGAAGAAGAGGTTTGTTGGATTTTATATATATATAGTATTTTTTGTAATCATAATTATAATTGTGAAAATGTTGTTTTATTTTTGTTGCAGTTAAAACGTTACCAAAAGAGTTACCAAATGATGATATTTGAAGGAACATCAGTTCTTCACAAGGCAATCGCTAAGGCTCCTTCTCCTCCGCATCTATTATGAAGTATTGACCCTTTTACTGTACAAAATTGGGGTTTTTTTGGTGATAAATCAATGCAATTTTATTTTTTATTGTTATTGGAATTGTTCATATTATAGATTGTAAATTCTATAGGTGATGTGGGTCCAGGCTTCAAGATCCCATGTTTTGTCTTAGGTGGGTATTTGATCCGAAGTAGAATTCGGTCTATTTTGTCAAAAAGCTTGGATATACTGTATTCTTTTATTTTAGATTTTACTATTTTCTCTAATTTGGTGCTGGCTTATTTTAGATTAAATTTTTAAATGGTAGTTAATTATATTTAAATATAAAGAAGATGTGATAATTTTTTATCACATTTTCTTTATATTTAAAATTTATTTCAAATCATTTAATTCATGTTAAATTACTGATTTATCTTGATGTTTAAAATGACAAATGATTTGTAAATATTATTTAATGTATTATTTAATGACACACGGACAAATAATTCATGTCATTTTAAATTTTGTAAAATGATTAATTGATGTTAGAAGTGGCCAGGATCTGAACCGGGTGGGTCAATCCTTCATGGACTAGATTGAAGAAACAATGAATTGACTTGGATCAAACCTCTCATCAATTTATACATATCTACTAAAAAAAATTGATCTATTTATATGGAATGATCACAAATGATATTGACTTGTTTTTTTGGTTTTTTGTTTTTCAAAATTTTGGTGTGCAAACTTTGAACTATGACAAATCATGCGTTACTTGATGAAATCGAACGATTTTTGTTGCTGCTTGATCCTTGTCAATTCATTCACATCTACTAAAATTGTTTGGTTGCACAATCTAAGGCTCATATAGTCATATGAACTAAAATTTGAGTGTTGATTGAATTTAAGTCAATTGTCTTAATTTACTTGTGTAGAGATTGATTGAGTTGTAAAAAAAATTGTTTATGTAATAGTATAAATCACATTTTGATTTTATGATTTTTATCAATAGCACTAGTGTTCTTCTCTAACCGTGTATGCATGTCTCGCTTTTTTTATTATTTGATTTGTTTTTGTTATTTAATTTTAAAAACATAAATAAACAGAATACGAATGTCTGCCGTCACGGGGAGGGGAGCGATTCTGCATAAATAATCATGACATCAATTATCCATTGTTGTGAATTGGAGTTCATCCTCACGACTTGATTATCAACAAAAAAATATAATAAACGAATAATGCAACATATAAATCTTAAAACTAGAGAAAAAACACTAGCAAGTAGCAAATAAGAAGATATTCAATATAGAAAATGAGGTACAATAGTCATATTTGTATCAAAGTATATATATATTGTGTAAACGAAAGACATCTTTCGTACTAGAGAAATAGAGACTTTTCATTCGTATTTTACAAATGAATGATGATATTTTTTTCGAGTACATATGAATATCAACTATGAGAAATCTTGATTTATAAATGAAAAAATTTATATTAATTTTATAACAAATACTTTTAAACTAAATTCAATTCAGCTCAACTGAATCCGGTCCGTAAAAATAAAGTCTTTAACTTTCTAAGCTTATTTAAATTCCACAACTCAAAAATAAACATAGCAAACATATCAACTTTAACAAATGATTTGCATAATAATAATAATTTTAATAAAAAATAGCTCCCTCGTTAAGTTTTCTAAATGAATGGCAAGTGGCAACTAGTACGCACTTAACTCAAAGAATTCAACTTATTGGAACCAATATAATTAAGAACAAATTAAATTAATTAATAAAAGTTTAAAACAATGACTTATATTAATAACATTTGCAATAATGTGTGATATATTATTATTTTATAATTCTGTAATGATGAGTAAATACACACACCAAAAATAAAAAAAAATAAAAAAAAATTAAGAAATAATTATTCACACTTGATAATCAAATGTCAACCCCCTCCCCGTGGCCATCACTAGTAGTGGCAATCCACCGCCAGTGCCGCCGCGGAGAACGCCATACGCGGCTGCTGACTCCACTTCTCCTCCACCTCCGCCGGCGCCGGCAGGTTCAGGTCCAAATCCAACGCTAACCCACTTCTCGGAATCGGCGGCGCCGCCCTGTGCCGCCTCATGTGCCCGCCCAGCGCCTGCCCCGACGCGAATTCCGACCCGCAAACCGAACACTCGTGAATCTTAGTGTTGCCCAATTGCTTCGCCCCTTCTTCCCCCGCCGGAGACTTTTTCCGATCAGCATCAGCGGCGAGCTTCGGCCGTTTGTGGCTGGCCCTGTGTCCGCCCAGGGCCTGGAAGGACGGGAAAGTCCTGTTGCAGGTCTTGCAGTCGTAAACGTAGATTCCGGCGATTTCGGCCTTCGCCGGCGGCGGAGGCGGCGGCGGCGGGGTGGCCCCACGCGCGAGGAGAATCAGGCAATTCGCCATGTCGACCTCATCCTCCTCTGTTCCTGTCGACGGATAATGCAACGAGTCACTTGAGCGCTTGGTGCGCTTCCCTTTGACGATCGGCCGGTCGTTGGGCGACGGTGTTTCCGGCGAGATTTCCGGCAAGATTTCGACTTTCATCATCGAGCCTAAAAAACAGAGTTGTGAGAAACAGAGTGATTTGAGTAGTGAGTGGAAGTAGTAAAGATGTGTGTGTATTTATGTGTGTATTACAATTTACAGCATTGTAGTGAAAGGTAAGAAAGAAAAGAGTAGTATATATGTTCTTGTTACACTAATTATATAATTAAATGATTATATATATTATAGTATATAGTATTATTAAGCATGATATATAGCGTGTAAATAAAAGAAGAAGAAATTAAAAGAATAGTAGTATTAAGGTTTGGTGGTAACGTTTGATTACATGTAATATTGTTGGCACCAAAAAGTCGCACATAAACAGATGCTAAAGGCACGTTCCACCTCACTCCCCCATTGATCACTCTCACTCCAAGTCTTCTTAAACTTAAAGATAAGTACACTACGAGTTCTTAAGTCGTAGCGACGAGAGAGACGAAACAAGATTTCTTATCGGTTGGCTTTCAAGCAAACTCCATTGTACAAATATACGACTACCATTGTGTGTATTGTACATTTTATTTTGACTTATCATCGTATATTTATATACAATGCAGGCTGCAGCTACGTACAATTGTACTTGTTCAATATTTTCTCTATACATAATACTATAGTATTCATGGGTACTCTCTAATTATAGTCTACATGCTTTGAGTGGTTCAATCAACTAACAAACTTATAACTAATGTAAATTAATAGCAATCACATCATTTTCCCTTTTTTTAATGAACTCACGAGTTGGTCATATCTACTGAAATAGCTACTCTTGCGTCATTCCTTTTTAGTTGCTCTTCAATGTAAAGTTGATGGTTAACCGTGACTCAAATTTAGTCGAAATAAAATTAAACAAGAATAAAAGCGGAGGAACAAGACAAACAGAGCTATATAGCAATTAAACGAATTATTACAATGACACTTTGGTGTTCATGTGGTTGCTTGTCAACTACGATTACTCTTGATGCGGGTGCCAGCACTTGCTGTTCATATATAGTGTGGTTTTTAGTAGGAGTTCTAGCCCAATCAATTTGAATGCAAATTTCTTGACTTGAGAATTAATTCACTTCACTTATGTTTTGGAGATTTTTGAGTTTTATTAATAATAAAATTATTAATTACTTTGAATTAATGTCCTTTGTATTATGTGAACAAAAATGTCATATTGTTATGAAAATTTAAGTATAAATGTAATATTTGATAGGGTTTTACATCTATTAATAGGGATCACACACTAAATTTATTGTGTGTTTGACTTGACAAAAGAAGATTGATGAGATAGATCATTTAATATTCAGACCAGAAGATTTTACTAATTTAAAGATATTACATATTAATTTATTCGAGTATTAATTTATAGAAGTTTTAGTGTATTTATATTTTTTTATAATTTTTATTTATTTTGAGTTTTTACGTATATCTTGTGATCTTTCTTTTATCGTTTCTTTTAATTAATTAATACTCCCTTCAATTTTTTTTTTTGTCCTTTTAGTAATTTGTATAGTTATTAATGTAAAAATATTATACCTAATCTAACCTTATTTAATTATATTATAAAATTAATAAATCAACACAAATCATCTTTATCTTTTCTCCCTAAAAACACTCAAGGATGTTTTTTTTTGTCTTTCACAATTAATAAACCTCATTAAATAAAGGTAAAAAAATATAAAAAATGTAAAACGTCAATTAAAATGAAAAATAAAATAAAAAACACAGAACGACAATTAAAAAGAATTGGAAGGAATACATCATTCGTGTTGGATCAATGATCACATTTGTTCGGGCACAAAAAGTTAGAAATAAAAATATAATTTTAAATTAATAAAATAAATAATTGTAAGTAGAAGTTTTAAAAAAATATGTGAAAATGTAAAGTTAAAATTGACTTTTAAAATGAAAATTTAAGAATAATTATTTTATTAAATAAGTTGTGTAACCATTGATTTGAGAGGAATAAAAATAGAAGACGTGATAGTTGTTTCAAGAAAGAGACACTATACCAAAAATATCCTTGTGTGGAATTGTTTTGTTCTATTATCTTAATAGATTGTCAGTTTTCACCATACCTGATAATTTCAAGTTTTGGCACTAAAGGCTATGTTTCTTGCATTGTGAAATTTGAATTTATTGACATATTAAAACTAATCTTTTTAATGAGTTTTTGCATACTTTATACTTAACATAATTACATCGAATTATTCTAATTCATATAGTAATTTTTTTTTCTTATTTAAGGGTTGTAAGTTTTGTTATGTTGATCCTTTATATATACATGGTTGAAATAATTTTATATTTATAAGATACTCAAATGAGAACTACAAATGATATTAATTATTGTGAGTGAAATATAAAAGACACCTAAATTATTAGCATGTTCTACAATTTCCATGTATGATTAATATTGACTTTGAGGTCAAACAATTTTTTTTTTTTTTGAGATCTAGTTTGTAAACGTTTTGGACACTATCATTACAGCCATGATCTGAACTCAATTCTTGAAACTAGATGTGAAAAAATGGTAAAAATATAGTACATTGATTAGTTCTTAAAACTTACTCAAAGAGTTTCGTTAGATTTTCATAAAGAATCATTATGCAAGTCAACACAGGTTAAAAGTAAGAGAATGGATATTTTCTTAATTAGGCCCACAGCCCACTTAGTAACAAATTCTTAATTGGGCATGAATTTCTGTAGTATATTTTCTTAATTGGGCTTCCAGTGGGCTATAGAGAAACTAATTTCTGCTATGATCGGTTCAATTTCTATTAAAAATCCATAACCAAATATTTTAATATCTTCACTCTTACCTTCTTTATATGTTACATACTATATCAATCACAGCACAAAATTAATTATTTTTATTTTTTCATTTTAAAATATAATTATACTCATAATTATTCACTAACCTTTTTCACTTAACTTACAATTAATTTTACTTTTTCACTTTAAATATATAATTTTATTAAAAAAAATCATGAATATAATAAAAATAATTTTTTTTATTCCACGTGTCACTAAAAAAAAAGTATGAAAATAATTATCTGACGAAAGAACTATCATTTAATTGCAACTAATTTTTTTTGAATTGCATCAAAATTGAAAGTACCCAAACTACTCTATCTTTTACAAGAGTATTTTTATTTTTCTTTTCGGATGTCCGACAATACTCATTTTCTTCTCGAAAAATAGTTGTGGTTAAAATTTAAATGGGAGTGTAAGTATTGTGAAACACTTAAAAAACATGTCAATTAATATAATACTCTAAAATACGAAATAATTAATTTATTTTTTTAATTAAAATTATTATTTTATTTATATTTTATTTATTTACTTTTAAAATTTTAATTACAATTACTCTTTTTTCAACTAAATAGTTAAAATAATTTACGTGAACCACAACTTGATATGAATGAAAAATTACCAAATTAGTTCCATAAAGATGGTCTGTTTTCCTTTTGGTGTCATATAGTTACACTTTTTCAAATTAATTCTCTAAAGCCTAAAATCGAGTCGATTTCATCCAATTTTCGCCTGAAAATTCAAATTTCGCCGTAATTTCTGCGCGTGAGTCGCACGCGCCTGAGGATTTGGGACTTCCCTGTGACCTAATCCACATGGCGACATTGGATTGGCTGGAAGAGTTTTTTTTTTATTCAACTAATATCCACGTGTCAATACACATGTGGATTTTTTTTTTGTTTATTAAAACACCTCCAGCCAATCCAATGTCGCCATGTGGATTAGGTCACCGGGAAGCCCCAAATCATCAGGCGCGTGCGACTCACGCGCAAAAATTCCGGTGAAATTTGAATTTTCAGGCGAAAATTGGATAAAATCGACTCGATTTTAGGCTTTAGTGGATTAATTTGAGAAACTGTAACTTTATGGTACCAAAAAGAAAACAGGTCATCTTTATGAGACTAATTTGATAATTTTCTCTGATACGAATACTAAGTTAAAACAGGAGTATTACTCTTTCCATATGACCACTTTTTTATACAGAAATTAAAATATATATATATATATATATATATATATATATATATTAATTTTTTGACTACAAAAGTAAAAGATTTAAATGTATTTTAAAATTAGACGATAAAATAATTGTAAGTATAATTAAAAAAAATATTAAAAATAAAGAAAATTATATTATAAAGTGAAAATAAAATGTAAAACATCTATTTAAAGAAAACCGTCATTTTATTATAAAAATACTATAACTACTTGCACTTTGAGTGCTACTTGCACTTTGAGAATCTAACTAGAAAGACACTTTTAAGTTGTAGGCACATGTAGGGTAAAGCTTTTTACAAAAGTACCCTTCAATTCCACTTTAATTTAAAAACTTGCAACCTTCGAACATAAAGTCTTTACTATTGTTTACCTACTTTTAATACACTTGCCCCCAACTTTACAACAACCAAAGTACCAAACCAACACCAAAGATGTTGCACACATACCTTTGATCTTTCTACAAAATATGCAAACCTTCTAACAAATGGCATTACTTTATACACGTTGAAACGGACCATACAAACAGTTGGTTGGTCGAAATTTGGTTCAGAGACTGTTGTAGACTAATCAAATTATCGTGGTCATTGGTCAAAATGACAGACGAATATTAGTCCCGTGCGTGAACTCTAAGTATCAATTTTTACAACATTTAGCAAAGGCAATTAATCTTGTTTCAAATTGAGAATTAAACGAAAAAAACACTTCCAATACGAACCAATATAGTAGTAAATGGGTAGTTTGACTTTTTATTAGCTTTAGGTCAACCTTACTATATCCCAAGACATCATCAGAGTATAGTATCCTATGCTTCTTGGAACAAACAAGTCAAAGTCAAACTCAGTTGACTTCGATGTTTTGAATGAAGCTGTCTCCCAATCACATTATTCTTTTTTTTTCACAGAGGCAATTAATAATTAATAGGAGTACTATACACAAACAAAGAAATACAGTAAAAGTAAAACAGTAATTAATAAATAAATAAAAATAATTGAGAGCATTAGATTAATAAAATTCCCCTACAATTCAATGAAGACATTGAGAGCATGAACTGAATTACCATAATTTTCTAAACAAAACTTCATTAAATCCATCCATCTAGCTAATATCAAACTACGCCTTTCTTGCTATGAGCTGCCTTCGCCGTCACAAGATACTTTCGACTGTATTATAATCCGAGCTCCCGAAGCAAGCCTGTTAAGAAACGAAATATAAACGAAAAATCTCAACCCACATGAAAATAGAAAAAAGGTCAGGAAATTTAAGGCCGAGAAGAGTCAGGAAATTTAACTTTCTTCGATTTTGATCACATTTTCATTGTGGCTGCTGCATTGCTTTCTCCCCGGGAGAGGCTCCGTCGTTCTTTTGCTCCCACCGTTGGATGTGCCAGGTGTAGTGATCCGAGAACTCTCCGATCTATCGGAAGAGATTCTGGGTCCTTCGGAAAGGGGGGATCTCATAGATTCACATCTCGGCTGTTTACTTAGGGAAGCCTTAATTGATCGAGGAATACATTTAGTCCGTGTGGAACTTCCCACTGCCCTGTCTCCGGGTGAATCAAATTTGTCGGTACTTCTGCATATCCAAAGAGAAATTGAAATGTTTCCTCGAATTTGAAGTACATATACTATATCCAAATGGAAATTGAAATGTACATTGTATGTGAAAATTTAAGCAGGGTATTTTGTAATTTTGAAAACTCATGACAGATAGTAATTTATAAGAACAAAAACAATGACTTAAAAGAAAGAATGAAGGAGGAGTAACTGACTTATCAGCATTGAAAGAAGACGATCGTCTGAGACTCGACACTCCTTCCTTGACTTTACCCGTCTCCACCAAGCTCCCACTGAAGTACTCTTTATCTTCCATCTTCATACCCATCCCACGGGGATCATCCGCCAGAAAATCGAGCTCCCCCACCATCAACGAACCCGAGAACATCGGGCCTGGAAATTTAGAATGTGAAAACCTTGGCCTGTAAGTCGGGACAAGCCCAAATCCATGATCCTTCACAGATATGGACCCACACGAGATCAATTGCATGATCATATTCGAAGCCTTTAGTCTCGGCATACGATATTCCTCTTCTTCAAGAATCCTGAAGCTGTTGACCTTCTTAGCATCAGCTCTAATGAGTGATTCCAATGTATCCGTTTTACCGCTTGATGATGAAGCACTTGACGTGGACGGAGGTGGTGAAGAAGCCACTTGTGGGCCCGAACGATTGTTTTTAACATTATCGTCAGTGGAGACGCCTCTGGTGCAAGTCTTTCGGGTTTTATCGTCAGTTTGGGTGGAGGCGTCAGAGAGGCCTTCTGTTTTGTAGACTTTGTATTCAGTGGTTAGGGCTAGTGAGGTGGCAGTGAAGTCAGGGGAGACGGATGAGGAGCAGGGACGTTGGTCAGGAGGTGAGGATTCATTTTCATCGTTTGAAGTCTTTGTGTTTGGGCAGTTGAGGCTGGAGGAGGATGAAGAGTCTCCGTGGCTTCTGGAAGAAGGTGGCGGCTCTGGAAGTGCTTTTTGGTTGTGTAGGGTAACGGTTTCGGCTGGACTGAAGGTATCTGGAAACAACAAGTGTTCGTTTATTTATTTTTATCTGCTATCAATTACCACCATTATACGAACAGACTTGCAATTATTTTTCAATTGGAGAGAGAGAACCTTAGCTCGTCTAATGTTATCAAACATTTTTAATGAAAAAGAATGAAGCAAATAAACCAAATGAGTTCAAGTGGAGTCACTTTTATCACACAAGCTCGAGCGCATAAGAGTAAGAGGAAAAAAACTCGTACATCATTACTGTAACTGATCAAACTCACCAGAATTGGATTCGTCAAAGAGCTCGGAGCCTTTAAGAACATACTCATCCCCACGAGCCGGAAGGATTAAATCGTCATTGCTAAGATCATGCCATACGAACCCGTTCTTATAACTCCTGCTCACCACAAATTAACCTCAAATGTTAAGCAGTATTACTAGCAAAATAAAAAATACTCCATATATATTCCTATTTTCACCTCTTGCAAGACCAAGAATACAACGAAGCCATGCCTCTGCCTCTCAAAACATTGAGCCTTTCGATCACATCTTCAAAAACAAATTCAAAAGCACTCAGAACCAAACAATACAACACAAGAAATTAATAGTAATCAGCATATATGCAAGTGCATTTTCTTTCTACCTCTCAAGTAAAGGCCATCGGGGGAAGAGAGGGGGACTTCCATGAAATGGGGGTGCTCGAGCTGTCGATTTCGGCATAGGTAGTAAACGACCGGCACCTTGTCATTACTTTGGTTCTGGGGCTGCTGCTGATTATAGTGATGGTTGTAGTGATACTTGGGCGATTTTTCAGTCCACACCTTGGCTCTTTCCGGGCTCACCTGGGTGTTGTATTTCTTCATTCTACCCTCCATTTTTATTTTCAACTGTTCACAGATTTTTCTAATCTTCGTTAGTAAACATCAGAAGCTATAGAAAACAGATCTGGATATGAAGTACAGAAACACAAATTAAATCTCCAAACAGAAAGTGTGACCAAAACCCAGATTGACAATATACACGAACACCCAAAATCTGTGAAGAAAATATAAAATTAAAAAAGAAAAAAAAAAGAGGGGGGAGGGAACCTGGGGAAGAGGGAAACTGAGCCTGCTAGAACAAGGACGAGCGCATTAAATGCACCATTAGCTCGCCGGACCACTGCATCCACTGAGACTGATTTTTCGGGGAGAGCGATGGGAATGATGAGAGCGGACGACAGAGTGGAGATGGAGAAAGTGACTGTAGCAGAGAGAGACGGAGGAGGAGGAGAAGTTATGAGTATTCGTGAGTGATTTAGAGGGGTGTTGGTTTGGCGTTTTGCCTGGTTTTCAGGGCAGAAGGAGCCATGGCCGATTTCGAGATTTCTCTGTCATGTGGGGTGTGGGGGTTTTTGGCTTCTTTATGGGGGTTTCAAAGTGTTTGGTAGTGGGCAATAGCGAGCTCCATTGTTGGGATCGGAATCAGCTCCGTTATTTTGTTGCACTGTTGCAGCCGTGAGTAAGGGCCTGTTTGGGTGGGTGGCTTTTGTTTTCAAATCTAAAATTTGGATTCTTGATGATGAAGACATTATACTATAAATAAATGGTGGTAGTTAACTCTCATTTCCTAATTTCCCTTTCACTTTCATTAATCATTATACTTTTAGACATTTTATTATGTTGTACAACTACTCCCTCAAAAAAATGACTCACTTTCTTTCTAACTTAAAGGAAATACAGTATACTAAATTGATTGATATACTAAAGATAGTGCTATTTGAACCCCTCTTTCTTCTAAGTACACCTCTATTTTTTATAAAAAATATTATTTATTATTTTTACTTATACATCACCTAGTTTTTCCTAATTTGCCCTTACTAATACACCACTCTTATTATTTATTAATAGTAAATTTAATATTATTAATAATAATATAATTTATTTTCTATAGCGTTAAGATGCTGCAAATCTGGAATTAAAACTTTAATTCGATTTTCCACTCCAGATTTTCCACACGTTTAGGTAAATGTTCCGGCAATCGCGTTTTATTTCTATGTTTCTAAATCTTACTCCTTCGGCCGATTTCCCAATAAGAGCGGCGGGCGCCGAAGATAACTTATTGGTGGTTGAATTTTGGTATCTACGTACGACTTTTAAGAACATGATTAAAAGGAATTGAATTATTTGAGTATGCTATGGATTTCGTTAATTGTAGAGATTAGATTCATATATATGGTGGAAAATTTACCATATCTATTGTGGACGTTTGCTTAAAATTTCAAGTGTTTTTTTGTTGTTGTTTTCAAAATAGTAGAGAAAGATTTTCATATTAATTGATTTGTTTTTATTAGTATCACGTATTGAGAATTTTGTTTGAACATTTAGTGTAGTTCAGTTTAATTGTTTTGTTTAAATGATTGTTGTTGCCTTAAAGCGCCTCTTTCCCAACAAACTCAAATCGCATATAGAACTTTTGAGATGGAGAACAGCAGAACAGTTGAGATGGAGATGCTGATGCTATTCATAGAAATAGATAAGGAAACATTTTTTATTATTATTAATGATATTAAATTTATAATTAATAAATGTGGTGTATTGTTAATTGTACAAGGGTAAATTAGAAAGAAAAAATGGTGTATCAAGTAAAAATAATAAATAATTTAATTATTAAAAAACGAGGGTGTACTTAGAGGAAATGGAGGTGCGAATAGCGCTACCCTATACTAAATTGACTGAATAAGCTGAATATTATTCATTCTTTTCCAAAAAACTTGACACATTTTATATGTAATTTACAAATAAAATGTGTCATCTTATCCAAGACGGAAATAAATATTATAATTATAATTAAAGATAAAGTGCAACTTTCATCAAAACTTAGAATGTTTAATATACATTTTATCATCATTTTGAGAGTAATTTTTTTACCATTTCTATTTTAAATATTACATCTAAGAAAGAAAAATTAATATTCTCAGTGTATTTACAGTATAGTATATGTTGTTTGTAAAGCAAGAATATTTATCAAACCAACATTAAAAAAAATCAATATACATCAAAATCACAATAGTACAAGTTAATAGATCAAAATTTCAAGAATTGAACAAGGAGATAATATCACGAATGGTCCTATTCGCGATAAGTGAGTTCATTAGTAGTCCTTTATTTGTTAATTTTTTTAATATTGGTCTTTTTACCTGATTTAGCAGGTCAAAGTTATATTTGCAATTGATTCTAACCGGTCAAGCAGGTCAATTTTGATAAATTGACAAATAAAATTAAATAAAAATACTCTCTCGGTCCAAAGACAGTTGTCATACTTTCCTTTTTGGGGTGTCCAACAATAGTTGACACCAAAAAAAAAAAATTATTCTAACTTTTTCATTTAAATATACAACTTTATTCTACTTTACTCTCACCTACTTTTTAAACTTTAATCACAACTACTTTACTTTTACTTTTAAAATATATTTTTACTTTTTACTTTTTAATTAAAAAATTAAAAAATAATAATTTTTTTAAACTTCGTGTCCAGCAAAGTATGACATCTATTAATGGCCGGAGGAGTAACAAAATTATGAATTTAAAAATAAAAATATTAAAAATATTAATCAAACTCTGTAACTCCAAAACCAAAATGAATTTAAATTTCATAATTTATATTTTATTAAATATTTTTCCCATTATATTAAATTAATAATTTGTTTTTATCTTAATAATCAAATACTCTATTACTTATATAATTAAATAATTATTAAACTCAAATTAATTAATTATTAAATATATTTTCGATAATTAATTAATTTTATGTTATATTATTCATAATTAATTATTTTGTTGATTAATTCATTATTAAATATAAATTATAAAATTATTTAATTAGTTATATGTAATATTTTTCTAATTAATATTTTTTGTTGTATAATAAATAACTAAATCAAAATTAATTAATTAATAAAAATTTAAATTAGTATTTAATTAATTATTTTTATGTTATATTAGTCATAATAATTGATTGTTTGATGTTTATTTAATTGTTAAAGTTAAATTATGTAACAATATTTTTGTAATTGATTAATTATCTTTTTAATAGTGTGCTCTTAATTATAATAACATAAAAATTACTGAACTAATAAATAAATATGGTAAAACAATAAAACATTTAATTACAAAGTAAATTTTATGAAATATAAATTCTAATTACATAAATAAAAATTCACTTTTTCTTAATTTTTTTTATATTTTATTGATGTTGTGTGTTTGACTGGTCAAACTAAGTTTTCCACCTGTTATAACAGGTAAAAGGATCATACATGAAAATTTTAACAATTAAAGGACTACTAATGGACCGACCTATAGAAAACAGGACCATTTGTAATATTATCTCATTGAACAAGCATAAAAATGATAAATAAAACATTATAATGTGTTTTGATATCTATTACTAATATTTTCATTTTGTACAATCCCTTTTTCACAACCGTAATATCAATCAAAAGTTGCCCTTTTCCAGATGCCATGAGACTTCTTATCATTAAAAACTGTACACTAAATATTTAATAGTTAATTCGCACACAAGCATAATATAATGTGCCTATATGGCTTATAAATAGTACACTTAAAATTAGTTGATGTCTCATTTAACTTCTAATCAAATTATTTAACCTTATATATGTCAAAGTTCATGTACCCGGAGACTACGACAACCTTGTTTCATTTCGCTGACCTCAATCAATTTAGTCGATTCGATTTTATCACACAAAATCATGAAATGTTTCAAATATTCGACCTCATGAATGGGACTTCGTGTGACCAAGCAAGTTAATGTTAATTAAATTTAGGGTACATCCACCTTTATTTTATATCAATGCACATGTATATATATAGAACAATAAAATCACCCATTCATATTAATAATTGTTTTTGAATTCTATATAACTGATTTTTATTAGTAATGAGAATAGTTTTGAGTTATTTTGAATAAGAGTGAGTGAACAAGAGGACACGAATAAATGTTCGTGACATTATATATTATTTGAAAAATAGAGTTAGTACTCATAAAATTTGACATACTATTTATTGGTTTTATTGATTGATAAATAATATAATTAGCTCACGCATAATTACTATATACATGTATCAGTATGTGATAGTGATACCATATGGAATATATGATGGGGTACGTGAATGATTGAGTAATTAATAATAAAGCTTGCACTTACGTACCATGAATGTCATCATTAATAGGACAATGTCGATCGCGTATTCGCGTGGTATACATTTTGTTTACAAAATAAGATGAAATATATGATATCATATATGTTTGTACAACAATTCATGTATGCATTTCATATTTCCATATTTCAATTAAATTGATCTTGAGAGGATGTATTATAACAACTTATTGAAAAAGTTTAAGTGTTGTATATTTGAAGAAGACACACCAAATCCATCCGTTAAGCATTTCGATCCCAAGCCGTATTTATTTACTGTATATTTAATTATGTTATTTTTTCAATTGTTAAGTTTTTTTGTTACATTTAAAAAAAAAATCCATCGAGTTATAATGACATATCACTGACAATTTTGAATTTCATTATTCACCATTAATAATTGTGGGCTGTTATAAAATACTTACCTACACCTCTATTATTTCCTCTCTTTTTTCTTACTATTTTTTTTAAAATTATTTGTAACCTTTCATCAATATCACTTTTAATAATGAACCAATATAATCAAAAGTAAAACAGTAGCAATAATAATAACAGGGACAAGTTGGATAAATTGTAATAACAATAGTAATAATACTACTACTCCCTCGGTCCAAAGACAGTTGTCATACTTTCATTTTTGGGGTGTCCAACAATAGTTGACACACCCCAAAAAAGGAAATAATTATTCTAACTTTTTCATTTTAATATACAATTTTATTCTACTTTACCCCACCTACTTTTTAAACTTACTCACAACTACTTTACTTTTCACTTTTAAAATATATTTTAATCCTTACTTTTCAATTAAAAAATAAAACAACAACAATTTTCTTAAACTCCGTGTCCAGGAAAATATGACATCTATTAATGGCCGGAGGGAGTATATGTTTTCACGTACACTCTAAAAAAATTACTATAAAGAAATTACTATTAGCTCAGTCTCGTATAATTATATTTTATCTGTTCACTCTAAAATACAATTATATTTTTAAAATTTTGCTTTTTTTTCTTCTATATTTTTTTATTATTATTCTGTTATATAAGTTCGTTTTTGTAAAAAAAAAAATGGTAGTTGCAAAAGGTAAATAATACTACTAGTCTACTACTACATACTCCCTCCTTCCCTTAAAACAGTGCACAGTTCCTTTGTAATTTACAAAGGAACTGTGCACTGTTTTAAGGGATAGAGTAGTATTGAATTTCAATTAGGTCTATTAGAAATTTATACGTAGTTTGAATTTGATTTGATGTAGCCCTAAGTTGAACAAGTTGACTTGTAAACAACAACAAATAATTTCAGACGTGGGGACAGATATCTGTATTGGAGATATTGTTTGTTTGGAATTAATTTCATTTTTGACTTCAAAGTTTTGCTTAGATTTTATTTTATAATTTAAATATTAATAGAATTTATAAAAAAAATTATACGAATGAAAAGTAAATTAATAATTCATTCGTCTCATAATAGTTACATTTTTTGTAGTGTTTCACAATAGAAATAAATATTTTAAACTTTTGCATTTTAAAATACTATTTTATCTCTACTTTATTTCAATTAAATTACTTTTCAACTTAAAAAAAATATATTATGAACCTTTAAAAGTCGAAAAGTAAAATTTCTCTTAAAATTTACACTCAAAAAATATCCAAACTCTTAAAGAGAGTAAATGTTAAGAATTAACAACATATATAGTATAGTACATTTATTTTTTAGGTAAAAAAATTCAAATAAAATTAGTAATATAACTTTATACTAAGCACTCAATTACATGTGGGATATAAAAAAAAGTGAATAATTGATATTTTGAGTGTGAACAATATTAAATTTCTAATTTGAAATGTGTAAATAAATTTATTAAAAATCTATGCAAAGTATTTGTGAGAGATAGCTACGATTATTAATAATAATTGTCTTAATTAACTAGGTGAAAGTCCAAAATATAAAATATATGACACTAAAATTCATTCATTAGTTAAAATATAGTTGTACGTCCTAATTAAGAATTGGTCTATGCACAATATTGTTAAACAAAAAACATATAGTTCCAACATCATGTTTTGAGTGTCTCATAAGAATTGATTTCTATTATGACTTGTTATGCATAATTTAGTTATAAATAAAAGTCTGTACGTGTGAAACTTAATTTCCATGCATAAATCCTACAATGTCTTTCTTTTATTTGAAAATGAGAAGACGTGTTAATTTTTAATAATTGATTTTGAATACTATACTTAATTTGATACTTGATCGGAAGAAAAATCATATTGTTCATTAAACTAGTGGAATAATATAAAATAAAAAATGTGCACAAATAAGAACTTGAATTAAAATTAAGATCATTATATTGATAATTTATTTTAAAATTTTAATTTTAATTTATAAAAATAATAAATAGTTAATAAATTTATAGTTTCTAGATTTAATATTTTTTTAAAGTTAAAAAAGCTTAGTAAAATAAATACGGAGTATATATTTTTGTTTTTGTTTTGTTTTTATACTGGGCTTAATGTTAAGTGTTAACAACATACAGTGAATGCATGCCTGGCCCGCTCTTTGAAATCTTGTTTGGGCCTCAATCGGGCCTGACATTGTCATTTGCAACCCCTGCGTATAGCTTACTTCAATTAAAATTAAATTAGTACTACGTATTTAATGAATTCTATTTATGTTATAATGTTCATAATTAAATATTTTGTTAATTAATTAATTATTAAATTTAAATTATATAATTTTAATTAAATATTTAATTTTTTATATTATTCATAATTAATTATTTGTTAAATTTAAATTACGTAATTTTTAATAAATTATTTTATGTGTTTTTTTTTGTAATTTGTAATTGTTTTTGTTGGTTAATTAATTAATTAAATTATTTTTAATATGTAATTAATTATTTTATGTTGTATTATTAGTAATTAAATATATTATATTAATTAATTATTAAATTTAAATTATATTATAAATAATTTAATTAATTATGTTATTGATTATTAATTTTTAATTAATAAATTAAATAAATTAATTATTTTTATGTAATAAATTATATTTGGGTGATATTTTTTAAAAATTAATTATTTTTAGTATTTAATTAAATAATAAATTTAAATTAACTAAATATTTAAATCACATAACTCTTTTTTTTATAAATTTATTTAATTAAATGATAAATTTTAATTATCTTTTATACTAAATAGAAATAAGAAAGTAGATTTATGATACGAACCTATGAAAGATATAAGACGAACGTAGAACGAAAACAATAAAAGATATCAGTAAAAGTCCTAAAACCTCTGGATCTAACCTACGAAATGATTTAGATTTGATGATCTAAACCCCAACGCGTAGTTGACACATCAACTCGTGGATGATGAAGACACACAAACGAAAGGTGATTGCTTCTTTAATTCGTCGGTTGAATTATTTTAGCAAAACCTAGAAAAATTCTAAAACCTCAAGAGAGAAATTCAATCTCACGAAATAATTTATTTAATATAAAAAGTTATATAAAATAAAGTCTTGCAAAGCCTTTATATAGGTAAAACTTAAAAGTTAAAAAAAAAAAAGAAAACAAAAATGAAATAAAAACGTTGAACATCAAAATTCGTCGCCGCTGCTGATTTCTCGAAGCTGTCGGCCGACAGGTATGAGTGTCGGTCGACACCAACCCAAACTCGGGTTCCACCTCGCGCTGAGCCTCCCGTTACACAGAATATCGAATCTCGACACTCCTGTCAGCCGACAGGCCTTGGTGTCGGCCGACACCAAGCCAGAAGTTTGGCCAAACTTCTCATTTCCTCCCCGACGCATGTTCGACTCCCGTTCTGACGTCTTCTTCATCGTCCCGACATGAATTCGAACTTCACCGTCTTTTGCTGGTCCTTGGGCTGGATCAATCTATATAGTGTTCAATATTATATATGATAATGTATATCTATATACACTTATTGAGATAATGTTTTATTTTTTCTACACATTCATTTAATAAAAATAAATTATACACGTAATTTATAAAATATCTCAAATACTTTTTCAACTGATTAAAAATTGATTTAATTAGTAAAAAAGTTTCGAGGACCAAATATGTAAGCCGGAAACTGAATATGTGTCCGGGAATCGGAAATATTGACTGAAAATCAAAAATGTTGTAATTAATTCGATGTTCGGGTAACATTTTCGTTCCTCAATCAATATTTTTCGATCACCAAACAATATATTCGGTTCACGTTTTACATATTCGGTCTCGAACAACACATTCGGTCCTCGAAACTCATTAATAAAACATATTATTAATAAATCAAATTTCAACTAACTGAATGAGTATTTGAAATTTTTTATAAATTTATGTGTAGAAAAACATTATTAAGTAAGAGCCCGTTTGGGCGAGCTTATTTAAAAGAGCTTATAAGATGTTATGTCTTATAAGTTGTTTTAAGAGCTGATAAGCTGTTACGTCTTATTTAATAAATAAGTCGTTAAACCGTTTGGATAAAATAGATATATAAATTTATAAGATGTTAATTTGTTTGGCAATTTAAGATCTTATATAAATAAAATTACCAAAAATAAATTGTTATATATGAAAAAAAATAATTTAAAATATTTATATTAACTAAATAATAAATTTGGATTTTTTGTATATATATAAAATATAATAATTATAGGGGTATTTTGGTCTTTTATGGTTTAAGCTACAAGAGCTTATAAGCTGTTGAAAAAAAAGTACCTCCCCCCTTACTTTTTTTTTAACAGCTTATAAGCTGTTAAACAGCTTATTTTTAAGTTTTTTAAGATCTTTTTTTAAAATATTACCAAACAAATTTTAAGAGCTTATAAGCTCTTAAACAGCTTATAAGCTGTTTTAAAGAGCTTATAAGCTCAGCCAAACAGGCTCTAAATGTATAAAAAAAATATGAAAAACTATCTTAATAGCTGCATTTAAAAATTTCTCCCTTATATTGTTATATAATAGTTGTTGTGTAGTGGATGAATATTTAAAAAAAAAAAAATGGATTTGGTCCCTTTTTCAAACATTTTTTTATATATGCTATTTCGAGTGGAGTACATCATGTAAATTTGGACGTAAATTTAATATTATTATTTGATACACACACAATCACCCACACTCGACGTTTATAGTATATGAATCTACGATTAAGATGTCACGAGAAATAATGCTCTAAGAGTAGCATCTCATAGATCGTACCACCTTTACATCACAACACATGTGACAAGTGTCTCATGTATATTTTTTTAATTGTTTTTCATGTTATAAAAAATCAAACAATGGACACTTGTCCCATGTTTTGTGTTGTAAGACCATGTTTATATAAAAAAGAAAAAGAATAGACGCCCTCTCACAATCTGCGCTCTCCCTCTTACGATTGTCAAAAGTTGGGCCCACATTACAAATTGTACCTATTAGAGCATTTCCAATGGTAAGTACAATATTCATATGTGGCATAGAATTGTACCTAGATATACTGAAGATTTAAGTACAATTGTGGAGAAAGAAAAATAATTATCAAATTGTTGATACTAGGTACAAATTGAAGAAGTGTCTTAAGGTGTTGGTCCCACATGAAAAAAAAAATAGATAATTGTAGGGGTGTTAATTCGGTTTAACCAAATCGAACTGAATCAAAAATTCGGTTAACCGAACCATTTAAACTATATTTTTATAAACTAAAAACCAAACCGTTTTAAAAATAGTTTGGTTCGGTTTTAACTGAATTATTTCGATTTGGTTTGGTTTGGTTCGGTTTTAACCAAATTTTAATTAAAAATTAGAAAAAAATTAAATTTAAAATAATTATTATTACTTTTAATTTAAAAATTAAATATAAAAAATAAATTCAAATTATAAAAAAATTTATAAAAATTAAAAATTATTAGTTTAGTATATTATTTTATTTAAAAATAATTATAGATGTATATATATAATTATTTATTTATTTATTTCTTATTCGGTTTGGTTCGGTTATTATCGGTTTATCGGTTAAAAAACAAAACCAAACCAAACCGAAAATTTCAGAAAATCCAAACCGAAAACCAAACCGAATTAGTTTGGTTCGGTTTGGTTTAACCGAATAGTGTCGGTTTGGTTTGATTTGATCGGTTTAACCAAACTTTTGACACCCCTAAATAATTGTACCTCTTACTATTGAGATATTAAAGTATAAATTCTTAGGTACAAATTATTGTTGATTGTGGCATGAATTGTACATATGTTTAGTTATACCATTGGAAATGCTCTTATCAATACCTTGATACTCTAATTTTATCTCCCAACGGTATACCTTAGTACAATTCCATGCCATGTAGGAATTGTACATACCGTTAAGACGCTCTTAGCTATCTAAGAATGAACTCTACATCAAAGTAAATGTCATTATTAGTTACTTAGGCCTCGTTTGGTAGAATTGTTAAAATTCAGTTAGTTGAGTTAACGGGTTTATAATGTGTTTGGTAGACATTTTATGGGCCCATGATAGATAATGAGCCCGTTCCTAAACACTGTTCTGCTTTAATATAATTAACCGGCCAAAAGGGAGTGTTGGGCTCTCTCAACACTACAGTAACTGTTGAGAATCAAGCCGGAAACAACCACGAGCTCCGGCGAGAATCGAACTCAAACTCAAATCGAACAATCGAACACAAAACACCAAAACTCGAACGCGAGCTTCAAACTCAACTCTCACCACTCACGAAGTTTGAATCAAGTATATAGAACACACTCACGTTGCAAAATCGAAATAAACACAAGGATTTTACGTGCTTCGATCGTCGGGAAGACGATCTACGTGCACAGTGGAGGGGAGGGTGGTTCTGGGATTATACGAGGCACAAAAGCGATTACAATAAGTTCTCTGCAGCTCAAGGATTGCATATCAATCGCTAACACTCGCGATTATATACAGAAACGAAAATGCAAAAAATGAAAATCGAAATCCAAGCCATCGACCTGCAACAGACTCGCGATTTTCGACCGTGCGATCATTCCATGCGATTTCAAGTGCGATCGAAAGATGAGCTGGCAAGGATCACAACGCAACAAGAATCATGTGTTTTGGTGTAGAATCCGCTGAGAAATTGATCACCCTAGTCAGCTGCACCCGTCCCCAATTCAGGAGCAAAACGGCGTCGTTTCACCATGCGGGAAATACAAATTCTGGCAGAAATTACCAAAATGCCCCTGAGCTCGATTCTAGTATATTTTGCACCCATAGTTGGATTTTTGTGTACTGTTCAACAATAGCCAATTTGAGTTGTCCCAAAATAAAGTAACGTGTCCCACCAAACAAGCCCTTATTTGATAAATATTTGTAACATCTATAAAATATGGGTTGTTCGTAAATAATGTAGTAGTAATTAAACACGATTATTTAACTTACAATATGATTATATTGAGTGTGATATATATTTAATTCAGTGAGTGATTATTATTGGAGAATATATTCGACCCATTAATATAAGTGTAAAGAAGTCCAACTTCTCTACCAGTTCGAGCTGTTGGATGAAACGGTTTCTAACATGGTATCAGAGCCTAGCCTTGTGGCAGGTCCTAGATTCGACTCCCGCTATGTGCGACTCCACCCGAATTAATTATCCACTTGTTGGGCTTCCCCAAAGAGGTTGAAATCGGCCCACAAGTGAGGGGGAGTATTGAAGAATATATTCGACCCATTAATATAAGTTTAAAGAAGTCCAACTTCTCTACCAGTTCGAGCTGTTGGATGAAGCGGTTTCTAACAATTATAACCAAAATCACAAGAATAACAAGTCTGTTTGAATGCTCTTGAATTTTTTTGAAATAGAGAAACAAAAACGTCAATACTTCCGTCTCCAACGAAGGACATGAGAAGAAACAGCATTCCTTCCGTTGGAGAGGAGGGCATGAAAATACAGGGACATCCACTTCCAGGATCAAGATCATAAAACGGAAGTC
The DNA here is from genome assembly GCA_954870475.1 of Euphrasia confusa. Taxonomy (NCBI): domain Eukaryota; kingdom Viridiplantae; phylum Streptophyta; class Magnoliopsida; order Lamiales; family Orobanchaceae; genus Euphrasia; species Euphrasia confusa. The sequence continues at coordinate 11,644,251 of OX940968.1, read as the reverse complement.
TCAGCCAGCTATCCACCTCCAAATCCGGCCATAATATCAACTCTTGGGTATCAGCTACCGCATTGAGAACAAGGTCTTCTCGTCTCGCCTTGTGAGTAGCAAAGTCGATAAATACTCATCGTTCACATTAACGACTGCTTCATGCAAAAGGTTAGCCGTGTAGGAAAGAGGTTTGCTCAGAAGGTCCTCGACTCTGGCTCTTGCGAAAGCCCACAAAACTAGGTTGCCAAAATACTCATTCGGCAACTTAGGGTTTAGGCGTGCACGACCGTCCACGGAGACCTTAACTTAGGTCTTCTTGTTCCCATTCAATCCTCGAGCCTTGGTTATGGCTCTCCATAGATGAGCCATGAGGCTCTCGAATGTGCTATAGGGTTTCTTCGTTCCGGAAGCCCTAGCCTTGAGCTTGGAAAGGAACTCGGCATCGTAGTGAACTTTGTACGTTACAATATCATCCACACCATTGTTAATAAGAGGGTACACCTTTTTGAAGTTTTTGTTAATGTACTCTACTCCTATATGCTCAAAGTCGAACTTAGGAGGGTTTCTAGGGGAGAATATCGTTCGATCGTGAAGATTTGGTGGGTTAATCTCAAGCCCACGACAATGTCGTGACTTGAACTTGAACGAGCTCGGCCACGCTGAAATGCCGATATTATGCTCAATTTTATTGTTGTTTTCGAGGTGGTTTTAGGTATATTTTGTGTATATACGTGTATGATTATTGAGGGATTATGTATTATTGACGTGACGGAGCTTATACGTGGTATAGTCGAGTTTTTGTGTGAATTGTAGGTGAAAAACGAGAGAAACGAGTAGAAGATCCGAACCTGGAAATTGCAGAGACTTCGACGCGAAAAATTCTATCACTAGCTCGGAACTAGAGGCTGTGATATACATGGACACGAAGATCTTGAAGTCGGGAATCCCTAGAATTTAGAATGTCGACGATCGGAGTTCGGACGACAAAGTTATGACGAGAATCGAAAAGTCGCGCGCAAGGGAGGAGATGGCGCGAACCGGAGCACATTTTGGCCATATGCGCATTTTGTGGCGAGGACCAACATGGAATGAGGAGAGGAGAAAACTTGTGCAGAGAATTGCGAGGACCGAGGGAGCCTCCCAGCGTATGCCACCTGGAATGCGCCAATCCAGTATGCGCCAAATCTAGAGAGGACCACACCGGCGAGGACTGAAAATTCCAGCGAGGACCAAGTGAAATGCGCTGAGGAAGAGTTGACCCGGGCTGAAATGTGTTGACCCCGAGTTGACCTAGCGTTGACCGTGACTATTAAGCATTGACCGAAGGGTAAAATGGTCATTTCCAGTTTATTTTTGGTGGGAAATTGAGGGGAAACGATTATTCACCCCATTTGAGTATAAAAGGAGGAGAAACACTCTTCTCACACAACTTTGGATAGACTTTCCATTCTACAAACACTTAGAGAAAATTAGAGAGAGAGTAGTGCAAATTGAGATTGGAGATCATCTTCCTCAAGGTTCAAGCATCCATTGACGACGGATTCAAGCTCGAACGACCACGGAGACGAGAGATTCATCCTCTACATCAATTGGCTACACATTTCTCTTCTCTTTTCCTCTTTTGCTCTGTAGTATTTTCTCATTTCTAGTATTGATTTCATATTGGATTTGTATGAGACTTGAGATATTGCTTGAGATTTATGTTGATCATGCTTTCCTTTATTGATTCCATGTTTGAGTTGTTGATTTCAATGGCTAGAAGTAGCTAATTTCTCATTAGGAGATGGGGTAAAAATCATGATTACAAGGTGTTTGATAAAATGCTTGAGAGACTTTTACTTGGTCTAATTGTGTATTTTCAAAGCCACGGTTGAGGTTAGCCACCGGTGATCGGAGTTAACTACAATTGGGGATTAAAATGATTGCTTTCACCGGGAACGGGGGCTTTCTTCTCAAGGCTCGACAGTACACAATTAGGAAACCAAAACTTAAGGAACGAGTATAGTTAACTAACATACTCATCACCATTTTGGGATGCTTTGTTAGGGAATTAAACGGTTGGTTTGGGTGAACAAAACCTTCCTTTCCAAGCTATACTTTGAACTTAAATACAAGATTATCCGACTTGGAAGACGACGATAATTGGGCCTTCTCTCTTGCGTTTTAAAATTCACTTTGAAATTCGATTATTACCTTGTCTCTGATTTTCTCCCATTTGATACAACTCCCGTTTACTTGCTTTGATTGTTTACTTGAAATTACCTGAACTTTTGAGATATTGAAATGAACACGATTTTGGAAACCTCTCACTCTAGTCCTCCCTCGGATTGATAATCCGAGTGGTCGAGTACAACGTACCCTCGATTTTTGAAGCGAGGTTAAAAACACTTCTCTTTCATTCGTGATCGAAAAGTGCTTCTTCACACGCCCACAAGATTAGGGTGGAGGCTCAGCAAGGCTGCCGAAGGCCTGAAAGACACCGTCTCGTCGAGAGCCCGATCGACCTAGGCCTCGACGAACCTCACGCCCTCGTCGTTGAGAAGAATTACGGGTTCTCATTTGCTATCCTTCTCGAGCCTCCCGGCGAACTCGCGATAAGCAAAGTGAGCCCTCCTCAGCCCGAGCTCGATCGAGGGGTTGGGTGGGGTCGGAGGGCGGCAGGCGTAAATGACGGCGACGTGTTGGTCGTAGGTGACCTTATCAAAGATAGATAAGGGCATGCATGTGAGAGGAGGGTTTGCATTGTAGGTGATTAAAGGCTTAACAAGCTTTGAGCTTACTATTCTGATCATTTTCATTTTGTTGGTGTGTGTTTTCATGGTGTGGCACTTTGGGCCTGTGGCCATACAACCAAGTTTATACATACTTCAAATTAAAATGTAAATAATTACTATAAAATACTTATCTGTCAAAGAGCAATAGATAATTTTTGTATTTTTACAAAAAAAATAAAATAAAAATGTGTCTAAAACAAAAAAGTTTGTTTATTAATTATTCATGCATTGTAAGAAGTAGATATTTTGGCATAACCTTTTTTTTTTTGGTAGGTAGATTAGTATATACTACTTACTAAGTACATATTTGGGTGCACACTTTGACTTGTGAGTGAAATAATTTAATTATTAGTTCGGACACTAGAACTAAAGTCTAGGTCAAGTTATAGGTTTTGGTGAAGTTGGGATTGTTGGAGTTGTGTACTTAATGTCTAGATTTAAGTAACGGAAACTCACGATCCATTGCCATTAATCTATTTAATTAAATAAACAATTATTTGCATTTAATTATTTATAATTAAATATATGCAAATTATAGTCCTGGATTCTATACGTTGTAGTTAGTATGGTGTGTCGGGCCCACACAGAAGATCATACTATCGGTTACTCGTATTTAATCGAACAGTTGCTCACGACCTAGATGGACACGGACCAATCCATCGGTATAGTCGTTGTGTGAGAGAGAAAATAATTTGTCTTAATTATTTTATCACACTTGTACACTTGGTGTATTGAGCGGATCGTTTGAGATTTATCGATTAGGATTGCCGGCGATAATCGATTTAAGTCTCAGTGTATTTTATTCTTAATCCCCGATACTATTGCGGGTGTGTATATTTAATATAAGTGACTTTGATTTTCCAAAGGAATTAACCGATTTAATTATTGGGTTAATTACCGGTTAAGTTGGGTCGCTATATTTTATATATGACATGCCGTGAATACTTGACGGGAAAGTGTATCCCGTAAGGGTTGATAATATCCCCGAGATGAGTTCATAAGGAATTATTATGTAAACCCTGCAGGTGGATTTGTTCCGCATAATAATTAAGGATGAATGGTACTAGTCTCAGATATAAGAGATGAATAAATTAATTAGCAATAAATTAATTTTATTCATGGATATTTATATCTTAAATACACGGAATAAATAATACTACCGGAGAAATATTATTTGATATAATATGGTTTAATATTGGGAGTGCAATTAATTTATATAGTGGAAAATAAATTAATTAATATTGATAAGGATTAATGGACTTGAGCATTGGGCTCAATTTAATCTTCAATATTAGAAGCCCAATATTCCACCTCCTTAAGATCCCCTACGTAGCCTATAAAAGCACTACATGGTCTTCTCTATTCTCATAACTTGAAGAACACAATTCTAGAGAGAGAAAGTAGAGAAGGAGATCCATAGTGTTCGGAGGATCGTCGCCCACCCGACGTTCGAACAAGTGCAAGGAATACGTGGGAAGATCTCAAGGTCATCATAAGATCTCGTTTCTCCGCACAACGAATCGAAAGGTGAATTAAATTTCCGCAATTTAATTCTAGTTTATTGATCAATTATCGAAAAACAAGATCCAAAAGTTCGAACCCGGATTAGAGGACGAACGCGTGGTGGCGATCTAGGATCGCCGGACCACGGCGATCGCCCCTAGGGTTTCGAGGCGCGAGGAGGCTCGACCCTCGGCTGGGCCGAGGGCGTGCGATCGATCACAAGGATCGATCGCCGGAGCGCGGGCTGGTGCCGCGCTCCTCCCCACCGCGACGGTGGGGGCCTCCAGGCGGCGGCGAGTCGCCGGACTCGCCGCGGGGGCTGCTGGGCAGCCCCAGCCCGTTGATCGCCTTGAGCGATCGACACCTTCGATCGCGTGAACCCCGTCTCGCGGGGGTTCGGCTGGGGGCGGGCCGCGTGCCTTCGGGTGCGTGGTCTCCAAAGGCCGGACTCCGGCGGATGAGTCGGCGTTCATGTGATCTCCGGCGAAGGGTTTGATCGGGTTATTGGTTTCCGCAAATTTAAATAACCCGGGATATCGAATTCCAACAACTGGTATCAGAGCGTATGGTTACGTTTTTCGTTAATTGTTTCGATAATCGATTGTCGTTGTTTATAGCCATAGATTAATTTAAATTGTTAAATTATTGTGCTATATTGTTCTACGTACTTGATTTTATCTCTCGTATGAATTGTGTTTGTCGGAAAAATTAATTATTAAAAAAGGAAAGGGTTTTCGGAGAAATCGAACCGGATCGATCGGACGAGGGCATGTAGCGGGACCGGGCTGTATGGCGGCTGGAGGTCGACGGCATCAACCACCAGTGGTGGTGGTTGCCGGAGGTCGACCGCTGCCGTGAAGCCAGGCGGTTCAGCCGCTACACGATTGGCGGCTTCGGCTTCGGTTCGCGGCTTCGGCTTCGGATCGCGGGCTGCTGGTGCGCCAAGGCTCGGAGGTCTCGATGTCATGAGAACTACTGCTGGAGCGTAGTCGATGGCGTGACGTTGGTGACGGCGTCATACCGGGAGTCGGCTGCTCCGGCGAAAGGTCCACGCGAGCGCAGACGTGATCGATCGAACGACGTTTCGCTCGACTTGATCGCGGGCTGTTTTTGTGTGGTTGCACAGCGAGTCGATGGCATGTGTCGTCAGTGGAGACGCCGTGCCGGAGATCGACCAGACCGCTAGCTGCTGAAGATGACGATCGGGGGCTGCTATGACGAGTCGGCTGAATGAATTAATTCATTCACAATGTACATGCACGACATGAATCTTTTAATTCATGGTGCTGTACATGCGTATTGCATGGTCAATTGATGGGCACATGTTCTACACGTGCGAGTTGGTATACATGTGTTTACATATGCATGGAACCAACTTAATGCATAAGTTCTTTTGGTCCAGCGGGTTTGATGTTGGGTCGACCGAAAATTGTATTTTCGGTTCGTCCCGGTAAATCCGATCTTTCCGGAAATAATTTAATCTTTCTAATTTTATTTAATTTAATTTTGGAATTAATTCAAATTCTATTTGGATTATATTTCTTAATTATGGAATTAAATAATGGAATTAGATGGAGAGTTAAATTAGGAAAGAAAATCCTAGTTTCTCTAGATATCCTATACCTACTTGGATTAGAAGTCTTAAGAAGAATCAAAATTCGATTTTGATTAGGATTCTTGAGATCTAATTTAAATAGGATTGAGAAATTATTAAAATATTGATTTTATTTAATTTAAGTATTTTATTTAAAATCTTTAGATTAATTCAAAATTTATTTTGGATTGGAAAATCTTGGATTTTATTTAGAATAGAATTAAATATGGAAATCAATGGATTTTAATAAAATTGATTTTATTTAATTTAAGTATTTTATTTAAAATCTTTAGATTAATTCAAAATTTATTTTGGATTGGAAAATCTTGGATTTTATTTAGAATAAAATTAAATATGGAAATCAATGGATTTTAATAAAATTGATTTTATTTAATTTAAGTATTTTATTTAAAATCATTAGATTAATTCAAAATTTATTTTGGATTGGAGAATCTTGGATTTTATTTAAAATAGAATTAAATATGGAAATCAATGGAATTGATTTTATTTAATTGGAGTATTTTATTTAAAATCATTAGATTGATTCAAATTTTTTTTGAATTGGAATCTTGGATTTTATTTAAAATAAATTAAATATGAGAATCAAAGAATTTTTCCGTCACTCGACAAAGTATTCAAGACGTAGAATGAAGACTCAAGGCAAGCATGCTGGAATTCATCAAGGTACGAATAGTCGAGAAATAATTTTACTTGAGTAATTATTTGATTATTTGTGTACGTACTTGCATGAAATGTATGTTTGTTATTATGCTTATGTGTATTTAATTATGCATTAGATAGCGTATCCCTTTGTTATAAAAAGCTAAGTGGGAGAGGGAATGGAAACATTGCCATGGTCTCCATTGCTGTTCTCTTGGTGACTTTTATGGACTTTTGAAGTTCGTATAGACAAGTCATTTGAGGAGAATTCTTGTAATTCCTTTTACGAGAAACATTGATTAAGTTTATCAAACAATGCCTAATTTGTCTTTCCAAAACTGATTTCAAGTCGACTCATTCTCACCCCGGGGAGTGGAATGGAGCCAGAGCCACTTGGTCATGTAGAGGACACAAATTAGAGACCTTCGTACCATTCTTTGATAGATGGATCGATTGTCTGCTCGGCTCCCTCATTTATGAGAGATAGGGTTGTTCGCATGGTGAATCACTGGTTAGAAACTTCGAGTTTCACTTATGATTCTCCGCGTCTTGATTTACAAGATCGAATGGATCAAGTAATTGGATTTCAATTATATAAATCTATTGGTATAGTAAACGTCCACACGAACGTGGCTTGCTATACTGAATGGGATTTTGGAATAATTAATGTAGACAGTTATAGGGAATTGTGAAGGATTGCGAGTTATCGTAAACGTCCACACGAACGTGGCTTGCGGTGATGTAGCAATTCCAAACGATTCACCTTAGTACTGAGTAATGGTTTACACTTAGGTACGCTTTATAGTATTCTTCCCAACGAAGTAACGCTATAATGATGTACGACCGAAGCAAATCTAATTGCTAAATCATTTGGGTGGGTAAACGTCCACACGAACGTGGCTTGCCTTACCTGATGGGATTTTAGATGTGATTAGTGATTTAATGATATTATTTGAGGGAGATAATATCGGAGATTAAATCGATTGTTTGTTGTTATATGTGCTCATAGATTTGGATATGGCCTTGAACCCACTTTATGTGATATGTAAGGATTTTAACTCACTGGTCCCTAAATGTAATGATTGGAATAGAGATCTAGACATTACCCAAACTGTTAAAGAGTACTAGTTAGTACTCAGTAAGCTTTGTTCTCCCGAGCCTATTGACATAGGCGGCTAGACAAGAAGCGATGAGGATACTCATAAAGGCCAGTCACTTCGAGGAAACGCTTAAAAACGTTTTTGAGATGATTGACCTTTTAGACGAGTTGAGACGGAAATCGCGAGCTCTTGTAGCCAATGCCAAAGGTTTCGAACCTAAAGACATGAATCGGGGAAAGGACAAGAAAGCAAAGAAACCCAGTGGTTCCTTTTGGACCACGAGATGGGACGAGAAAGCCAATAGGCAAGTGTTCTCGATGCTAACAGTCTGGGTACTGGAAGTCTGATTATCCTCTCAAAAGAAAGTACGAAATTTTCTTTAGTCATAAAACATAGTCAGTGGTATTATCTACCGGAACCTGGTGTGTAGATATGGAACCGCTAACGGTATGTGCATTTTAAATGCAAGGGTTCCAGGAAACCCGACGACTTAGAAAAGAAGAAATCGTAGTCTACATGGGCAATGCTGTAGAGGAGGCAGCAGTTGCAGTGGAGGACATTTTATAGGATTTCATTTTTGGGTTATTGCTTTTATGTACCTTTCAAATTAGAAAGAACTTTGTTCTGGATTTCTAATAAATGGATATTTTATTTCTTTTAATCATTTGATGGTTATAAGAAGAAATAATGATATTATCTATTTTGGTGCATTAGCTAGCAATATATAAATGATGAATCCTGAGTCCACCACGATGCAATGAATCGTTATACATAACTCGTTTTACTAATAAGAGATTTCTTTATTAAATCATTTATACTTGTGGATTCTTATGCTAAGTCATATTTATTCAAATAAGAAGTTCAAAGGTCGAAAATTGATTGTAAGATCAATTAAGTTGAAGGAGTGGACCTTCCGACCTAAGAATCTAATTTGAAAGATGAGATGACTAAGCAATCCTTTATGGATATAAGATGTAAGATCCGGACAAGTATTAGAATTGATTGACTCTGATTTATTATCAGAGCTTGGGATTGGATCCCAAGAGACTACACCATACAGTCTTCTGTAGGATTGGTGTGTCGAAAATAAGAAATGGAACTCTTATAGAAATAGTAAAAGCATGAGTTGTACGAAACCACCTGTGTTCTATGGATATGTCTGGAAACAACGGCGCATTCAAATGCGGTTGTAGAATATCCTAGAAGAACAAAAGATGTGTGTTCAATAGTACTATGAACCAGAAGGACGTTATAAGTTCTAACGCCCGGTTCTTAGAAGAAGACTATTAGATGAACCACAAGCCCAAAATGACATGATACTTCTGAATGAGAGAGAAAGATTAAGACTTAGAACCAGCCGAACCGAGTAGCGGTACACCACTAAATGCACCTACTGTTATTACTGTTCATACACCGGAACGCCGTTGTAGTGGGAGGTTGTGTAAGAACCGGAGATATTCATAAAACTAGGTGAGTCTTCGGACTCTGGACCTAGTATACGTGAAATCGATCCCTAGATCTACATATAGGCGGTACTAGATCTGAATGTGCCTTCTTAGAAAGCAATAAAATTTATTGTTAAGAGGCGAGATCATTTAGAGTACAAGCTTAGTTGATCCATTTATGGATTGTAACAAAGCTAGAGTTCGTGGAACTTGCGCATTGATGAGATAGTCCATTTTATGGATTCATCAAAAGGCATTGACGAATCGTGTGTATGGGAAACGTGATGGAAACAAGGTGGTGTTTCTCGGAGGTTTTATGTAGATAACATTTTATTATTGGTAACAATGTAAAGATGTTGTCAGACATAAAATAATGGTTGTCTAGAAAAATCGATATATGAGATAAAGAAGAAGTTAGAGCATGTTCTTAAGATCTAGGATCTCAAGAAAAGAACATTGTACTTCTCTAGATATCTTATACGATTATGGTTCGTTTTAACATGCAAGATTCCGAGAAAGGTTCGTTACCTTTCAGAGACGGAATGCATCTATCTAAGGATATGTGTTTTGGAACACAAAAGGAGATAGAAGCAATGAAAGCGGATTCCTACACTTCGAGTGTGGAAAGCTTAATAAATGCATTGTTGAAAACAAGAACCTGATATCGGCTATGCAGTTAGCATAGTGGGAGGATATCAAAGGAAATCCTGGAAAGGAATACTTGACTGCTGTAATGAACATTTTAAGTACTTTCGAAGTACTAGAAACTATGTTCTGGATTACGGAGCAGACGAGCATATCCTTTGGATCACATTCTCTTAGATTTCTAATCGAATGAGGACCGGTGTAAGTCGATATCAGGCTATGTGTTTCACTATTGAAAGAGAAGGAGTTTTAACATGGAAGAGTGATAAGCACGATGCTTTTCGGACTCTGCCATGGGTAACCAAATAGCGGCCTCAGAGGCAGCGAAAGTTTTGGTATAAACTCCGGGATAATCTCTGGGACTTAGATGTGATTCTTAATTTGCCAAAGGCTATGTAAATAGCGGTGCGATGGCAAATGGTAAGAAATCACAAGTCCATAAGTGTAAGATAACACATAGTGCAAGTACCACCTGATACGAGTCATCGTCGAGGGAGACGACGCTGTAGTCACCAAGATAACTTCAGAGCGGCAACCTAGATTGCTCATTCACATAGTACTTCTTGGAAGTACAACTTAAGCACGTGATGAGTATGGGAGTCGGGAGTTTGGAGGAAATGACTAGACCTTAGTACAAGTGGGAGATTGTTGGAGTTGTGTACTTAATGTCTAGATTTAAGTAACGGAAACTCACGATCCATTGCCATTAATCTATTTAATTAAATAAACAATTATTTGCATTTAATTATTTATAATTAAATATATGCAAATTATAGTCCTGGATTCTATACGTTGTAGTTAGTATGGTGTGTCGGGCCCACACAGAAGATCATACTATCGGTTACTCGTATTTAATCGAACAGTTGCTCACGACCTAGATGGACACGGACCAATCCATCGGTATAGTCGTTGTGTGAGAGAGAAAATAATTTGTCTTAATTATTTTATCACACTTGTACACTTGGTGTATTGAGCGGATCGTTTGAGATTTATCGATTAGGATTGCCGGCGATAATCGATTTAAGTCTCAGTGTATTTTATTCTTAATCCCCGATACTATTGCGGGTGTGTATATTTAATATAAGTGACTTTGATTTTCCAAAGGAATTAACCGATTTAATTATTGGGTTAATTACCGGTTAAGTTGGGTCGCTATATTTTATATATGACATGCCGTGAATACTTGACGGGAAAGTGTATCCCGTAAGGGTTGATAATATCCCCGAGATGAGTTCATAAGGAATTATTATGTAAACCCTGCAGGTGGATTTGTTCCGCATAATAATTAAGGATGAATGGTACTAGTCTCAGATATAAGAGATGAATAAATTAATTAGCAATAAATTAATTTTATTCATGGATATTTATATCTTAAATACACGGAATAAATAATACTACCGGAGAAATATTATTTGATATAATATGGTTTAATATTGGGAGTGCAATTAATTTATATAGTGGAAAATAAATTAATTAATATTGATAAGGATTAATGGACTTGAGCATTGGGCTCAATTTAATCTTCAATATTAGAAGCCCAATATTCCACCTCCTTAAGATCCCCTACGTAGCCTATAAAAGCACTACATGGTCTTCTCTATTCTCATAACTTGAAGAACACAATTCTAGAGAGAGAAAGTAGAGAAGGAGATCCATAGTGTTCGGAGGATCGTCGCCCACCCGACGTTCGAACAAGTGCAAGGAATACGTGGGAAGATCTCAAGGTCATCATAAGATCTCGTTTCTCCGCACAACGAATCGAAAGGTGAATTAAATTTCCGCAATTTAATTCTAGTTTATTGATCAATTATCGAAAAACAAGATCCAAAAGTTCGAACCCGGATTAGAGGACGAACGCGTGGTGGCGATCTAGGATCGCCGGACCACGGCGATCGCCCCTAGGGTTTCGAGGCGCGAGGAGGCTCGACCCTCGGCTGGGCCGAGGGCGTGCGATCGATCACAAGGATCGATCGCCGGAGCGCGGGCTGGTGCCGCGCTCCTCCCCACCGCGACGGTGGGGGCCTCCAGGCGGCGGCGAGTCGCCGGACTCGCCGCGGGGGCTGCTGGGCAGCCCCAGCCCGTTGATCGACTTGAGCGATCGACACCTTCGATCGCGTGAACCCCGTCTCGCGGGGGTTCGGCTGGGGGCGGGCCGCGTGCCTTCGGGTGCGTGGTCTCCAAAGGCCGGACTCCGGCGGATGAGTCGGCGTTCATGTGATCTCCGGCGAAGGGTTTGATCGGGTTATTGGTTTCCGCAAATTTAAATAACCCGGGATATCGAATTCCAACAGGGATAAACAAATTTGTGTTTAGAGAGCATTTTTCAATTCAAGATTTGCGCACCTCTAAGTCAAAGATTCCAATGCGTCACGAATGAGGTGGTTGTTTTATTTGTTTGACCTAGGAGCGAAGATAGATAGTCGGGTTGGTTTCGAGGAAATGACCAATTAGCTTCAAGCTACTTGTATTACTTGTGCTTTACTACAACTTACAAGTAGTCATTCTCCGGTTCTTTTAACCCTCTTGAAGATTTTTTGTCGAGCCAAGCAAATATGCACTCTTATTGAGATCGAAAATCTTTAAAGTATTTGAGAAATTGATTATTTTGATATTAATTATCGTTTTATATTTGCTCTTATACTATATTGAAATTCGGTCAATATATATTTTTTAAACAAACATTTTTAAAGTGATAATTTTGTCCAACTAATTTGTTATGTTTGATATTTAACATATTACACTATAAAAGTATATTCTTAATCATAAAATATCTAATGTTTCGTTAGATTATTTTTAATTTGCATCTAAATTATATATTAAAATTTCTTTTTTTATAAAAAGATTGAGTACTTATTAGTTCAATTAAGATAAATTACTTATATCATTAATAGGGTGACTATTCGGTACGGACGGGTACCCGCACCCGAATTTTTCGAGTACCCATACCCTAATAATCAAAAAAATTAATCCCATAACTCGACCCTCTTTAATAAATCGGGTACCCAATACCCGGGCCGGGTAAACGGGTACGGTAATCGGGTACCTAAAATTACCCTAAAATTTTAATTTACAAAAAATCAATAATAATATTCAAATTCAATTATTTATTTTTATCAACTAACAATAAAAAATTATTAATTAAAATTTAAAATTACAATAAAAAACAAAAATTATAATTAAAAATAATAAAAATATGTCATTTACTATATATATAATGTTTTAGATTTTTAATTAATATATCAATATATTTATTATTTTAATTTAAATAATTAATCGGGTATTTCGGGTAAACCCGAACGGGTAATTGGGTACCCTAATACCCAATATTTTTTAAAATGAATTCCATAACTCTACCTTTTACCCAAATTTATTGGGTACGGGTACCCAAAAACCCTAACGGGTGCGGGTATTTCGGTACAAACCCGAATACCCGAACCCGAATAGTCACCCCTAATCATTAACATATTTACTACATTTTTTATAGCATTAATTGTTTCTTTTTTTATACATCTAACTGTTCTTTACAAATAACATACTAAAATATTTATATTTTGGAAAAATAAATAAACATTAGGAGGTTCTGATATAAAAACTATTTACAAATAACATACTAAAATATTTATATTTTGGAAAAATAAATAAACACTAGGAGGTTCTGATATAAAAACTAAATTAAACGCTAGAAGGAGGGGTCGAACCTCCGACCTTGTGGTTAACAGCCACACGCTCTAACCAACTGAGCTATTCCAGCTTGTTGAAAACCTATACAAATATAAATATATCTATTTAATTTTGTTGGGAAAATGTAAAATATAAGTCGACTTTTGTTTTAATATTTTAAATTTTTAATCACCCACCGGCCACCACACATATAATACAATATTTTTATCAATAAATTCTCCTTCATTCTATACATCATTACCAATAAATAAAGTACTCCTATTGTTATGGCCTTATGGGTGGGGATATTAATTTCAAGTCTCCTAATATAAGAAATGAATTAAGGTCAATTACAGTATACACTTGTCATTTGATATAAAGAAAGGGGTATTTTTTTTCTTTCAAAGCACTAGTTCTTTGATTAATAATGTACTCCGTAGACAATAAAAAAATTAAAACTCTTAATTAATTATACAATTTTCTTTTTTGTGATTATTCAAGTACTTGCTCGGTCCAAAATCAAGTATCGTAATTCTTTTATAAAATAAAAAAAAAGTAAGACAACTAATTTGGGATAAAGAGAATATGATAGTGACATTGATAAATAATGCAGACCGTAAAGAAATTACGACTCTTAATTAATTATGTAATTTTCTTTTTTGTAATTATTCAAATACTTGCTTTGTCAAAAATCAAGTATTACTTCTTTTATAATTCTAAAAGTACGACAACTAATAAAATGCACATAATTTAAGCAATTTATTATATATTACAGTAAATTGCACCTAATTTGAACATGTTAAATATAATATAGTAAAATGTACTAAATACTCTTGGCGAACTTGGCGTACATTTACTTTAATAATCTGTAAAACAAATAAACATGACCGTTAGAAATAGTACTACTAATATTTACTGTATTTTTTAACTAGTAGTCTGTATTTTCTTAACTTACCGCAACAAGGCGTACACCATAACTTGAATGATCTCTATAACATTCACTATCCCGCTGGTGATCTAAGGACTTCAAAATCAAGTTAAAAATGCATATATAGTATTTTAAATTAAATGCTTATATTTAATTTTACTTATCATCTTAATATAGTCTGTTATAGGGATAAGTAGGGAAGCCGTGCACCTCACGACACCGCAACAACCATGAAACAGGAAAGAGCAATCACCGAGACATCCTCATTCTTTCTCTCTCGATTCGATCGGTACTACAAGAGGGACATAAGTTCATTTTTTATGATTCTAGCTATAGTAAAAATATTGATTTTAATACTATAAATTTTTATATTTTGTTTGTTACACACCGAAGTATAGATCAACTCTAAGAAGCTGGCTAGTGTGGAGACACTAAATATGTACAATATCGTCTTCGCTCTCCTATGACCATGTATCCCAAAATAGGTCGCTACAATAAAAACAGAGGCTAAGAATGTGAGGATCGATGAGAAAAAGTTTGCGGGCCAAAAGCTCAAAAAAAATATAGATATTAGAAATATATGTAATGATATTTTCTACATTATTGAAGAAAACTATGTATGAAAATTATTTTCACGATTAGCACACGGTGGATAGACCATGAATATACCCGTGTATATGAACTCCATAAGTAGACCAAACGAATTGCATCATATGACGACCACCTCATGAGCGAAAATTACTTTCACGATTAGCACACGGTGGATAGACTATGCATATACCCGTGTATATGAACTCCATGAGTAGACCAAACGAATTGCATCATATGACGACCATGCACCTCATGAGCGATACAACCATTATATATCGCCGGGATATTTGAGAAGTAAACAAGCATGTAGGGAGTTGGTCATATCCCAAGATATACCTCGCCCTATATATTATATATCCAAAAAGTCATCCCAAAAATATATTATGAATATTTATCAGTTAATTAGTTAATATTAGTAGTTATATATTTTTATTAATTGAGAATACATTGCACATATAATATTTGATTTGTCTTTTTAATTATGTGCATTTTACGTGCAATTTACTATACTATAATGAATTATGTGCATTGTCCTAAATTGAAACAATTATTAATAATTATATATTTTCACCTAAAATATACTCCTTCGATTTATAACACCATGACTCTTTTTTTAACAAAATACAAAAAATAAGGTCCTATTATTATGAAACGAAAAGAGTATTACATAAGAGCTAGGTAAATATAATAATAATTATGAAATTATTGAGCTTAAAAAGCGTAAGCTTATATGATTACCTTAAACGCGAAAATATATTCGAAATGTGGCGTTGTCAAAACTTACTTAACCAGGTTGAAATGATCATTTCAACATGTTAAATGATTTCGTATATATATCGTAGGCTAAGAAAATAAATAAGTGCTTTTACTTGGGTTAAATTTTAAATAATAAGAGTGTAACAAATATTATTTTAGTTTTATTATGTTATTTAATTTAAATGTGTTTTTATGCCTAATTCTATTTTTGCATTTTTGTATATCATTATTGTCTTTTTTATATCATCTTTATTTATCTACTCATATTTCTTTTTATCATTAATTGTTTTGTATAACTTTCTTTTTTATTATTAAATTTTATTTTGATAAATAATAACTCTAGTAATGATTTTTTTTCAAAGAGCACAATTTTTATTTCATATCAATTACCACAATTTTTTATTTGACAATAATATTGTTTAATTATATTAATATTTTTTTGGTGAGTTAATTAATTTATTAATGGGAAAAATGGCATTTAGGCCATTTTTCAGCATTTTTTGTCCAATAAGGCCAATTTGTAATTTTGGTGTCAATTAGGCCAAAATGTTCCGATTAGGCCAAAAAAATGTATCCGGAAAGACGAAATTACCCTTCCATATTAACTTCACAATCGAGCTGGGGGAAAAACAAATCGGGCACATTCAATTCTCTCTCTCTCTCTCAGCTACGCCGCCGCTGCTGCTATTCACAATCGAGCCGAAGGATTTCATCTCCGTCGCCGCCGCGTTCAAGCCAAGGAGAGGGAGAAGGTCGCCGCCGGTTAGCAGCTCCAATTCTCAGCCGCGATTCCATGCAGTCCGTCTCCCTTGGCATCGATCGATCGATCGATTTCATCGCCGCCGCCGCCGTTCCTGTCTCAGTTCATATGTCAGATGCGCCGCCGCCCTCCTTGCCGTCGATTTCGAATCCAGGTACGCGATTTCGAATCCACGTACCCGTTCAGTGCTTAAAAGCTTCATTCAGCATGCATGCACAGTGTGTGTGTCGATTGATTCAGTGTGCGTTGTTCATGCATTCAGTGTTGATTGTTTTTTGTTATGCATGTTCAGTGTTTTTTCGTTGCATTCAGTGTGTAATTCACCATGCCCTCAGTGCTCAGTGTGCATGCAGTCAGTGTTCCTGCACCGAGCTTGCCATTCAGTGCTTATTTTGTTCAGTCAGTGTGTAATTCACCATGCACTCAGTGTTCCTGCACTGAGCTTGCTATTCAGTGCTAAATTGGCTCAGTCAGTGTCTAATTCCTGTAACACATTGTGTGGATTGACTGAGCTTGTTTTCAGTCAGTGTCTAATTGCTTGATTCAGTGTGCATTGAGCCGGACTAATTGCTCTTCCACACTGTAGACACCTGTTGCACACTGAATCCATATTCAACCATGTGGATTCATTCAGTGTTTGTTTGATTCATTCAGTGTCAGAATGAATATGGTATGGATTCAGTGTTGATTTGAGTCATTCAGTGTTTGATGGCTTTGTTCAGTGTTTAATTGATTCATTCAGTGTCAGATAATAACAGTGTGCATTCATTGAGCTTGGCTAATTGCACTTACACACTGTACCCACCTTGTTGCACACTGAATCCATCCCTAGGATACTATGGTACCTGTTATTATCTCGTTGGAAATGCAATGTGTCACAGGAATCAGTGTGTGTTGACTTTGTTTCCTTTGAGGCATTGACCTGTATCCCTTTCAATAAATGCCTGCCATGTTAGTTGAGGGTTGAGGCATTTACTGCCTTGTTAGTGTGGTGATTACGGTTATAAATAGCTCGTCATTTCTCTGGTTTACTCATCTCGTTTCTGTTCGATCGGGGGTTGAGCAGCCAGCAACGATGCCGAGGCGAAGGGGAACACTCGATCGAGAGCCAGGACCGACACCAAGCGAGGCAGAATTTTTCGATAACAGTCCTCCTCCCTCGCCAGAACAAAGATTCCGTCGGGGGCCACCAATGATGCCTAGGCGACCGGGCGCACTGGATCGGGAGCCAGGGCAGACGGCAAGAAGTCGGGGGGTTGAATCTTTGAATGGTTCTCACTGGACCGAGCAAAGATTCAATGGCCGTTGGCATAAAGAAAAGTTTCCCCTCCCGGCTGTCTTTGTTCGTCCGATCAAGGAAGAAATGGGGGATTTCATCGTTCTGACGGACTCCCTGGGCCAGAAATGGCACGTCCCTCTCACCACTCATCGGAATCAAACGGCCATCCACGGATTCAACTGGGAACGCCTCGTTCGAGAGTTTGGAGTGCAGGAAGGCTGGAACATCCGGGTTACCTGGACCGGAGGAAGAAGTTTCTCGGTTGGTGTATTCGATCACAATGGCCAGTCGATGGTGCGCCCGGTCAGGGAACCCCCTCGTCGTGACCCAAGACTTCCTCCGTCTCATTATTATTGTTGTTAAATCTTGTTTTTTGTCGTTTTTTCTGTTTCCTGTGATTTTGACGACGACTTGTCTTCGTGGTACTGCTCGTGATTGAATTACTTGCTGCTTGCTTAATAAGACTCTTTGAGTTTAAAAAAAAAAAAAAAACCACAACACTGTCTAGTCTGACTTTGACACTGAACAGGCCTCAAAAACACTGTTCCTTTGACTGTGCATTTAACACTGAACATGTCTTAAAAACACTGTCTGAGGCAACACACACTGAACCACAAAATCAAAACAAACACTGAGCACACTTTTATGGCACTGAACACACTCCAATAGCACTGAACAGCACTGAACACACTTTAATAGCACTGAACACCATTTTTTAGCACTGAACAGATAGGGACACACATTGAATCACACCATTTCATGCATTCCTTAAAAAAATCGTGCGCTGACTGTGAGTCGTTATTTTTTTGTGTTTTTATTTTTCAGCAGCAGGGGCCGATGTTTTCGCATTCTGTGCATTCGGCGGTGAGAATTTGGTGTCCAGAATCGATTCCTCCCGTGCTGCCGCCCTTCACCAGCTGAAGGAAACAGTCGAGCTTCAGTGGCCTGAGCTCCGAGACGTTGCGTACGGCATGCATTACTCTGTACCCGATTTCCCAAACTGCGTGCTCTCAACCGATGCGGACATGTCGAACATGGTATCCCTAGCTGCGCTTCACAAGCTGCCTCGGGTGAGCATCGACATTTCCGTCGCGACTGAAGACCACACCTCTAGTTCTGTGTTCTCGACGGTGTCCAACAGTAGCGCTGTCAGTGCGACTGGAACAGAAAACAACGAGGGATTCGAAGCAGAGGATATGTTCCGCCTGTTTGGTCCGTCGAGTTCTAAAGTGCTGTTGACCGATGGCTGGGACAAAGAGATTTCTGGTGTCGGTCAGATGTTCCAAGGAGGCGCCCCGGACTTTCGAAACGCGCTCTGTAAGGTGGCAGTCGGAGTGGGATTCGATTTCGAGTACGTGAAGAACAGACCCGAAAAGGTTTCTGCCGTGTGCTCGAAGAAAAGCAGCACGGGATGCAACTGGTCCGTGTGCGCCGTGATGAATCGAAGCAACGGCTTCTTCTACGTCAAGCAGCTGAGTAACGAGCACAGCTGCGGCGCGTGCTTTCGATCCCTGAAGCACAGGCGCGTCTGCTCGGACTTGGTTTCCAGTTTGATAGTCGAGGAGGTACGGAAAAGCACGCTGACTCGTCCGGTCCAAGTCGTGAGAAACTTCCAGCATCACTACGGCCTGGAGATCTCGCCTGGCCTCGCTCTGGATGCGCTCGAGAAGGCCAGGAAGCTGATTCACGGCGACGATAAAGATTCCTTTGCCGCACTGACCAAGCACCTGCAGGCAATATCGGACTCCAACCCTGGGTCGCACCTGCTGCTCGAATTCAACGAGGCGTCCAGGAAGTTTCGCAGGGTCTTCATCTCGATGAAGGCTTGCATCGACGGGATGAACCACTGTCGCCCTTTGCTGTTTCTGGACGGCACGTTCCTGAAGGGGAGGTTCAAGGGCCATTTGCTAGCTGCTACGGGCAAGGACGGCGACGGAGGTATGTGGAACACTGACGGTTTGAAATGCACACTGAATCCAACTTTTTAACACTGACTGGGTTCAGTGTTTATTTACTTCATTCAGTGTCAGAATGAGCACACTGAAACTGACCCTTGTTGCTTCCAGCACTGAATATGTATTTTCAACACTGAATGGGTGCTATTCACACTGACTGAAGTGTTTTTTTTTTTTTGTTCGTGTCTCGTGAATGCAGGGTTGTACCCGCTGGCTTACGCCGTTGTCGATTCCGAGAACTATGCTAACTGGAAGTGGTTTCTGGACAACCTGAAGCACATCCTACCTACTTCTCGCACCGTTACGTTCGTGTCGGACAGGAATCTCGGGCTGCTCGAGGCGATGAGCAGGGTGTTCCCAGGGTCCCCGCACGGCTACTGCATCAATCACTTGAAGCTGAACCTGAAAGACAAATTCAGAGGCAGATGGGCGACCAAGATGTTACGAAAAGGCGTGGTGTGGAATTTCCTGAAATGCGCGTACGCAACCACCGTCGAAGCCTACCAACTGAGCATGGACGAGCTGTTGAAAGAGGGAGGCCAGACAGCGAAAGTGTTTTTCGAGAACATGGATCCAAAGAATTGGGCCAACGTGTACTTCTCGGGGAAGAGGTACGGCGAGATGTCGTCCAACGCCGCGGAGTCGTTCAACAAATGGATCATGGAAGCCCGGCATCTTCCGATCACGGCGTTGGTCAACACAATCAGGCTGAAGCTGATGACCTTTTTCCACGGTATGATGAGGGTTTATCAATCTCAAACACTGATTGCACACTTTTAACACTGTTAGCCTTGTTCAAGCACTGACTGGCCTTGTTTAACACTGAATCAGACAGGGGGGCCAGGAGCAGGAAGTGGACCACGGCTTTCTGCCCGTCGGTTGAGAAGAAGCTGGGTGAAGCCATCAACGAAGGGAGGAAATGGGTGGTTGTGGGGTCGTCCGAAACGGTTTTCGAAGTGCAGTGCGTTCCGTCCGTCGTGGTCAATATCGCTGATCAGACGTGCACCTGCTGCCAGTGGCAGATTACAGGGGTTCCGTGTTCCCACGCAGCTGCGTGCATTCTGCGGTCCGGGAAGCCGATGGCCTCGTTCGTGGACAAGTTTTACCACGCAGAGAGCTACGCAAGGTCTTATGCCGATCCGCTTCAGCCGGTTTCCATGTTTGATCAACCTTCGAACGTGCCAGAGAACGTCATGATCGAGCCGCCAACATCGAAGAGGCCCCCTGGAAGACCTAAGAAGAAGAGGATTCCGTCCAGGGGTGAGCACATCCCGAGAGCCATGAAGTGCGGGAGGTGCGGACGTGTCGGCAATCACAACAAGAAAACGTGCACGGAGCCTGTACCCTAGTTAGTTAGTTAGTAGGGTTTTTTTTTCTTATTTTGGATCTTCGTTGTGTTTTTTCGACATGATTTCTGTGATCAGTGACACTGATTGGGGTGAAAAAACACTGACTGTCAGTGACAGGCACTGTTCGGCTCATAAACACACTGACTGATTGTCATCTCAAAAAAAACACGGGATTTTAACATTATGTGATTTGTTTCTTGTTCAGTTATGGTCTTGGAGTGTGTTTAATTTGTTCCTGTATCTTGTAATTTTTGCATTTTGCTTGTGTTTTTTTAATGTTTCAATTCAATAAGCCTTAGTTGCTGACACTGAGTGGACAAGATTAACACTGATGGCACTGAATTGGGAAGAATAAACACTGCCAACACTGAACAGACAGAATTAACACTGAATAACAAGCAATATCATCACAACTGTGTTCAACTAAAAACTGCCCAGAAATATGAACAAAAAACACAATTTTTTTTTACAGAAACTAAACCCAAACACAATCATGTTCATACATTTACAGAAAAAACACTTCTTGTTTTTTTTCAACCAGAACTAAACCAAAAACGCGCGCACAGCCCCAAGATCACTACTTCTCCTTCATGGTCAGGATGGTTCGTATCACGTGACCCTTGAATTCTTGGAAATCTTCCGTCCTGACCTTGTCCGGAATGGGCTCTTTCTTCAGAATCTTCTCCATGTAGTAGCATACGTACAAGGCACATTCATTCCTGGACAGTGACAGACGTGGAGGAATCAGAGGAAAAAACACACACACAAAAAAAAAAAAACACTGACACTGAATGCACAAATATAACACTGAACAGGCATAAAAATGAAAAAACAGAAACAAAACACTGAATGTGTTAATTATGCACTGAGATACTTACAGAGATGGGGCTTGCTGTGGGAGAGGCTTCACGGCCTCGATATCATGTATCGGGAAACCAGACTTCCCCGCTTTCTCCAGCATTTGGCCCACGTTGGTTTCCACCTTTTCTTTCTGAAACGTACGAAACAATACAGTTTGTCAATTATCGTTAGAAAGGGAACCGTTTTTAAAAATCGACTAAAATACAGTAGACGTACCAATTCCGCTGCATTCGCCATGTAATGGTCCTTCGATTTCGCCAACCTGGGTTGAATAGAGTTGT
The DNA here is from genome assembly GCA_954870475.1 of Euphrasia confusa. Taxonomy (NCBI): domain Eukaryota; kingdom Viridiplantae; phylum Streptophyta; class Magnoliopsida; order Lamiales; family Orobanchaceae; genus Euphrasia; species Euphrasia confusa. The sequence continues at coordinate 11,622,128 of OX940968.1, read as the reverse complement.
AGAATAGCCATTTCTGTTTGACGAAGTCGCAGACGAGCAGCGTGAAATGGTTCGGTTCTGTATCCTTTTTCATCCCAGGAGACAAAATCGGGAACATTATAATCCCTTCTCGCACGCACGGGATCATATCTGTGATTGTTCTGTACATTGTCTGGTTGTCATGACGTCCCATGACGATGGAAGTCTGCGAGGAAGAAAACAAAAAAAAAAAAAAAAAAAACACGAGTTTTTATTAAGAAAGGATGAACTGAATGAGCACTGAACAGGACATTATAACACTGAACAGCACATATCAGCACTGAATGTTCATGATAAACACTGATCAACCTACAACAACACTGAACAGAAAACACACACACTAAGTAGCACATTAGAAACACTGAACACTGAGCGGCACATTAGAAACACTGAGCAGCACACATAAACACTGATCAAAATCAATGACACTGAACAGCACATAAAAACACTGAACAGACACCAACACACTGTACAACCATTAAAAACACTGAACAGTCAAGGGCAGTAAAGACTCACCCAACAGTGCGCGGGGAGTATCAGAGCCTCCAGCTTCTTGTTGTGGTCTCGATGCAGCGACTCAGCAAAGGCGTCGACCACATGATTGCTGATGAAGGTGCACTTCATCATGTCGGTAATGTCAGCCACCGTCACGACTGTGTTTATACGGGGGAAGAACTTCATCGTCCACCTGATTGTCAAAAAAAAGGGAAAAAAAAACACATTCTTAGCGCACAAAAAAAAAAACGAAAGAAAGAAAGAAAGAAGGGAAAGACAGAATGTGAAAGAAGGAAAATAAAAGAAGCTTCACTCACGTTTTTGGGTCGCTGTTGTGGAGGATGATTTTGTCGAGGATTTCCGGCTCCAATTCCAACCCGCTGTTCACATCAAATTTCTTGTTCACGCTCATCAAGGAGTTGAGTTGATCATCAGTGTAATCACCGCGGATCTGTTTCAGGCTCGCCTCCTGCACCACCTTCTTACCCTTCTTGATCGCCTTCTTCTTTGCGGCAGGGGCAGGGGGATCGTACTGAAAATCGTCGTCGTCGCCGTTGGCCGGCTTCCTTTTCCTGCCCTTGACCCGTCGCACCATCGACCTGGTCTTCGCCTTGCTCGAAGGCTCTATCTTTTCAGCTTCCGGTCTCAACGGGCTCCCTTCTTCTTCATCGTCCTTGTTGCGGTCAATCTCGTAGACGCACAACTCCGCCTGGAGACTCAAGACTTCATCTTCCCGTTCCTTGACAATTTCCTGCAGAGCCTCGATCTGGGATCTGTGGACAAGTTCTTGCGCTTTCATGTCCGCCTCCAGAGACTCGAGCTGGACTTTTTCGTAGACGTTCATGACCGACGACATCTGAAGGTCAGCCAACGCATTCTTCAAAACATCCACTTCGTCCTCGAGCTCTTTCACTCTAGCCCTCAGAAGCCGCACTTCCTCCTCCTCCTCACCGGAGCTTCGAGCCTCTCCCGCCTCGGTCACCGGATTATTCTGATCATTCGCCTTCTTGATCAATTCTTCCTCGAGCTCTTTCACTCGGGCCCTCAGATTTTTCAGCTCCTCCTCCTCCTCGGAGCTCCTCCTCTTCAGACGCTGGTTTTCGCCTTCCAGCTCGACATTAGCACTTGTCGCTTCGTTCAGCCGAGAAGTCGTGCTATCGAGCTTGGATTGGAGATCCCTCACAGCGCTGGAGAGATCTTGATTCTCCGACAGGAGGTTGTTGAGCAACCTCTCGACTTCAGCAGCAGAAACAGCGGGGCGTTCCTCATCGGGCTGCTGCTGTTCGGAAGGCCCACCCTCGTCCTCCGGCTCCGGGACTATGCAGGCCATCTCCTGATGCCGCCCGGAAGAACTGTCGTCGTCGTCGTCGTCGTCTTCCCCCCCATCTGACGACTGCTCGTCTCCAGAAGGCCCGCCCCCGGGGCCTTTTCTTTTTTGTTCCTCTTCCTCCTCAGGGCTCGACGAATCAGAGCCCGGATGCTCGTCATCGTCATCATCATCGTCATCAGACCGCCCTTCGTCCTCGCTCTCCGCCGCACGCGGAGTGTTCACGATTGCTTTGTAGGAAAGGTAGCCCTTGTACGCGTGGATCTCCGCCACCGTCTTTCCGTGTTTCAGAAGACGAGCATCCACCTGTCAGACACGGACATCACGCGTTAGAACTCAAAAAAACATCATCACCCCTCAAGTGAGTGACACTGAACAGCATTAATAAGCACTGAACATCGCAGTTATCCTACTTTGACACTGAACAGCATAAAAAAGCACTGAACCAGAACATCATTCACACTGTCCACCCACAGGCACTGTGTGCATGAATATCACACTGAACAGCAAGCAATAAACACTGAACCTCAATATTTCACACTGAACCTCAATATTTCACACTGAACAGCAAGCAATAAACACTGAACCTCAATAAACACTGTCGACGGACACTGAATCATAAAACAAAAACAGAATTAAAAGAAGAAGCAGAAGAAAGAGAGAAGATATTTACCGCCTCGTCCGCGAGACCCGCCAGGGTCTCCTTGGTCACATTCGAAAGGTCATTGAGATGCCAGTTCAGGACCCGGGGGAGGTGCTCGTTCTCCAGCCTTTTTGCCAGCTTTGTGTGCTCACAAAGCCAGAACTGCACAAAAACCAAACAAAAAAACCCGAGGTAAATATCAAGGAATGAAAAAATAAAAAAGACGGCAAGACGATTGTGAAGAACAGCAAGTAGAAGCACATACCAGAAGCAGTATCGTGCAGCCTTGTGTATTCTGCGGGTTGCCCCTGTTCGCAGCTGCCGAGTCGCAAAGGGCCTTGAGAATCGCCTCGCCCCAGTTGTAGCTCTGCATCGACTCCAGATCCACAACATAATCCAACCACTTCCATTGGATCGTGACGGAGGAAGTGGAGAAGAAGACAGTGCCGATCACTATCAAAGAGAGGAGCCGAGCTACATCAGCAAGAGCCTGAGGCTTGCGACTCCGACGCTTCACCAAAATATCGAGCTTTTCATTCAGCAGCTTCGGGTTCAGCGTCTTCTCCCCCGGGAACATCCTCTCCCTGAATCTTTTGTTATCGCACTTGGACCTCGAACTGATATCGAGCTTCCTACTCCCGCCTACGATTCCAAATATAAGATCGACATCCTCGGGAGTGATCCTGACATCTTTGCTGCCGAGCTTAATAGTACGAGCGCCGGCATCCATCTGCTCCAGCACGGCAGCTATCGCAGCGTCGCTCTTTCGGGTGTGGAGGATGGTCAGCCTCTGATCCTTAATGCTCTTGAAGAGATGGTAGAAGGGGGTCATCTTCAGATACTCGTCGTGCCCCGGCTTCAGCTTGTCCTTGATCTCATCAATCGTCCGGATGATGGTCAGCAAGTTGGACCTCATCTGTTTATAGGACCTGGAACGAACACCAAAAAAACACACACCGATGTGAGTACAAAGCAATGAACAGGGCATATACAACACTGAACAGGCATATACAACACTGAGTGGCCATGTAATTGCACTCAGTGGCACTGAACAGGCATAACAGGAATGATGAGGCACTGAACAGAACATTTTAACACTGAACATACACCCAACACACACAATCAACACTGAGTGGCACACTCAAGGCACTGGGTGGCATGCAGAGACACTGAGCAGGAATAATTTCACACTGAGCAGGACAATTTAACACTGAACAGAACATTTTAACACTGAACATGAACCAACACACACAATCAACACTGAGTGGCACACACAAAGCACTGGGTGGCATAAACAAACACTGAGCAGGCATAAACAAACACTGAACAGGAAAATTTAACACTGAACAGAACATATTAACACTGAACGGCCACCAACACACACAATCAACACTGATGAACACATAATCACACCGAACCTCCATCAAAACACACAAAATTCATTCATGCAATGGAAATTAACAGATTGAAATTGAAAATCGGTTGAATTAGGGTTAGAAATACTTACTTCCTCTCCTTCTTCTCGCCGGCGGCAGGCTGAGGGATAGGGCTCGCCTGCTCTTCACTCGACGGAGTGTACTGAACAAGCCTCCGTTCAGTGTTGTCGGAAGCAGCAGCGGCGGTTGGAGTCGATTTCTTCCCGGCGGTTCTCTTCGCGGCGGCGGTTTTCTTCGACGGAGCCATTGATAATCGAACAGGTAGCAGAGATGAGAAGGAAAAGTGAGGATTTTCTTCCCGGCGGTTCTCTTCGTGGTGGTTTTTTTGGTTTCTGTGTGTTCTAGCGGGAGCCGAGAGAAAAGAAAGAGAGAAGGTGTGGGGTTTCGTGGGCTTCGTGTGCGGGAAATGAAATAAATGCTGAAACCGTTTGTTCAAATGTGTATATATGGGAGGGAAACGATGTCTTTGCACATTTTAGGCGGCCTAATTGGCACGCGTAATTTCTCGAAAGCCTTATTGCCGAAAAAAGGTTGAAAAATGGCCTTATTGCCATTTTTCCCTTTATTAATTAACATTTAAAAAACAAAATCTAAATATATTACAAAAGTACAACAAATTTTTTAATGAAAAATAAAATAAATTATCAGACTTTCTAAATAAATGACATCACAACTTGTAAAGCTTTGAAACTAATTTGAAATATTTCATACACATTTAAATTTAAAAAGTACTCCGTACTAGGTAACTATTTTTGGAAGTTAAACAATAATACTCTCTCCATCCATATCAATGGTCACTTCTCTTTTGTAATTTACAAAAGAGATGCGATCATTTGTAGGGGTGTAAAAATTTTGGTTAAACCGACCAAACTGAATCAAATCGACACTATTCGGTTAAACTAAACTTAATTTGGTTCGATTTTTGGTTTGTAAAATTTTGTGTTTTCGATTTTCGGTTAGGTTCAATTATTTTAGTCGGTTAACCAAAGTAAACCAAAAATCAATTAGGATATAATATCTAATACTCCTATGAATTATATAATAATATAAGTACAATATATATTTAGAATTTGAGTGGGAGTGTGGCACGGTGGATACATATAATACATATAATATATAATAATACAAATTAATTATATTATAAAATCAAAACTAAGTAGCTTTCCAACGACACTTTCTTTTTCTCGCTTTTTTTCCTTTCTCCTCTTGCAGCGCTGCTCGACTGCTCATGGTAAAAAAAAATACATCTATTCGATCTAACTCTGCGGGATCTTGAATCTTATACCAACTGTATGCAAATAATTAAAGTATTTGCTGGACATATTTGAAGTATTTTTGATGAAGATAGTGAGTTCTATTTTTATTAGTCTTTTGAATTAAATATGTAATTGTTAATGGTGGATTAAATATTTATGTTCGTTCCAGTTAAATGTATCCACTTATCGGGACAAAAGCCAATTTTTTTACAAATTTTTTTTAAATAATATTTTTTTTGGTTAAAATCTAACCAAATCAAACCAAAACGAATGAGTTCGATTTTAACCGAACCAAACCATTCCTTAAACGGTTTGGTTTTCGGTTCTTGGAAAAAACTCTTATTTGGTTCGGTTAACCGAAAATTCGGTTCGATTCAGTTTGGTTTAACCAAATTGACAACCAATTGTATGAGTGGGAGGAAATATTTGCCTATAGTTAATGATGAATTTTGATTATATATAAAAAAAAAATTAGTGTCATTTCCTCAAAAGATTAATTTATGTCAGAATCTATAAATAATTATCGTTAAATTAATACACATTTTGATGGTAATGTCATTTTCAATCGGTGTCTTTAAATTGCCGCCAAAATTTATTAAATTATCACTAAATTTGAATTTAAACAGTAAATCATCTTTAATCCTTAAACTCAAATTTTAACTCAAATAAATAAAACTTTAATTAATTTTATTACAAATCTATCTTTATATAAAATTTATTTTTATAATATTAAATATAAATTAAATTAAAAATTGTAATACAAAATTATATAATAAAATATCATATTAAAAATTAAAACACACATATTATTTATATTAAATTTTATAATTTGTGTTTCTTTTGTATTATTATGTATTTTATTTTATAATTTATTTTTGTAACATATATATTTTATAATTTATGTTTTATTGTATATTATAATATGATGTTTTGTTTATTATTAATTTTTTTATTTCAATTTATATTTAAATCTATTTTATAAATATTAATCATAAATTTAAATTAAATAATATAAAATAATAAATTATATAAACTTGAGTAAAAAATATAATTTACGAAAATGATCATTTTTAGAAATATATCTAAAATTTACAAAATAATCAAAATTTTAAAAATTATACAATAATAATGTTATATAATTTATAAGAAATATTATAATTTTAAATTAATTAAATTTTAATAATTTATAAATTTAAAATAAATTATAAATTTATAAATTAATTAAATTTTAATAATTACACGATGTCGTTTTGAGCAGACCATTGCCAAACTCAGCACCCTTCGTCCCCATCTCCTACTGCAAAAACAATTTATAGGTCCACACGCGATTCGCGCCGTTCATACTCCTCCGCGCAGTTGATGTTCTTAGCAATCCGTCCATGCCGCCCAAGCTCAATTCTATTCTCTCTGTGTATTGATCTCGCCGGTAAAAACACTCTCCGTTCCTCATTCTCATATTCTCCTAAACGTTTACTAACTTGCGCCAAGCCAATGTCTTCATCTTCCCGCTCTGCTTTCGAAGTTCTCATGTCTGCCAAGCAAAAGCCTCAGTCTCAACCCTCGAAGCCACCGAAACCCTCACCCAGAAAACGCAAAGCCCCTACTGAAATTCCCCAAACCCTTAATTTTAACAGTAAAAATGTCAATTCCCCGAGCCCCGTACCCGACCCGATTGAAAGTGCCATTGGAAAATGCGTAGAAAGCGTCGAGACCCCGAGTTCAGATCATGTTGCAGATGCCCACTTGGATAATTCATCAGTTGGTAATGGTGGTGGAGCACTTGGTTCCAAAGAATCATGTTCGAAAGATAATGCGGATTCGAATGGTACTCTGGTGGTGAATAAGAAACCCAAGCTGTCAATCAGCCCAAATGATAGTGTGCTGGAGTTGAAGAAAAAAGCTGCTAATTTCAATGTGAAGAAGGCGGCTTATTGGGGGGAGAATGAGAGGGTACCTTTCATGTTTGTAGCCAAGGCTTTGGATGCTATATCGAATGAGTCGGGCAGAATAGCTATCACGGAGATTGTGTGTAATATGTTGAGGACAGTGATAGAGACTACACCAGATGATCTTTTGGCTGTTGTGTATCTTTTGGCAAATAAGATCGCACCGGCTCATGAGGGATTGGAGCTCGGTATCGGGGATGCATCGATTACGAAGGCCCTTGCAGCAGCTTGTGGGGCTACAGAGGCACATGTTAAGAAGATGAACAAGGTGATTGATTTTATTAGTTTGTGCGCTGACTAAAGTATGAAATGTTTTTTGGGTGGAAACAATGAGTTTAGTTTGTTAGCTTATCTGCGAAAAATTACTGTTGACCAAGATGTGAACGTTGGGCAAATTAAAGTAATATATAGTCCCGTTATCTATTTTTGTTGAAATAGTTATATACAAGATTTTTCCAAGTATTATTAGGCCACTAATAGATGGTTGAGTTAATGACATGGTATTTGTGAGAAGACACCATTTAGAGAGATATAGGTGGAGTCTACACCTGATTGCATGGCAGCTAGGATTTTTTTTTTCACGTAAGTGGATCAAAGATAAATTATTTATGCCTAAATTCAAAAAAAAAATGTTAGTGTTGCTATGTTCTTTCACATGTTTTTCAGTAGCGCAAGAAAAGTGATCAATATCTTTTTGGTGGTGTGGGTGAGATATGCCATTGGGAAATCACTTCTCACATGCTCCTTCTCTCGTGTAATATTTTAATAAGCTATGGTCGAGCAACATAATAATACTTGCATGAATAAATTAAGTTGAGAAAGCACTGGTTATCAGTCATTGATTCCATGTTATAAATAAATGTAACTCTGGTTATGATACCCCGGTGCATTTGGCTCATGGTCACAAAATTTTAGATACGTGTAAATTGTTTCACGTAACTTACATTCCCAGAGCTAACAGCATATAACCCAATCGAGGCCGCTAAACCTCTCAATTCTTCTACTCTTGTAGCACAATTATATCGTTTTCTAAAAGAGAATTTTTGTATAGTTTTAAAATAAATAATGAATTACTTTTACATAAATAAAATCTGGTCTGATTGAAGTGGTCATAATTGCAACAAAATAATCATTATGTAAATAGATGAATTTGCATATGATTTGTTGAAGTTCCTCATTTGAAAGTTTCATATATGTAGGAGCTTGGAGATTTAGGTCTCGTAGCAAAGGCCACTCGTTCATCACAGCCTTTGATGCGAAAACCAGAACCATTGACCGTTTCCAAAGTTTTTGATACATTTCGGCTTATTGCTAAGGTACTCTATTGATGTGTTTTCTGTTTGACTATAAATTTTATGCTGTGCTGACCTATGTATTCTTAGGTCTCCAATGTAGATGGTACTTCTTCAATCAATAAAATCCCAAGAAATAAGCCAATGATCGACTTAGTCATGCAATATTTGATTTTTGAGATTCTCTGTATGTATTTGTTTAGTAGCACAAAGACGTGTAAATTAGGAATTGCATAAACTGGTTAGTGCTGTGTATTTATTTTTCTTCTGTTCTAAAATATTTACGCCTAAAAAACATAAACAAATAAGTTTAAATCATGTCAAACGATAAATTGGAAATCTGCAATAAAAACACTTGATTACATGGAGGAATAACACTCTCTGGATTTCTTAACTGTTTCTGATATTTGGGATTTGGAATTTTCTTTTGACTTCATTGGATGGACTGAGTGTCCAAGCCATATATTTTATAAAGTTCAGGTCTTTGAAGTGGTGATCTTCAAGCGATTATGACCTATAATGTTATTGCATGTTATGATCAAATTGCAAGACAATACTGTTCTTATGATGATATATGTTGTATCAATTCTGGTTAACTGTTGTTATTAATTATTATTCCATATTAATTGAATGTAACTGATACCAACTATGGATTTATTTTTATCATCAGCGAAATTCTTCATGTTTTGTTTTAATTGATAACATAATGGTATTTGGATGGTAATGAAAGTGGATACATTTCTTTTAACGGTTGAAACATAAAAACTAAGAAGAGAAGCATGGATAAAAGTAGTTTTATACATTCAAGTTTACATGGAAGCTAACTACTTGACACGCACGGTTAAGTTAGTTCCTGACTGTCTGTAATAAGTTAGATCTTATGATCTTATGTGACCTAGATGTTCTTTGTAATTTGTGAACTTCCCACAGGAATCTGGCAAGGATAGTCAAGAGAAAAAGAAGAATCAGATAAAGGCACTACTAGTTGCAGCCACTGATTGTGAACCTCTATATTTGATTCGTTTGCTCCAGGTTATATTAAATACATTTCTTATATGTTCCATTTGGTTCATGTGGCATATCATAAACGTGGTTTGAGCAATATATGCAGTCAAAATTGCGTATTGGCTTGGCAGAACAGACTCTTTTGGTAGCAGTAGGCCATGCTGCCGTATATTCTGAGAAGCATTCAGCTCCTCCTGCAAAGGTTGATAATCCACTTGAAGAAGTAAGTTCTTACATCCTTGAACTGAGTATCTTATTAGGTTTGTAGTCATTTGCCTGGAACCGTTTTTTGTTTTTGAAATTTGTTGCATTTTGTGAGGATGTATGGGTGCTGCTATTCAATGTTCTGTTTAACATAAAATGACACAGAACATAAAATAATAACAATGGTGCCCGTTCTTGTATACTTCTTACTGGTATAATAGATGTAAAGGGAGACTGTCTTCTCTCCATCTGTCTAAAGTCTAAACTAAAGTGCTATTTACTATAACATTTCAAATTATGAGAATTACAATTTTTTTTTTGTGATTATACCTTTATTTTCTTAAATAATTGTTTTCCATAATTATTCAGTCATTGCAGTATAGTGTTGGACATTTATAGTTTTCATGTGTAATAGCCCGTATTTTCACGAGTTCATAAGTGGGATGATAAATGATTATATTAAACCTTGAATTTTGTACTTCACTGCACTTACTTACAAGGCTATATATGTAGATGAACACCGGAAAGAACCATAAAATCTTATTGAGTGTGAGAAATGCAAATTATTCAAGCGTTTTTTTTTTCATTTAATTTAATACACTAAAGAGTTCTACCTTTTTCTGGATTTCTTTGTAATGATGCAAGTTGCAACCAATTAAATCTCTGTTCTAAAAATCTTCACCAAACTCAGCATAGGCTCTAGACTGAGTTTGGCTGTCTAGATGGCGCCTAGGACCTAGGCGACATTCAGCCGCCCCGATTCTCGGCTATAAGCTACCATCAGCCGTCAAGTACAACATTATCCATGAAAATCACAATGTTTTAAACCATATTAATTAATTTGGGCATAAATTTATCCATTTAAATTACATATATATGATATATCAACTACTATATATTAATTAATTTTGGTGATAGTATTAAAAAATCTCGATCCGCCTAGACCCGTCTATATCCGCCTTGGCGCTAAGTATCATGTCACCTTACTTAAACATGTGGCTAACATAAATGTTGTTATTTAATATGTTGAATATTTTGCAATTGCAAAAACTCCTAGTGAACATACTTTTTTTTTTCACTGGGGTTGCAGTGCAGTTGAGTTGATTCAAGAACTGTTTAGTCACTGCTTATGTCATTGTATTCACTATAACATTATAAGGCCCTATTCTTATAATCATGGTAGCAAACACTTTCTCCAAATTTAGTGATTTTGGAACGTTGCTACCTGCTAGCCTTAATCCTTTTGTCTTGTTCAACGATTGTATCAAAATGTGAAAAACCTATGTAAAAAATATACTACTCCACATCTGTCCGCTTGAAAATGTCTCACTTTCCTTTTTTGGTGTCCCTCTGAAAATGTCCCACTTTCCACTTATGATTATTTAAAAAAAACCACAACCACACAAATCCACTGCACACATGACATACATTATTTCTTAATTTCCGTGCCAAAAAGAATGACACATTCTCAGTGAGACGGGTGTTGTATTTTTTAGGCCATCAGATTTAAATATATATATAATTCCATGTTTGTGGCTGTTAGATTCGATTCATCGTTTCTTATATGCTTATGACGTGCCATTGGATTTTCTTGATGACTCATGCTAGTATTAATCATTATTTTCCATCTGACAGGCTGCAAAGATTGTCAAACAAGTTTATTCTGTAATTCCAGTCTATGATAAAATAGTTCCTGCCCTTCTAGCTGGGGGTGTATGGAATCTCCCAAAGAAATGTGACTTTCAACCTGGTATTCCAGTTGGACCCATGTTAGCTAAACCAACAAAAGGAGTATCTGAAATCGTGGATAAGTTTCAAAATTTGGAGTTCACCTGTGAATACAAGTACGATGGAGAACGTGCTCAGGTAATACCACTTAATGTAAGAAATATTTTAAGATATCGAGGCATGGGATTAAAAGTTTCTTTTAAATGGCAACTTTCTATATAGATACACTATATGGAGGATGGCTCAGTGGAGATATACAGTAGAAATGCAGAGAGGAATACTGGCAAGTTTCCTGATGTAGTTGCTACAATCACAAGGTACTGTACATAGTGACTATATTTAGGCCGATATTATCTCTGGGGTTTAATTATGGTGCCAGTCCATAAATTTCTCTAGCCCACTGCACTCCTGCCTTGTAAAATTTTAGTTTCCAGCTATCTTTTTTTTTGGATATCATTTAGAATCTATTTTAGGAGTTCTAGGTGTTCAATACTTTAGGCAATGTAAGATTTTTTAATTGTTATGTAATCCTTAGAAATACAAGTTTTTTCTCCTCTGTGCTATAGCAGTTTTATTGATACCTTTTTGGGGTTTATAGACTGCAATTCTATACTCCCTCCGTCCCGTACTAATAGACACACTTTCCTTTTTAAATTCGTCCCGTGCCAATAGACACACCCCATAAAAAGAAATAATTGCTCTTACTTTTTCTCTGTAAAAGACAATTTTACCTTTACATTTCACCAATTTTTGTTAAACTTTACTCGCAACTACTTACATTATTTATTTGAAATAAACATTTAAACCTCAACTTTTTGGTCAAAAAGTCAATAAAAATACATATTTTCTTAATCTCTGTACCCAGACACGTGTCTATTCCTCCAAGACGACGTTTGTCTTATTTAGTCAATACTCTCTCCTTCCCTTAACACTATGCATAGAGAAAATGACACGTAGATTAAGAAAAAGTGATTTTTTGTGTGTTTTATAATATAAAGTAGGGTATAATAGGTATTGATGTGTAAGTAATAAAGTAGATAGTTAAAAAAGTAGTGGTATAAATGTAAATAAATGTGTATTGGGAGGATAAAATTATGAAAAGACATTCCATTTATGGAATGTGCACTGTTTTAAGGGATGAACTAAAAAGGAAAGTATGCATTGTTTTAAGGGAAAGAGGGAGTATTTACTAATTTTTTCCCTCTATGTGCAGATTAAGAAAGCCTCCTGTAACGTCTTTTGTTCTTGACTGTGAAATTGTTGCATTCGATCGTGAGAAACAGAGAATCCTACCGTTCCAGGTTAAGATCTATCACCATTCATTTTTCACTTGATTTAGAATCAGCTTCCAACAACCATTTTTCTAATGCGATATAGCTACTTTTCACTCACCAAAAGTAACTGATTTCAATCCATGTCACAGTTTTATTAGTTGAAAGAAAAATGATTCTAACTGCTGTGTTGCTGTATCTGTATTGTATTCTAGTCTCTAGTCTAACTTTGGATATATTTTGGCCCTGTTAACGCTTTTCAGCAAACAATAATTAAAAGCCATTAGAAATCTAGATGGTGTTGCAACATGACTTGGCTGAACTAACTGTGGATTGCATGATTTGGTTTTAATTATTTCATAGCCTATTACACTTTGTTCAAAAATCACTGCCTTAGTTTTCTAACTTGTGTGATCCTTTTTTACGATTTCACTCATGCTGTTGGTCATTCCTGATGATATCTATGCCATTCTTTATCCTTTTTCATTTGGGAGACAAACTTTAATAATTTGGTTCTAGTCTGGATAACAATTTGTTTTCTCCAAAAAAATCTCTATTACCTTTATTATAGTTATATACATATAAACGGCTGCACAACACTGAAGGATAACAAATGGATATGACATATCTCAAATAATTCTAAAATTTGAAATACTTTTCTCTTCATATATATCTGTATTTTCTTGGCATTCTTATTTCTACCTTTTACCCTTGGCATATCTTCCTAGGACCTCCAGTGTTTTGCTATTTTCTTGTTGGTGTATCACTTCTGTTTATTTTTTGTTGTTGAGATACACCTGTTAAATTAGATTATTATTCGTTAGTTGATATGTACATTTTGTTTGTTAATGAAACATTTGGAGTTGTCAAGTTTTATAGTAGTATTGTTTATATCTTTTTGGTGGTTTATGATACTAACAAAATTCGTCTTATTCAGACTCTCAGCACGCGTGCTCGGAAAAATGTTGCCATGAGTGAAATCAAAGTTAACGTTTGCATATTTGCTTTTGATCTGCTATACCTTAATGGCCAACAACTCTTGCAGGAACAGCTCAGTGTTCGTAGAGAGGTATTATACTTGGCTGTTTAATTATCTCAGCCATCATTATATATTTTCCTAGTTAGTTACTGGAGTGCTTCTGTGTTTTTAACTCTTAATTTGTTATGTCGGTGATAAACCATTGGATATGGTTGTCCATAACAGCTTGACTTAATTACTCCTATTAAGTGAACCCTTTCCATTGGGTGATCTACCTTCTCACGTATTCTTCATTTTTACTGTTATGACTTGAGGAAATAAGTTTTCGCAGAGTATTTGCTTGGATTACGAGTCTTTCCTCTCTTATGTACCTTTTTGAATCAAATAAGGACTCTTAACGTGACACTGATATGAAATTCATGATTTACTATGTAAGAAGGTGTTGACTTATTTAAACGACCTTACAAGCTTCTACGTCCTATAAGATGTTTTGAGAGATGATAAAGTTGTGATCTTATTTTATAAATCACTTTATAAAAAGTGTTCGCATTAAAAAAGATATTTGTGATTATAACCTGTTTTATCATGTTAAAAATAAAGGAGCTTATCAGACACTAAAAAGTAAAAAAAGCTGGGACAAAGTTAACTTTTGTAAGAGCTATTAGCTCTTTAAGAGCATCTACCAAACAAATTATTTAAAAAGCTTAGAAGGTACTTTAACATCTTATAATATGTTTTAAAGAGCTTTGAAGCTCAGCGTTATTCTATATATGCGTGTGTGTGTTTTGTCTTTCATTTTTTTCTTCTTTCTATACTTGATTTTCCTTTGAAATCCATCAAGTTACCTCCATGATCATTTTCTTTTATTATCAAAAGCAATGTTTAATATTACATTTATATAGTTACAGGTGAAGTAGATGATTAAGGTGAGAACGAGCTAATAAGTCAGCATTTGCATTTTTTCTTGTTCTGTTGGAAGTTGGGATTGTCATTGTGTTCCAAATTTTACATTCCTCTTTTTATGCAGCATCTTTACCAGTCATTTCAAGAAGAACCCAGTTTCCTTCAGTTCGCTACTGCTATAACTTCTAATGATCTTGAGGAAATTCAAAAATTTCTTGACGACGCTGTTAATTCTAGGTAAGCTTAATCTTTATGCCGTCTAGTTACTTTATTACTTATTAGAGCAAGGGGAGCTCTTCGGGAATTTAGATATAAAAATAGATTTGAAACTATGAGGCAAGGCCTTCTTTTGCTCTGTATGAGCTCTTCAATATAGACTCTGCTCACTAGCAAGCAGGTGCGAGAAAGAGCTTTCTTGTCCAATAGCTCAGGGTATGGCTAACTTTAGATTTCGATTCCCAAACACTCTAGCTTTCTAGGGGAGAGTTACGTCTGCTCTTTAAATCTCATGGAGTTCTCCTTGTTGTCGAAGGGTGGCCCTGGCCCTGACCTTATGGCATTAACTGATCAAACTTTGGATTCATCATCTTACTGAAAATGGATGTCCTGGAAAATTCCTTCTGAATAGTTTTTACACTGAACTATAAATAGTTACGTTTGATCAATTTTTGGATGATTTGCTGTTGTTTTGACTAATAATATGGATTACTAGCCTTTTTCTTTGACCAAGTCTGTCGAGTAATATGAAGAATGTTCGTCTTCTTTACAGCTCAGAGGGCTTGATCATCAAAACATTGAACAAAGATGCTACTTACGAGCCTGCAAAAAGATCTAATAACTGGGTCAAACTGAAAAAGGATTATATGGATAGGTAAGCCTTTTATTAGTGAAAAACTCAAAAAAGTGCTTAAGCTAATTTCTTGGGGTGGTATTTAAAATATCTTTTATGCTCTGCAGTATTGGTGATTCTCTAGATTTGGTTCCCATTGCTGCATATCATGGCAAGGGAAAACGCACTGGTACGTTATTAATAAATTTTTTTTGGGTGGGAATGTAGGACAGATTTTGTTTTTGTTTGTAAAAAGGCACACTCACACCAATAGACCAAATCCACTAGTTTTTGTCAATACGGAAAAAATCTTAAATAATTATAAAATACAACAAAATAACAATTTCGACAAACACTAGAAATATTTAAAAGAATTACAAATTTAAAATATAAAATAATTAATACGGAGTACATAAATTTGGACTCCATTTGATGAAAGTAGCTTCACTAAATTGGTCTGATGGAAATTGTTTATGTGAGGCCGTCAGACACAAGCTTTTGTTTCTTTTAAGGGTTTTGCATGTGAGGAAGTGGTGTCAACTTCCTAAATAAACATATGATTTTTTCTCTTTAAGTAGAAACTCGTTTTAGCGTAATTCTTATTATTCACGGTCTTATTTTTTTATTTTTTTTGTTTACAGGTTTCTATGGTGCCTTTCTCCTTGCTTGTTATGATAGTGACAAAGAGGAATTCCAAAGCATATGTAAAATTGGTATAGCTCTATTTCTTTATCTAATGCTATAATGCCATTATGAAAATCTAGTACGTGCCTGGCAAGATAACATATTTAGTGCTATTTGTGATGGTTTAATAAAATGATTTTACCTACATGTTCATGTTTATGCCTAAGTTTTTTGCGGGAACTTGTGGTTCACTTTAGGAACTGGATTTTCTGAAGCAATGCTCGAAGAACGGTCTGCTAGTCTTCGCTCTAAAGCCATTCCCAAGCCGAAGGTTAGATTGGATTTATGTTATATAATCCCCTGAGATATATACTCTTTCTTTCTTTCTTTTTATTCCCTTTTTTTTATCGGACCACCAGTCTTTCCCTGACAAATGTCACATGTCCAGTCATATTACAGGTATTCGGATTCAACCAATCCAGATATATGGTTCGAACCAACTGAGGTAGCAATCTACATTATTGACTTTGTTTTCTTCATTTGTCACTCTCTATGTCTCTCTCTCAAATTGGGAGCCTAAATTTTTTAGCGTGGGACTGGGATGTAACTGATTTTAATTCATTTCGGTTATGTTCCATTGAGATCCTATATTGCCCTTGTCTACTATCTTTCCTTGATATATTTCATTCATTATTATTGGTAAAAATACCAATTTCTATTTATGTAGAACAACTAATTCTTGAAAAAAAGGGCTCAAATCATCTGATGGACATTGCCGTACTTGCATAATTAACTAGGCAAATGATTTAATAAATCAGATGAGAGTTGAGTATAATCATGCAAGGATTAAGGGTATAGTTTAGTCAGAAGTGTAGGGTTCAAGTAATCATGCAAGGAAAGCATTATTTACCATGGAATTTTTTTTGTTGGAGTTTGAGGCGAATAATTTTTTAAGAGTTGACTAAGTGGCAATTTCCTTCTGTTAATATCATTATTATTTCCATTTTGTGTTGTTTGGTGTTGAAACTGGAGGTTATGTGTTGTCACGAAATGGGTTTTTGGTATTTGACAGTAGGTAGTGTTGCACTGTTACCACAACTTATGACTTAGGTTGAGCAGAGAAAAAAAAATGCTACTGCATCCACTCTTTTATTGAATTGCCTCCCATTGCTCATATGATTTGTGTTTTCAGGTGTGGGAGGTCAAAGCTGCTGATCTCACTATCAGCCCCGTTTATCGTGCTGCCATTGGTACTGTGGACCCTGATAAGGTAAGAAACCATCTAATTATTACTCCCCGTTTACAACTACTATTGTATATGCATTTGTCATAATTTTAGCAGTTCATCAAAATCCAATATTTAACTAAATATCGTTATCCTATTTGACATTTTTCCAATTCTTTGCCTTCCCTTCATCACAAAACTGAATGTTTCTTTTCAACTATCATGTTCTCTTTATGTTGAGGCAAAAGTCGGGTAAACTTCTAGTGCTCCGTATACCTATAAGAACCAAGAGAGCAATAAAAAAATCTGTTTGTTAGTAAGTTCTTAGTTGGTATTGTTATTTTATTACCAAAACCCACTCCCAGAGAACATTCTACAATAGCAAAAATAATGCTATAAATTAGAGAACATTCTACAATAGCAAAAATAATGCTATAAATTAAAGGTACAAAGATTTATAGTGGTTCATCAGTTAACAAGCACTCTAGGTCCATTTTCGCCTCTGCATGTTTTACTATAACAATCAACCACTGACCTGTTTCAAAACACACAATATCGTGGACTCACGTTTCTAGCAACGTCTAGAAAACCTCACACAATTATCTCTCTTTTGTAATCTCACAACTATCAACTCTCTCTTTACTTGCATGCTATTATTTGTAATATTCGATAAAATGGCTATTATTATTGTGTTTTTCTTTGTCCCATCTTCAAATAGGGAATTTCACTGCGTTTCCCACGTTTACTCCGTATCCGAGAAGATAAGAATCCTGAGCAGGCCTCCTCGTCTGATATGGTACTAAACTACATTTTTGTTTGTGTGCTGCACCTGCTAATTTTTTGTCGGTTCTTTGACACTTACGTGGAGAGCTATTTGTTTGTTAAATTCAGGTGGCGGATATGTACAACGCGCAAAAGCACAACCATAAAGACAGCCGAGATGCAAATGAGGATGATTAATCGATTTGTCTGAATTCCCGAAATTTGATTTTACGTCTGGAAGTCAAGTGTTTTAGCGTCCTCTCTCTTGTACATACTTGATGAAATGTCTCAACTTTCTTCAATATGAGTTTCTGCTGATTTTGAAATGTCCCATTTTTTCAAAGGAAGTGGAAAAGGAATCCATGCACTGAATTTCAAAGTTGGCGTGTTGACAAGTATTGACTTAATTGGGCCCTCTAATTCCATTTTTCTCCATGCTTACAGGTTTACAGCCCATAGGGATAGATAGGCTTTCTGTGTTCCCACTATTCTATTCCAATTTCCATCTTTGTATGTTTTACATTTTTCATCCAAAAACAAAAACAAAACGAATATGCTTTTTTTTCCAAGAATTAAATTTCTCCATGCTTAATTTTTGCTTTTGTCATTGATTTTTATGATATTAAAATATGGTTTGTTGGAAGAGATTGGCGTGCTCTTTTACCAATTGAACTTTCATTTTGTTTTAAAGGGACAAATATAAGTGCAACGACCCCTCAAAAAGGAATAACCAACGTTAGACCTGTGATGACGTGTGAATGCAATTCTCAGGCAATGCAAGTTCGATTTTCCTGTGGCACAATTTTTTTATGGTGAAAATTTTGTGTTGACCCTTTGTCGGGTGTCTAGTCAGACTCATCATTTGATTTATGTCTCATTAAAAAAATGTTTAAACAAAATTGTTCTTTTGGTATTTGAACTGATGCTTGTGAAGCTTCTCGAAGTCAATGAATGATTCTTGTTTTAAAGTTAATGTGTATTACTGATAAGAATGATTAATTAGAATTTAGATTACCCTTTTGGGATGAATGCCTAATACAGATAAGAATGATTAATGATAATAGGTTTGAATATCTTTACGATTAATTTATGCTCATAATTAATCACCTTATCAAAACAAAAAGTTGGAGATCCCGCGAGCTACATGTTAATAATTACCAATTGCATTTTTCAATGGATTCGAGTCTTATAATGTCATCACTTAATAAAGGGGTTGATGAATAAAACAAGATAAATATTTTTTTGTAAAAAAAAAGGCAAAGAATGTCATTTTCAATTGATCATAACAAAATGAACCGTGGCCATCTACTAGCAAGAATTTTAAAGTTAAATGTGCTTGTTTTCAAACAAGTATGAGATGACTGATTTCCTAGAAAATGTTTTTGGTGCTCACGATTGTGAACAAAGTATACTGGAAAAAAATGCGTCGATACAGTTGGATCAAAATATCACCTCTGAAAGCAATTATTGATAATCGAGCAGAGACAATCTAAGAGTCAAAACATGTGCCAACCGAAATTGCAAGAATTAAGCTTACGAGAGTATAAGTTTACTACCCGCTAAAACTTGCAAGAATGGTTAATTCTTGGAATGTAAGAAGCACAATAAGACCATTGCACATTAAAATGTGTGGTGATCGTAACATTACAAATTATAAAAGTGTTTATAGAAAAATAAATATGGTATATAAATTCAATATTAAATGTGTGCTCCAAATAAATTATAATATGATTTCTGAGAAATGTCTCGAATGCGTATGAGTGAAGACAAAGTGTGTTAAAAAAACTTGTATTGATACGGTGAGACCGACTTACAAGGGTCGAGTTTTGGTCACAAGGCCCATGCATTATAACAAAACTTGTAGCGGTAACTATTCAGTGTGAAAAAAATATTCGTATCGAAATTTTTGAATATAGGTACATTAATAAGTAAAATTCATTTCAAATTTTGACTCATTCCAATAAATCGGATATTCAATACTCGTGACGAGTAATCTGATAAAATATTAAATATAAACTTTTATTTTTAATTGATTATTTAATCGAATCCCGATCTTTTAAAATAGCATGACTTTCGTATTACGGTCTTTAATTTACTCGATTTTAACAAGTTTAATTACTTAAATATAGTATATCATTAATCCGTTGGCGGTGTAGATATTTCAATACAAACTCGAACACTCTCCATTCTCCAATACTCTACACCAATATTCATACATGTTGTATAAGTAACCTCTGAAAATGGTATTTAGCCCTTAAACTTTTGCAGTTAAACCATTTTTGTCACTGTCTCACTGATGATAAATTCAATAATTACTGTATTGTGTTTGAAACAGTAATTTCAGAACAGATAAATTACAACACGGTCCTTTATTAAAGCTAAAATTGCACTAGTCGGTCAAAATTCTAAATGCTCAAAACTTGCAGTGGGCCCCACACAGTTTGCAGTGGGAGAGAGAGAGAGAGACGATGCGGTTGAAGCTCAGTATACACACACACGAAAACAAGCAGAGACGTTAATGGAGAACTCTCTGGTACTTGAACTCAACGGGCGACGATTCGGATCCCTCGCAAAACCCCCTTTTCCTCCGATTCAAACCCTTGCCGCAATTGCTGAAATTGATCGCGGCCTCCCGATTCGGGATCGCCACCGGCGGCGGCGGGATCTGATAGGCGGCGTCGAGCGGCGGCGGCGGGTGTCGCCACTGCGGCATCGGGCCGGAGACGAGGAGGGTCTGCAGGAGCGGGCCGGCGCTCATGACCGCCTGGAGGAGGTTCCCCTGTTCCGGCAGGGGACCGTCGATCGCGACGGGGAGATCGGACGCCGGCGAAGAGACGATGCTCTCGTCGCAGTCGGAGGGGGAGAAAGCGGTTGTCGGATCTTCTCCGGCGCTGGAGATCACGGATCGCGGCGTGGAGGATTGGAGGAGGAGGTTATCGAGAACGAGCTTCTGGCAATTTTGCTGGGCGAGGTTCCGCTCCTGGATGGCGATGGCGAGGAGGTGGTTGAGGTGGGAGATTTGCTGGTCTCGGATTTTGAGCTTGAGCTCCATTGTTTGAACCATTGATTCTCTGAACTCGTCGTCGTGATCCAAGCTCTGACAGACCTTTTGTTGGTGGAAAAAGTTGGAGTGAAGGAGAAGGAGTTGGGTTGTTTCAGTTTCCATCAAATACTGTAAATTTGGGGATGCTTTTGTGTGTGAGATTGTTAATTTGCTTTTGATACTTACTCCGTATATTTATATGCTTATGTGCGGCTCATTTTTCATTTTTTTTCTTTATTTTTAAAGTTGAACACGATTTTGGATTTTTTTTTCGAGAATTGCAATGTATTTTAATTTTCTCAATTTTTAAGTGATCAACCAATTAAGCTAATAAACTTTAACAACCATGTAGAAATTAATACTATAAATCACATACATTTTCATCAAATTTGGGTTAATAAGATATTATTGTCCCAAAAAATTATCCACATTTTCTTTGGAAATTACAAAAAAAATGTGTATAATTTCTTAAGACAAAGGTAGTATTATAATAACCTATTTATGATTGAAATATAACTTGATATGGTCATATTTCACTGGAATATAAAGAATACATGTAATGCTTAAGTTTATATGCACTGGTTGATCGACCGGACATTAAGAAAAATGTTACTTTTTATTTTTTTACTAAAAAGTAAGATAAAGATATATTTTAAAATTAAAAAGTAAAGTAGTTGTTATTAAAATTTAAAAAGTAAGAGCAAAATTGTATTTTAAAATAAAAAAATATAGTTTTTTTATAAGTGTATATAATTAGTTGAGATATTCAAAATAAAGTGAGCATAATTAGTTGGAACGAAAATAGTATATAATATGTTGAAATCCACAAAAAACCAGAGTGAGACTGGATCAATTTGGAAGGATTCAATTTTAAAATCGATTGATAATATACAAGAACAAACTATTTCGGATTGTAAGGTAAAATTTTCATAAGAATTTATTGTGATAAACTCACTCACAACTAAACATCACTCACAACTAAACATCACAATATTATTTCAACATACAGATGATAGCGATCTTCACTTGTTAGTGATAGATACAGTACCGGACCCCAAAATGAACTCATTTGCCTTGTAACTTGAACTCCCCTCGTAAGTTTTTTTGTGAAAAACTCACGAATGAACACTACGATACTATTTCAAAAACACTTTTTACTTGTTAATCACAAACAAATCGATCACAATTCCAACAATGTTCACCACAATGATCGATCAGCTACATGCATTCTAATGTTAACAATATGAATGATCGATCTGGTCAAAACATATGCCTCATGAAAAGAAAAGAGGCTTAGGGCTCAGTTGTGATTCCTAGATACATCGATATCAACTCAAACAATGATCAGGACATTGATTGACTCCCGTATAGAACAACTGCATTCAGAAGATAAGGAGACTAGAATCACATAGTTTTTTTGTTTTTTTTAATCTTAAAACTGATTGTTAGATAGGTATTGACGACTGTCTATCGAACTAATTTTAAGGCTGGGTATTGATTAATGTCAGAAGCTCAACTCATGTAATTTTTGTTAGGTTTCGCGTTTCTTCTCTTGAGTTTGGAAATTTAAAGCACATAAATGAATTCAAATTAAACACTTATCATCATTTATTAATTAAAAAATATAGTAATTGATTACAAATGTTGGTATAATATGAATGCAACAAATTTTTTACTATTATATTTCTAGTTAATTTTACAAAAACTCTTTCAATTATAATCATAAACATATTTTAATATTAAGATCACGTACTATAATCTAATTTCATTTTAAAAACACTCCAGCCTCCCAAAAGTTATAACTAGTAGAAATAAATTTTTTTTTTTTGGAAATGTAAAACAATCAATAAACTGTGATTGTTTTTCTCTTTTGAACTACTTAATGTTACAAATTTTACCGACCTCAAAAGTCATTCTCCAAACACACACACACACAGACACACATTTATATACTATTCACTCCATGGATGTCCAATTTTTTCTAAGTATCCTTTTAAAATTTTCAAACTAAGATATTGAAAATAGGATCCAAATTCCAAGTGATAAGGTTACTATCAAAGAAAAACAACTCTTGAATGTAGAAATGCTCCCCGGCTGGACAACACCGTGCACATGTACTAGGTTTGATCTTTAAAAATTGAAATTATTTTCCAACTTTGTTCTATCTCTTTCTCCGTATATTTGACTTAATAAACTTCATTTTAATTAATCATAATTTACGATCCATAATCAACATTTTAGATCACAATGTCCACAAAAGAGTGCGGTATTACAAGTAAAAATCAATGAACATCTTCACGAGACAAGACTATATTACATGCTAGCTAGGATCAGTACAATCTTTTTAAAATTTCGATAGGAATTTGAAAATACTTTTATCGTTTGATTCCTTAATTATATATTAGAAACAAACGATTACTTAAATGCAGTGCTTTTTTTATTTTCAACTCCCTTTTCACTTTCTCTAATAACGGATTATAAGATGATAATATATTTTTATGGAATCCCAATTAATCAACTAATTAACTACTGAGTGTTTTTCTTTTGTGTTTATATTCACAAACATTTGTGTGCTATACTACTACTACCATTTCAACGAAAGCCTATTGTATTTATTTAATTAAAAATGAATACTTTTATTGTTTGTGTATATAATATAATATTATGAGCATGCGTGACTTTGTTTAATTAATTACATAATCCTTGTTTTGGTCGGTAAGTACGAGACAAATGATATATTTGGTGTGTCTCGTGCCAATGCGCCATGCAAACACTCCATGTGATCAACGAACAAAATTCTCATCATCAACAAAAGAAAACATTTATAAAATATATTGTATCGTACGTAGTACAGTATATTTTATATATACACAACACATATAGTATATATATAAGTATTGATTATAATTTATAAAGGCTAAATTATATACATATATCCGGTCACGTGTAAATATATTGTAATGAGGTTGTTCGATTTAATTTACTATGAACATAAACTAAACTATAAGGTTCTGAATTTAGTTAATAAAATGATTCATTAATTCTTATCTCCGAAAGCACACTTAATTAGCATATTTATTAATTATGATCACGAGTGTAATTTACATAGCGCACTCTCACAGAATTAAGCGTGCATGCACGTCCACGTACATCTCTTCAAAGTGTGGATGATGTTTATTTATTAATTTTTTGACTACTTCGTGTCGATTAATTAATAGTACAAATTGAATTAAAAAAAATTAGCTTATAAATTCAAAGATCAAATAAGCTGACGCAAGCATGCACAAAATAAAATAATAAATTAAAGTAGTTGAAACGTAGTACCTACAAAATAACAATGACAAATTTATGAATTCGGACCCTTATGCCGTAGCTCATCGGAATCTCGTGCCGACATGATCCACGCGCAATTATTTTTATACTCTTTCTTTCAAAAAAAAAAAAAAAATAGAATCACTTTTAATTTTCATAAAATACAACTGAAAATCTTATTTTTTTGAGACGAAAATAGTAAAAAAAAGAAGAATGAATTCTCATTAAAATGTGAAAGGAGATGCGAAGCTAACATGAGAAATGTTAGCTTGATTTGATCCTCGATCTCTATCATGAATTAATGTATACTCTTTCTGTCCCATACTAATGGGCATAAGCAGGGGCGGACCCAACTAAGGCGGGCCTTGGCCCCCCTGAATTTTTTATTTTTCTTATATATATATTTAGGCATACGTTATTTTCTCAAATCATTTACATAAAAGGCCCACCCTCGTATTTATATAATGTTGCTTAGTCCTCTCTCTCTCTCTCACACACACACAAACACACACGTTCACAGCCCTTCTTTCTAAAGATACTACCTTAGTTTTAATATATTAATGAGCATATATTTTGTACATTTTATTAATATTTCACGTATATCTTTATACCAAAAGAAAATTTATTACCTTTTCAAATTAAAATACCCTAATATTACCTATTATTAACTTTTCACATAGTATTTTTTATTTTTTTATACATTATTTTTACTTTGGCAATTTAACTACTTAGTCTTAATTCTTTTTTACCAAAATAGTATTTTTATTTTTATTTTTTTGCTTAATGTACTAACAAAAAATATGATTTTTTTTTGCAAATTTATAGAACTAATTCATGATTAAAAAACAAGAACACCCACTTTTATAAAGAAGAGTTATAACCAGTTAAAAAAGAAAAAAAACAATAACATAAAATTAAAGTAAATACATATTTTAAGAATAAAAATTATTAAAATTGTTTTATTTTAAGATGATCAAACTTATATGTACACAAAAAAAAGACAAAAATATAGATAAAAGTTTATTCTTTTTGAAGAGAAATTTCACTACTTCATTTGCAATTTAAAAAAAAAATAGTGAAATTTCTCTTAGATAAAGGGATATTATTTTGGCCCCCCCTCAATCAAAATTCTGGGTCCGTTCAATATATATGATAAATATTATACAAAAACTATGAAAAAATAACTAAAATAAAATTTAATAGTTATTTTTTAATTTTAATTTTAATATGTATAGGACGCACAAAAAAAGTCAACGTTACCAGCAATGACCATTAGTATGGGACAAATGAGTAATTTGAATAACAACTTTAAATTTTGCAATTAAAATGTTCAATATGTTATAAACTAGTACGAATTGAATTAACATTTTGCAATTAAAATGTTCAATATGTTATAAACTAGTACGAATTGAATTAACCTTGTAGTTTGCGGACGAGAATTAAAAGGTGAGGTGACGAGCTTTCGATTTCAACAAACAAGCCATCGAATGGTTCAAAATCGACCAATGAACCTGAAATTATGTTAGGATGTACTTCAAATTTGAAGGTGAAATGATCATCATGTAAATGTTGATTTTGGCGACAACGTTTTTGTACTTGTGTTTTTGTTGATTTTCAGGATTGCAGGTACATGGAAAAGGAGACTTGAGTCTCCGGTTTTGGCACGATGGAATGTGCTTGAAACGGCGACTGGCGTCGCCGATTTTGATGCAAGACATGGAACGGAGACTGCAGTCTCCGCTTTTGGCATGGCATAGGAACGGCGACTGGCGTCGCCGTTTTTGGCTTTCTTTGGAACGGCGACTGGAGTCGCCGTTTGTGGCATTTGACATTGTCATGGAATCGGCGACTCCTGTCGCCGGTTTTGGCATTTGACAATGTCATGGAATCGGCGACTCCAGTCGCCGGTTTTGGCTTTGGCATGGTTTCGTTGACGCTTGTCCTCAAGGCACGGTGCCAGCGACTATGACATTCTTCAACGACGATTTTCACCTAAGTACTTTCAACGTGATCTCTTTCACCAAGTACACAAATCAAGGAATGAAGAATGGTTCCAGTGTTTTTCTACTTCAATGATATCGACGACCATGAAGACGATGAAATTCCGAGGCTTCAACACTTAGAGTTTTTCACGAGAGTTTGAAGATGAAGAATTGAGATCGAAGGAGTCAAGATTGAATTGAAGTTCTGATTTTGAAATTGAAGATTCAAGATTCGAAGATTCAAGAATCGAAGATTCAAGATTCCAAGATTCAAGAATCCAAGTTCTACAAGAGTGATGTCATCCATGGAGAAGTGACATCAGCCAAGCATGTGACCAACCAGAACGTGCCACGTCATCACCTCACATGTGCGGGCTGCCTATATAAACCCATGGATTTCGATTTCACCATTTGACGATTTTGAGAGAACGAAATCTGATTTTTAGAATCGCGATCGACAGCTTCGAGTTTGTGTAGTAGCGTTTGCGCCTTGTGCCAAGATTAGAGTTAGGAGATTTAGCTCTAGGTACTTGTGTGCTAGATTGCAAGTTAGTGGGAGTTGTTGCGACACTCGGGAAACTTCTTGTAATCGTTTTGCCTACCATACTCAGTGTAATAGTTTAGTTTCGTTGTTTCAATGGAATGAAAACATATTACATAACTTTGTCTTTGTCTTCCGTCTTTCATTCCACGAACTTGTGTGATTGTTACCTTGACTGAAGCTGGTGTTCGTTGTTTAAGTCCAACTTCGCGAAAAGTTGGTATCATACGTCGAAGACGTAATTTCAATTGGTATCAGAGCGGGACGTCATACGTATAAGACGTGATCCGTTACTTGACTTCATATTTCCGCTACAATGGAGTCGTCCATGTTTGTCCAGAAACCGATTATGCTAACTCATCAGAACTACTCTAACTGGAAGGCCAAAGTTTCTGCTAGGATTAAGGGTTTTGATTCCAGATCTTGGATGGCAGTGTTAGAGGGATGGGAACGCCCATATACTGAAGACGCCGATGGCGTGAGAATTCCGAAACCGGAACGTAGTTGGACGAGAGAGGAACATGACTTGTCCACGGCTAACAGCAAAGCCTTACTTATTATCTGTGAATGGCTAGACCTCAGTATGTATCAGCTGGTCAAGAATTGCACATCTGCCAGAGATGCATGGGAAACGTTACAACGAACTTGTGAGGGAAGTCATGCTGTTAAACGATCGAAAATCCGAACTATCACTGCTCAATTCCATCAACTCCGGATGAGGGAAGATGAAGACATAAATGACTACTTGGACAAGATCATGAGATATGTCAATGAGGCATTTGAACTCGAGGAAATCTTTCCAGCCCCCATGGTCTATGAGAAGGTCTTATCCAGTGTTAGCACTAGGTTCGAAAGCAAGGTGCTGACTATCGAAGCTCGTAACGACGAGAATCAAAACTGGGATTACGCGGACTTGATGGCTGATTTGAGAAATTATGACCTGACTCTAAAAGTTCGCAGCAACCCAGACATGTCACTTGTCTACGAACCGATGACTGCTCTAAAAATTTCTGAGAAAGGAAAAAGTTCAAGAAGCTCCAACTCTCGAAAGACTCATTTGAAAAATGAGAAAATTGAAAGTAGTTTTTCTGCTGATCTGGGTGAATCTGATGATGAGGAAGCTGAAGAAATTGAAAAACTGATGAACTCAAATAATCCGGACAAACTGGCTGCACTGACTGAGATAGTCACTTATCTTGTGAAACAAGAATTTAAGAGAAAGAACCGTGCGAGAAATTTTCGAAAATTTCAGAAAAGTTCTAACTCATATTCAAATACTCCTGACAACCGAAATCAGGGATCGTCGTCAGACAAAAAGTTTAAAGGGACAAAGCTCTCACCATACTCCTCTACTAGCAAGGATGTCTCCAAGATGCAATGCTATGAGTGTAAGGGATATGGACACGTTAAAAATGAATGTCCTAATTTACATCGTAAGAAGAAGCTACCAGTTAGCTATGTTGTGATTGACGATGAGGATGTCATTTCTGAGAACGACGAGTCTGAGGACAACAATACTGACGATGATGAAGACAACGCTCTAGTTGTCACTTTTGGTGAATCTTTTGATCTCGAAAATGTGGAGGTCGAAAACTTTGTTTTTGATGCATTTCTGAAAGACACTGCAACTGCAGACAACATTTTCCGTGTGGCATCGACAAACCGAAATTTTTGTGATGATAACATTTTCTCGGATGATGAATCTGAGTCTGAAGCCGAAAGGGAAGAGATGACATCTGATGTCCATCAAAGTGTGACCGAGTCCACTAAACTGGTTGATCTGAAAGAGAGTTATTCTAAACTCGAAAAATTGTGTGACACAGCTATCACTGAGAATAGCACACTTGAAGTCTCTCTGAAGTGCTTGACTGAATCTTTTAATGAACTCTCGAATGAACAACTCAAGATGTGTGATGAAGTGGTAGTATTGAGAAACTCAGTTGAGAAGACTGAAGATGAGAAGAAGAAGTTGAACAATTCCTTGACAATTCTCAAAGTAAAATTTGATGACCTTTTCGAGGAAAAACATAAGTATTTCAAGGAAGTTGTCGAACTGAGAGAGTTGTGTGACAAAATGAGTTCTGAAAACTCCAAACTGAAGACGTCACTGAAAAAGGAGTCAACTGAAGTGAAGAAACTGCAGACTCTATTTAAGAACTCGGATGCTGAGAATGATGAACTGAAGTCATCACTGATGAAAACTCAAACTGACCTTGCCATGACTGACAAGGAACGATATGCGTTGATAGAAAAACTTCATATGACTGACGAGCTGTTGAGGAAAATGAACACGAATTCTTCTGTGTTTGACAATGCTGCTTCATATATGAATCCTAATCGTTACGGTCTTGGATTCCAAAAAGTTTTTGAGTCTATATACTCGACACCAGAAAAGAAGAAGGAGGTGAGTTTTGTTAAGGCATCGGATGGTCAGCCTGAGGATAAAAGTAAGGAAGACGTTGAATCTTCTAAACGGAAGGAGATTGCTGAAGGGAAAAAGATTGCTAAGTCTCCAGAACCTAAAACTCAAAAGTCGATCTCGACTTCAAAATCTGAGACATATCAATTTCCGAAGAATATTGTCAAACATCCTCGTGGTATCCTACCTTATGAGAAGACGTTGCTGAAGAACTTGGAGAAATCTCAGAACGTGAAGAAAAATGGACAAACCTCCCGCACTAAAACTGTTTTGGTCAAGACGTCTATGAAGGTTGAAACTCGTCAAAGGAGAAAGTACGTATGTCACTACTGTGACCAACCTGGACACATTCGACCATTTTGCTATAGGATGAAAGAAGATATGAACAGAAAACTTATGATCATACAGAAGAAGTCTGAAGTGACTAAGGGAATGAAGAAACCCGTCTCTCAAAATCCGAAAATAAAGCAAACTCTGAAGGCTGTGACTGAGAGAGATGTCAAAATGAATGGCAAGAAGAAATGGGTGCCTAAGACTCAAAAGAGTGAAGTTAAACTTAACCCCACCATTTTAACTGACTGGAAACCAAGAGAACTGATTTTCTGCAATGTTGCACTGAATGCGTCTGAAGCTGGCAACAAAGGCATTTGGTACTTTGATAGTGGCTGCTCCCGACATATGACCGGCACAAAGAAATTCTTGAAAGAATATGAGCCGATGACTGGTTCCCCCGTGGTGTTTGGAGGGGGAGCAAAAGGTGTTGTCAAGGGAAAGGGGACGCTTCAAATCAAAGGATTGCCTCCAATCAGAAATGTTGTCCATGTCAAGGGACTTGTTGCAAATCTTATCTCTATCAGTCAGCTTTGTGATGAAGGTTTCAATGTTAGCTTTGATAAGGAATCTTGCCGAGTTTATGATGCTGAGGGTAAATGCATCATGGAAGGTCCACGTGCCAAAAACAATTGTTATACAACTGAGTATAGTTGCTTCTCCGTGACCGTTCCCGATGAAGTTGATTTGTGGCACCAACGACTTGGCCACACTAGCACTCGCAATCTGAGCAAACTGGTTAAGGGGGAGATAGTTCGAGGAATCTCTCAACTCCCCAAAATTGAGAAAAGAGTGTGTGGCGACTGTCAGAAGGGCAAGTTAACGAGAACTCCTCATCCAGCACTTCCGACACTCATGAGTACTTCTGCCCCCTTCGAACTTCTACATATGGACTTGATGGGTCCAATGGAGGTGAAGAGCATAGCTAAGAAAGAATACGTGTTGGTTGTTGTCGATGATTTTTCTAGATATACTTGGACAAGATTTCTGGCATCCAAGGATGAAACTTTCAATGCCTTTAAGGGTATTGTAAAATGGATACGAACAAATCATGAAGCTAAGGTTAAAAGGATCAGGAGTGATCATGGAACCGAATTTGAAAATTCCAGCTTCAATGAATTTTGTATGATGAAGGGAATTCATCATGAATACTCGGCCCCAAAAATGCCTCAACAAAATGGGATTGCCGAACGAAAGAATCGAACACTGCAAGAGATGGCGCGCGTGATGTTAATTTCGAAAAATCTTGCCCGAACTTTTTGGGCAGAAGCCGTCTCTACAGCTGGTTACATTTTGAATCGAATAAGTATTCGATCTGGCACTACTGCTACTGCATATGAACTTGTCAATGGCAAGAAACCTTCAGTGGCACACTTTTGTGTATTTGGCTGTACTTGCTATATTTTGAAGGATCGTGATCCTCTAAAGAAATTTGAAGCCAAAGCAGATCGTGGAATTTTCGTTGGCTATAGCCAAAATAGTCATGCCTACCGTGCGTACAATCTACGAACGAGGAAAGTCATAGAAACTGTCAACATCAATTTTGATGAACAAGACTTCCTAGGAAAAGATGCAGAGGCTGATTGGGTTAAGGAAGGAATTCTTGAAGTTCGAACATTTCCTTCAACACCCACTACTGTGACTTCCGAAAATGCTACTCCTAATACTTCACCTGAAATTGGAGAGTCTAGCAACCGAAACGATGACACTTCGGTAACTGAGGATGACGATGATGATCAAGTTGAAAACCCAGCTGACGCTCCGAGAGAGGCACCTGGTCATATTCAAAAACGTCACCCACCGAACCAAATGATCGGAAGTTTGAATGAGCGAACTACGCGCTCAAAGAAACCAATGAACTCTCCCGACGAACTCTACAACATTTGTACTTCTGCTGTGTGTAATGAAATCGGCATCACTTGCTTTCTCTCCGAAAATGAGCCGAAAAATTACAAGGAAGCCATGCAAGATGATTTTTGGATCATGGCCATGCAAGAAGAGCTAAATGAGTTCACGCGGAATAATGTTTGGTCCTTAGTTCCCCGAACTTCAAACATCAATGTTGTTGGAACTAAATGGATTTTCAAGAATAAAACAGATGAGCATAACCAAGTTGTCCGAAACAAAGCTCGTCTTGTTGCCCAAGGATATGCCCAGGTGGAAGGCATAGATTTTGATGAAACTTTTGCTCCGGTCGCACGAATTGAGTCCATCCGACTCTTAATAGCTATTGCATGCCATCTTGGCATCAAACTTCGACAGATGGACGTCAAAGCTGCTTTCTTAAACGGTGTTCTGGAAGAAGAAGTCTACGTTACCCAACCTAAGGGTTTTGAGGATCCGAAAAAGCCAAACCATGTCTACAAGCTACACAAAGCTCTATATGGCTTGAAACAAGCGCCTCGCGCCTGGTACGGATGTCTTACGGATTTTCTTCTAAAATTCGGCTTTGAGCGTGGATCGGTGGACAAAACTTTGTTCATCAAGCGAGAAGGCAAACACATGATTGTTGCCCAAATTTACGTTGACGACATTGTCTTCGGATCGACTTGTTCCAAACTCGTGACTTCATTCACAGAAGCTATGTCCTCGACCTTTCAGATGAGTCTTGAGGGGGAGTTGCACCAATTTCTTGGCCTTCAGATTTCTCAACGACCAAATGGGATATTTGTATCTCAAAGTAAGTATGCTAAAAATATGGTTGAGAGATTTGAGATGCATCATGCCAAGCCATCCAACACTCCCATGGCAACTACGGAACGCTTGTCGACGTCAACAAAAAGTCGGAGTGTAAACCAAACTCTTTATCGTTCCATGATTGGGAGTTTACTTTATTTAACTGCCACTCGTCCTGACATTATGTTTAGTGTTTGTATGTGTGCCAGGTACCAAGCTGATCCAAAGGAGGACCATTTAAGAGCTGTGAAACGGATTCTCCGCTACATCTCTGGAACTTCTCAGCTAGGTCTGTGGTATGCGCGCGACACTTCATCCAACCTTGTCGGATTTTCTGATGCTGACTGGGCGACGGACACGGACGAACGAAAGAGTACCTCTGGCTGCTGTTGCTTCCTTGGCAATAACATAGTGTCTTGGCATAGTCGCAAGCAAAACTGTATCGCACTGTCCACTGCCGAGTCGGAATATGTTGCGGCTGGAAGTTGTTGCACTCAACTACTTTGGTTGAAACAGATGTTGAATGACTATCTCCTTGAGAGTGCTCCATTAGTGCTGTATTGTGATAACCAGAGTGCTATCAAAATCAGCGAAAATCCTGTCCAGCATTCAAGAACTAAACACATCGACATTCGGCATCATTTCATTAGAGATTTGGTTGATCGTGATATAGTCAGTCTACAGCATATTTCAACGGAAAAACAGCTTGCTGACATCTTTACCAAACCTCTTGACTTTGAGAGATTCAAAACCTTAAGGAATTCTCTCTGCATGTGTTCTCTCTAAGAGTTCACGAAAAATTTTGAAGTCTGAAAGAGTAGTTTCTTTACTTCTGAATATGCACTCGGAATCGTCGTGGATTAGTCTAGTCAGACAAACATGGATTCGAGGCCGCTTCTAGTTTTCGGATACAAGAGTATTTATTCCGCTGAATGCGAACATGTGAACATGGCTTAAACTCCTCGCTTCATTTGCATAGATCCATAAAGCCAAGTAACGGAGGACGCCGATTCCCCCGGCTCCCCTCTTCGAAAGGTTGTACATGGACGCTGAACTTTAAGACACTCTTCTATCACACTTTGGAGGACGCAAGTGAACCTTGCTCCCCTCTGACTGCTGTAATGAGTGTCTGTTGCATTTCATCTAAAGCTAAAAACTCGTCTGGAGGACGCCGGTTACCCCGGCTCCCCTCTGATTGAAGTAATGCTAGTTCCTGATCGGAGTGCCTTAAGTGTTCACCTTGCATTCATGAATTAAAATCTCTTGTGCGGTGCTAACTCTGCCAATATGTTTCGACGAAACACGACTACTTCCTTGTGACTGAGACGAAGGACAAGTAAACATGTCTATCACATACTTCGGTCCATCTCACCGGTTTTTAATATGAGAGATTTTTCATTACCTCAAAGTTCTATTCACCTCGTGTGAAATTTTTGGTTTTTGGAAAAATGATGGAAGTGTCTCTTTTCTGGGAAAATATTTGCTCTTCATTGCCTAATATCACCCCTCAAATCTCCACTAAAATGGGTTTGAATGTTTGCGTGTGTTGAACTCTTGAATGACTAACTCGGGATGTGTTGTTTTTGTTTTGGCATTTCTGTAGTTCATATACAGGGCTATGTGGTTTACCATCTCGGATGTCCAAACATTGAGTGCAGCAACGACAAAGTTCACATGTTGGCGAAATTGAAAAACTAAAATTGGAGACTCCATTCTCCGAAAACGGCGACTCAACTCGTACCACTTCCGGAGACTCCAGTCGCCGAAAATTCGGCGACTCATGCCAAAACCAAAAACGGAGACTACATGGTTACTCT
Organism: Euphrasia confusa; assembly: GCA_954870475.1. NCBI lineage: Eukaryota > Viridiplantae > Streptophyta > Magnoliopsida > Lamiales > Orobanchaceae > Euphrasia > Euphrasia confusa. Next base: position 11,588,065 of record OX940968.1, on the reverse strand, counting down.
GTTGCCAATCACTAAAAACGGAGACTCATGCCCATTGCCAAACCCGGCGACTGCTGTCGCTGCCAAAACCGGAGACTATGGTCTCTGGAAAACCGGCGACTAGGGTCGCTGATCTAGCGCCTGTCCATCGTCACGACCATCTCCGGAGACTCGAACCTATGGCACTGAACTTCGTCATTCCAACCTTCGGTTTGATCTTCGGTTTTTCACATTTTTATTTAATTATTTTTATTTATTATTTTTGAAAATTATTATTTTAATAATATTTTCAAATTAATAAAATTTTGTTCGTCTAATGGGCTCAAATTTTCTTCTTGAGATGGGCTTTTTACAGGTCTTGAGCTGTGTATTTTAAATCCGGACGGGCGGCCCAAAATTTTCCTATATATAGCCCCTGGGGTGATTCTATCATGGTTACGCTTACATCGCAATTTAGAACTCTCGAACTCTCGACTCTCAGCTGCTGACTGCTTGTCCGACGTTTCTAGATTCTAAGTTTTTCCTAATTCCGTTGCATCAGGCAACTCTAGCTTTGCGCACCAGGCGCCCTGTCCATCGTTTCCGTGACTGTGTTACTTTTCCAAGTGTTAGACTCTTTTCCAAGTTTTCCGAAATGTCTGCTGCAAAGAACTTAGATGATATGTTGGCTGACATGACCGTCTACCTGAACGAACAATTTGAGCAAGCGCCGTCGCCAACGTCTAAGAAGGCGGCGTATGAAGAGCTTAAAGCTCACTTAGAAAAAGTCGAGAAACGCAAGGCTGCGTCTGCTGAACAGTCCATTGACTTGACAACTACTGCCAAACCGGCACACTCTACTGCCCGTCAGCCGGGTAAAGAACCGAAGTCAGGGAAAACAAAATTTCAGGATGCTTCTTTCCGAATCTACAGTGGGGTTGTTCCAAAGGCTGAATACCATAGGTTGCTCGCAGCTGGCGAGATAACCAAGGATGGCAAGAAGATTGTCAAAATCCCATCCACAGTGACTGTGACTGCTGGCACAGACCCAAAACCTATGACGCCATCAGGTTCAGGAAAGAAATCGGCGACTCCAGCTGGGAGTGCCGAAGGCAAGAAACCATCCGCCAGTGGAGGTGGTGTGAAAACATCCACCCCGAAAAACTCTGGTGGACAAGTCACCAAGTCCCGAACTCATAGTTCGCAGAAACCGCCACTTTCTTCGGGGTCAGCTGGATCCCAACGGTCGACTGATACCTTCAAGTATATCTCGGAATTTTCCGAGTGTCCGAAAGCTCACTCTCGTGACTTTTTTACTGCGACTGCTGAACGTCGCCACAAACTAATCCAGACTCTTCCGATACTTACCGATCGCACTATTTTGAAGGAAGACTATGACCGTCACGGCATAACTGATTTTCTGAGTAAGATGCATATGCTCAAATCCGTGAGCTTGACTTACCGTTACTCGATTCCCATCCTTAACAAATTTTACGCCAGCTTGTCTCCTGACTTCGCAAACCCGAAGAGCCGTCTGTATGGCTGTTTTGTTTTCCGTGAGAAGTTGTACAAATTCCGCCCCTTTTCCATCAACAAGTTTCTTGAGAGGTTAGAAGTTGATTCTAACTGGACTTCGCCCTCAGCTGAGGAACGGGCTGAAGATCTTACCATCGGCACTTTCGTTACTCAAAAGAAAGTTAAGTCCGAACTGCCGCCGCCGAACAAACTGTCTGCCTTTTACGGCATCTTGCAGCGTCTTGGCATGTCCAACTGGACTGCTTACAAGGACGAATCCGTGCTAACTCCGGAGTTAATGCACATCATCTTTCGCCTTGGATGCGGCGAACAAATCAACCTTGGCAAGATTATTTTCAATGACTTATGCAAGATTGCCAGGACGACGGACGAGACCATTCTTCGCCAAGCTGACTGGCCAGAGTCTAAGAAACTTCAACTCACGCATCCGTGTCTGATCTACGGCATGCTTCATGCTCAAGGTTTTACACCTGATGATGACTTTGAGAAAAAGTTAAAGAAAAATGGCGCTGTCAAGATCACTGGCACGTATCTGAATCCGTCCAAACGTGTCATCGATCTCCCCTGGTTTGACTTTGTTGACAGGAATGCGCTTCCTGAGATTCTAACTCCTCCGCCTTCTCCACTGAAAAGAAAAAGAAAGTCGATCGCCAAGACAGACAAGTCTCCCTCGGCTAAGCGACAAAAGAATGAATCCAAAGCTGCAGCTGATGAGGCGGAACCTCATACCAAACAAGAGCCCAGAATCGTTCCTCGCGAATTTGGGCCTTACTCTAAAGTTCCGCCTTACAGAAATCCTTATCATCCCATCCACAGTCATCGTGCTGTGGTGCCATCAGCTTGTGTCAAAGAATTCTATGCCGACACCTTGGCTCTGGAACAGTGTCAAGAGGAACATGCCGTGGCCTACAACAAAATGATTGACGCGCAGAAGAAACAGAAGTCATCTTTTGACAAACTTCAGCGTGAGATCCAACAAGGGGGAGGACTCGGTGATGTTGGAGCCCCCGATGCCAGTTTGAAGGACACGTTCCTTTTGAAGATGATAAGGGACGCTATCCAAGAGGCGCATGTTCAGCTTGCCAAAGGTAATAACATTGAAGTTGAACAGGTACCCCGAGCTGATGACGGCGAGAAGACGGACGATGATATTTTTGAAGGTTGCATGGATATTCGAGATAAGGGTAAGGCGAAGGTTGGCGAGTCTTCGAGGGCGATGCCGTCAGGAGGATTGAAGGATCAGGATGACGACGCTGATGTCAACATTCTTGATGTCGAAGATGAAGGAGGAAAAGATTTTGGCGAGTACGAGATTTTTGGTCTGGGTGATGAGACCGATGAAGATGAGAAAGAGGACTCCAGTTCTGATGACGGCTTCATCTATGGCGAAGATGAAGAAGATGTGATCGAGAGTCCGGAACGTGAACCCACTCCAGCTGGCTCGCCAAAGGAATGAAGACATTGAAGATCTTAAGTCCATTCCAAGTTCAAGTTTTTTTATTTCCAAGTTTTTCATTTCCTGTTTTTTTCATAACTCTGGAATTCGTTGTTTATATTTGGTTATTGCATGCATCAAACTCTGAATTCGTCCATGCATTTGTTTTTCATATCACTCTATCTCTTGGATAATGTTTTTTGTGTTGAAAATTTATCTAAGTTTTTTATCTTTTGGTTTGTGATTTATGGCTAAGTCTTTTATGGTTTTTCATTGATTGTATGATTGATGTTTTTCCATCTTTTACTTAGCTTATTTTCGTTGGTTTATTCGATTGAAGGGGAGATACTATATCTCTTTTTACTTAACTTCGTTTTCATTGGTTGTGCCAAAAAGGGGGAGATTGTAAATGTTGATTTTGGCGACAACGTTTTTGTACTTGTGTTTTTGTTGATTTTCAGGATTGCAGGTACATGGAAAAGGAGACTTGAGTCTCCGGTTTTGGCACGATGGAATGTGCTTGAAACGGCGACTGGCGTCGCCGATTTTGATGCAAGACATGGAACGGAGACTGCAGTCTCCGCTTTTGGCATGGCATAGGAACGGCGACTGGCGTCGCCGTTTTTGGCTTTCTTTGGAACGGCGACTGGAGTCGCCGTTTGTGGCATTTGACATTGTCATGGAATCGGCGACTCCTGTCGCCGGTTTTGGCATTTGACAATGTCATGGAATCGGCGACTCCAGTCGCCGGTTTTGGCTTTGGCATGGTTTCGTTGACGCTTGTCCTCAAGGCACGGTGCCAGCGACTATGACATTCTTCAACGACGATTTTCACCTAAGTACTTTCAACGTGATCTCTTTCACCAAGTACACAAATCAAGGAATGAAGAATGGTTCCAGTGTTTTTCTACTTCAATGATATCGACGACCATGAAGACGATGAAATTCCGAGGCTTCAACACTTAGAGTTTTTCACGAGAGTTTGAAGATGAAGAATTGAGATCGACGGAGTCAAGATTGAATTGAAGTTCTGATTTTGAAATTGAAGATTCAAGATTCGAAGATTCAAGAATCGAAGATTCAAGATTCCAAGATTCAAGAATCCAAGTTCTACAAGAGTGATGTCATCCATGGAGAAGTGACATCAGCCAAGCATGTGACCAACCAGAACGTGCCACGTCATCACCTCACATGTGCGGGCTGCCTATATAAACCCATGGATTTCGATTTCACCATTTGACGATTTTGAGAGAACGAAATCTGATTTTTAGAATCGCGATCGACAGCTTCGAGTTTGTGTAGTAGCGTTTGCGCCTTGTGCCAAGATTAGAGTTAGGAGATTTAGCTCTAGGTACTTGTGTGCTAGATTGCAAGTTAGTGGGAGTTGTTGCGACACTCGGGAAACTTCTTGTAATCGTTTTGCCTACCATACTCAGTGTAATAGTTTAGTTTCGTTGTTTCAATGGAATGAAAACATATTACATAACTTTGTCTTTGTCTTCCGTCTTTCATTCCACGAACTTGTGTGATTGTTACCTTGACTGAAGCTGGTGTTCGTTGTTTAAGTCCAACTTCGCGAAAAGTTGGTATCATACGTCGAAGACGTAATTTCACATCATTCATTTAATTTGAATAGGAGAATTTGATATTTCTTGAAATTTTTTTATTGGGCTTTTCTTGCATGGGTTCTTTTTTGAGTTGGAGGAATCGGTCCTTTTCAACTCATGCATGGCCCAGTAGCAGGCCCGAGTCTAAATCATACCACACCAAATAAACTAGTAATCCTTCAAATTAGGTTGAGTTTATTTGAACTTTCGATTTTTAGAATTTTACTTCTTTTTAAACTCGTTTATTTATTTTTTATTTTGTTAAACTCATCCTCTTACAATACAATATTTACAATTCTTACAATTTGTTTTACTCTTTTCACACACCTCCAGCAACTCTCAAAACTCTTAAACCGTAAACAAAAATCCATCTTTTCTTTTTAATTTCTTAATTTCATTGCACCAAACAATTTAGTTATTCATAGTTTTGTTGTTGTTGTTTTGTAATTCCATTGATAAGTTTTAGTCAATTTAACATCGTTTTTATACTTGATTTGGAAATAATCTATCAAAAACATAAATAAATGAAAATTCGAGCTAGGGATCCACAAAAATTGACTTTTAATGATCACTTTTTAACCTTTTAAAACTTACTAAATTGCTTCTTATAAATGGATGTAAGAGACTGCTAGGTGCTAGCTACAATTCATTTTGTGCGACAACAAATTATACAAAAAAAAAAAAAATGAGTATCAAATTTTTGATACTCAAGGACAAATTGATCAAGTGTCTCATTTGGTGTATCTAAAATGCATAAAGATCAATAATTATACTTCAAATCGTTAGAATGTTGATGTACAAATTATTAGTAATATACACCAAATAACATGTTTCTAAATTGTACTTGGTACACCATTAATGTTGATGTCTAATATTAGAGATACTCTGAGTACATGATTCACATACAAATTTAACCGCAGAAATTTCTTGTTTTTTCAGTGATTAAAGATGCTCGGCGACATTTATTTACGTTTATCAGACTACACAAATTATTTTCAATTGTTAGTTCATAAAATTTGAGTATTGTAATTTAATATCTAAATTAATTCCAGTTTTGATTTAATTTTAGTACAAGAGAAGAAAGTACAAACACATTAAGCTAAAAAAAAACAAATGTTAAATTTTATTTATTTGGTAATTTCCGTGCAACTATTACAGAAACAAAAAAAATGAAATTGACCATATTAAGGAAACATTCATTTAATCATATGAATTGCATGAGTAACAATTATTGAATTAGTTGTTTGGTAAATTTACAATGGGCACACATAGATTAATGAATGAATTAATTAATCCGAATCAAACCCTGAAGAAACACATCGGTGAGAACCCTTTTAGATCGCATAGAAGCATCCAACAGCTTCACAGCCTATATGCAAACCACATTCAAAAATTAATTTCAAAAAAAAAACAAGAAAGAAAGAAAGAATATATATACCTCATCCATGCCAAAGCTGACGAGCTTCTCCTCCAAGAATCCAACCTCCTTCACATTGAACTTGTTCAACAAAGTGATGCTCGAGATCGTCGACAGCGGCGTCACACTCAAATCATCCATCACCATGTACGTCACCACCCCCTTCACGAACCCCCCTTCCGCCGGCGCCGCCGCCACCGCCGGCGCCGCCGCCTTCTTCTCTCCGGGACCCGCCACGAAGGCCACGGTGGTCGACATATTCCGGTTGCAATTGGGGCAAGACGTGCGCGGGTCGTCGGCCACGTACAAGGACAGCTGGCTGCACACGCACCTGAAGAACCTCTTCGTCGCCGGCGCCGGCGCCGGAGCTCCGGCGAGTGCCAGCAGAGGAACGGGGCCGGAGACGAGGGGAGAAACGGGGTTGAGGAGGGCGTCTTTGGTCTGGTTGGGCTGCATGTACGACTCGTCTAGGTTTTCGATGCTTCGATAGAGATTGGAGAGTGATCCCACCGGAGTTTCTTGGTTTTGGAGAAGGCGGATTAGGGTTCCGACGGGAAGGGAGAGGATGAGGAAGAGGAAGTCGATGAAGTCTTTTCCGGCTTCGGCGAAAAGGACTCGTTTGGCGTGGGTGTCGATCAGAAGCTTCAAGCTGACCGAAACAGGGGACTCTGTTTCTGCCATAATATGTAAGATGATTTTTTTTGATAAATACTAACAATATCGGCTTATAACGAGCGCAAAAAAGGAAGATAGAATCAACGAAACAAATATGGCTACGTATACCATGCGAAAGGAACCTCAACTAAAGCCAAAAAGCAAAAGTGAAAAAGGATGTAAGAAATTATATATGCATATAGGAAGAGCAGATCTTGGTTTGTAAACCAAGAATCGAACATTAACATGTTCAATTTTTAAATGATTGCTCGAATCAGTGATACAGAAATCTAAGTCAGGGGCCCATTTTTATTATTTTATCACTGTCAATTTAGTATATATGCATACAGTTTGATTAGGTATAAGGTTGAAACGTGGCACCAATATTCTTCTTTTTACTACTTTTGTCTCAAATCAATAGTCATACTTCAAAAATAACAAATGAAGTGTGACAATTACTATGTGACAGAAGGAGTATATACTAGGATTTACTCCGCCTTGCATCGAGTCAGTTCTTTTTAAAATTGTGTTCGACAGGAGTGATTTTAATTTATACATCAAAATCATTTCAGATTCCCCTACGCTGATACCAGCTCAAAGGTACTTAACATTAAGGTTGCCCGGTTTTCTGCTATTACTTGGAGGGATAGCCGTGACTTCCTGAGTAAATCTGACTGACTGCTTCGTTGACTGCGTAACTCCAGCTATTTTCAAAAACCGGTTTTCAAAATTCAGTATGAAAAGTTAAAGGTCTACGAGAACCTACAAAAGAATTGATAACACGAAAACTTGGAGATCAAATGAATTTTCATAAGAAAAAAACATAAAAAAAATGTGTAAAAATATTAAACAAATCTATAAGAAAACTATTAAACTCAGTGTTGGATTTGTGTCTTTCATCCCACGTGTGTTGTACCGAAATAAGTTATATAGTGCGTCCTATGTAGATGGATCGATTAGTCGGTGTTATGTGTCTTGTCGAGAACACGAACTTAACACTCGATGATCATGCCAAATGACTCACACGACCCTCTTATTCATGTATACTTGGAGTATACAATCTTCGGTTGGGAATCGGGGTGAAACGACGAAAAAAACGGAGAAAAATCGAATTCTGGACAGCCAAGCGGCCGCTACGCTCCCCAAGCGGGCGCTTGGGGTAAGTCGGTGGACCAAGCGGCCGCTTGACCCCCCAAGCGGGCGTTTGGGCCTCCAGATCGTGAATTTTTTGAAAATTTTCGATTTCTTCGTTTTTGGACTCCTAGACCTATTAGGAAACCCTATGGGATTACTCCTATATAAAGGGATCCTAAGACCACGAAATTCACTACTAAAACATCATATATTCGTAAGAGAATTTCGTGGAGAGGCCGAAGGGATCGAGGAATCGAGCGGGGTTCGTTTCAAATCCAAGTTCGTGTCGTTTCAGGGACCAAGGAGGGTTCGTGCAACGAATTGAGGCCGGATACTTTCGCGGCTGATCCATCTACGTTCGGGCATCAACTATTAAGAAGAATCACAAGGTACACGATTCTTAAACTAACTCAATAATTGTTCTTACTACTACGTGCACACTAGATCCATGTTTAAGGTTTTACGTGTTTATGCATGATTTTCTTTTCCGCACTTTTTCATTCTTGTAAAATACGTAAATCCCTCTATTAGGTTATGGATGAGATCCATACAAAACCCAACACTCAGAAGTTGAAGAAGTATAACCAAGACTATTTGACAATGAAATATACCTTTGTAATGAGGTGCCGAACAGACTCCAGTATTATTTGCAGTCCTAGAGTTGCCATTACTGATGCAAATACAATAATTCCTTGTGAAGTCAATGTATTTAGTTAAAGCAGAAAAATTAAGCAGGTAAATTATGTCGTGTGTGTGCGTTTTTCGTTTGTGTTTTTAGTTTCGAGTGTGGGTTGTGTTGTTCGTTTCTATGTCTTTTGGTTGTGTTTTATGTTTGTGTTGGTATTGGATCTCACTTGGGTTGGAGTTGCCTGTTTAGTATGGTTTTGTAAGTCGGTTGCCGAGGAAAGTCGAGAAATCGAGCAAAGGGCTGAAAAGGTTGAAATGGCGGGCGCCAAAGGGAAAACGGCGGTCGCCGAAAATAATCAATGGGCGCCGGAGATGAGATGACGACCGTCGAAGGGGCTTAAAAGTGTCAGATGTTCAGTCAGGATTTTTGGAAAAACGGCGGTCGCCGAAACAGGAATGGCGGTCGCCGAAATCCTTCTGCGAGCGCCGAAAACAGAACGGCGGACGCCGTTTTGGAGAAGTTGCATGGCGGTTTCCAGTCCATTCTTTGAAGTTTAAAGTCGAGGAAAAAAAGGAAAAAATGACAATTTTTCGCCTGAGAATTAATCGAGGAGCACGGGGAGACCATTTCGGAGCTGACAACTCCGAGAGAAGATCGATCAAATCCGAAGCCGTTTCAAGATTTGTAATCGTAGATGTATTTCAATTTCTTAAACTTCTAGTTATTTATCTTTTCATGTTCTTTTCATCGTTTGCAAAATTCATGGATGCTATAAAGTTCGAGAATGTTAGAATGTTTGTTTGAGTAGATGAATGCTTTGATAATGAAAGATTGTTTTAAACTTTTCTTATGCTTCTTTCTTTTAATTAATTTTTTGTTTATTTTCGAGTGCATTTTGAAAGCTACGTTTTCTTTTATTGTTATTCTCGTTATTCGATCTTTACTTAAGATGATGAACTAATTTCCTTACTCGGGTGTTTATATGAAGAATTAGACGGATAATTATTTAACCGGAAGATCTTGTATAAACGACATACTCTTGATATCGTAACTTGACCGAGAGCGATTAATCAAGTGAACTAAACGTTGATAAACGAGTTAAGCAACCCGGCCGAGAACTTGACTTTCAATTGTCGTTTATATAGATTGAAAAAGGCAGAAACAATTTGAAGTCGAGTTTGAAGTATATTCATCCGAGTCTTTTCCTTATTGTTTATTTCAAGATTTCCATTTAAATCGAGAGTTTCAAAATGATTTTAGGATTTAGTATATTGAAATATGATTCTACTGCTTTTCTCGCACTTAAATGCTACTCTTTCGTTTCCTTGGATTGATACCGAGTCAACTACAATTGACCTCGGATTTTGACGAAAGACGCGCACAAAAACGTCTAATCAAAATTATTTGTTCATAGTTACAGGCAACCTATTCAGTTTATCCTCACAGATTATTGAGAATATTAAGAAACAAAATTAGTACTGCTTTATAAATTGTGGATCACTACACGGACTTTATTAATGGTATTTATCCAGTCTAGTCTTCAAGCATACTTTTGTGGAAAAAACTAAAAAGGGAACACGATTTCTTGTTCACAAATGACTAAAATCTAAAAGTTGATTCAAAAAGTATCTTAATTTTTTTTTTCACGAAACACAACAAAAAGAAACCACCTCTATCAGAGCACCTGGTAAACCACCAGATTCATGAATAATCTTCATTTCATTGAATCCTTTCAAGAGCCTCTCCTGCCTTTTGTAATAATCAGCAATGTTTCGATATTTTCCTGACAGTAGATACATATGAAGAACATCAGATAATATATAATATAAAAGGGATATCGATTCAGTTCAGAAATGGTGCAATATATCGTTCAAACAAACTGCAACGACATTCCTAATTCATTCAGAAACCCCCTCAATTATTTAGAAGCCCAATTATTTATTTAATAAGGCTCAATATGTTTAGGGTTTCATTGTTATTTATATTTCGTCATTCTCATTCATGTAGGCAGTTGTTTTTTAGATTAATAAAAAAAAAGTATTCTCGTTATTTATCAATATATGGTATTCTTTATGAATCAACGAATTTGATTGATTGATTGATTCTCGGTATTCTTCGGAATCAACGAGTCTTAATCGTTTGTTTATTGCTTCACTGCGTCAGTTGGTATCAGAGCCGGACGATGCCTCCCCGTCCCAGGCATGCTCGCGAATCCGCCGTTGAGGCCGCAGCCCGTCGCGACGCCGACGTCGCCACCTTAAGCCGCCAAATCGCAGCCCTTTCCGTCGATCTCGAGGAGTTCCGCCTTGTTGTTTCCAACAAGCTATCGGTGTCTCCACGACCGATCCCTGCGCCTGAGCGCGCCCTTGGATCGCACGTCCGAAGAGATGTCGATTGCCGATGGGAATTAGGGTTCAAGCACCCATCCTGGAGGTTTCCGACTTTACGTCGCCACAATCCAGATCGCTGCCCGTAGTCCCCGTGCTTAAGAGAGTCCTGCCCGACCGTCGCCCCAGTCATCAGCAGCCACCCCCGCCCACCAGCGACTCCGACTCGGCGGTTGCGTCTCCCTCCGTCACAAACCCCGTGGCGCCGTTGGATGTCAATTTCGCAACGTCGATTTTTTTTCGATTTGGATCTTGACGATGCGTATCCCTTCGTCCTTTGTGATGATGATCCGACCGATGATGGTTTTGTAATTTGGGATACAAATTCGAAAAATGAACATGCCACGATCTGGGAAGATGAGCCACTTCATCCTCATGTTGATGCCCCTGTGACGCTTCATCATGTCAGTGCCCATGAGCCGCATTCTGAAGTCGTTGCCGTTGCGGTGCATCTTCAAGCTGCTGCCCTTACCCCGCATCAAGCGTCTGATGTACATGGCAATGATGATGAACGTGCTTGCTCGAAATTTTTTTCCTGGTCGTCTCCAACTCAAACCGACACACGGGCTGCCCGGATGACTGAGTCTCTCGGTAGCACCCACCATACTATTCCTGCCCCGCTGGTCGCCTTCACTGTTGCGCCTGAGTCCGCTGCGGCTAATGGTCGCCAACATTTCACATTTGATCCCGGCGACTTCGTTTGGGCCGTGCTTACTAGTGATCGTACTCCGGCACTTGAGTACAATACGTTGGTCAGTATAAGGAAGAACCCGATGAAATCTTGTCAGCTTGTGATGAGGACCCCGAGTATAATACCATCGCAACTGTACAGGTCAATGATGGGGATGACGATGAACGTTTCGATGGATTTTTTGTTACTCCTGGATGTCTCTTTGAAAATGAAGGTGCACTTCTTTCCCAGGTGCAAAGATTAAGAGAATCACCACTTCTTTCCCAGGTGCAGAGGTTACTATTTTCCCCATGCTTGAACAATATTGTTTACATACTCTTCACACCTCCAATACTACACCACTTGCACATGCTGTTGTTGTTTTGGACTCTGATTTGTCTTAACAAGTTGCTTCTCCTGCGCCACATCAATGTGTCGCCGCCTTTGCGTCGCTCCCTAAGAGTCATCGTCGATTGGTGTTTGATCCCGGCGACTTCGTGCTCGATCTTTCAGGTTCGCGGTCGAACCTTCTCCTAAAGGAGGAGAATGATGTGGGTATTTAGAAGCCCAATTATTTATTTAATAAGGCCCAATATGTTTAGCGTTTTCATTGTTATTTATATTTCGTCATTCTCATTTATGTAGGCAGTTGTTCTCCAGATCGAAACAGCCCTAAAGTGGCTATCGAGTAGCGCTCCTCGATCCTCGTAGCGCCTCGGGTAGCGTCGGGGGTAGCGGGCTGACGAGCGCGAATACTTGTCGTGGAGCAAACACGCTGTCAAAATGAAATTTATATTTAGCCAGTACACCCTTAACTACAAAACGTAGATAATGGCAAGTACGTGGGGTCGGTCCCACAAGGAGGCAAATACAGTAGGTGATCTCGGCTTTGCCCAAGGGGTTGTCACAAAAAGTTTTGAGTTTGGTTGCTGTGGGCACAGCGGTTTTGCAATCGTTCAAACACTCAGATCTAACTACGGCAAACAGAAATATCATGCAAATAAATAAAACCAAAAGTAAACAAGCAAACACTCAGATCTAACAGAATACTAAAAGTGAAAACTTAAATCAATAAATAAACAAGGCATCCGGGCAGACAACTTCACTCAGGATCATTAGGGCAAACTACCGTTCATCGGCACTAAGGATTTTTACCAGCGGTTTGTCAGCAGTTATAGGGTGTAAAAAGACAAAAGTGGTCCTAATGCGTCACGCCCAGCAATTGCCCCACCCCTCATCTATCCTTACTGTATAAAGAAAAGGCTTGGTTAACACTTTGCCTAATCCCCCTGGATCTGAACAATTCGATAACCTATGCGACCAAACATGGATCTAGTTTGCCCAAACCCGCATTACCCTCTAGACAGACCCGCTCGGCCAATAGCATGCTCGAAACATACGACCGCATCTCCTGCAAGTTCTAGTGCTATGCCCGCAACAATACTACAAGGTACATCTATGCGGTTTGCCAATCACCAGTATCCCAGTTTGTAAAGGTTCACTAGTGGTCGTCCTAGTTTACCCAAACTCCCCAGAAATAAACCTCAAACAACTTTGCCTCGGGAACAAACACCCAACCGGTTAGTTCAGCCCCTCCAACCTCGCGGCCTAACTAAACCCTAAATCACCTTCGATCCGTCCCTGCCCAGATGCACAAACAATTTAGCTAATCATACAGAAATTAAAAGACGAAATAAATAAAGGAACGCAAACTATATTAATCATAACTTCAAATCGAAGAATCGTTTTTGAAGAAAATCAAAATACGGAATTAAAGGAAATTAAAACTGAAAACATGAAATTGTTTCTCGACCTGAAGGTCGGTTCTACTGCAATTAAACAAAAGGAACTCGGACGAACAGCTCCGCTTCCTTCTCCGGCGACTCCTCCGGCGGCGACGACGAACTTCGGGACCGGCGGCTCTCTCGATTTCTCGATGCGTAATGTTGTGTTCTTTGCTGCCCGTCGCGCCCCTTTTGTAGACTTCGAATTTTGAATTTGAATTCCCGGTTGTTGCTCGCCCCTTAGGAATAGGCATCCTTGGTCAATGGGCTGGGGGATAAGTCAGATCCCCCGAATCCAGGGATTCTGGTACGCTGCCAGCTTGCCCGCAGCTGATCTCCTGTCAACAGCCGCTCTCTGCCCAAATCGAAGTCTGCAGGTATTTCTTCTCCTCCACAGGTGGTCGGACCAGGCACGGTACTTTGTAGGAATTCTGGGTCTTCTGCTTCATGACCTTACCCATTTGCCCGATGTGGTCAAACTGTTGCTTGTCACTACCGCTCCAGAATCTGATTTGCCCAAAGAAGGGGATTTCCTTGCCTCTTTTGCCCAGTGCGCCACCTGTTACCTGCATCACCACACACTCTGCCCAAACACCTAATTGTGCCCTCCCAGACACGTTAACGACTCAAACTGACTCAATAAAGGGTGTAAAAGTGCTCTAAGATGAGCAAATAAAATGGCTCATCAGAACCGCACACACTTGGATACGCTTGTCCCCAAGCGTGGGCTCTGATTTGCCTGACTCAAGACCAAAGTGAAAATAGAAATGAAAGAGATAGGAAGAAATAAAGCAAAGGACTTTAGCATGATCAGTAAAGGGCATAGTACATACAGATAACACAAAATTCAAGTAAAGATAAAAATAAGTCAAGAGTCTGTTCTAGGTCTTTGGGTTCACTCCCTCATAGTGTTTCTCTCTTTTTAGTGTATGGGTTCAATGACACTCATTTTCTGCTGTGACTCCACTTTGCCTAAATTTGCCTTATTGCTAATCTGAGTTTGTTTTAACTAAGCAGGGGGGTTATCAAAGGGGCTTTTATTGGGTTGTAGTGTTGGGCTCATAAGGGTAGATTTTTCTGGGAGTAGGCTCTATTTGGGCAGAGGGCTTTTTTTGATGTTAGCCTTTTCTCTGCCACTTTGCCCCTTTTCTTACGGGCCTTAGCACAACAACTTTTTATTCATCTTTTTTTCTTTTTTCTGATTTTTTTTTTTCTTTTTTTTTTTTTTCTCTTTTTTTTTTAACACTATGCCCTAACTCCCTTTCTCTCTCTGGCTGCCTATGTAATGTGGGCATAATACCAGATGGGTTCACAAAGAATATTCAATAAGGCTCAAAGGGGCTAGCAAGGGATAATGTTATTTATTCTGGGGAAATAAAACAAAGAAATGCCCTAATCATTTAACACCCCTACTCAGTCAAACTACTCAATTCAGCAAACAGGCAAAGAAAAGCATTGTAAAGATCACAGCAGACTCTCAAAGAAAGAAATCATATATCAATGTAGGCTCAATTCTCACAGTTTGCCTAGAACAGTTCCATCATCCCTATTTCATGCATCTTAACTATAAATTTTGAGTTACTGTATGTATGTTTGCCCAAAATGACACATAATCATGCTGACTCGATTAGAAACAGGGGTTTGCCCTTTCCCTTTCCCCCCTCACACACTTTGCCTGGGCAAAGTGTGCAAAAGTAATAAGATCAGTAGGGGCTAACCACGACCAGACTATGACTCAAAAAGTTTGGCGCACCTGCCCCCTCACACACTTTGCCTGGGCAAAGTGTGTCAGCAGGGAGATCAACCTAGTCTCCCCCGAACCAGAGTGACTCGGGGGTGACCTTAACAAAAACAGAAAAAATAAAAAAAACTAACAACTACTAAAAACAAGGGAGGGTACAATTTAGGAGGTGGAAGCAGGTGTGTACCTGAATCCACTGTAGTCAAAGTATGCGATCATCATCGCCTTCACTTCCTCGAACACCTTCTCGATCTTGTCCAAACGCGCCTCGATCGCGCCTTGCCTCTCTGCAACTTCCTCTTTGGCCTTAGCCTCAGCAACAGAATCCTTCACCTCGACCTTCACTGGTTTCTCTTCCAAAAACTTCACACCGCCGTCACTCGATGGCACAATATCCTGCATGCGCTTGAAGCACTGGATGTCAAACTTGCCCTCCACCATCATCTCTAGCTCTTTGCCCTTCTTGATCAGGTTCATCTTGGCTGCGTACATCATCGGAAAATGGGCCAATGATAGGCGCTGGAGGGGGTGAGTGTGCAGCCACTTCATTTGGGCACAGAGGCAGGCACTGAAATGAAGCCTGATCTTCTGATGCATGCACCACAGTATGCCCAGTTCCAGATGGGAAACAGCACTACTGGTGTCCGTCTTGCCAAAGAAGTTGATGGCCAGGATCCTGTGGCAAACCCTGAGTGCATGGCTCTTCAACTGGATCGACTTGGTGCTTTGCCCCACGAACTCGCCTCCTTTGCCCAACTGCTTCCAGATCTTCTGCAGCTCCTTCTTTGTGTACTCTGGCAAAGCCCTTAGTGACTCCTGGTAAGCCTTTGACTTCAGATCTGCAATACCTGCCATATCCAAACACAAATCTAATTCATTACCACCAATAGAAACAGTTCGATCAAGCAACTCAAACTGAATCCCTATGACTCCCTCATCCTTAGTTTCTTTGATGCCCAGAGATCCAAAGAACTCTCTCACAATGCCTTCGTTGATTTGCCCAGACCACTCCAGAAACGGCTCCCACCCTATGGCCTTGAAATAGCCCCGAACCTCCTTCTCCACACCCATCAGTTTGAGTGATTCGAAGCACACGGTTTTGGGGGCCGCGATTTCGCGCGCCGTGGTGTCAACCGCCTTTCTCTTCTTGGTGGGAGCGCGGGTCCTGCTTTTGGGGGCCGGGCTTTTGATAACCTCCTCCTCCTCTTCATCTTCCACCGGAGTTTTACCGGCGGCCGTTGATTCCTCTTTTTCCTTGTCGTCGGAGGTGGATCCGGCAGTGGGGGTGGGAGTAACCTTCTTCTTGCCTTTGCCCGCCGCTTTTTTCTGCTTCTTTTTCGGGGGGCTGTCAACGGCGGCTTTGCCCTCCTCCTTCTGAGCGGCGGTGGCTAGGGTTTCCAGATCTTCTTTTTCGCTGGCGGTTTTGGATTCGTCAATCTCTCTGGCCAAGTCGTCAATAGGGGTGTTGTCAGTCTCCGTCGTGGCGGGGCTCGGTGGGATGGTGGCCAGCGGGACGGCGTGGATGGCTTCTTCGGCGGCGGGGGATTTGGGCTTAGCCGGACTCGATCTTTTTGGAGACACCATCTTCTTCAACTTTGACGCGGCGGTACCTATAGTAAGATCAATTAGGGTTCCGTGAGGGATTTTTCGCAACTTATTTTTTGCTCTTGTGGAAACCATATGGAGAGAGAGAAGAAATATATAATTGTTTTTGAATTTTGAAAAATAGAGGAGTTATTGGCAGTTTCGGGAATCGCGGGTGGATAGAGGCGTGATGATGGTGGAGTTGCAGAGTCCCTGATGGGACGGTTTTCAGTCCTTGAAAATCGCAACTGCCCACTTGCGTCCTTGTTTGCCCAAAGGCTTAGTCTGCCCAAAGTATCCTGCAAAATCAAAAACAAACAATACCCCTTCTCACGGCGTAGTCAAAGTCCTTTGTTGCTAGTAGTTTATTCCTAATCTAAAAACAAAATTGAAATAACAAAAAATATACAAACATACCAGGTTGCCTCCTGGCCAGCGCCCTATTTATAGTCCCGGGCAGGACCCAACTGCTTCATTCGTTCACTCGATCAGGGCAAGCTGCCCTTCCAGATTCTCTTGCCCAAAGTAGGGCTTCACTCTATGGCCATTCACTTTGAAAATGTAGTCATCATCTTTTTTGCTCTTCAATTCCACAGATCCATTTGGGCTGACATGGTGAACAAAATAGGGTCCGTCCCATTTAGAGGACAGTTTGCCCGAACGGAACTGGTTTCTGGTTTGGTACAGTAACACCAACTGTCCAGCTTCAATCTTTTTCCTCTTGATCAGTTTGTCATGAGCCCTCTTGGTCCGCTCTTTGTAGTGGGCGGCATGGTCATACGCCTCAATGCGAAGCTGCTCTAATTCGACCAAGTCAAGCTTACGCTCTTTTCCAGCCAGGTCCCAATCAAAGTTGACTTTATTCACCGCCCAGTGTGCCTTGTGCTCTATCTCTACGGGCAAATGGCAAGCTTTCCCAAATATCATTCGGTAAGGGGAGATACCAAATGGAGTCTTGAACGCAGTGCGGTATGCCCACAGTGCATCATCCAGTTTGCCTGCCCAATCCTTCCCCTCTGGCCTAACTGTCTTCCTCAGAATAGCTTTGATAATCCTGTTGGAGAGCTCTGCTTGGCCGTTTGCCTGGGGGTGATAGGCACAAGTGATTCGATGAGTGACTCCATATTTTCGCAACATCTTCTCAATTACAGCGTTGCAAAAGTGGGTCCCCTGGTCGCTTATGAGTGCTCTGGGCACACCAAATCGAGTGAAAATATTCCCTTTGAGGAATTCAGCCACAATGCGCGAATCGTTGGTGGGGGTCGCCTTTGCCTCGACCCATTTTGAGACATAATCAACTGCTAGGAGTATATATTCCTTACCTTGTGAATTTGGAAATGGCCCCATGATGTCTATGCCCCAAACATCGAAGATCTCTACTGGCAGTATGGGCACAGAGGGCATTTCATTGCGCTTGGTCAGATTGCCTTCCTTCTGGCATTCATCACATCTCTTGCATAGCTCATAGCAGTCTCGAACCAAAGTGTTCCAGTAGAATCCGCAATCCAGTATCTTCCTTGCTGTACGCCTAGGCCCAAAGTGGCCTCCACAGGGTTGTTTGTGGCAGTGATCCACTATGCCCTGCTGTTCGGACTCAGGAATGCATCTTCTAAGGACTTGGTCTTCACATCTTTTCCACAAATAGGGTTCATCCCAGACATAGCTCCTTGCCTCACGCTTCATTTTGTTTTTCTCATAGTAGCTCATGCCGTCCCTGAAAATTCCAGTAACCATGAAGTTCACAAGGTCAGCGAACCATGGCTCTTCGCCCAAAGTGGTTATAGAATACAGGTGCTCATCAAGGAACGTTTCGGTTATTGGCATATCCTCTTCCTTCTGGAGAATCCTACTCAGATGATCTGCAACGAGGTTCTGGTTGCCAGACTTGTCTCGAATTTCGATGTCAAACTCCTGAAGTAACAGGATCCATCGAATAAGTCTTGGTTTAGTCTCCTTCTTTGCCATGAGGTACTTCAGTGCAGCGTGGTCTGTATATACTATGGTCTTACTGCCCAGCAGATAAGACCTAAACTTCTCAAAGGCAAAGACAATGGCCAAAAGCTCCTTTTCAGTCGTGGCATAGTTACTTTGGGCAGCATTAAGGGTCTTCGAGGCATAGTAGATCACATGCCTCTCTTTTCCTTTCATTTGCCCTAACACAGCTCCCACTGCATATCCACTTGCATCACACATCAGCTCGAATGGCATGCCCCATTCTGGTGGTTGAATAATAGGTGCTGTGACCAACCTCTCCTTCAAGTGATTGAAGGCTGCCTTGCAGTTCTCATCAAAGTCCCACTCTACATCATTCTGAAGCAGTCTGGTCAAAGGGCGAGCAATTTGGGCAAAGTCCTTCACAAAACGTCTGTAGAAGCCAGCATGCCCTAAGAACCCCCTGACTTGCTTCACATTTCTCGGGTATGGCAGCTTGGAGATTACTTCGATCTTGGCTTTATCCACCTCTATGCCCTTAGCTGAAATCACGTGTCCAAGGACAATTCCCTCTTCGACCATGAAATGGCATTTTTCGTAGTTCAGAACAAGGCTCTTCTCCACACACCTTTTGAGCACCATCTCTAAGTGTTCCAGGCAGGAGTCAAAGGAGTTGCCATACACGGTGAAATCGTCCATGAACACTTCAATTCCATTTTCGAGCAGGTCAGCGAAAATGCTCATCATGCACCTTTGAAAAGTTCCTGGTGCATTGCAGAGGCCAAAGGGCATTCTCCTGTAGGCAAAGGTGCCAAAAGGACAGGTGAAGGTGGTTTTGTCCTGATCCTCTTGAGCTACCCATATCTGCATATACCCTGAGTAGCCATCTAGAAAGCAAAAGTGCTTCTTCCCAGCCAATCTTTCCAACATTTCATCAATGAAAGGCAAAGGGAAGTGATCCTTGCGGGTTACCTTGTTCAGTTTGCGGTAGTCAATGCAAACTCTCCACCCAGTTTGTAGTCGTGTGGCAATCTGCTCATTTCTTTCGTTCTCTATGACTTGAACTCCAGACTTCTTTGGCACCACATGCACTGGGCTAACCCACTTGCTATCTGACACTGGGTAAATTATGCCCACACTGAGAAGCTTCTTGATCTCTTTGAGCACAACTTCCTTCATTGCTGGATTGAGCTTCCTTTGAGGATCACGTACGGGCACAGAGTCATCTTCCAGAAGAATGTGGTGTTGGCAGATGCTTGGACTTATCCCTCTGATGTCAGCCAAAGTCCACCCTATGGCCTGTTTGTACTGCCCCAGCACATACCTCAACTTTGCCTCCTCTGCCTCTTGCAAGTAGGCACTTATGATGACGGGCAAAGTGTCATTGTCTCCCAGATATAGGTACTTCAGGTGCTTGGGCAGCTTTTTCAATTCCAGCATTGGTGGCTTTTCAAGGGAAGGCACCATGATCATTTCTTCAATCTCTATCGGTTTGCCCGGACTGCCTTTAAAACTCTCCAGAGAGTCTAACTGCTCAACTGCCTCTTGCAGTTCTTCTGGTTCGCCCTCAATATCAAACTCAGTAAGCCCTTGCTGAATTGCTATCTCAGTATGGTCATACTTGCCACATTGGAGTGCCTTTGCCTCCACTGCCTTCTCTATTTGGTCAATGTAGTGGATTTCTTCGGTGTCGGCTGGGTGCTTCATGGATTTGTAGAGGTCAAAGGTGACCGTCTCTCCTTCGAATTTGCACGTTAGCCTTCCAGTTTCACAGTCGATGTGGGTCCTTGCTGTTTTCAAGAACGGTCTGCCCAATATCATCACCGGGGCTTTACTTGATCTGCCCATATCGAGCACATAGAAATCAGCAGGGAATATCAACTCTTCCACTTTGACCAGGACATCTTCCAGTATGCCCTCAGGATAAACGTTCGATCTATCAGCCAGTTGGATCACAACTCGAGTGGGCTTAAGTTGCCCTATTTCCAGGTCTTCGTACATCGTTTTGGGCATAACGTTGATTGATGCTCCAAGATCGAGCATTGCCTTCTCTATCTTCATATGCCCTATGATGCACGGAATGTAGAACATGCCTGGGTCTCCACACTTTGTAGGTCCAGTCTTCTTAATCACGGCAGAGACATTCTCCCCCACCTCAAACTTCGCATCATCCTGATATTTCACCTTCTTTGTGCAAAGCTCCTTCAAGAACTTAGCACATCTGGGCATAGCGTTCAGTATGGTCAGAAGAGGCATATTGATTTCCACCTTCTTAAACATTTTGAACATCTCTTGAGTTTCTTCCCTCTCACGGTTTTTATTCAATCTGCCCGGGAAGGGTGGCCTGATTTTCGGTGGTGGGGATTTGTCCCTCTTTGCCTTGACTATCACCTCCTCTTGCTCAACATCTGTCCCAGGGTCTTCCTCAATGACTGGGGGATCATCTAACACAGGCTCTTTGCCCTTTACTGCAGAATTTTCCACTATAGTAAGTGGTTTGCCACTTCTGAGCTGGACGGCATTAACATGGGCATTGTTTACTTCGACTTTCGGGGGCAAAGTACCTCCTTTCTGTTCTAGCTTTGCCACCACTTGAGTGAGATGTGAGACTTGGGCTCCTAGATTTTGGAACTGCCCTCTAGTCTCCTGCTTGAATTTCTCATTCTCTTGGTGGGCTCTGGCGTTCTCTTCCTGGAACTTGATGTTCTCTTTGACCAAAGTTTCCATCATTTCAGACAAGGTAGGCCCTTTGGTCTGAGCGGGCTGGTGGTACATCCCGGGGCCTTGCTGTTGGTACTGCCCCTGTTGGTTGTGGCGCTGGAAATTTTGGTTTCCATTATACCCTTCATTGTAGTTGTTGTTGTTCCCATACCTATTATCATAGTATGGTTTCCCCCTTCCTTGCCCGTTACCGTTGCTCTGCCCCATTGCTTTGACCTCCTCGTCATACAGTGAGGGGCACTCATCAGTGGCATGCTCTGTGCCCTGACAGATCTGGCAAGCTTTCACACCTCTCTTTGGCCCGGTGGCCATAGAGTTCATAAATTTCTCCATTGCGCTGCACAGTTTGTCGATTTTTAAATCCGCAGCGGTGGTTGTCCCCAAATTGGTCCTGGGCAACTCACTTCCATCATCCCTGAACTCCTCTGCCATCTCCTTGAAGAGTTTAAATGCCTCCTCAGCACTCTTATTCAGGATGGACCCTCCACTGGCAGCGTGCAGGAGGGTTCTCTCGTGCATCCTTAGCCCAGACACAAAATATTGGATCAAATCGTGGTCAGGGATTTGGTGCTGAGGACACTTTGCCAACATCTGCTTAAACCGTGCCCAATATGCTGGAAACTCTTCACCTGCCCCCATCTTAATGCTACTGATGTTCCTTCGCATGTGTTGGATTCGGGCGGCAGGGAAGTATTTTTCCAAGAACTTCTGTTGGAGCTGTGCCCAAGTAGTGATTTGTCCTTCGGGCAGAGTGTAGAGCCACTCTCGTGCTCCATCCCCAAGTGAGAAGGGAAAAGCCAGCAGTCGGATGTATTCACTCAAAGGGGGCCCTCCCCTTATGGTTCCGCAGGCTAACTCGAAGTCTTGAAGATGCCTCTGTGGGTCTTCCATGGGCATATCGCTGAACTTGGGCAGTATTTGGATGAAATTGTGTTTCATCTCCCAGTTCTCGTTGATGGTGGGCAAAGTGATGCCTGATGGTCGGAGGTTCAGATTGGCAGGGAACATCATTTCCCTGAGGGTTGGGTTTGCCATGACGGCTGGTTCCGGTGAAGGTCTTGGTGGGGTAATTGGGTCACCTATCCTTGCCCTTCGCGGATTTTCTGCCCTTGGTGTATGGGCAGCTTCTTGGGCGGCACGTGCTAACGCTTTGGCTAGCCTTGTTTCTTTCCGGATTCGCTTTGCGGTCTTTTCGATCTCTGGATCGTACCAGGTTACAATCTCTTTGCCAGCAACAGAATCCTGCATAAACAAAACAAGTCAAACTGTTAGCACAGACGACTTACTGTTGGAATTTTGCCTCCCCGGCAACGGCGCCAATTTTGACGAGCGCGAATACTTGTCGTGGAGCAAACACGCTGTCAAAATGAAATTTATATTTAGCCAGTACACCCTTAACTACAAAACGTAGATAATGGCAAGTACGTGGGGTCGGTCCCACAAGGAGGCAAATACAGTAGGTGATCTCGGCTTTGCCCAAGGGGTTGTCACAAAAAGTTTTGAGTTTGGTTGCTGTGGGCACAGCGGTTTTGCAATCGTTCAAACACTCAGATCTAACTACGGCAAACAGAAATATCATGCAAATAAATAAAACCAAAAGTAAACAAGCAAACACTCAGATCTAACAGAATACTAAAAGTGAAAACTTAAATCAATAAATAAACAAGGCATCCGGGCAGACAACTTCACTCAGGATCATTAGGGCAAACTACCGTTCATCGGCACTAAGGATTTTTACCAGCGGTTTGTCAGCAGTTATAGGGTGTAAAAAGACAAAAGTGGTCCTAATGCGTCACGCCCAGCAATTGCCCCACCCCTCATCTATCCTTACTGTATAAAGAAAAGGCTTGGTTAACACTTTGCCTAATCCCCCTGGATCTGAACAATTCGATAACCTATGCGACCAAACATGGATCTAGTTTGCCCAAACCCGCATTACCCTCTAGACAGACCCGCTCGGCCAATAGCATGCTCGAAACATACGACCGCATCTCCTGCAAGTTCTAGTGCTATGCCCGCAACAATACTACAAGGTACATCTATGCGGTTTGCCAATCACCAGTATCCCAGTTTGTAAAGGTTCACTAGTGGTCGTCCTAGTTTACCCAAACTCCCCAGAAATAAACCTCAAACAACTTTGCCTCGGGAACAAACACCCAACCGGTTAGTTCAGCCCCTCCAACCTCGCGGCCTAACTAAACCCTAAATCACCTTCGATCCGTCCCTGCCCAGATGCACAAACAATTTAGCTAATCATACAGAAATTAAAAGACGAAATAAATAAAGGAACGCAAACTATATTAATCATAACTTCAAATCGAAGAATCGTTTTTGAAGAAAATCAAAATACGGAATTAAAGGAAATTAAAACTGAAAACATGAAATTGTTTCTCGACCCGAAGGTCGGTTCTACTGCAATTAAACAAAAGGAACTCGGACGAACAGCTCCGCTTCCTTCTCCGGCGACTCCTCCGGCGGCGACGACGAACTTCGGGACCGGCGGCTCTCTCGATTTCTCGATGCGTAATGTTGTGTTCTTTGTTGCCCGTCGCGCCCCTTTTGTAGACTTCGAATTTTGAATTTGAATTCCCGGCTGTTGCTCGCCCCTTAGGAATAGGCATCCTTGGTCAATGGGCTGGGGGATAAGTCAGATCCCCCGAATCCAGGGATTCTGGTAC
Source organism: Euphrasia confusa (assembly GCA_954870475.1). Lineage (NCBI taxonomy): Eukaryota > Viridiplantae > Streptophyta > Magnoliopsida > Lamiales > Orobanchaceae > Euphrasia > Euphrasia confusa. Next base: position 11,564,199 of record OX940968.1, on the reverse strand, counting down.
GCTGCCAGCTTGCCCGCAGCTGATCTCCTGTCAACAGCCGCTCTCTGCCCAAATCGAAGTCTGCAGGTATTTCTTCTCCTCCACAGGTGGTCGGACCAGGCACGGTACTTTGTAGGAATTCTGGGTCTTCTGCTTCATGACCTTACCCATTTGCCCGATGTGGTCAAACTGTTGCTTGTCACTACCGCTCCAGAATCTGATTTGCCCAAAGAAGGGGATTTCCTTGCCTCTTTTGCCCAGTGCGCCACCTGTTACCTGCATCACCACACACTCTGCCCAAACACCTAATTGTGCCCTCCCAGACACGTTAACGACTCAAACTGACTCAATAAAGGGTGTAAAAGTGCTCTAAGATGAGCAAATAAAATGGCTCATCACGGGCGCTATTCATGATTTTCTGCCAACGTGGAAATCTTTCCTCCAAGTTTTCTATTAGAGTTTAGATTATAAAGTTTAAGCTTGGAACGGGAATCTATAATTGTTCTGATAAATCATTGGAGTCGGGAAAGTGGACGTAGTCCTTAATAATGGGTGAACCACTATAAATTTCTTGTGTCTTTAATTTCGCGTCTTTTTCGCTTGTGGTTTCGTGTGCATTTCAAGCAGAGATTCGAACGCGAATTTTCTAAACGGCAATGACACTGTAGACTTACCTGAAAATGCTCACGACATTAAATTTGCGTTCAATTTACGAAAGCCGCATCTTAAAACTGTTACCAAACAGATGATCTGTCAAGTTACCATTCAACATGAATTCGTAAACCAACATCTGCGTAATCATGAAGAAAAATGGATGGACAGAATAACAAAGTGCAGAAAAACGATATATAATTTTTTTTTTCGCAAATTCATCCCTGGATTTTTGTAATTGTTACAGACTGTTAGGATTTGAGTCGCCCGTGAGTTTGACCCGACTAATGAAAGAATTAAAATAAAGTATTTTAATTCATTTATAATATATATATATATATATATATTATATATTTAATATAATATATATTATAAATAAATCCTAAATAACTACTATGCAGTTATTGGTCTGCAGTTATGGCAATTCAATCTGTATTTTAATATATATAGATATATTATACAGAAATGAAAGTGACTGCGAGAAAGAAAGTTAACGCACATAAAAACAGTAAAATAGCAATATTATTGGTTCTTAGATCGTGAACAATTCAACATTCTATCTGGGTGTTGCTGACGCTGCGAACAAGCAAGATTGAAATTACGTCTTCGACGTAAGATACCAACTTTTCGCGAAGTCGGTCTTAAATCAATCTTCAGCAACTAAGGTTCACACACACTTCGTTCGTACACACTCAACTGTCACTTGCTCCAGTTGGAGCATGGTTCGTGTTATGTATGTATGTTCGCACTTAGTGAATGTAAAGTAGTGAAGACAAAGTTATGTAATAGTTTTTATTTCATTGAAACAACAAAACTAACTATTACACTTGAAGAGAAAGGTAGACGGAATGAAAAAAGGTCGTATCCCAAGTGTCGCAACACTCCAACGAACCAGAGTCCTAGTACTACTACACCTAGAGTTCTATTCTCCAAACTCTACTATTGGTGCACAGCACAAAACAACTACCAAAACTCTAAGGCTCAGCACCTAACAAACAACGATAGCGATACTCGAATATCAGATTTCATTCTCTCAAAATCGTCAAAGGATGTCATCCAACTCCATGTGTATATATAGTAGTCTCGCACATGTGAGGCCTTGAAATAGAGCAATCTGATTGGCCACATGCTTGGCCTACATCACAATTCCATGGATGACATCACTTTCGGAATCTTCGATTCTTGAATCTTGAAATCTTGAATCTTCGATTCTTTAACTTCAGAATTCATCATTATCTTGACTTCGTCGATCTCAATACTTCATCTTCAACTTCATCGTGATGAACACTCGTCGTTGAGGCTTCAGTACTTCATCGTCTTCACGTTCGTCGATATAGTTGAAGTAGTAAACAACATTCACTCATCATCAACACTTGAACGTGGATAGGTATCACTTGCACTTGTCGTTGATGATAGGACGTTACACTCTCAGCATCAGAAGATGATCACTGAGAGAAGGTACCACGGCGTGACTTGATGCTGCTGGCGCTAGAGATGGAGCAGGTAAGGTTGGCGCTAGCGCCAGGTAGAACAGATGCCGGGACAGGTGAGGATGGCGCTAGCGCCAGAAGGTGGAGATGCTTGATGTGGTGTTGTTGGCGCTAGCGCCAGAGTGTGATGATGCGGACCTTGTCATGTTGGCGCTAGCGCCAGTTGATGATGATGATGGACCTTGGTGAATTGGCGCTAGCGCCAGTTTACTCTGATGGAGTGATGCTGATGAGCATCAGTTGGCGCAAGGTTTTATGTGCAAGGTCGTGCGCCAATCAGCTCAGGTGATGATCCTTGATAGTCTTGACTCCATCGTTCCATATCATCCAGTTATAAGTCTTGCATCCATTCACCTCAACACCTGAAAACAAAAACAAACAACAAATACATGTCTACAAAACTTACATCTACAGGATTCGATCGGTTCGATTCTCTTCCGCACTAACGAGAAGTAAGTTTTCGTATTCAGTTTACTTATTTGTTCAAGTAAATTACTTCACAGACGATCCCAAATTTTCTTCCCATTTCACATTTACATCCCTCGTAAAGCATTTGATCGTTTCTTTTTTACTTTATGAAATCATCATTATATTTAATTTGAAATCATCATTATGTTTTAAATTAGAACTATATGCCTTTCGATTTGGAAATATATGTCCATTTTTAAAATTGAAATATAAATATTTTGTTTTGCTTTTGTTTACATGTAATTCTAACAATTGACTCATACGGGTTCATTTTATGATACATTGATAGGACTTGTACCTTAACACTATTGATTTTGTGACATGTGCGTAGATTTGTTTTCCTACCACTTGTTTTCTATAACTTTTTAATAAATAGGAGTACACATTTCACAAAACTAATGGATTGAGGGTTATTTCTTATCTACCCTTAGGTATTACCCCAACACACAAACATGTGATTTGTGTTTCATGTTGAAATTTTTTATAACATAAAAATAAAATATAATTTTTTTTTACATTGAACACACACCGCATGTTAATGTGTTGAGATAATACTCTAAGGTTAGCTAAGAAATAACCTGAATTGAGATATACTAGTGTAGAATAAATTATAGTGTAGAATAAATTATATTGAACCGTACTTGTATAACACGAAAATTCATAAAAAAAAATGTACTCAAACAAGAAAAAACTAATGAATTGAGATACTAGTGTAGAATAAATTTTATTGAACCGTACATGTATAACACGAAAATTCATAAAAAAAAACAAAGTACTCAAACAACAAAAGAAACAGAGAAATATAATTTTTTGATTATACATTTAAATTGTTAATATGTAGATAATTAGTGGTACTCCATTTCAAATTAATAATTATATTTCTTTTGCAAATTATAATTAGTTTAAGAAGAGTATTATTTTATTACATGACACGCCACCGATCATAAAATAAAGTAAATATATATGTCGTATATAATTGTCTCTCTAAAAAGTCAGAAAGTAAAAAACAGAATGTCAACAACATGTTTGAAGAATTAAAAAGATGGAGAATTAAATAAACGATAATAAAAGTATGAGATCACGGGGTATGTGTAACTCGATAGAATGTGAGATCATTGGGAACGAACGCATTCATAACTACTCCCTCTGTCCAAGAATAGATGTCACACCTGGTCAACTGCTCTCTTGTTTGACCGTCGATTACTTATGATAAAAAGTATATAAAAATTTTAAAAAAAAATATTAAAATAAAATTTAGACTCTAAATTTTATTTTAGTATTTTTTTAATAATTTTTATATACTTTTTATCATAAGTAATCGACGGTCAAATAAGAGAGCAGTTGACCAGGTGTGACATCTATTCTTGGACAGAGGGAGTATGATCGATAGTAATATCTATTTATAGCACTATGTACATCTTCAATCTTCACACACAAACATCTGAAAGAAAAAATGGCTAAATTTTTTCTCGTTTCACTTCTTGTTGTTATAATCATGTTGTCGATATTTGTGAGTAGTAGTGTTACCATTCATTTATTATAATTGTGATAGATAGTATGTTTTTATCTATTTTCCTGATCTCTTCTTAATTTCTTCATTCACTTATTTTTGTGTTGCCATCGTGTTTTAGTCGTACTTATTCTTTCTCGTCTTCTTCTAGCTAGCTAGCTACTGGTTAATTAATATATACTGTAGTAGAGTAAATATAAGCATGCTTGTGTTGATGATCGACTTGTTCAAAATCCTTAATTTCTCAGGACGAAGCTCACGGTGGAGGTGGCCCCCCTGCTAGTGGGGCTCAAGGTGGAGGTGCTCCGCCCAAAATATTGGAAGTTACTTGCCAACGATGTTGCCTCTATAATCAAACATATGGAGGTTTGAGAAATCATAATTAATTATTTGTTTCAAAATTGTTTGAATTTTTTCATATATAATTATATATGCTCTTTTCAATCTGAAATAAACAGCCTTTCCTCGGTGGTCAAATTGCAAAGCAACGTGTAGATGCTCTGGTTAAAGATCATGATCAAGAGTTATCATCGTAAGAGGCACTGAATAAAACACACACACACATATATATATAGATGCACTGATTGATCCACAAAAACTCAAACTATATATCTATGTCTGATCATCTTCTCGCTGTCATGGTTTATTTTACTTATATATACACTATATCTATGTTTAATTAAGTCATATTATAATTTGTTTGGAGGTATAATATATATTTTTAAACTCTTATTAATTATTTTTTCATTGATTATAAATAATTAAATTTCATTTTTTATTAAATAAATTCAAAAGAGAGGATAATTTCCAAAGAGACGAAGATGGGAAATTAAAAGAAAATTAAATAATTAATATTAGTACTCTATTAAATAAGATTTAGATAAGTAATTATAATTATTATAAAAAATTGGAGTGACCAGTATCAATTATTTACCTCGAATGTGATTTATTTTATAACCGGGTTTATGGTTCTGGGTTTTTTCATTTTCATTTCCTAAATTCATGAAGTGTTTCAAACTACAATCCAGCAACTCATGGGCAATCATAAAAATATATCTATCATAGTTATCCTGGTATTATCTCAAGCTTAAAACTTGCCTGAAGCAGTGGGAGCCTTTCTATGTGAATCCACCTGAGTTGTTATAAAAAGAGTCAACATGAACATGAGATCACAGAGAAATCGGTAAGAATGAATCGGAGCACCCAAAAATATACAATCAAGAGCATCAATTACAGAGGACACGATAGAGACAAGTGAGGGTGGAAATTTCCTTCTTTTAATAACGGCAACCACCAATGAGACAATTGAAATAGCTTTAGACGAAAGATTTACTGAGGAAACCGCCACATTATTAGAATCACGAAAAAAAACACTCAGATTGCTTTAATGCAGCACATGCAAAACACTCATATTAGCCCACTTAATTCACAACTAACATCTAACAACAAGCAAAGTATACCACAGGTAACACACAACTGAGACATTTTATATTATAGCCGCTACTTTCTTGCGTAACTCTGACAACTTTGTTGGCTGCGTAACTCTGGCTGTTTTCAAAATTCAGTATGAAAAGTTACAGGTCTAGGAGAATACAGCAATGTAGACTTACCAACGGTTGCATCTGTTTCTTTCCGATCGGGTAGTGAAACTGGTTTGGGTTTCTCATGGCATGAGAAATAAACCAGAGGATCAACCCTGATAACAGGTCCAGGAAAGAATACATAGTTGACGCAATGACAACCAAGGATCTGCTCTCGGCAAACAATTTTGCCATGAACAAGATCAGATTAGCTATATTCGACACATGGACAACCATCCTTTCACTCTTGGCAAGCTGATTCAGTTCATCCTGACAGATAATTGAGAATTTAAGAAACAAAATTAGTATTGCTTCATAAAATGTGGATAACTACACTGATTTTATTACTGGTATTTCTCCAGTCTAGTCTTCAAGCATACTTTTGTGGAAAAAACTAAAAAAAGAACACGATTTCTTGTTCACAAATGACTAAAAATCTAAAAGTTACTTCCAAAAAATATGTTAATTTTGTTTTTCACGAAAGACAACAAAAAGAACCAACCTCTGTCAGAGCACCTGGCAAACCTCCAGATTTATGAATAGTCTCCATTTCATTGAATCCTTCCAAGAGCCTCTCCTGCTTTTTGTAATAATCACCAATGTTTCGCTGTTTTCCTGAGAGTAGTTGCATATGAAGAACATCAGATAATATATAATATAAAAGGGATATCGATTCAGTTTGGAAATGGTACAATTTATCGTTCAAACAAACGACCTTCATAATTCATTCAGAAACCCCCTCAACTTGTTCTCTATACCGTCTATATATAGTTCTAATGTATTCAACGCCTATCACATGTATAAAACTTATTGCTACTTGTATGCCTAGAATTTAACCACATTGAATTTGGAAATTAGGGAAATGAATTTAGAAATAGAAATCTGTAATATACACGAAAAATTCTGAAATAAAATTATAAATAGAGTTCATAAATACAAAAAATGATGAACCACACACATTTCCCCCTGTTCAAAAGCGATTCAACAATTTCAAGCCAAAATCAATAACCTGTCTAAATAAACAAAAAATAAATCAAATTAAAATAATAGTCATCATCGGCAGCAGCTATAGACAGTTTAGTCTCACGTACAAACATACATACATATATGTACAAAAGAAATTAAACTGCACATACTTTTATTTCGCAGGAGGCGCCGGATACTGAATGACTGATGACGATGGTCGGCATCTCTCTCCGGTAATCAAAACTCGACGGACGTAGGCTTCATTTATACATCAAAACTTCCGTTGAGTTACATGAGCGTGAAATTAGATTTTTTTTTTTTTGGTTTCATTGAGGTTCAGGACATGTATATTCTGATGTCTCGTGTTCGGGGCATGGTTGTTTTGAGGTCCATAGGAACTTTCTGCCGGAACAAACAAAAAAGCAAACTCCACGATCAAATGGAAAATCTTAAGACAACAGCCGCTATTAACACACGATCGGCTCACCAGTCTTTTCGGTACGTTGTTGTTTGTAACCATTCGTGTTCCTAGCCGGTTTTTGTCCACGTTGCAATCACTCTATGGATCGAGATGAGAACAATAGTGGCTACCTGTAAATGACTCTTGAGGTGATACAATGTCAAACCTTTCAATCCCATTACTCTCATTACTGATTTAGGTGTAGCATCTGCAGTTTCTTGGTTACATAAGTCGGACATATCAGAAATCGAATTCATTTTGGATCGGCTCGAAAGCAGAAAAATAACAAAACAACTAAAAACAGAGATTCCCGTGTAAGATTGTATATAGACGTTACCTGAAAAATACAGGTTACAGATATGAATATGTTTTTCAGCAAAATCAGGCTAGAAAAATAATCTCTAGTTGATCCAATCGTACCTTGCTCCACTGAAAGATTTTTCCATATACCAAAAGGTTCGAGCTGAATGGATCGACCCCAATTTTTTTTTTTTTCAAATTGCTATCACCATAGAACCTCCAGCCCGTTCCCTCACAATGGCATATGCTACAACCATGGGATGATGACTTGCCTGATACAATGGACGAATATTGTTTTATTAGCTATTTGTTTGGTCATAGCTACTGTGTAAAAGAAAAGAACAAATCCTATTTTGAAAAGTCTCAGTCTCATGCTTGACAAGATCAAAAGGGACAGTACAAAGAAAGTCATCACATGCAATAAATGTGCTAGTTACATTGGAAAAACCTGTAACAATTCAAAACTTTGAGAAAAAACAGAAACAATTTGCTCAGTTAAAAAACTGAAACCTTCTCTCAGAAAATCCGGATGCCTTTATCTGGATAATTCGCATTATAAGTCTCACCCAACAGTGGATTTAACGGTTTGCAGTTTCTTCCATCAGTAGAAGCATATCCGGAAACAGGAAGTGCAGCTACATTTAGAATCCTCATTAGGCTGTTTCCTTATTGCCCAAAAATTATAAAGCACAAAATCAGAGAAATCGACAACGAAATTGGGAATTTAAGCCCTACACAGAGTCCCTCGAATTCAATTGTATTTTTTTTAATAACAACAAACAAAATAAATTAAATTCTCCAGCAAAATTTCAAAACGATACAAAACAAAATTTAGGCGACCTACCTGGAAAACCCACACCGACAGACTCAATTCATTAAAAATCTGTAATTAAAAAAAAATCAAAAAGATCATCGCCGAAAAAATGATTGAGGAAACAAAAATGTTTTTGTAGATCTAAATTCACCGGAGAAATCGGCAAGGAGGAATCGCACCTGCCAAGAACCCTAAATTCACCCGTGAATAAATCGATTGAACAAGGAGTTGTAGATATAAATAAACTCACATTGGCTCCGGAATCAAGAGAACCTGTGGGTGCCGCCAGGGGCGGATCCAGGATTGTTAACCAGGTGGGCCAATTCGATACATAATTTAAGAAAAAAACATAATTTTATGTTAATTTTATTTTTTTTTTAAAAATCAGTTTTATTTTTATTAACTTTTTAAAACTATATTCATAACTATCTACTATAAACTTTACTAATTTACAAAAGTATTTTTAGCAATATTCTCGTTGTTTCACAAAAATTTGAACACTTCTTTTAAATTTGAAATGAAGTTAAGACTTTTGTGAAATAAAAAAATATTTTTAATCAAAAAATTAATATTATTTTTTATTTCATTCACAAACCAATATATTTATTAATTCAAAAGGAAAATAGTATATATTATTCATAATCTCATTCAATTTATTTTAAAAAAATTTACAATTAAATAAAAAAAATTATACAATAATATTTTAAGAAATTGATTTGCACAATTTAAATGCATAACTAAACTCTAGTTAATTATATTAATAGTCTTTAATTATTACATACACTAAATGCATAACTAAACTCTATTTAATTAACATATTAAATATTTTTTATAATTTGTTTTATGTTATAGTACAATATATTCAATAAAATTAAGTACGGTATACAAGTATATACAGTATTAAAAATAAATACTACATAAAAAACAATAAATGTGAGTGGTGTGCCCATCTTTTCATTTATTTACTTCACAAATTAAAGGCGGAGAGAGAAAAATGATTGAGATTTTAAAAATAATTAGTTATAGTCCAAATAATCACATGTAAGTATATATACTAAGCATTTTTTTTCAAATTCTCAGGGTGGGCCTTGGCCCACGCTCGTCCTGAGCTGGGTCCGCCACTGGGTGCCGCGCAAGTCTCTGAAGCTGTAATGGACGTTTGCATGATTATGGAATTACTCCAAATCAGCAAACCCTAATTTACCCCTAAGATTTCAATTTATCCCTCTTTTAATTAAATAAACTTTTACCTTTTTACCCTCATTTATATCCATTAGATTAGTGCCACATCTGTGCATCTCTTTCCTATCGTCTAGGGTTTTCAGCTTGTTTTATCTTGTATATAAAACTGCATGTGAGACCCGCCCATCAATGAAAAATTATCCTTTCATTCATTTATTGTATTCGTCTCCATTTTAGGAAAGGTTTCTACCTTCCTTTTATTATCAAAACATGCAGAACTCTTTATGGTATCAGAGCTATTAAAGGGATAAGTCGGTTCAAGCTTTTTCTGTTTTTCAAAAAAATGGCAGAAGAAACGCACTCTTTTACAAAGATGTCATTAATGCAGCTCAACAACCAGCTCATATCCGTTAAGCTAACGGACGAAAATTTTCTGATATAGAGACAACAAGTCATTATCACTGTCAAAAGCCACGGGTTCAAAGGATTTCTTGATGGGTCAAACCCACAGCCTTCAAGGTTTTCGTCCGCCGGAGAAGATGGTGGCTTAATAGTGAACCCAGAATACAATCTTTGGCAGAGACAGGATCAACTCCTTGCCTCGTGGTTATTATCTTCCATGTCTGAACCTATTCTGATTATTGTTGTTGGTCTAAGCACATCACAAGAAATATGGGGGAGTCTGGAATCCACTTTTTCCAGTCAGTCTAATGCCAAAAAGATGCAGTATAAGATCCAGCTTCAAAGCTTGAAGAAGGAAGGTATGTCTATGAGAGATTACCTCAATAAAATTAAATCTTATTGTGATACTCTTGCTAGTATTGGAGAGAAAATGAAGGAAGAGGATCAAGTTTCACATGTGCTTAGTGGACTTGGGAGTGAACATGATGCTTTTGTAGTCACTGTTACTGCAAAAGGTGGAGATTTTAAAATGAAAGATATAACTTCACTCATTTTGAGCTATGAAAACAGACTGGAATCTGCAGTTCTCTCTGATAAAGGAATCCCCAATGCCAACCTTGCTCCGAAAGATAAAGGTGAAACACAACATAACAACTATAAAGGTGGAAGAGGAAACTCTAATTCCAGAGGAAGGGGAAGCTACAGAGGTAGAGGAGGTAGCGGCAATTCTGGTAATAGAATTCAATGCCAAATATGTGGTTATACCAATCACATGGCAGACAAGTGTTACCATTTATTTGAATCTGATTTTGTTCCTAAAATCAATCCTAATTTCAATTCTGAAGATGGTAACAAGTCTAATGGTCAAGGCTCTTATGGTCAGAAAGGTCATCCACAACAAGCACAGAATCATGGCCCTCAACATGGATCCTATCATCAACATGGCTCTCAACAAGGTTCAGCTTATTATTCCTCTACTGATAATGCATGTTCGGATTTCAATTGGTACCCTGACTCTGGAGCTTCTCACCATATGACTAATGATATCTCCAATATCAGTCTCTCCTCTGGATATGATGGTCACAACAAAGTACAAATTGGTAATGGTTCCAACCTTGATATCTCACATGTTGGTAAAACATTAGTTTCTCCTGATAAATCTCTTCATAAAACACATGTTTTTCACCTCAATAACCTGTTACATGTTCCAGATATCACCAAAAACTTATTAAGTGTAGCACAGTTTGCTAGAGATAACTATGTGTTTTTTGAGTTTCATCCCAATTTCTTTGTTGTTAAGGATCAAGCAACAAAGGAGCCTCTCTTCACAGGGATCCTTAAGGATGGTTTATATCGGTTCAAGCTTCAACAAGTTGTCCAGTCATCATCTCACAAGAAGCCAGCTCAAAGAACCACTGCTTTTTTGAATTCAATAAAAACCTTTGCTTCTGTTGTTAGGAATAATAGGAGTCTTGAATTATGGAACAAGAGACTGGATCATCCCTCTCTTGATGTTACCAGAAGGGCTTTAAATTCTTGTAAAATTCCTTATGTTAATGAGAACTCCTTTTCTTTATGTGGTGACTGTGCTAAAGCTAAATCTCATGTATTGCCTTTTCAACATATTCATAAAAGATCCACAGTTCCTTTGCATTTGATTCACACATATCTTTGGGGTCCTGCTCCCATACATTTTTTTTATGGTAATCAGTACTATGTGTCTTTTGTTGATGACTTTACAAGGTATACATAGATCTATTTCTTGCCCTCAAAGTCTGCTACAGCAGCTACCTTTAAACAGTTCAGATGTATGGTTGAACATCAGTTCAATGCTAAGATTAAAATTGTTCAAAGTGATGGAGGTTCTGAGTATAAACCTCTCACCAAAACCTTTTCTGATGTTGGCATCATTCATCAACTGTCATGTCCTTATACTCCACAACAAAATGGTGTTGTGGAGAGAAAACATAGACACATAGTAGAATCTGGATTGAGCTTGCTTTCTACTGCTGGTTTGGATAAGTGCTACTGGGAATATGCATTTGCTACTACAGTTCATCTCCTTAATAGAGTACCACAGTTAACATTGCACTTTACTAGCCCTTATGAGCTTCTATATAACCAATTACCAGATTATTCAACTCTCAAAGTTTTTAGATGCTTGGCTTTTCCTCATCTCAGGCCCGATGTTTCTGACAAATTGGAGATGAGGTCACAACCTAGTATATTTCTTGGTTATCATCCTCAATTTAAAGGTTACAAAATACAGATTCCAGACAAGAAAATCATTTTCACCAAAAATGTCATCTTTAATGAGAATGTATTCCCTGCAACTGATGTGATTTCTTCATATGTTACATCTCCATCACAACCAGATTCCAGTTTTCCAATCACATATGTTATCCCTTCTAATATATCTTCCCAACCTTTACCTGATGAATTTTCTCATTCTGATTCTAATGATTCACATCATTCCCACATAATCCCTTCACCAAATAATAACCAAAATTATGAACCATCCAGTTCTGAAAGCTCTTCACATCACAGCCCACCTCATTTACCACCACCTGTTGGCTGCTACTATTGTCAATGAACCTGCTCCCAATCACCATATGGTGACTAGATCCAAAATGGGCATTTTTAAACCTAAAGTGTTCAACTCCACTATCCCTAATTCTTCTGAACCTCAATCATATAAACAAGCTCTTGCTCTACCACCTTGGAAATCTGCTATGCACTCTGAGTTTACTGCCTAAACTAAGAACCATACATGGGATCTTGTACCTCCACCTTCTCATAAAAAGGTTATTGGATGCAGATGGGTGTATAAGCTAAAGACACATGCTGATGGTTCTATAAAAAGACTCAACGCTGAGCTTGCGCTTGAGCGGCGGGCGCGGTGGAAGTTGACTTTAATTTTTGTAGAGGGATACAACGCCATCGAGTTCAGATCTGATGCTGACGTCTTCAGAGTGTTCTCTTTGTTTGGTTTTAAGCTTCCGAGTGCTCGGGTTTTGTGTTCTCTTTGCTAAGGTCTGGATTTGAGCTTCCGACGTCGGTGGAGAAGATGATTGAATTTTAGAGAGAGAAACATATATAGTTAACTTATTTATTTACTATTAATTAGCTGTTTGGATAATAAGGGAAAATGTATGTATATTGTAAGCAACTCTATGATATTTTTGTTGGAAAAATTGGAATAAAATATTTGGTTTGACCAATATTTGACTAATTTTTTATGGCTAAATATTAATTCACGTTGGAATTAATTTGTTGAAAATTATCTACGATGTTGCGTAGATAATTATAGTATTTTATTTCGTCAAGATCCGATTTTTCGGTGAGTGAGAAATAAATAACGAAATAGCCAAGTGAAAAGGCATTATTGAATGAAAATTTTAAAGTCTCATCCCACATCGAAATGTGGTAGATAATGAGTTTGTGAGAACCATTATAAAAGGTTTTGTGTATTAATTATTGAGAATATGGAAAGTCTCAAATCTCACGTTGAATGTGGTGAGAAAGTTAATACTCTTGTGATGTTATATGAGTAGTGAAATGTTTCAACATTGAGTAAGCCCATTAACTTGAATTATTATTTTCGGTTTAATTGGAGTGTGATTTGGACTTTGGGCCTCCAAAATTTTTTCTTGGGCCTATAAGAGTCTAATAAGTACAAATTTAATTTTTATTGGGTATGTTGAATAATAACACGTTGGTTATTATGGCTCGGACTTACCAGCCTTTGGGCTGAGTAAAATTAGTTGAAACTATTAGTTGACTTAAGCTGTTGGGCTAGCCTAAATGAGTTGTATGGAATTTGAATAGTCATCCGGCACAAGACTTGAAAAGTCATCAGAATTATATTTATATACTCCCTCCGACCATTAATAGATGTCATACTTTGCTGCACACGGAGTTTAAGAAAATTATTATTTTTTAATTTTTTAATTAAAAAGTAAAGAGTAAAAATATATTTTAAAAGTAAAAACTAAAGTAGTTGTGAGTAAAGTTTAAAAAGTAGGTGGGGTAAAGTAGAATAAAGTTGTATATTTAAATGAAAAAGTTAGAATAATTATTTCCTTTTTTGGGGTGTGTCAACTATTGTTGGACACCCCAAAAAGGAAAGTATGACAACTGTCTTTGGACCGAGGGAGTATTTAATAAAATTAAATATATAAATAATTCCTCATAATGGTTGTAACCTTTGAGTTGATTAGACCTTTGGATTGCCTTTTGTGTCTTTTGACACTCCACATACGAGTATAAATAGGAGCTTTTAGTTGAGAAGAGAAGACATCAATCACAAACACTTCTACCCCACATCAGAATCTCTTCTCTCTAAGTTCATAAGTATTCTAGTGTTAGAAATATTGTGTAGGCAATATTTAGTTCCTTGCATTTGCATATGCTCGGTTCTCTCTCTTTCCCTGTTCGCCGGAGCTTCTAGCTGGTGTGCCTCAGACTAGAAGATGATTGAAAGTCGTTGTATCTTTGGGGACTAACGTCGTAAAACCGTAGCATACACGGGGCGTTTTAGTATTGCGGATAGCGAAAGCGCCTCGACTACCCGCAACAAGTTTCTGTTCGAAGCCCGATTCAAGGTTAATTTATTTACCTATTTTATTTAATTTTATTTTGGAATTGTAAAGATTAGTAGTATTGTTCTAGTCCAGATGTTATTTTATTTTATATTTCGGATTTAGACATTTTGTACAAAAATAACCAACAACGCAAGACTAAAATTATTTTCGTACTAAATGTCTACCTCCGGGACTGATGGGTCCGGTCTCAAAGATGGATCTTTGTGCCATCGATGATCGAGTTTGATGAAATCCTTCTCCTTGGAATTGCACTTTCTTGTTGATTAATTCTGTCACCATTATAGAGATATTGTTTTTCGATTGTTGTGTATTTTTATATATATAGGAAACAGAAATCTAAAACCTTGAGGCGTGTTGATCACTATTCGAAAAACAATATTTCCACTGTGTAGAAATTTGTTAACAGGATACAACAAGGAACAAAATTCTTTTTGAGAAACTTATTGAAGAAATTATTATTTTTCTGTTATTGTACTTTTCTGTACTTGTCTGTGTGTCGGTGTATCTTTCTTTCTTACGCAAACATATATTTATACGCAGAAGACAATAGTTCAGAGGGACGCGACTATTATTTCAAATTATACGCAATGCAACGTTTCACATTGTAACTTCACGCAACTATTATTTCAGATTATACGCAACCAACTTTTATACGCAACTATTATATGCAACGTTTCACATTGTAACGTTACATTGTAACGTTAACTTTTCACCGTTAATATTAAACTTTATCTTGAAATTAATTTATCTGTTTTATTAATTATTAATTTATATCTTTTGAACTTATATAATTAATTTATTTACGTAAAATATTATATCTATTTCAAACAGATATAATTTATTTTATTTACGTAAAATATATATACAAATTACTAACCAATCCCCCACTAATTTGTATATTCTCCACTTTAAACATATTATGAATACAAGAAGGTATCTTTCGATTTGGACCTCCTATTAGTGTATATACTTTAAAGTTTAAGGTAATTATAGGTATCTTTAAAATTTGAACCTTAATTTCTTAAATGTTAAACCGAAAGTATAACACATATAATATATTTATTATTATATTTCTAAAAAAAATTTTACTAACCTTAGCACTATTATATATGGCCATGAGCTAATCCTGACACTTTCGTAAACATTAATAGAATATCACAAATTCTAATCGAAGCGGCACCACTTCTATGTTTACTTAGGTAAAGTCTTTAATTTATCCCAATTGCTTTAGACTAAGATTTTATTAAGAACAATATGTTCATCCTTTTCTTATGACAATCATCACCACTAGTTTTAATCGTATTATTTTGAACTATAACTTGTTATTACCCATTGAACTTATCATTACTTGTTACTAATTCAAAGTTGGGTTCCCATCATAGGTGTTTTTTTTAAAGTCCAATAATTTTGGTCGAATTACTAACTAATTGCTTTAATGAGATGATTTGCGCAGATCTTATATAAATAATTATAATAACACCTTAAATCTGTTATATATTACCAATATGTTTATTATATATGCCGCTATATATGCTCTTAAGTTTAATTACACACTTTATAATTAATTTTCTTACATATTAGTGTTTTACACCAATATGTTTATTAGATATATCGCTATATGCTCTTGACATTGTATAAAGAAATAACAGACATGGGGTTGTGGCCACAACTCTATATTAACTATTCATTAACAAAAATTTTAATCATTCTGCTTCTTTTACTGTGACGCAAGAGATATAAACTCTGATTCCATTGTGGAATGTGTTATGCAAGTTTGTTTTCTGGACGACCAACTTATATAGCATCCACTTATCGAGAATATCCATCCAAAGATAGATTATCACTTATTAGTATTGCATATCAAACTTACATCACAATAACTTTCTATCACATTTGAAATGTTATTATAAATTAATTTTATATTTTGAACTTTTTTTTTAGTAGCTTCTACTACAAAAGTGATTATATATATCCCTTGAAATAAAATCAAGACCAAAGTCCTTTTCTTTTCTTACTCGTTGGCTTCTTCTTGGATTTACACTTGGATCTTTTCACGGTTTTTCTGTTTACCATATATTATTGGATGCATTTGTGTTACCATCATTTAAATTCTCTTGCCTTTATCTTTTATGATAAGACTTTAAATTCTCTTGCCTTTTATCTTCTATGATATGCTTTAAATTCTCTTGCCTTTATCAATGATATTATGTAAGAATATATCTTTTCCACTTAAATGGATTTTGGATTCCACTATTATATTAGATTGTCATCTAACAATCTCTATACTTCAGAATTTTGAGCATAATCAACAAAACAATTTTAATGTCCCTTGATCCTAATTTGGATTTATTAGGAACCAAAGTTTATAATAATCTATACAACGTATCAAACTTTTAATGTCCCTTGATCCTAACTTGGATTTATTATGAATAGTAAGTTTATAATAATCTATACAACGTATCAAAGAGAGTAGGAGTCACCTTATTTTATCTTGTCACCTTGTATAATTTGTGCCAATGATCGAGTTTGATGAAATCCTTCTCCTTGGAATTGCACTTTCTTGTTGATTAATTTTGTCTCCATTATAGAGATATTGTTTTCGATTGTTGTTTATTTATATATATATATAGGAAACAGAAATCTAAAATCTTGAGGAGTGTTGATTACTATCCAAAAAACAATATTTCCACTATGTAGAATTTTGTTAACAGGATACAACAAGGAACAAAATTCTTTTTTACAAAGTTATTGGAGAGATTATTATTTTTCTGTTTTTGTACTTTTCTGTGTGTCGGTGTATCTTTCTTTCTTACGCAAACATATATTTATACGCTTCAGAGGGACGCAACTATTATTTCAAATTATACGCAACGCAACCTTTCACATTGTAACTTCACGCAACGCAACGTTTCACATTGTAACTTCACGCAACTATTATTTCAGATTATACGCAACCAACGTTTTCATACCCAACGTTTCACATTGTAAAGTTAACTTTTCAGCGTTAATATTAAACTTTATCTTGAAATTATTTTATCTGTTTTATTAATTATTAATTTATATATTTTGAACTGATATAATTAATTTATTTACGTAAAATATTATATTTATTTAAAACATATAATTTATTTTATTTACGTAAAATAACAGATACAAATTACTAACAGGTATGTTCTTGAATTATTAAATGGTCGTGACTAAGACCGTGATATTTTAATTCCAAGAGTACCAATTGATCATGTATACCGGTGAAGGCATGTGGATTAGTGAGTATTTCCAAATGAGTGCTGCATTTGAGAAATTAATTTTGTTCTGAAAATGAGATAATTATTTTTTTAGACGACGATTCGTATTCACCGCAATTGAATGATGTGGTTGAATGAGAAAAAAAAATTAAAATAATAAGGGTTTATTACATTTTCCAACCCTATGTATAGGGTTTTTTACACTTTACAACCTAATCGGAATTTCGTAACACTTTGCAACCTCATGTATACGGGTTTTCACTTTGCAACCTGGATCGGAATATTCGATAGAATATTCCGAGAGATTGAGAATCACGCGCCAGTGAAGTGTGTGAGTTTGCATTTATTCTGGAGCTGGAAGGGTATTTATGTACTTACCTATTATTAATTATTTTTTAATTAATAATTGAAATATTAGTTAAAAATGAAAGCGGGTTATAACATCAACATCGTCTTCTCCGCTGCTCCCAAAACCCAAATTCGCAAGAACCCTAAATTCCTCTTTATCAAAATTGTCAATTGCTTCAGACTTGAAAATTCCCAGCGAAGCTCAGCCGGCTCTGACCTCCTTACTCTGATGCCGCGACAATCCGCCGGCACACGACCCGCCTCCGTCATCGGGTCGAAGTTGGCGCGGAAACAAAGATCGATTGGTATGCGTACATGTCACAGGTGAGAGCTCGAATATTATGTTTCGTCTTCCTCTGTTTTCGTCTTCCTCTGTTTTTTTGCATTTGTTTCTCGAAAAACTAGGTCCAGTTGAACCTTAATTTTGGATTTTTCTTTTTGTTTTTTTAATATTATTTCACTAATTAATTTTGACAGGCGAGTGGGTTTTTGGGAGGGGAAAGAGATTACAGCAAATTGGAAAAGTATACAGTACCTCTAGTATATCCAGCGGGATTTTTGTATGTGTACTGAAATTAGGGTTCATGGAAATGGGGTGAATGGGGTGAAATCCCTCTTTTTATACCCGTTTCTTATTTCAGTTTTAATTTAAAAAAAAATGACTGAAATTGACTTGAGGGTTAAATGTGTAATAAGCTCTCTTAAACGGAATATTCTATCGAATATTCCGATCCAGGTTGCAAAGTGAAAACCCGTATACATAGGGTTGCAAAGTGTTACGAAATTCCGATTAGGTTGGAAAGTGTAAAAAACCCCATACATGGGGTTGTAAAATGTAATAAACCCAAATAATAATGATTTTATTATTATTATATAGAACTCTTAAAGAGTTGATGAACGTCGTATTGATTAATTATGAGTTATTTCAGAACATGAGGGGGTGTTGTTTTGACAAGCTAACCTGGTATTGAAAAAAATACCCAATAAAATAAAAATGAGAGGTGTTACGGATTTTTGAAAATTCGTGAACCGTTTTATTAATATTTTTAAAGTGTGGGGGTGCTTGGCTAAGATGTATAATCCTAAACCAAAGCAAATGGAAATGCTTGTGTCTTCTGTGATGATTCTGTGATCATATCGAGGTACGTATCAGAAAGTCGTTGTATCTTTGGGGACTAACGTCGTAAAATTGTAGCATATACACAGGGCGTTTTAGTCGGACGCCCAGTCTCCCGGTCGCATTGATCCACGTACTCCTGTGTTAGGCAAGTCGGGGTTCCCACTGGTCACTGTAGGATTGGCCAAGTCCCTAACATGGTTAATATACTACCCTGTTGAATCGGGAACAAAACTCAGCTAGTTGCTGTCATCAAGAAACCTTCCGACAGATCATGTCTTAGGGTTGGCCAGGTTCTGTCTTTGCCCAGATACAAACAGATTAGCTACTCATGGAAATAAACGAAAATAAAACAAGGGAAAGAATTTGACAAACTATTTTATGCATTGAAAACTGGAAATCGTTCAACAAGAAATAAAAACTAAGTACGGAATGAAAAAAGCATAAAACATAAAGATTGTTTTTGGCCCGAAGGCTTAACAAGAAACAAACGTCGGCGAGTCGATGTGCTCACGCGGCTGCCTTCTTCGCTGATGGTCAGGTAGGTCTTCGATCCGTCTTTCTCGCTGCTCATACGTGTACGTTTCTTCATCAGTCACTTCTCCTTAAATAGACGGGCTTGAATTGATAAGAGACGTGTGGGGGAAGCACCTCCAAGACCGGACGAGAGTCCATCTTAGAATGGTCTTTGAACCTGGTCGCCTTTGAGGACTCCACAAGTTTAAGGACTCCTGGTACACCGCGTGCCCAACATTCCGTCTCCGTCAACGTTCGCGCTTGCCCATGTACTTTCTTCTTTGACTGATTGAGGTAGCGGACCATGTGCGGTACTTGGTCAGACTCAAGTCTTGCTCCACCTGCAGACGTCCTGGTTGCTTGCTCAACTCCACTGGACCCTTTTTGTCAGTCTGGTTTGCTCAACGAGTACTCTTGACCATGGAAGGTGATTTCCCTGCCTCTTTCACACAGTGCGCTCCTCTTTTCACTCCTTTACCTGCCCACCTGCAAAACTTGCCCAAGTACCCAAACGTGCCCTCCCAGACACAAATAAAGTAAAAAAAACTAAAGACTCGATTTACTTGACTCTAAAAACCTAAAAATGAGCCAAAAAATATGGCTCATCAGTTGGCCAGTCTACTACTGCACTCACTTTCTTTGGGTCCGTAGCGGCTGTTTGAGTGTTAAGGCTGCTGGGAATTAGGTGTAGGGATAGTGTGTGGGTCAGAGTATGTAACAGATGGTAAATAATTGGGCCGGACGTGATTTGGGCTTCTGGGCTTTTGAGACGGCCAATATCGGTGTTGCTCCGCTAGCTTGGACTCATGAAGGCGAGCCAATATTGCCATGGCCTGCAATAAAGAAGTGGGCCGAGCAGCCCTAACTTCGGCTTGAATATCCTGTCGTAACCCAGCGACGAAACAACTAAGAAGGAACGCCGTCGGCAACCCTACCGTACGCATAGATAATTCCTCAAATTGGGCAATATACAAATCAACTGTAGAATTTTGCATCAATTTGGAAAGCACACCCTGCTGTAACGCCCTGCCCGAAAGGCTGCGTTACTAGTGGAGGTTCCCCAGGGAATCTAGTAAATGAAGTTACTGGGCCGCCTCACAACAATGCTGGAGAAACCCGTAGCGAGCCCGTAGCGTCTCGCAGCGATGCTGGAGAAACCCGTAGCGAGCCCGTAGCAGCTCGTAGCAAGTAGTTGGGCCGCGAAGAAAAGGGGCAAAGTGGTAGAGAATAGGCTAGTCACTGAGCCCTCTACCCAAACTGTGCCTACTCCTCAAAATCCACCCAAAGAGCCTACATTACAACCCAATAAAAGCCCCTATGATGAGACCCCCCACTTAGTCAGAATAACTTGATCAGCAAACTGTCAAATTTGGGCAAAGTAGATTCACAATAGAAAAGGAGTGACATTATACCCATCCACTGGAAAGAGAGATACACTTGTGAGGGTGTGACCCCAAAAGCCCTAGTATAGACTCTTGACCGAATTTTTATGTTTCTAACTTGAATTTTGACTTGCCTGTATTTGCTTTGCCTAATTTATATTCTGTAATCATGCTAAAGTCCTTTGAGTCTCTGTTTATTTTGTTTCCCCCTCTATCTTGATTTCTTTTTACTTTGGTCTTGAGTCCGGTGAGTCAAACCCCACGCTTGAGGACAAGCGTATTGCAAGTGTGTGCGGTTTGATGAGCCATTTTATTTGCTCATCTTGAGCTCCTTTTAGAGTCAGTTTGAGTCTGTTTTATGTGTCTGGGAGGGCACAGTAGAGTGTTTGGTCAGGGTATGCAGGCAAACAGGTAACAGGTGGCGCACTGGGCAAAAGAGGCACGGAAAACCCCTTCTTTGGGCAAACAGCGATCTGGAGTGTGTAGTGACTGAGCAAAGATGGCCTAACAGGCAAGTCAAACCATTTGGGGTTGAGTCATGAAGCAGAAGACCCAAATCGACTACTAAGTACCGTGCCTGGTCCGTTCACCTGTGGAGGAGAAGAATACCTGAAGAGAGTTTGGGAAGCGGGTTGCCAGCGGGCAAAGTCAAAGGCGGCTGGAGCTAAAGATGGAAAGTACTTAGCGGCGCCTGGAAAAGGAAGCCCATGCAGCGGCCCATGCAACTGCGATTCCGCAACCCTAATTCACGCCTATATAAGGAAGAGAAGCTGGAGAAGAAGAGGACACACAATTCCGACCCCATTCACGAAGCAGTCGCCGACGAGTGAAGCTTGGAGATTTCCGGCCAAGTTGTTTTGTTTTTGAAGTTGATCGAGCCTTCGGGCATTAAAACAATTTATTGCTTTATGTTTTTATTACCTTGTTTTTGCTATTCCAGTTGAACGATTTCAGATTTTAGTTAATATGAATTTCAGTTTCGATTTCCAAATTATTTCTTGTTTTATTTCTTCACGCATGAGTAGCTAAATTTGTAGGGCGTCTGGGCAAAGGCTGATCGAAGGGGACTCTGGGCTAAGATAGAACCGTGAGGTTGATAGGGCTTTTAGTTAACTGCCTGGAGGTTTGTTCCCGATACACAATTGAGGTTTAACCATATTCTTGCAGGTTTGGGCAGACTAATTTGGTCGTTAGGAAACCCTTACACTTTGAGATACCAGCGATTGATCAACCGAGTATTCTGCGTTAGACGTACTACGGGCATAGCGCTAGAACGTGTTGGAGTAGCGGTCGTATGATTCGGATTTCCGGACATGCTATTGGCCGAATTGGGTTCGTCGGGAGAGTAATGCGAGTTTGGGCAAACTAGATCCATGCGACCACATAGGTATCGAATTGTCTAGGCTCAGGGGATTAGGCATAAGTATACCTTGCCTTTTCTTTACCCAGTAAGGACGGATTGGGGTGGGGTGACTGTAGGCGTGACTTAATAGGACTGCTTTCACTTTGTTAGACATCCTATAACCGATTGACAAACCATCAGTTAAAATCATAAGTGCCAGGGATCGGTAGTTTGCCCAGAGAACCCAGAGAGAAGCCAAAGCCCAGAAGCCTACTTTCTCTTATTTGATTTCAGTTTGATTAATTGTTTTCAGTTTCCAGTTTGGTCAAAGTGATAGTTTATTATTTCTGCATGTTAGTTTGGGTTAATTAGTTTAATTGTTTCTATTAGTTGGTAGTTTGATTAAACGCTGTGACTCAGCAACCAAACTTAAAACCTTTTTATTGTGACACTATTTGGGCAAAGCCGAGATTAACTAAATTGCAATTGCTTCCTCGTGGGATCGACCCTATACTTACCACTTGCTATCTTGTGTTGAGTTTAGGAACTTTATAAATTTATTTTGCGCGCGTTAGCTTCCACGACAAAGTTTTCGCGTCGTCATAAGATCCGTGTGGCATCGGATCAACTAGTGGAGACAGCTAGTATTTGGTGGAGGCGCAAACTGGGGGACATCGAACGCAAGGAGTGCGTTATTGATACGTACGAAGAGTTTGTACGGCTGTTGAAACGACAATTCTATCCAGAAAATGTCGTGTTCGAAGCTCAGAAACAATTCCGAGAAATTCGACAAACAGGGTCAATTCGGGACTATGTCACCAATTTTTCCAATATCTTGTTGATGATTCCCGAGCTTCCAGCGGAGTACGTCCTCTTTACTTTCATAGATGGGCTGCAAAGGTGGCCACAACAAGAAGTGAAACGACACAACGTCAAGACCCTTGACGAGGCCATCGCCATTGCCGAATCACTTATTGAGTACCAACTTAAGTCAGACAACACAAAGAAGGCGACTCCAAACAAAACAACCCAAGCGAAACCGCAACAATCCACCAATGATAAGACGCCGACACCAAATAAATATTCTGGGGTGAAGACTTATCAAGAAAGACAAGCAACCCGCACTGGACCACCTCGTGATGGTTGTCACCTATGCAAAGGTCCTCACTGGATGCGAGATTGTCCTAAGTTCGGCAAATTAACGGCGATGCTGAACGACGTGGAAGAGAATTCCACTGAACAGCACAACGTAGGGACGATGCAGTTGCTCAACGCTCTTAAAGTGGTCCCCAAACCAACTACGCCCAGCAGGGGGCTAATGTTTGTCGAAACTCAAATCCAAGGTGGTTCGACATTGGCCTTAGTCGACACGGGAGCAACCCATAACTTCATCACGGTAGACGAAGGTACGAGGCTCGGCTTAAAGTGGACTCAAGGAGGAGGCACTATTAAAACCGTAAACTCAAAGGCGCAGTCCTTAACTGGAGTAGCTCGAGGGGTTCAAGTTACTTTAGGGACGTGGACAGGCCAAGTCGATTTCTCCGTGGCTCCCATGGACGACTTCAAGGTGGTACTAGGCATGGATTTTCTAAAACTCGTATCTGCCGTAGTCTTACCCGCAAACAACGCGGTATGTATCATGGAGAAAGGGTCCCCATGCGTCGTAACTGGCGTCGGGCAAAACCAGGGTAACATTAAGGATAACCAACTTTCTGCTATTCAAATTGCCAAGGGGGCAAGAAGAGGAGACGAGACCTACATCGCCGTGCTGAAGGATGATGCTCAAACCGACTCAACTCCAGAAATTCCTGAGGTAATCCTGAATGTTCTTAATATGAATAGGGACATGATGCTGGCCCAACTACCTCTGGAACTACCCCCACGAAGGGAGGTAGATCATGTGATAGAGTTAGAACCTGGAGCAAAGCCACCAGCCAAAGCTCCGTATCGCATGGCCCCCCCAGAGTTAGAAGAATTACGGAAGCAACTCACGGAGTTGCTGGAAACCGGGCGTATTCAACCATCTAAATCGCCTTTTGGGGCACCAGTCTTATTTCAAAAGAAGAGTGACGGGACGCTGCGAATGTGTGTAGACTACCGCGCCCTAAACAAGATCACTATCAAGAATCGATATCCAATACCCTTGATAGCTGATTTATTTGACCGACTGGGCGAGGCGAGAGTATATACCAAGATGGATTTACAGAAAGGCTACTATCAAGTGCGAGTCGCGGAGGGCGACGAAGTCAAAACTACGTGCATCACTAGGTATGGTTCCTATGATTGGTTGGTCATGCCGTTCGGATTAACCAATGCACCAGCAACGTTCTGCACCTTGATGAATAGAGTATTACAGCCTTTTCTCGATCAATTTGTCGTGGTCTACCTCGATGACATAGTCATTTATAGCAAGACGTTGGAAGAACACGCCGTTCATCTCAACAAAGTGTTCTCCGCCCTACGAGAGGCGAAGTTGTATGTCAAGGAGTCTAAGTGCGAGTTTGCCCGTAACTCAGTGCACTTTCTGGGGCATGTCATTGGTCAAGGAAAGATCATGATGGATGACTCAAAGATTCGCGCCATCAAAGAGTGGGCGACTCCAAAAAAGTGGGGGAGGTTCGTTCTTTTCTTGGATTAGTGAACTACTATCATAGGTTCATTGAGGGTTATTCAGCGATAGCCGCACCCCTAACGGACACCTTAAAGAAAGGGCGTCCCTGGGAATGGATCGAGAAGTGTGAGGGTGCTTTCCAAGGGTTAAAAGACGCCATTTGTCGAGAACCAGTGCTAGTTTTGCCCAACTTTGCCGAGCCATTCGAAGTACAAACAGATGCTTCAGACTTTGCCATTGGTGGGGTGCTGATGCAGGGGCGTCACCCCGTGGCATTCGAATCAAGGAAGTTGAATGACGCCGAACGACGATACACTGTCCAGGAGAAAGAGATGACAACAGTGATTCATTGTCTCCGTACTTGGAGACACTACTTATTAGGTTCTCACTTCGTGATCAAGACGGCAATATAGCAACAACCTACCTCCAAACTCAACCAAAGTTATCAGCGAAACAAGCAAGATGGCAGGATTTTCTAGCAGAGTTCAACTACGATTTGGAGTACAAACCGGGCAAAGTTAACGTGGTCGCTGATGCATTAAGTCGTCAAAGTGAGTTGGCAGCAATCACTGAGGCCCAAGGGGCTCTTATGGGTCGTGTTCGCAATGGTTTAGCATCTGATCCCCTAGCCGTGACTATGATGGACTTGGTGAACCAGGGGAAAACCAGACGCTTCTGGATGGAAGACGGCCTGCTGTATATGAAGGGAAGACGAGTATACGTGCCAAAGATAGTTGACCTTAGGCGCGATTTTGTCAAAGAATGTCATGACACGGTATGGGCAGGACACCCGGGTTAGCGTCGTACTTTGGCCCTTCTTGAACGCTCATGCTTTTGGCCAGGGATGCGCGACGAGGTTGAGGCGTACGTAAGAACTTGCCTAGTGTGTCAGCAGGACAAACACTCAAATCAGCTTCCGGCCGGACTATTGGAACCCTTACCAGTTCCCTCAAAGCCGTGGGAGTCAGTTTCTTTAGATTTCATCAGCGCGCTCCCTAAGTCAAATGGATTCGGCTCGATCTTGGTGGTTGTGGATCGATTCTCGAAGTATGGAACGTTCATACCTTGTTCAAAGGATTGTACGGCAGAAGAGACGGCGCGAGCCTTTTTCAAGGGCGTGGTCAAATATTGGGGCTTACCGCGGAGTATAATTAGTGACCGAGATCCTCGATTCACAGGTAAGCTATGGACTGGGTTATTTAAGTTGTTAGGAACCCAACTTAACTTTTCTACTAGTTTCCATCCGCAAACTGATGGGCAGACGGAGCGCTTTAACGCATTGGTCGAATGCTATTTACGACACTTCGTAAGTGCTAACCAGAGAGATTGGGAAAAATTGTTAGATGGGGCACAATTTTCGTACAATCTCCAACGCAACGAGTCTACAGGCAAGAGTGCCTTCGAATTAGCTACTGGGCAGCAACCTGAAACACCCATTGCGGCCTCAATACCGATGGAGAAGAGCCCTGGTGCGGTCAACATGGTCAAAGCACTTCGAGAAGGGGCTGATGTTGCTAAGGCATGTTTAGCAAAGGCACAATCCAAGATGCGGAAGTGGGCCGATACGAAGAGACGTGAGTTAGAGTTCGCTGTTGGGGACCAAGTACTTGTAAAGTTGTTGCCACAACAATGCAAGGCTTTTCGGTAGCTACACAAAGGCTTGATACGGAGATACGAAGGACCCTTTTCCATCGAGGCGAAGGTTGGTAAGGTTTCCTATCGTGTTACTCTGCCCCCAACTATGAAGATTCACCCAGTATTCCACATAAGTATGCTTAAACCATACCACGGAGATTCGGAATACTTAGAGCGTGGAGAATCTAGTAGAGCACCCCCTATGGCGGTTGCATCTTTTGAGAAGGAGATAGAGGAGGTGCTCGATACGAAAATCGAAAAGCGTCGCGGTGTCCCCAGACGAACGATGTTCCTGGTACGATGGAAAGGACTCCCCACTTCAGAATCGTCATGGGAATATGAAGATGATTTATGGCAATTCCATGACACACTTCAAGAGTTCACGGCGACGAGGGCGTCTCCGATTCAAGTGGGGGAGAATGTAACGCCCTGCCCGAAAGGCTGCGTTACTAGTGGAGGTTCCCCAGAGAATCTAGTAAATGAAGTTACTGGGCCGCCTCACAACAATGCTGGAGAAACCCGTAGCGAGCCCGTAGCGTCTCGCAGCGATGCTGGAGAAACCCGTAGCGAGCTCGTAGCAGCTCGTAGCAAGTAGTTGGGCCGCGAAGCCCGCGAGCCCGCGAACAGGCCCGAGCGCGTACAAGATTTGGGCAGCGGATTTTGTTTCCTTTTTGGAGTAGGATCCTTCTAGAATCCTTCTCCTATTTTGTTTCCTATTTTTATTAGGGTTTTCCTTTTCCTTTTTCGAGTAGGACTAGTATTGGGATACTATATAAAGGGCTTCACCCTTATAGCTTTGTATTCAGCTTTTCTTTGAGAATTTTCGTGAGTAATAAAAGTTCTCCCACAAAAATACTTTTCCTTTATTTTTCTTATAATTCTCAACTCTTTTTCTTCCCAAAAATTCGAGTTGTTCTTGGGCACGATTTAGTGGTTTAGGCTGAAGACACTCGCCATATACTAGGGTATTTCGAGTGTTTGCCGCGCGTTCAAGGTTCCTCGAGACCCGAGGAAAGTAGGGCGTGACACTGCGCATCTTCGAATTCGATCTGATGGACCAAAGCGCGTCTCCACCGCTCGCAAAAATTGAGCCCAATTGCCGATTTGTCGATTATGTGAAAGCCATTGAAACCACTGCAAAGCTCGACCCTCCATGTGAAATGAACTAATTAAAATTTTTTGCTCGTCGGGGATTTGATAATAAGAAAAATAGCGTTCCGCTTTGAAAATCCAACCTACAGGGTCCTCTCCGTTAAAATGGGAAAAATCAAGCTTCATCGGACGGTGAATCGTCGATGAACTCGATGGTGATATTGGGGCCAACGGAGGACCGAATTCATACGGATTGGTGGGGCTCATATGCATAGATGGAAAATAAGGTCCGTGCAACGAAAATCCTTAAGGTGAGGGTAAAGAAGTGCAGGGCCGGCCCTGAGCATAGGTCCAGGGTGCAACCGCCTAGGGCCCCATTTTTTAGGGGCCCATTCTTAAAAAAAATTATATATATATATATATTTAAAAAATCATACTTCTATATATAATTAAAAATACTTATCTTAATTATTTTACCATTTTAATAACAAAAATATTAAATTTTTTCAACTTAATTTATTTATTTTCAAACAAAAATCTTTTAACAAATCTCAAATTTTATTAAGTAACAAAAAAAATCATTTATTTTAATTATTTTTTCTTCTATTATACGTAGTAATTTAAAAAAAAACACACAATTGAATAAAACTTGAGAATTGATTATTTTATTAAGTAAAAAAATTCTCATTTTAAAAAAAATAATAAAACAAATTATTGAACAAAAATTAAAAATTAATTATTTTATTAAGTAACAAAAAATATCTCATTTATTTTAATTATTTTTGTTTTCTATTAAAAAACACATTATTCAACAAAAATTGAGAATAAATTATTTTATTAAGTAACAAAAAAAAATCTCATTTATTTTTCGTTCTATTATAGTAATTTAAAAATAAAAAATAAAGCACATTACTGAACAAAAATTGAAAATAAATTATAGAATTTTTGATTTTTTTTTTAATTTTTTTCTACCGTTTTAAATTTTTGATAACATTTTTTAATATAAAAGAAAAAAAAATTAAAATTTTGTGATTTTTTTAAAGATTTATGTATTACAACAATAATTTTAATATATTTTTTCACATGCTAGTAAAATGACATCATGTTCTGATAATGTTTTTAAAAAATATAAAAATTTATATAAATATATTTTTTTAATAATTTAATGTGGCCATTTAGGATATTTTGTCCCTTAAACTCAAAACTCAAAAAGGGGCCTGAGGAAGTGACCAATGGAGGCATAGGTGGTAGTGACGAAGTGTGGGAGACGATCGTCGGACCGGGCGGCAGAACACAGTACGCCGGAAAGGGCATCGTTTGCAGCGAACCTCCGTAACCCGATGCTCTGAAGTTTGGCGAAGATACTGACTCAGAACGTGATGGCAACTGAAGAGTGCGTTCCAATTTTCCATCTAGAGCCGACAGTAAGGCCAAGATATCTGTGAGAGATTTTTGCTGATCGGCGATTTGTTGTGAATGGTTGGTTGCAGTATCTTGAATTTTTTTTACTGTTTCATCTAATGTTTTGAGTCGAGTTCCATCAGCCATAGATGCCGACGAGCTCAATGAGAGCACCAATTGTTATAACTAGGAGCAAACAGACAGATGACAAAATTAAAAATAGCAAAAGGGAATAGTACTTTTCTGATAATTCTCACGATACAGTACACCAATATATAAAGAGAGTGGAGTAGTGCTAAAGTAATTCACTCTCCATAAAAAAAAGATGCTCAACAATGATATAATTAATTGATATAGTCCTTGAGGTGTTTGGGCCGAACCCGTTCACGATTCCCTCGACGTGGACTCGACTGTCTATATTGGGCCTCCTTGTCAAGCTCCTTAGTATCAGGCCCTATAACTGTAACAGATCAATGAAGAATACTTAATAGTTGCAACTTGCAATTGTAGATGCACCGTTTTAAATGACCAATGCAGGAATTGAAATTAGTGGATCAGCCTCATTTTGACAAATTTTCTAAGCGATACTAATAATTCTATCTGTTGTAAAACGACGATGTATAGTACGAACAATATGCGGAACCCCGAATATAACTCAACAATAAATAAAGAAGGAGACAAGAAAAGAAGACAAGGAATTTACGTGGAAACCCAAATCGGGAAAAACCACGGGAGGAACGACGAGAACTTTTACTATAATATTGTCGATTATTACAAGGATTGATATACACTCTAAAACCCTCTAATCTCACACAATATTATCTCTCTCTATGATGGTATTAACTTGTGTTAACTCGTGTTCTACACAAATAATTATGTCTATGGAGATCCCTATTTATAGGTGTAGAAAACCCATAAATTAGGTAACCAATAGAAATAGGAATAAACCCTTTTTCCTAATATATGACTCCTAAATCCATAAGGAATAGAATTATATTATATTAAATATAATTCTAATTTTCCTAAATAAGGAAACAAAAATTCCTACGGATTCGAGTCATATTTTAACAATCTCCACCTTGACGAGAAACCGCGAAATCCCATCGCACATGTGAAATCACATCACATATAACACCAAGCCGCGAAATCCCATCGCGCATGCGAAATCACATCGCACTACCACCAAGCCTCGTCCATCGTCTTCCTCCAAACGCCCCAACGGGCCTAGTTCCTAGAAGATTGGACCTTCAAAGGTCCCCGTGAATCGGAACATACATACCCGAGTGTCTTCTTCGAATTGTGAGCCCAATTCGAGATATACCCTCTCGACCGCTTTCCAAGCGCACATGGCTCACCAGGTTTAGAAACACTCCATAGATCGAGAAACACTCGATCCTTCTTGTCGACTTTCCTCACATGCCCAAGCCGCACATGGTCTAGTCGTGTAGACTCTTCACCCGAGAGCCTAGTTTTTCCCACGGTTACTTCGTTCACCGCTTCATCTTTAATCAGCTTGGTCACTCCGGCCTTACTTGGTTGCGCGCCTCTAAGCCGGATAGACTCTTCTACCAAGAGTCGGGTTTCGGCCCCGGTTACTTCCTTCACCGCGCCTTCTTGGAGGACATAAGGTCGTCTCGCCTTTTCGTCTCCTCCCAACACTACCAAAGCCTCTTCGGTAGCCTCATAAACTCCACCTTCTCCGGTGTAGCTTTTATCAACCTCGGTTACTTCCTTCGCCGAGCTTCCATCGAGGACATAAAGGCGACTCGCCTTTCTCTTTCCCCGCAATATTACCAAACCACCTTTGGTAACCCTTAAAACTCCACCTTTACAAGTGAGTTTATAGCCCTTCATATCAAGGGTACTCATGGAAATCAAATTCCTCTTCAAGTCAGGGACATGTCTTACCTCGCCTAGCGTGCGCACCGTGCCATCGAACATCTTCAAGCGGATATTTCCAATCCCTTCGACCTTGCACGAGGTGTCATTAGCCATGAACACCTCACCATGCTCCAAAGATTCATAAGTCTCGAACAACGACCGGTCCGGACACATATGAAACGAGCAACCCGAGTCTAAGATCCAATCACCACAAAAGTTGGAGTTCTCGCCTAGAGCCATTAGTAGTTCTCCATAGAAATTCCCATCTACTAATCCAACGTCACCGGAATTCCGATTACCGGAATTATTGTTGTTGCTCTCCCTATTCTTCAACGCGTAGCACTCTGACTTTATGTGTCCCTTCTTCTTGCAATAGAAACACTCCTTATTCCCGTGTCGCGACTTCGAATTCCCCGAGTCGCTCCCTTTATCACGGTACTTCTTTTGGACGCTAAGTCCTTCACCCACATCGGGCATACCATCCTTGTTGGACTCCATCCTTTGTACGTTTTCCCTTGACGAGAGAGCCGAAGTTACGTCTTTAAACGTGAGACTATCTCGTCCATAGAGAAGCGTGTCCCGAAAAGCCGCCATGGAGGGGGGTAGCGAGCATAACATCCAAAACGCAAGATCATCATCTTCGATCTTCACGCCAATTTTCCCAAGGTCAGCTACACGCTCCTTGAATCTCGCTACATGGTCTTGAATCGACGACCCCTCCGCCATCTTGAGGAAGTAGAGACTTCTCTTCAAGTGATGCTTGCTGGACACCGTTTTCTCAACGCACATCGATTCCAACAACTCCCATAATTCCTTTGCAGTCTTCGCCTCCGTCGTTTCCTCAGTCAACGAATCCGAAACATGAAGCCCTATGGTCGCCATAGCCATCTGATCGAGCTCCACCCACTCGTCATGCTTCATGTCTTTCGGCTTGTTGTCAATACCAAGTAGAACAATCTCTTGCTTAAGAGATCTGAGGACTAACCTCATCTTGTATTTCCAAATAGGAAACCTCGTGTTGAGACTTAAATTCGGTAGATCGTACCTCACGCTCGCCATCGAAACCAAAGCTCTGATACCACTTGTTGTAAAACGACGATGTATAGTACGAACAATATGCGGAACCCCGAATATAACTCAACAATAAATAAAGAAGGAGACAAGAAAAGAAGACAAGGAATTTACGTGGAAACCCAAATCGGGAAAAACCACGGGAGGAACGACGAGAACTTTTACTATAATATTGTCGATTATTACAAGGATTGATATACACTCTAAAACCCTCTAATCTCACACAATATTATCTCTCTCTATGATGGTATTAACTTGTGTTAACTCGTGTTCTACACAAATAATTATGTCTATGGAGATCCCTATTTATAGGTGTAGAAAACCCATAAATTAGGTAACCAATAGGAATAGGAATAAACCCTTTTTCCTAATATATGACTCCTAAATCCATAATGAATAGAATTATATTATATTAAATATAATTCTAATTTTCCTAAATAAGAAAACAAAAATTCCTACGGATTCGAGTCATATTTTAACACTATCTCTCTTGCTTGCTGCATAACACTCCTCAAAACATCGAGAATGTAACCAAATTATTATGATCATCATCATTCAACCATTAAGCAACAAAAACAAAAACAAACATCGATCGACCGATCATCCATTCACATTCTTGGATATATTAATATATATACTCTCATCTACCTTTCACTCTACCTTTTTTATTCTTAGACTTCCCCTTTGAACAGGGAGTAGGACTTCTTTGGGATTCTTCAGAGACATAACGATAACTCCGTACGACTTTGTGTTCTGGTTCAGGAGAAGTATGTTGGGCGTGAAGTAGAATTCACGCGTAGAGGAAGAAGAAGAAGACGATCGGATTCGGTGACGTTGGAGAAGACGATCGGAGTCGGTGACGATCGCCGGAGACGATCGAAGAAGACGAGCGGGAGTCGGGCCGAAGTTCTGGCCTGGTGTCGGCCGACACTAGGCCCTGTCGGCCGACAAGAACTGCTCGAGAGCTTCTGTGGAACGCGAGGTGAAGCACGCGTTTGAACCCGCAATGAGAAGTGGGTGTCGGCCGACACCGGGTAATGTCGGCCGACAGCTTGGAAACAGCAGCGTGAATTGATATTGTTGGTCAACCAATTGTTTGGGTCAACAAAGGCGTCTTTGGGAATTGGCGTTGAAGCTTTGAAGGGATATGTGGGCCCAAGCCCAATATGCTTTGACGGGAATTAATTTGAAGAGCAAGTACTGAAGTCGGTTTGTGCGTGATTTTGGTTTCTTCCGCTGCTGGAAGGTAATTAATTCGTACGAATTAATTAAACGTGGAAACTCTTTCTTCTCCTCCAAGATTCATCCTCTATTTAAAGACCTTACTCGTGTAAGTTAGGGTTATCTCTTGTTAGCACACCGAAAGTCTAGAATAGATAGAATAATTGAGAGCGTGAGTATACGGAGATACGTGTCGTATTTGTAAACTCCCCGGAGTCAATTATTAAGTATTCTAGTGAAGAGATCTGCAGCGGCGAGAGTGGACGTAGCCCTCGTTAACGGGTGAACCACTATAATTCTTGTGTCTTTATTTTCTCGTACTATTTTTCGTGTTTGTTTATCGTTTCTTGTAGAGACGGAATTGGGCGCAAATCCCAACAACTGGTATCAGAGCTTTGGTTGGAAAAGCTGGGCAATCGAAGAAACGATGGGAGACATCACGACCTTTGGAGTTACGAGATTTGATGGCTTGGGTTTCGCATCTTGGAGGATGGAAATCGTGAACTATTTGGAAGAGAACAATATTCATCACTCGTTGGAAGGCGCGAAGCCGGAGGAGACGAGCGAGGCGGGTTGGGCTATCCTTGATCGACAAGTACTCGGAATTATTCGTTTGACGTTGTCGGAAAACATCGCGAAGAAGGTGATGAAGGAGAAGACAACCGCGGGGATGATGAAGATGTTGTTTGAGCTGTATGAGAAGCCATCGGTGACGAATAAAGTGGCGTTGTTGCAGAGGTTGTTCCACTTGAAGATGGAAGACGTTGGTCTGGTTGCGACTCATGTGAACGAGTTCAACTCGATTGTCAAAGAAGTGGCTTCGTTTGAGATCGAGGTTGATGATGAAGTTCTAGCCCTAACCTTATTGGCATCGCTACCGATTAGCTGGGAACCAATAAGAAAGGCGTTGGGTGATTCCATGGGAGGTGGGAAGTTGAAGCTTGAAGAT
Source organism: Euphrasia confusa (assembly GCA_954870475.1). NCBI lineage: Eukaryota > Viridiplantae > Streptophyta > Magnoliopsida > Lamiales > Orobanchaceae > Euphrasia > Euphrasia confusa. The sequence continues at coordinate 11,529,982 of OX940968.1, read as the reverse complement.
GTGAGGGACCGCGTCCTTGCCGAGGAAGTTCGGAGAAGGGATTTCGGGGAAGCATATACTTCGACTACGTCGGCCATGTCTATGAGCCGAGGTGAGCATCGCTATGGAGATTTCAAACGCAGTGGAAGGGTGAGTTTGAGCAACCGAAAAAGGAAGCAATTCAAGTGCTGGAATTGCAGAAAAGTCGGTCACTTAAAGAGGCATTGTGGAGAGCTTTCGGGGATCGGAGGCGGGACAAATGCGGTGACGGAAGAAGACGAGAGTGGAGATGTCTTGCTAACATCTTCTGAGCCTCTCGGAAACTCTTGGGTGCTTGACTCAGGAGCATCGTTTCACACAACGACGAGACGTGAAGGCATGGAGGATTTTGTTGCCGGGGATCACGGTAAGGTTCATCTCGGGGATGGAAAGACCTTGGGCGTCGTGGGTGTTGGTAACGTGAGATTGAAGACATCGTTTGGGCAGACGTTGAAGCTGTCGAATGTGAGGTGTGTGCCGAAGCTGTGGGGGAATTTGATCTCGGTTAGCCAGCTTGAGAGGGGCGGACACAAAGTTACGTTCGAGAATGGGTCTTGGAAGGTGTCAAAGGGTGCGATGATTATTGCTCGTGGTCGAAGGACGGGTACCCTTTACACTACGACTTGTGGTCGTGATATTGGTGTGGCCGACGACACCAATGAGCCTGGGCATTGTGGGCTGGGTCATATGAGCGAAAGAAGGTTGCAACCAAAAGTGAGTTCGGAGGAACCTCATATGGATCGGAGTCCGTGTCTCGAGAAGCAGAGAAGAGTACGATTCTCAGTAGCCGAGAGAGAATCGGAAGATGGAGAGCTGAGATATGATTTGGGAGATGTTCCGGTAGATGTGGCCCATGTAGACCAACCGGAGAAGGTCTCGATGTTCAATCATATGCTTTCAAAGCGAGACGACGTAGCAATGTTGGCTGAAAATGCGAGCAATAGGACAATGAAAAACGAGATGAGCTCGTTATTGTCAAGGTGTGACTCGTTGGTAAGAGACGAGGTAATGCATTCGGGTAAGTCTTCTTGTGACTCTGCTGAAGAAAGACTTATGAAAAATTCGAATAGCATTGTTGAGGAGTCCGACATTTCCCATGCGGTGGGAGTTGTTAGACGATTTGGATGCAGCTCTGGAGATCGTTTTGGAGAGAGTCCGGTGATGAGGATTCTGGAAACGAAGAGGAGTATGCAAGGGAATCGTGAAGCTAACGGTGAGAATGTCGGTGGTTCTCGAAAAGGGTCGTCGGGGATAGACGACGGGCATGCGAATGCTGACGTTGTCCATACAGTGGGAATTAGCCGGTTCACAAGCAATTCGGGGAAGCGACGTTTGGGAGCTTTGAGAAGCTTGGTTTCAATGTTGCGGTTTCGGAGGTCCGAAAGGGAGTTGCGAGGTGATGAGAAGGTTAACGGGGATGGCAATGTGATGAAGGCCTGGAAGAACCTGAGAAGTCGCGATGCGTCGAAATTGGTGGATACTTCGACTGGGCGATGTTGGTGAAAACCGGGGATGCCGCTGCAGTGGGAGGTGATCGATGATCGGGATTCGCCTCTGAGTGAAAGGAGAAGATAGGGGTCGTGAATTATCTTCAAGTGGGAGATTGTTGGGCGTGAAGTAGAATTCACGCGTAGAGGAAGAAGAAGAAGACGATCGGATTCGGTGACGTTGGAGAAGACGATCGGAGTCGGTGACGATCGCCGGAGACGATCGAAGAAGACGAGCGGGAGTCGGGCCGAAGTTCTGGCCTGGTGTCGGCCGACACTAGGCCCTGTCGGCCGACAAGAACTGCTCGAGAGCTTCTGTGGAACGCGAGGTGAAGCACGCGTTTGAACCCGCAATGAGAAGTGGGTGTCGGCCGACACCGGGTAATGTCGGCCGACAGCTTGGAAACAGCAGCGTGAATTGATATTGTTGGTCAACCAATTGTTTGGGTCAACAAAGGCGTCTTTGGGAATTGGCGTTGAAGCTTTGAAGGGATATGTGGGCCCAAGCCCAATATGCTTTGACGGGAATTAATTTGAAGAGCAAGTACTGAAGTCGGTTTGTGCGTGATTTTGGTTTCTTCCGCTGCTGGAAGGTAATTAATTCGTACGAATTAATTAAACGTGGAAACTCTTTCTTCTCCTCCAAGATTCATCCTCTATTTAAAGACCCTACTCGTGTAAGTTAGGGTTATCTCTTGTTAGCACACCAAAAGTCTAGAATAGATAGAATAATTGAGAGCGTGAGTATACGGAGATACGTGTCGTATTTGTAAACTCCCCGGAGTCAATTATTGAGTATTCTAGTGAAGAGATCTGCAGCGGCGAGAGTGGACGTAGCCCTCGTTAACGGGTGAACCACTATAATTCTTGTGTCTTTATTTTCTCGTACTATTTTTCGTGTTTGTTTATCGTTTCTTGTAGAGACGGAATTGAGCGCAAATCCCAACAAAGTAGTTGGTCCGGGAGGATCTTTTCGTGAATCAGAGTCGTCATTATAACTATATTCATTCGAGAGGCATACTTGTTCTTCAGAATAAATCGAGGAAGAAGACCGGAGAGCCGGCACCTTGAAGGTTCACATAATTATTCACCTCGACCACAAAATTGTTGTTTCCGGCCGCAATCTCGAACCAACTGGTTGTCTTTCCGGACACCTTAATTTTTTCAACAAAATTAATACCAATACAATATTTCTATTATATTTAGTATTATTATATAGTAATTAATATATTTGTTTTCATACCATATGATCATCTGCATCCTTTTTGTTTTCAGAACTCTCAGCTGGCACTGCTGAACTCCCTAAATCTGCCTCACAAATTAACATCACAAGATGACTTAGATAGAATAATCGATATGCTAACTCGATCAAATCATCAGATCGTGATTACGTACCATTTAGAAAGACAGTCGTAAGAACATTCTTGGTCTCCATAGAAGCCTTCACCAGCTTCACGGCCTACGTTTATTTAAATTAAAACCAATCGACATGCGTATATATATAATATAAAAGTATGTTCTAGACAAAATGAGACGTACTTCAAACATTCCCATGCTGACTAACTTCTCTTCCAACATCCCGACATCCTTAACGTCATATTTATTCAGTATAGCAATGCTCGACACAGCAGGCATAGGCAACACGGTTAAATCATCCATGACCATGTAAGAAACCTCACCTCCTTTTACAAACCCACCTTCGTCTTTGACCGCAGATGTGTTTGTGTCCTCCTCGTCGACAGTCAACAGAGGAACCAAAAAACCGTTGACCGGAGAAACAGGTTTGAGAAGGGTGTCTTTAGTCTGGTTTGGTTGTATGTAGCCTATGTTTAGGTTTTGAAGGCTTTCGTACAAATTCTGCAATGAGCCCGCCATGTCATCGCCTTGTTTTCCGATCAGTGTGATGAGCGTGGCCACCGGCAAAGAGAGTATGTAGAATAGGAAATCGACGCAGTCTTTGCCGGCCTCGGCGAGGAGGACCCGCTTCGATTGAGCATCAATCAGTAGCTTCATGCTTATTGAGTGTTCACTCATTCTTTAACTATAATACAGTACTAGTTTTGATTTCATTTATATATATATGTATATATATACTAATTAGTATCTACCTTTTGATCTTCCCAATTAGTTTTACATGCATGCACCAATTAGTTTCTTATATATTATAAATGATTAATCGGTCAAATGGTTGTGTAGAAATCAATTCAATTTTCAATTTTATTTTTTCGATAATTATGTTTGTCGCTTGGTAGTTGGGTTCTCATTCAAAAATGACAAATTATCAAGTTGGAACTGGATCTACGTGGATCCGGTAAATTTTGTGAATGTATAGTACATAGTGTATATTAAGGAGCCAGCTTTTGCAACGAGACTAGATCTCAAATTTATACTTCATTGTATTTTAAGAGAAAAGTCGAATAATTGATAAATTTAGGTTAAAAAAATGTTGAAAAAGTAATGACATTTGGCTCGGTTCGTAAAAATTTCTTGGTCTTTGTTTCGATAAATTTATTCGAAAATCTTTTTTTTTTCATTTTAATTTTTTTTTATAAAAGTGGTATAGTAACTAAAATAGTCTAGTTAATACTCATTCAACTCGATTAAATTTATTTCAAAATAAATTAAAATAAATAAATAAAATCAATTTAGTTCATTAGATTGATATAATTCACTTTATATTCATTAAATTCAATTAAGTTATTTTAAGTTCAAAACAATAAGCTATCTCATAAAAATATACTCTCTTCAGTCTTTAAAATTTTACATATTTTTATTTTTATAGTCTTTTAAAAGAATATTTTACACCTACAAATAAATATTTAAAAGAAAATATTCAATGAATAAAACAAAAAAAAAAATAGAGACATTAAATATAACATGTATCTCCAACTTCTTTTATTTTTTCTTTATATGACATTGACCGTTAACAAAAAAAATACATTCAACCAAACACATCACCTCATTATTTAAATGTTTAACTCAATTTTAGGCTATAAATTAAAATGATTAATCTAATAGTTGATATTAAAGAAATATTTTTTTCTCAAAGTGGGCCCAAGACCCACCCTCGTCTAGTCATGATTCCGCAACTGTAACTAAGCACATTGGTCAATTGTAAATATTAAATACTTAAACACACATGTCTCGATTTGAAACGTTTGTTCTCAAATAAAGTGCTCATTAAAAATAAAATATATTCCTCCGTGTTTTAGCAATAGTCACACCTATTACTATACTTAGTACGACCTAATATTTTTCCATAGTATAAACGCTAAATGCATGAAATTTCATTAGAACCTCGACCTACTGAATAAAATGTAAAAAATTTAATAATAATAATATAATAATGATACTAAAATATTCTAATTTGTCTGAATAAAGTATAACATTGTGAAAAATGCAGTATCAAATCATGAAAATGCATAGAATATTGTGTAAAGAAATTGTACGGAGTTGGACAAATTAAATTAAGATGTACTACTCCTTTCGTTTAACACAAAATTCACGCTTTTTGAAGCAAGAAAGATAAAATTTAGGTCTAATAAAAACGTAAATGTTATGTTATCCCATAAATTAGTCTCGCGTAAATTAAAAATACTTTTGTCTCGCGTAAATGCTTTCAAGAAAAGAAAACGAATCTTGTTTGTAATTAAACAAACAATATTAAACAAAACATTATTTGATTAGAAGGAATTGATGATCACCACAAACTCAAAAACAGTCCAACCACAACGATTAAAATAAACAATAATAAAACATAGTACTTCACTAGCTAGCTAGTTAATTCCCACATGAAGTAAACCTCACAAAACAAGAACATCGATCACTTCAAGAACACACTGGTAAGAACATTCTCGGTCTCCATAGCTGCCCTCATCAACTTCACAGCCTGCAATGAATGAATTAATTAATTATAATTAAACAACAATATATTTATATGTAAGTAAACCTAACCTCATTCATTCCCACAGTAACCACCCTTTCCTCCCGCGCGGCCACATCCAACGCTTTCCTCGTAGTAACAAACGACGAAGAAGTGGCGCACATGAATTGATGATGAACATATATACGCTTCACATCCAAATCATCCATCACCATATAATCATACTTCTCATCAGCCGACCCACAACTTTCGGTTCGCGACATTAGAAGAATTAATACGCGGTGCCACGTGGAAATCGCTAATTAGTTTCACCGATCGTCTGCATCTCGGACAAGCAGACATGGGGCCCCCGCGGACAATATTAAAAACATCACCACATGATCTGCACAAGTAACTCTGAGGGCCGGTTGGAATATGATGAATATCCTTGATGCCTAAAAGAGGATCCATAGACGCATGGACATTGGTCTTGAACGGCACCCCAAGAGTTCGAAGGCTTCCGTACACGTTGGAAAACGAGCCCACCGTGGCTTGTGGTCCCACCAAGCTAATCAGCTTAGCCACCGGCATAGAGAGTACGCGAGACAGGAAATCCACAAAGTCTTTGCTTGCCTCTGCAAAAAGAACTCTTTTCTTTGAGATCAATCACCAGCTTCAACCTAATTGCTGATTTATTAGATTCAGCCATTATATCGATCGAGAGAGATACTGTGTTTTTAATTTTAATAACTTAGGTAGGATTTTATATATATAGACTGACACAGTCACACACACACGCACGCAGAGCGGTTGTTGAGATTCCTACATTATAAACCAATGAATTCTCTTTAATATTATTATATTAATAAGTGTCGAATGAACAATCAAATTAATTATTATGATCTTTCAAATCCATGTACATTAGAAATGCACTATGGGATATATAACGATAATCATCAAATTATTTATTTAATTTAGACCTAGCTAGTTATGATTTTATTTTCAAAAGAATTAATTAAATTTGAATTTTCAAATGATTTTCATGCTCTATTTGTACAATTAATGTATTGTAGTACTAAGTGCTTGTATCATGTAATTAACTTTTGTAGTATCGGACTCAAAACTTGACTTAGTTGAACGTGACTCAAATTTGTCTCAAACTAATCTCTACTCAAACATTATTTATGCATTATTTGTTTATTTTAAATTTATAACTTATTAAAATTTAATTAAAGTAACAATTAATTATGGTTAAATTGAATAAACTAGTACCGCTGCCCGTGCGATGCACGTGATTTATTTGTTTGAAATAATCTAAAATTTTATTTAATCTCCAACGTATTTCGACCAAAAATTTATTAATGGACTAACAAATTATTTTATTTAATAATCGAACTCTCACTTAAATTTGTAAATTCGTGTTAATCTCATTATTAACCGTTACATGTCAATTATGAAAATTTTATTATTTTCAAAGATTGCGTATGTTTGATATAATTTATAGTATGTAAGCAAGCTTCTTGGACATAGCCGAGTGATAAGGTCTGTGGTGATGTTGGTGTAATTTCCCGACGACGCAGAGTTCAAATCTCGGATATGAAAAAATTTCATTGAAATATTATGATATTAGTCATTGGATGAGACTTATTGGCTCTCTCCCACATGTGTCTGTTACTCGGGCACATCCTACCCGATCGAGGAGTGATCTGGTGGGAGATGAGAAGTTTCTCGTCTGTGCATTTATCGAGTGTCAAACTTATCAAACAAATACCTAAAGTTTCTCGTCTGTGCATTTCTCGAGTGTCAAACTTATCAAACAAATACCTAAAACCGCTTGGGAAATATCAAAATAAATGGAAAATAAAAATTATAAATCTGAAAATAAATAAAAATATAAAAAAGTTGAATTTACTTGGTGAACATGAAGGAGATGAGATGGCTAACATGAAGGAGATGAGATGGCTAACGTATGTTAACCTGCAAAACAAATTTAACATGTCGAATTAAGGATAAACTAAAAATTAAAAAAAAAATCTAGTCGAACATAATTAATATCTCGACAATTTGATTCTGGAATTTGCGAAAAAATCATAATTAATAAATAAAATTAAAAAAATCGAGGGAAAAAAAATGAATGAATAGAAGAACGTATACATGTAAATCGATTCAATGTTCTAAAAAATAAAAAAGGACATACAAACCAGATTATAGCCAGAGAAAATAATATATCTAAAAAGTTTGATTAGTTTTTTTTAAACTCAAATGGATTAGGGAATAGAAGGAGATGAATTTGAATTTGTATGAGATACGATTAATTGAAATTAAATTAATATTAATGAAATAATTTTTTTTTGAGAAAATAAATAAAAATGTATATATTTAAGAGGGTGATTAATTATTATTACCAAAAATATATAATTTCAAATTATAATTTAAAATTTATATATATAATAATTTAAATATGCTTAATAATATTACTATTTAGAATTTATAATTTTTTATTTATAATTTATAGTGTCAACATTATTATTGTTTTCTTATTCATTCACGTGTTATTAGTAGATCTGAAATTATATATGTATAGATTTTAAATCATGTGCATTTAATTATTGAATAAGTAAATTATTTAGGATATGTGTCCTTTTTAAACCATATATAGATATGTATCCTTTTGTTTTCATAACTCTCATTTTGATCAGATACTGCTGATAAACCTGCATACTTATACGTATTCCAATGCATCGATCACAAACTAAGCAATAAGACTAATTAATTAGAATAGTTGATAACTCGATCAAATCATCTGTAAGACAGCATGCACTCCTTTTTAAAACTGTTAAAAGGAAATAAATATAATCAAATCATATTGATTTGATTTGATTATTAGTATAAGATAAATCTTTTATATTTAGAATTAGTATATTATTTGATTTGCGTCTATTTTTTCGGATTCTATTGTAACTATAAATATGAGTATTATTGTACTCACCAATTATTGGTGATTTCATAATCATTATTTCATGGTATCAGAACACCGGTCCTAATTAGTACTCCCTCCATCCCTTAGTATAGTGCATAGAGAAAATGTCACGTAGTGTTTAATAATATAAAGTAATGGTATAATAGGTACTGATGAGTGATGCAGGCGGAAGCGTAAACAAAGAATTAAGACTCGTTGATTCTATGAATACCCGAGAATTAAAACATCAAGACTTTCGTTGATTCCTAAGAATACCGAAACCTGATAAAAACCTCAACTGAGGAACTTTTTATTTCATATCAAAAACAACTACCCAATAAATAAAGTACCAGACATATAAATAGTACTAAAATTCTAATAAAATAAATAAAATAATAATTAATAACTTGGGCAATAAGAAACAATCTTTGCCTTATTTAAATATATTATCTGCATCATTCTCTCCCTCTAGGAGAAGGTTCGACCGCGAACCTGAAACTTGAGCACGAAGATGCCGGGATCAAACACGAACTGGTGACGACCATTATTATCGACCTTGAACGTAGCAGGAGAAGTGACTATCATCCTATTTGGCTTAAAAATTCTGTGACTCATTGTAGCCCCAAATAGATTCAATTTTGGCCCACGTGCAGCATACCAAATGGATTTAAACAATCCCACTGTGACACCTTTAATCTTCGTAGACACATCGACGGTCACACTTATCAACTTCTCCCAACAGGTTCTTTCGGAAGTGAGGCCACGGTGGAATGCATCAGCCTGAGTACTCTTTGGTGCGAAGCAGGCATAGCACATCTTGAACAGTGGGTTGACGTCTCCGACGACGGGCACCTCAATCGGGTCTGGTTGCGTCTCTTCGTCGAAACGAGGCGGACCAGTATAAAGAGTGGTGTCACAATCTTCCAGGAGGATCGCACGAAGGTGTGCACGGGGACAACCCGCACTACAGTGGATAGATTCCCCACACTTGTAACAGCGCCCAGCCGAGGACGGGGCAAGGGTGGTGACGGACACGGGGAGAGTGGGTAGTAAGTTGGGACACAGGTTCCCAAACTCAACAGGAGGGGCGCGAGACGAGGTCGCGGGGACCATGGGCGTTGAGTCGGCCCATCGCGACGCAAATCTGGGACCATGTCGGGGTGAAGGAGACGATAATTTGTTGGTGATAGCAAGGCGGAGTTCCTCGAGTTCGACGGCAAGGGCTGCGATCTGGCGGCTTAAGGCGGCGACGTCGGCATCACGACGGACTGCGGCCTTAACGGCGGATTCGCGAGCATACTGACGACAAAGAGGCATCGTTCGGCTCTGATACCAACTGACGTAGCGGAAGCTAAAACACGATATTAAATCTCGTTGATTCTGAGAATACCCGAGAATTAATTAAAACATCAAGATTCGTTGATTCTACTGAATACCAAATCTGATAAAAACCTCAACAGAGGAAGACACTTTTTATTTCATTCAAAACAACTAATTAACTTCATGAAAATAGAACATATAAATAGTACTAAAACCCTAATAAAATAAATTAAAATAATAAATAAAATAATACTAATAGCTTGGGCAGAAAGAAACAATCTTTTCCGTATCTGCATCACTCTCCCCCTCTAGGAGAAGGTTCGACCGCGAACCTGAAAATCGAACACGAAGATGCCGGGATCAAACACCAATCGTCGACAACCCTGAGGAAACAACGCAAGGGTAACGACACGTTGACGTGGCGCAGGGACAATAGTCGGAAGAATCGACGCAAGGACAACAACTTGAGGAAGCGACGCAAGGGCAGCGGCAACGACATCAGGATGCAGCGTAAGAACATGATCATGAGGATATGATGCAGGGGCAGTATCATCTCCTTTCAGCGCAAGGGCAAAAACATGTTGATGTGGTGCAGAGTTAATGACATCAGAATTCAGCACAAGTTTCACGGAAATTTCTAAAAATGGCTCTTCATCAAATTTAGGGGGACCATCATACGTGGATGACTCTTTATCCACACATAGCGTCTGAGGGTGAGAGAACGGGCAAGTCTCATAACGGGGGCCGGTCGCGCCACACTCAAAGCAGCATACTACGGTCGAAGCCGATGGCGACTCCACGTTGACGGCGGGGGCTCCAAGAGTCGACGAGGGTATGTGTTGTTGGCGAGTTCGACAATCGCCAAGGGTGCGATCAAGCGTGGGGATCGGTGGAGGTGACGATATCTTGTTGGAAACAGCAAGGCGGAGCTCCTCGAGATCGACGGCAAGGGCTGCGATTTGGCGACTTAAGGCGGCGACGTCGGCGTCGCGACGGGCTGCGGCCTCAACTGCGGATTCGCGAGCAGGCCGGGGACGGGGAGGCATCGTTCGGCTCTGATACCAACTGACGCAGGCTGAAGCAAGAACACACAAATTAAAACTCGTTGATTCCGAAGAATACCGAGATTCAATCAATCAAATTCGTTGATTCATAAGAATACCGAATATTGATAAAGAAGAACGAGAACACTCTATTCTTTTATTTCATATCAAAAACAACTACCCAATAAATAAAGTACCAGACATATAAATAGTACTAAAATTCTAATAAAATAAATAAAATAATAATTAATAACTTGGGCAATAAGAAACAATCTTTGCCTTATTTAAATATATTATCTGCATCAATAAGTAATAAAGTAGTTAGTTGAAAAAGTAGTGGTATAAAGGTACGTAGATTAAGAAAAAATAATTTTTTATGTGTTTAATAATATAAAGTAAAGGTATAATAGATATTGATGAGTAAGTAATAAAGTAGTTAGTGAAAAAGTAGTGGTATAAAGGTAAATAAATGTGTATTGAGATGATAAAATTGTGAAAAGACATTCTATTTATTTTTTTTATTTTTTTTTGATAAGGAGGAGAGACGAGAAACTCCACCCCCACTCGATCGGAGGTCCCTCGATCGAGTAGGATGTAAATCGAGGAATGTGCCCGAGTAGCAGACACCTGTGCGAGAGAGCCAACAGGTCGAACCCCAGGACAAACCTTCATAATATTTCAATGAAAATTTGTCCCACCCGAGATTCGAACCCTGCGTCGCCGGGGAATTACACCCACATCATCACAGGCCTTACCACTCGGCTATGCTCCTGGGGACGACATTCTATTTATTGAATGTGCATTGTGTTAAGGGATGAACCAAAAAAGAAAGTGTGCACTAAAGGATAGAGGGAGTATAAAATAAATCTTTTATATTTAGGATTAGTATATTATTTCCTTAACAAAAACCAACCCTCCTATTCAACTGCAGCACAGGGAATAAGCGCTTGAAGGGATGCAATTGTACCCCTCAAACATTTTTATTAAAAGACTATTACTTTTAAAAGTAATATTCCAAAACTCTATGGTAACCTGCAACTCAAGTAAGAAATAATAATATAGCCTAATTCAAAATCAAGTTTTCAATTTATTTTTTTATTTGATCATACAAATTCGAAGACCAAGAAGTTACATAACCAAAGGACATCGACACATGCAGAGTAATAAAACATTTAATTGATTATATATATATATGATCACTTGTCACTGGTCAGGAAAACACTTGTAAGGACGTTCTTGGTCTTCAAAGAAGCCCTCAACAAGTTGACAGCCTCCTTCATTCCCATATTGACCACTCTTTCCTCCAGCGCAGCCACACTTTTAACATCAAATGTTGTCATCATAGTAAACCAGGACGAGGTGGACATAGGCTTCACTTCCAAATCATCCATCACCATCCGCTGCAGGGATGATGACTGGATTACATGGAGCCACGTAACTACAAGACCGTGTTAATAGTCGGCTGCATCCCCGACATCAGTAATGTAAATACCATAAGGACAGGAGGCTATGCACGAGTAGAATCTCTTAGGAGGTGCTGGAATATTATCCTCGATGCCTAACAGGGGAATAGAAACACCAAGAGTTGGCCAAACAGGGTTCTGGTACGACTGCCTGAGATTTTCTAGGCCTCGGCACAGTTTGGGCAACGAACCGACCATGTCCTCATTGGTTCCCTGCACCAAGCTAATCAGCTTAGCCACCGGCAGAGACATGACATCGAACAGGAAATCAACAAAGTCTTTGCCTGCCTCCGCAAAGACAACTCTATCATCCTTGAGATCAATCACAAGCTTTAGTTTAATTACGGGTGCAGCCATCAGAGATAAAGACTGCAGTAAACATGAACAATGTGGTAGATTTTATATACACACAGCAGGCTGTTGAGCCGATTATTCATTAATTAATTTCTTGTTAAATTTTTCGCCTTTCAAACTTCCCAGAAATTAAGGATTCGAGGCGTCAGAGCTAAAATTTTTAATTAAATTTCAAACTAGTTTAATTAACTCATCTCAAATTATCTATATTTAATTTTCGTTAAAAAGAGTCAATCTTTTTTAAAAAGTACTGTACTGTATTTGGGTTTATGTTTTTTTATTTATATTTTAGGATAATTGTATTTTTATTAATTATGCAATAGAGATTTTTTTTTTATTGTAAATTTTATTTTACATTTTAACTGCATAAACATTTTGTCTATTTTAATCTATTACATATATAAATCCACTAATACCACCAATGAGAAAACTTTATTAATACTATGTTCACACTATAAAATAAAAAATAAAAAATATTTATAAATTTAAATATTGAATAATTTTTTTTTTTGTAATTGTACAAGATTTAATAATTAGTTTATTCATATTTATTTACTTTTAGCAGTAAAAAATTAATAATTACTAATTTTCTACGTTTCTTATTTTCTCTCTAAAATTTTATCACACGAAAATATATTTGTCGTCCTCTTCTTCCCGTGTCACGTTGATCCGAGGAAAAAACCCTATCACACAGAAAGCATACGTGTTTGTCCTCTTTTTCCAGCCCCGCGTTGATCCGAGGACTTTCTTTCACTCTTCCAGTTTCATCCAACGTCCATGAACATCAATCAATTTGTAGTGGATCTGTCATCCAAAAATTCGACATCTGAAATATGTTTGTTTTTCATATGCAGTATAAGTTTTAAGGGCCTTTATATTTTTTTGTTTAACTTCATATTCACATAACAAAATTTGAATAGTATTAATATTATAATAAAACATTAACGATCATGATGCAAACATCGGCTAACGCACAAGAAGAGCATAGATATGCCAAGAAATCCAATCAACAACGTTTCGTCAATACTCCAGGTAACTACTTTACCGGATCCGTTTTTTTTGTTGTTTTTTGTACCTTTTTTCCTGTGATTTTTAATTCGTACGTTTTGTTTTGGATTCGTCATTTGTTCCAGTTCAATTAGTGAATTAATATATGAATTTGGTTAATTTTTTTACTGTGTGTTATTGACTGTGTGTGACTTAGAAGTTGTGTATTTTTAAAAATGTTGATAATTATTTTATATTTTTACATTTCTTGATTCAAACTATATATTCTAACCACTATAAAATTAATATTTATTTTGAAGAAAGATCTCTTTTGTGGAATTTGTTTTACGGGTTGATGTTATATTTTTAGATTAGATATATATTTGTATCATTCTTTGTATACTTCTCTTATTTTGTTTTTGTTTGTTTAGTTTGATATAAGAAAAAAAAATATGTCCAATCATCTTATTTTTTTCTTCATTCAATCGTGTCTATAGTTCTTTTGAACCTTTTTTTTACCTTTTTTCATGGTTTTTTTTACAGGTGGTGGACCATTGGATTCCAGGAGCCGTGTTGTTTGAGATGCTAGAGGAGCTGCGCGGGTTCTACGAACAGGATCTCGATGAGAGAAAGAAGTGGTACACGAGGTATATGAAGATAAACCAGATTTACAATAGCAACTTTGATCTGTACAGACTACAGCGCAGCAGCAGGTGCGAACTGGAAGGATGACTCCCCGTTTTCCAAGCCCCGAGAAACTGCCTATATATAGTGCATTCTCTACTATGATTCCGTGTACATCGATTGACCGATATTTGTTTTGTTAATTTGTTGTTTTTACAGGTCGAATAATAATTTTGATTTTTTGATTTTATTGCTTGGACGTTGTGTCGCTTAATTTATCAAGTTGCCTAATTAATTTTGCATAAAGTTCATCACATCGTCCGGCCCTTTTCCCAGTCCCACGTCACGTAGTGCGCCACCTCAGTAAGGTTTGTATTGTTGTTTTAATACATAGAGTAATCATACCGGAATTATGTTTTTATAATTACACGTGGGCGATGATGTTAATTTTAATGTTGCAGTCTTGCAGCCAACCCTACTCCTCTTCAGCTACTCCTCTAGCTATCCCAAGCTCCAATGTTGTAATTATGGTGATATGGTGTTAATCTTTTATGTTGTAATTACAATTAGAATATTTGATTTTATATTTCTCTTTTTGTTTTATAATTTGCTTTACATACTAAATATTACTTCAAACATGCATAAACTTTCAATTTTAATAAACATTTCATATTTGAGATAACAATTGATAATAAAATTCAATACGAGTTTACAAATTATTTGGGATGAACACTTTGTCTTGGAATTTCGATCCCCTCCTGATCTTATCCCGAAAGTTAGCGAAATGGGACGGAATCAATTTTAAAAATGACAATTCAGTTTTGTCTAGTCCGAATTTATTTTTTTCATAATGGGACGAGATGGGATCGGGACGATCCCGTTCTATCCGTTCCCGTCCCGCAAATTTATTAATATACATATAAATATTATTTTTTCACAAATTATTTTATTTATATTTTGATTATTTTATAACTCGATAATATTTAATTTAATTTTATTGTTAATTTTATAAATTTAATTAAAATTTTGGGAGATCCCGATCCCGTCTCGATCTCAACCCGAATCCAAACGGGATTGAGACATGCCAGACGAACTTTTTAAACGACGATCCCGTCACGAATATAAATTATAAGATGGATGAAGTGATTTCTAACAAAAAAATGTGAATAACAAATTAATTATAAGATCTTATAAGATGAATGAAGTGATTTCTAACAAAAATATGTGTATAACGATAATGTAAATTAATCAAAAATGTTTTTCTGTAACCTCAAATTTAAATCTTATAAGATCTTATAAGATGGAAGGGAGGTAGAAGTGAACCAATGCATATAGCCGACTACAATTTTACACCGATAAAACAAAATACATGGTCAAACGACATTAAGCAAAGAGTACAAAAGAAGTAAATATGATCACTATCACGGCCTAAAAAAAACACTGGTGAGAACATTCTTGTTCTGCATAGCAGCGCCCTCACCAACTTCACAGCCTGCAATTATTAATAAACAGTTATAATCAAACAAAGTAATGAATGAATGAATGAATGTTACTGATCACCTCGTCCATTCCAAGATTGACGACTCTTTCCTCAAGCGCATCGACATTCTTAACATCATGAAACGCTTTCATCATCGCAATACAAGACACGGTGTTGAATGTGGTCATGGGCATCACATCCAAATCGTCCATCACCAAGTACTTCACCATCCCCGTCACGACCCCAACCTCTCGGTTCACGCTATTACTCGGTGCCACGTAATTCAAAACTCGGGTCGATTTATATCGGCAGACTGGACAAACAGCGCTTGGATCATCGCTAAAATTATAAGTAGAACAATAGGTGCTGTTGCACAAGTAGAACTTCTTTTGAGAGGTTGGATCGATATACTTGATGCCTAAAAGGGGAATGGAAACATGGCCAGCGGCAGGTTTCAGAACATCATTCTTGTACATATGACTCTCCCAGGTTTTGAAGGCCTCCGTAGAGATTGGACAACGAACCAACCATGTCTTTTCGTGGTCCTCCGCAAGACTAATCAGCTTAGCCACCGGCATAGTCAGAAGTTGAAACAAGAAATCCACAAAGTCTTTGCCGGCCTCCGCAAAAAGTACACGTTTGTCTTCCGCGTTGTTAGCTTTTAGGATCGTAACCTGGCTCTAATACCACTTGTTACGGGACAAAGCTCTGAACGCCACACGATCAAGACCGGTACCACTAGATACTACTTGTTGCAAATCGACGATGTATAGTACGAATAATAATGTGGAACCCCGAAAATAACTCAACAATAAAAGAGAAGGAGACAAGTAAAGAAGATAAGGAATTACGTGGAAACCCAAATTGGGAAAAAACCACGGGAGGAACGACGAGAACTTTCACTATAATATTGCCGACGATTACAAGGATTGATATCCACTCTAAAACCCTCTAATCTCACACAATATTATCTCTCTCTATGATGGTATTAACTCGTGTTCTACACTCTCTCTCAATTATTGTGTCTATGGAGATCCCTATTTATAGGTGTAGAAAACCCATAAATTAGGTAACAAATAGGAATAGGAAAACCCTTTTCCTAATATATGACTCCTAAATCCATAAGGAATAGAATTATATTATATTCAATATAATTCTAATTTTCCTAAATAAGGAAACAAAATTCCTACGGATTCGAGTCATATTTTAACAATCTCCACCTTGACGAGAAACCGCGAAATCCCATCGCACATGTGAAATCACATCACATACCAAGCCGCGAAATCCCATCGCGCATGCGAAATCATAAAGCGAAATCACATCGCCCATGCGAAATCACATCGCACTCCATAGTCTCGTCCCTCGTCTTCCTCCAAACGCCCCAACGGGCCTAATTCCTAGAAGATTGGACCTTCAAAGGTCCCCATGAATCGGAACGTATATACTCGAGTGTCTTCTTTGAGTTGTGAGCCCAATTCGAGATATACTCTCTCGACCGCTTTCCAAGCGCACAATGCTCACCAGATTTAGAAACACTCCATAGATCGAGAAACACTCGATCCTTCTTATCGACTTTCCTCACATGCCAAAGCCGCACATGGTCTAGTCATGTAGACTCTTCATCCGAGAGCCTAGGTTTTCCCACGGTTACTTCGTTCACCGCTTCATCTCTAATCAACTTGGTCACTCCGGCTTTACTTGGTTGCATGCCTCTAAGCCGGTGAGACTCTTCTAGCAAGAGTCGAGGTTCGGCCCCGGTTACTTCCTTCACCGCGCCTTCATGGAGGACATAAGGTCGCTCTGCCTTTTCGTCTCCTCCCAACACTACCAAAGCCGCTTTGGTAGCCTCAAAAACTCCACCTTCACAGGTGTAGCTAAACATAACTCCGGTTACTTCGTTCACCGAGCTATAGTGACATACCTTATTCCCGTGTCGCGACTTCGAATTCCCCGAGTCGCTCCCTTTATCACGGTACTTCTTTTGGACGTCAAGTCCATCATATGATGCCACATCGGAGACACCAACACCAATTGTCTTCACGTTCTTCCCCGCAAATAGCGCCAATAACACGGCTACATAGGATATTATCTCGAAAAGTTTCCACAACTCTTCAAATAATTTCCACAACTCCTTTGCGGACCTTGTCATCATGGTTTCCTCGGTCATGGAGTTCGATAGATGAATGTCAATATTAATTACCTTCCGATCGAGCTCAATCCTCACGGACTCCTCCATGTCGTGATGGTAAAGAGGAAACCACCCCGTTGAGATCTTACATAGGTAGATCGTACTTCACGCTCGTCATCGAAACCTTGCTCCGGAAGGTAGTAGGATCGTAGTCTTGTTCTGGAAGGTCACAGGATCGTTGTCTGGAAGGTCACGGGATCGTTGCCTGGCTCTGATACCACTTGTTAGCTTTTAGGATCGTAACCTGGCTCTAATACCACTTGTTACGGGACAAAGCTCTGAACGCCACACGATCAAGACCGGTACCACTAGATACTACTTGTTGTAGATCGACGATGTATAGTACGAATAATAATGTGGAACCCCGAAAATAACTCAACAATAAAAGAGAAGGAGACAAGTAAAGAAAATAAGGAATTTACGTGGAAACCCAAATTGGGAAAAAACCAAGGGAGGAACGACGAGAACTTTCACTATAATATTGCCGACGATTACAAAGATTGATATCCACTCTAAAACCCTCTAATCTCACACAATATTATCTCTCTCTATGATGGTATTAACTCGTGTTCTACACTCTCTCTCAATTATTGTGTCTATGGAGATCCCTATTTATAGGTGTAGAAAACCCATAAATTAGGTAACAAATAGGAATAGGAAAACCATTTTCCTAATATATGACTCCTAAATCCATAAGGAATAGAATTATATTATATTCAATATAATTCTAATTTTCCTAAATAAGGAAACAAAATTCCTACGGATTCGAGTCATATTTTAACAATCTCCACCTTGACGAGAAACCGCGAAATCCCATCGCACATGTGAAATCACATCACATACCAAGCCGCGAAATCCCATCGCGCATGCGAAATCATAAAGCGAAATCACATCGCCCATGCGAAATCACATCGCACTCCATAGTCTCGTCCCTCGTCTTCCTCCAAACGCCCCAACGGGCCTAATTCCTAGAAGATTGGACCTTCAAAGGTCCCCATGAATCGGAACGTATATACTCGAGTGTCTTCTTTGAGTTGTGAGCCCAATTCGAGATATACCCTCTCGACCGCTTTCCAAGCGCACATTTGAAGAAGCACTTTTTCTATCTCGAAGGAAAGATAAAGCGTTTTACCTCGCTTCAAAACCGAGGGTTTAGTTGTAGAAGTCGACCACTCGGATTATCAATCCGAGGGAGGGCTAGAAGTGAGAGGTCTCAAAGTCATATTCATTCGCAATTTCAAGTGTTTAAAAGAGTAGTTCGAGTTTGACAAAATGTCCAAAGTAACAAATAGCAACGATTTATCAAGTAGAGAACGATGGAGGTAATGAATGAGCAATGACAACTCGGTGAATGATTTAACACAAGAGTGATTTCCGGAGGTTCTCGTCCCTAGAGTCGAACCTCCAAGTACCTAAGTTCTAGAATCGACTACGGAAGGAAAAACTCCGCACAACGGTGGTTAATCAATTTAATTCCCCAAAGTAGCACTCCAAACGGTAGTGAACACAATGGTTGTCGAATTCCTTTACTTAGCCCTTTTGAACTTAATTATGAAAAATCGAACTATGGGAAGAAGGACTCCGCACAACGGTGGTCGATCTAAAATTTAATCCCCGATCGAGTCTAACTCCGCCCAACGGTGGTTAGATCGATCGTAGCTCGAAATTCACAATTAAACTCAAAGTTTATTCACTCGAGCATTTTATCAAACACCTAGTGTGCACTACATTTTCATCACCTCCTATTGGAAAATTAGCCAAGGAAACTAATGCAAATCATCATGATCATATAAGAAACATACAAAGTACTCATAATCATGATCAAATCCGAGAATTCACAAAGATCCAAGTCAAATTTCCAACAAAAATCAATATTCATAAAAGAGATTTCTACATAACAAAAGGAAAAGTAGAGATTTAGAGATAGCCAAGTTTGAAGAGGAATTCTCGACTCCGTGGTCCTTGATCGAGCTTGAATCCGTGCTTCAATTTGGGGAAGATGAGCTTGATCTCTCAATTTGGTGTTCTTTCTCTCTTTAGAATTTCCAAGTGTGTTTTCGTAGATGCAAAGTTGTGTGGGAAGAGTGTCTTTCCTCTTATTTATAGCTCAAGAGAGAAAAAAAACCGTTTCTCTTCTTTTTCCCACCAAAAATGGACCGGAAATGACCATTTTACCCCTCGGTCAATGCTCTTTAAGCTCGGTCAACGAAAGTCAACGCCCGGTCAACGCCGGTCAACCAATTTCAGTCCGGGTCAACTTCTTCTTTGGCGCATATGAGCCAATCCGCGCTCTTTTCCTTTGATCCGCGCCCTTTGATATGCGCCATTTGATATGCGCGTCTAGTGCGCATATTGCTTGATCCGCGCGTTGGCAATCCGCGCGATCCCCTGCCTCAACTCATTAGCTCCTCTCCTCTTATGCCTATCCGCGCGCCCTAGTGCGCATATCATCGATCCGCACCCCGATCCGCGCGCTTCCCTTTCCTGTGCGCAATCTCTCGATTATTGTCATATCTTCGTCGTCCGAACTCCGATTTTCACGATTCAAAATTCCTCGGATTCACGACTTCAAGATCTTCGCGCCCATGTATGTCACAGCTTCTAGTTCTCGACGAGTAATAGCAGTTTTTGCGTCAAAGTCACTGCAATTTGCAGGTTCGTGTCGGCACCTCGTTTTGGTCGTTTTTCACCTACAATTCACACAAAAACTCGACTATACCACGTATAAGTTCCGTCACGTCAATAATAAGCAAACCCTCAATAATCATACACATATATACCTAAAATATACCTAAAACCACCCCAAAAACAACAATAAAATCGAGCATAACATCGGCATTTCAAACTACTACAACGACAAAGCAATGCTCGTCCCGAGCATAGTGTTCCAACGTGATACACTAACTAGCCGGAGAAGCACGTTTCAAACCAATCACATGTTCATCTCAATCAAGCATTGTTAAAATAAAATGACACACACTATTCGAATCACTCAACGCACGGTTCACTCGTTTCTTTCCTCTCGAAATCGAATCAAAGGTCAATTCACTCTCAATATGCAAGAGATAGAACAAGTAACTTGCATTTATTCAAAGAAGCTCGAGGAGTAGAATGAATAGCACCCATATAACATGCATTTCATACACTACAAGTTAAAAGCGAATTTTACTCAATTAAATCATCACAACACTTGAATCAAAACATGATCATGCAAGGTAGGATAAGGTAGAGGTAGGACAAAAATAACATATGAAACAAGAATTGGGCACTCACTTCTCCCTCTTTCCCTCCTACACCAAACGTTTCTCACAAACACCTCGCCCTTATATCTCCAACTACGTGCAAGGACATAAGTAAACCGAGCTTACAAATCAATACATATATTTCAAGAAAAACCCTCGCCTTTTCAATCATCTTTTTTTTTTCGATGGCCAAGCATTTTTGCTTTTTTTTTTTTTTTGGCTCTTTTCTTGCACTTTTTTTTTCATTTTTTTTTTTCTTTTCTTTTGTGCAACAACATCATGAATCATACATCATTTCTTCTCATCATTTATTGTTTTAGAGGGTTTGGCTTTTTCCAAGAATTACTAACAACATGCTCAAGTTCACCCCGTCCCTTTTATGCACAATCCTAAAGAATGACCCCTTTTCAACAAAAATAACCTTCATCACCGAATGACCCCACAAATGCTCACACCACTCTTGGAAACACACGGAGACAAGAAAAAGGTTTACACGTAGGCTCAAGAGGTTTTCTAGGGTGTCCCACGACGGGCTCGGTCAAGTATGTGGAATATATTTAAGTGGAGCTTTCCTATTGATCAAGTTCATCATATTCAAGCTAATGAGACCAACCAAGTTCATCACCCGTCACTCATAATGCACAAACACATACATATGGACAAAGATCACAATGCATATTCATGAGCAAATGTGAGAACCAAAAGGAGATGATATATATAATCCAACAAGAAAGATCAAGGTTCAAATTACTCTCACAATTATAGGCAAGGTTTCCAAATAACAAATAGTGAATAGTCAAATATCAAACAATACCCGAGAGAGATAAACGTCATACAAACTAACGACTCCTCCGACTTTAACCCAATCCACATGTATCACACACGTCTACGAGACTCACACACTTCATCAAAGTAGGAAAACGCCAAAAAGCTCGAATCTAGTACAAATACAAGACTAAGAAAAGAAATAAGAAAATAAAAGAAACAAATAAAACTAAAATCACACAAACACCACCAAAACACCTCAAACATCCCAAAATAAAAATAAACATGATCAAAGAGGGATAAGCCATTCACATACCTCGACCCGAATGTAATTCGGGTAATTCGACGTCACTTGTGGTGTAGAGACAACATAGAAGGAATCGCCATTGGATCCGGGAAATGTAGGGAGACTCGGAGGAGTAAAGTTCCATCTTCATGTGTGAGAAGGCTCTCACAAAGCACTCTTTAACGTCATGAGCTTGACGACCGTGGGAATGCCCCCACGAGGCACTCGGTTTTCGGCTCCGAGCAACACCCGATCCTTGAAATCTTTTAGTCGAAAATAATTCCACGAACATGCTCAAATTTAAGTCGAGAGCTTGACCTCCATCTAGGTGCACTTTCTCCTTTAATTTCTTCTCTTCTTCAAATATTTGCACCTAATGGGTTGCTCGGTTTAACGTCGCGAGCTCGACTTAGCTACGACGTTAAACTCAATCCGTCGAGATTAGCATATACCCATCTACTAACCTTCTTGGCTCCTCTCTTTCAATATAAATCTTCAATCGGTGTCCGTTAACCGTGAACTCCTCAAGCGTGGCCGGGTTGATTAACCGGACCGCTCCTTTTGTCAACACCTCTCGAACCTCATACGGACCACTCCATTTAGATTTCAACTTTCCCGGAAACAACTTCAACCGAGAATTGAATAAAAGTACCTTCATTCCCACCTCAAACTCTTTAGGCAAAATCTTTTGATCATGAATCCTTTTAATCTTCTCTTTATAAATCCTTGAATTCTCATAAGCATCTTGCCTCAACTCCTCAAGTTCCGACAATTGTAGCATTCTCTCCTTACCCGCATTGTCCATATCCATATTCATTGTTTTTATCGCCCAAAAAGCTCTATACTCAACCTCCACGGGAAGATGGCATGCTTTACCGTACACCAATCGAAAAGGAGTTGTGCCCAACACCGTCTTGTAAGCGGTTCTATATGCCCACAATGCATCTTTCAACCTCTCCGGCCAATCCTTCCTTGACGGTCTCACGGTTTTCTCAATTATCTCCTTGATTTGACGGTTACTTGTTTCGGCTTGCCCCGATGTTTGTGGATGATATGGGGTAGCAACATGGTGAGTAATACCATTCAACCTCATAAGCTTTGTAAAGAGTTTGTTGCAAAAATGAGACCCCCCATCACTCACAATAGTTCTCGGTATTCCAAACCGAGAGATAATATTCCCTTGCAAGAATCTTAACACCGTAGATGCATCACATCTCCTTGTGGGAACCGCCTCCACCCACTTCGACACATAATCCACGGCTAGCAATATATACTCAAATTGATTTGCCTTCGGGAATGGCCCCATAAAATCAATTCCCCATACGTCAAAAATCTCAATCACCACACTCACATGCATGGGCATCTCATTTCTTTTTCCAATCGACCCCATCCGTTGGCACGCATCACAAGACAAGACAAAATTATGAGCATCTTTGAACAAAGAAGGCCAAGTAAATCCCGCTCGGAGAATTTTGTCGGCCGTCTTCCTACCACTGAAATGTCCTCCACTTGGAGACTCATGACACTCTCTCATAATCTCATGTTGTTCTATCTCCGGAACACATCGTCTTACCAAGTCATCCCGACCAACTTTATATAGACACGGGTCCTCCCAAAAATAGCTCCTACTATCATCAATGAGCTTTCTCTTATCTTGAGCATTTATGCCTTCTCGAAATGCCCCGGTCACCAAATAATTTGCAATCTCCGCATACCACGGCACTTGATCTACCCGGAAACACTCCTCCAAAGACATTCTCTCCTCTACTTTCTTCTCTCCACTCTCCAACCTCGATAGATGGTCCGCAACCACATTTTCACATCCCTTCCGATCTCGGACCTCTACATCAAACTCTTGCATCATCAAGATCCATCTAATGAGTCTCGGTTTAGCTTGAGCTTTTGTCATCAAATACCGAATAGCCGCGTGATCCGTGTGAACTATCACCTTTGCTCCAATAATATAAGAACGAAACTTTTCCAAAGCAAAGACCACCGCATACATCTCCTTCTCGGTAGTGGTATAGTTCACTTGAGCCTCATTTAAAGTAGCACTAGCATAATACACAACCCGTAGCAACTTATCCACCCTTTGACCCAACACCGCTCCAATGGCATAATTCGAAGCGTCGCACATAATCTCAAACGGCTTACTCCAATCCGGTGGAATTACTACGGGTGCCGATGTAAGCTTCTCCTTTAACACCTTAAATGCTTCTTGACACTCATCATCAAATTTAAATGGGACATCATTTCCCAAAAGACGACATAGTGGTTGAGCGATTTTTGAAAAATTCTTTATAAACCTCCGGTAGAAACCGGCGTGCCCCAAGAAACTTCTTACTCCTTTCACATCAATCGGAGGTGGTAGATTTTGGATCACTCCCACTTTCGCCTTATCCACCTCAATCCCCTTCTCCGACACCACATGGCCCAAGACAATACCTTGAGTCACCATAAAATGTGACTTCTCCCAACTCAAAGTGAGGTTATTCTTTATGCAACATCCGAGGACTCGGTCAATCTTTGCTAGAGTATTATCGAAGGAATCTCCAAATACCGTGAAATCATCCATAAAGACCTCGATGCTCTCTCCAATCATGTCGGCAAAGAAAGCCATCATACATCTTTGAAAAGTCCCGGGTGCATTACATAGCCCGAATGGCATCTTCCTCCAAGCAAAAGTGCCCAAGGGACTAGTGAAAGTTGTCTTCTCTTGGTCTTCCGGGAAGATTGCAATTTGATAATACCCGGAAAGACCATCCAAGAAGCAAAAGAACATCCGCCCGGCCAACTTGTCCAACATTTGATCAATAAAGGGTAAAGGGAAATGATCTTTTCGTGTAGCCGCATTTAACTTACGGTAATCTATGCACATACGCCACCCGGTGACCGGTCTAGTTGTCACCAACTCCATCATAGCATTTGTAATTACCGTAATTCCACCCTTTTTCGGCACCATATGAATTGGGCTAACCCACTCACTATCGGCTACCGCATAAATCAATCCTTCACGCAAGAGTTTCGTGATCTCCTTCTTGACCACCTCCAAAAGAATAGGATTGAGACGCCTTTGACTATCTCGGGAAGCTACGGCACCCTCCACAAGAGCAATCCGGTGCATACAAACATCGGGGCTCACCCCACGTAAATCCGCCAAGCACCACCCCAAAGCATTTTTATTCTTTTTCAAAACCTCCACCAACCTTTCCTCCTCATCCTTACTCAAAGAGGAAGAAATAATAACCGGTTTAGTCTCATTTTCCTCCAAAAATACATATTTCAAATGAGCCGGTAATGCTTTCAACTCCACCTTCGTCTCTTGGAGAGAAATGGTAGGATCTCCTTCTACATTTTCCGCCTTTAACTCCATCATCTCTCGGACATCTACCAAGCCATCCTCCAAATCATCATCATCTTTCAACTCAAATTTTTCTTCTAATACGGCCTCCACCAATTCATCTATAATATCAATTCCGGCACACTCTTCCACCATTGATGTGTTAGGGACAAGAGACCTATTTTTCACCAATAGTCGTATCTTTTCACCAAGTACGGTCATCTCTATCACTCCATGCTTAACATCAATAAGAGTATTTGCCGTGGCCATAAACGGACGCCCAAGAAGGATTTGATGATCTCTCGGTTTGTGGCTCTCTTCCTCAATATCCAAGATGACAAAATCAACCGGAATAATGAGCTCTCCAACTTTCACTAGAATATTTTCTACTATCCCTACCGGTTGTCTCACCGTCCGATCGGCCAATTGCAACCGCATACTAGTTGGTTGGAGCTCTCCTAATCCCAAGGCACGAAATAAAGACAACGGCATAAGATTAATACCGGCCCCGAGATCTAACATACCCAACACCGTTTGGCCGTCCCCAAGCTCTATAGACACGGTGAAACTTCCCGGATCACCTTCCTTAACCGGAACTCCTTTTTGACACAAAGCATGTGTCGCATCCACTACCATCACCTTCTCCCCATCTCCAAACTTCCTTTTTCTCGTGGCCAACTCCTTAAAGAATTGCACATAAGCCGGCACATTCTTAATCATATCAAGGAGAGGCACATTTATATTCACCTTGGAGAGCATTTGATAAAGGTCCGAAAATTGTCTCTCTTTCTTCTCATTCCGGAGCTTTGAAGGGAATGGCACCGATGGCTTGAAAACTCTAGTGGAATTGGAGGGAACCATATCCACTTTCTCCTTTCCTTTACCCTTATCCTTCACAACCTCCTCAACTTCATTTTCAACTACATCCCCTTCTTTTTCTACCATGATCTCATCTTTCTCATTCACAACCTCCTCAATTTCATCCGGATGTCTCACCTTGTTATCCACCACCTTACCACTTCTAAGAACCGTGATCGCCTTTGCATGTGTGGGTGGCTTGGTGTGCGTGGGTTGACTTGGAAGCTTTCCCGCACTTAACTCCTTCCTAAGCTCATCCAAAGAAATCGCTATTTGAGACATTTGAGTCTCTAACCGTTTATGTCCCGCCCGAAGGTCATCATTAACCATCTCTTGGCGCTTTTCAAAACCCTCAAGCCTTTCTCCTAATTGAGCCACCGGATCTTGAGATGGTCCGGATTGATTAACCGGTGCTCTATACCCTTGTTGGTTGAAGCCTTGAATTGGTCTCGGTTGCCATGGCCGTGATTGAAAATTATTCGGTTGTGGGCCTCCTCCATGTTGTGGGCGAATATTAGAAGATCCTTGATTGTTGTATGGAGGTCGGTTGACTTGACCAATAGCCGCCACATCATTCTCATATTCATACGACATCTCCACCTCTATCGAATTTCCTTGTGGAAAAACATTATAAGCACATGCTCTTACTTCATGCCCTTCTCCTCCACAAATGACACAAGAAATTTTCGTATCTTGAGATTTTGGAATTACTTGAGGTCCACCCATTTTCAACCTTTGGATCTCCTTTCTCATTTCCTCCCTTTCGATTTCCCAAGAATTTTCGGCTCCAATCTCCTTAATATCTACCGTAGGCCTTCTCCGACCCCCTTTCTTCCTCGAATTTCTAGCAATATTTTCAAAAATTTCCTTTACTTCGGATGCCGTTCTCATAGTAATCGCTCCTCCACAAGCATTATCCACCAAAAATTGATATGTGTCCGTTAGAGCCGCATAGAAATATCGGTTCAAAAGCTTCAAGCTAAATAGATGATGAGGGCAAGCGATCTCATATGCGGAAAATCTATCCCATGCTTCATGAAAGAGTTCATCCCTTTGTAGTCGAAACTCACTAATGCGACGTCTAAGGTTCTCCGTACGGTCAAACGGAAAATATTGATCCGTGAAAGCTTGCATGAGAGACTCCCAAGTGTAAATGGAATGTGGTGGCAATTGGAGCCACCATCTCTTAGCATCATCCTTGAGGGTTTGAGAAAAGCACCTCAATCTTACCTCTTCCTCCGTCAACCCCATTGGTGTAAAACCACTAACCACCTCAACATATTCACGAATAAAATCCAAGGTCTCCTCATGTGAATGGCCATGGAATTTCGGAAGTTGCCCGAACTCGGTTGAATTTAGACGATAAAGCTTAGCCGCCTCCGAGAGAACCACGGGAGATGGTGTCGTTCCACAAGCCGCCTTGAGATCATCCGCCATAGATTCTCCCATGTCTTGGTGTCTTTGAGGTTGTTGAGGTTGTGGCACTATTGGAGGCCTATAGACTCCTTGTTGGAATTGCGGTTGATAAAGAGCGTAATAAGCACCTCCTTGATAGTGAGGACCTTGTTGAGGATAACCTTGAGTATATTGCCCGGGAATAGGTACTTGTGGTGGATAATAAGGTTGATATCCACCATTATAAGCATTTCCCGTAGTGTGTTGGGTGTAGTTCGGATTTGGATACGGATTTCGGTTGTCGGTTCGTTGAGGATTAGGAGATGTGAACCTCCTTTGTATAGGTGTCGGTTGTCGTAGAAGAGTCTCCTCCTCGTCATGGATATCGTCATGATGGGGTGCTTCATAAGGAGATACTC